>OX645063.1:39688881-40888881 GCA_951905685.1 Eumerus sabulonum
TTCCCAAGACCGCATTTTCCGTTAATAACGGACATTTTGAATTTTTACGGATGCCTTTTGGCCTTAAAAATGCCCCATCCACTTTTCAACGAGTTATGGATAATGTCTTACACGACTTGCAGGGCAAAATATGCCTTGTGTACATGGACGATATAATCGTTTTTTCCACGTCTTTGCAAGAGCATATGGAAAACTTGGAGAAGGTATTCAAGAAACTTGAGGATGCTAATTTTAAGATTCAGCTTAATAAGTCGGAGTTCCTTCGAAAAGAAGTTGCCTTTCTTGGTCATTTGGTTACATCCGAAGGTGTTAAGCCAAATCCTGATAAAATCCGAGCCATAAAAGATTTTCCGATTCCGAGAACACCTAAACAAATAAAATCCTTCTTGGGATTGCTTGGTTACTACAGAAAATTCATTAAAGATTTTGCTGCATTGACCAAGCCTATCAATGCATGATTCAAAATACATTGACTGTTTTAATGCCTGTAAGGGCATATTATGCAACGACCCACTTTTGCAATATCCAGATTTCTCACGTCCATTCAATGTTACAACAGATGCTAGTAACGTTGCAATAGGCGCTGTTTTGTCTCAAGGACCAGTTGGTTCTGATAAGCCAGTTTGTTTCGCAAGCCGGACTTTATCGAAATCTGAGCAAAACTATAGTACTATTGAAAAAGAGCTACTTGCAATCGTATGGGCCACAAAATATTTTCGTCCTTACCTATATGGCAGGAAATTTTTAATTATTACGGACCATAAGCCTTTGACGTGGCTTTTTTCACTTAAAGAGCCCAACTCAAAGTTAGTGCGTTGGCGTTTGTATTTAGAACAATATGATTATTCCATCATGTACAAAAAAGGTGGACAGAATTCAAATGCGGATGCTTTATCTAGAGTTGAGTTACATACTAATGAATGTAAAGAGCCCCAAGTAGACGATTTGGATCATATGTCCACAGCCAATAATGTTGATGAATTTGATAACGCCGATACTGTACATTCAGCACGAGAAAATATGTGTGATGGTATTCCTATCTCTGAGAGACCATTAAACGAATTTTCAAATCAGTTGATTATACTGGAAAATCAGAAATACAAGGCTCTGCATTCCACATTCCGTATTCTGTTTAGAAGAAAAAAACGGTATAAACTGGAATGCAGAAATATATCCAACGAAGCAACCATAATTGACATTTTTAAAAACTACATAAATACAAGAAGACTTACCGCCATTTTCGCCGATGATACCATATTCCAAACGATTCAATCCGTTTACTCTAAATTCTTTAACACGTCTATGATCAGGTTAGTAAGATGTACAATCATTTTAAAGGATGTGGTTGAACCAGACGAGCAAGAAGAAATTATTAGGTCATATCATTCAAAATCAAATCACAGAGGAATAATAGAAACCGTGGAGCATATAAAAAGAAACTTCTTTTTTCCAAACCTAAAAAATTTAGTGACTCGAATCATAAATAACTGTACAACTTGCAAGACCCAAAAATACGATCGAAATAGGAAGCCCCTCAAATATGAGATGTCGGAATCACCAACCTATCCACTTCAGATAATACACTTAGATATATTCCATGTGCAAAAACAGTACTTTTTAACGATCCTTGATAAATTTAGCAGATTTGCTAGTGCATATCATATTCCGTCTCGTAACAGTATTCATATAATAAAGTCACTTAAACATTTCTTCTCCAATCATGGTTTGCCAACAAAAGTCATTACTGATAATGGAAGTGAATTTATCTCTACGATACTAAAAGATTTCTTAGATATGTATCAAATTCACCACCACAAAACGTGTGTAAAAAACTGCACGGGCAATGCACCTGTTGAAAGACTACACTCAACTCTCTTAGAATTGATTCGACTAATTAGAACCAAGTCTCAAAAGACATCAATGGATGAAGTAATGAGTGAAGCTATTATATCGTACAATAATTCAATTCATTCGGCAACTAAACTTTCCCCCTTCGAATTGCTTACAGGTCATATGAATAATGGTAGAAATATTTTCTCTTATAAAAAGACCAATTCGGAGCAGGAATATTTGCGTGAACATATTAAAAAATATGATGAGCTTAAGAAGATTGCATTAGATAGGAGCATAGCGTATAAACTAAAGACGATAAACAATAGAAACAAAACGCGACTTGATCCTCCTTCGTATAGTGTTAATGAAACCATTTTTGAAAGAAATGATCGAAGAAATAAACTTGAACCGCGATTCGTAAAGCAAATTGTAGTGCGAGATAATAAAATAACGCTCGATTCAGAATGTCATAAAATACATAAACAAAATGTGAAACAAAAGTGAAGAATTTTTTTGATTTTGCGTGGCTGATGTGGAATTAAAACTACATTACATTAGAAAATATTCTCGGTAAATGGAAATACTTATGTATTAATATATTAATCTTTGGAGCAACACGCCTCTAGTTTTAGTATTTCAACTACCCTATCCCTATTCCTTCCCACAACCGTCTAAATATGTACATACATGAGTATATGAACAAGGTAAGACAAAATGGTATTTTCGGGTGATGGTCACAATCTTCGAGGGGAGGAGTTATGTGCACACATATCTGAAGGGGCACATCTCTAACATCTTTCCCAAGCCAACAACCAGTCCAGCTGATCAAGAAGTTATCTTCTTGGGAATAACGTTTGGCGCCAAGTAAATATGTGTGGGATTACTTTTGCGCCAAAATGCGCTAGGGAACAAATTTATAAAAACAATAATTTATTTTGTTGCTTTAAGTTCTTCTAGTTATAAGTTAGTCTAAGATCATATGTGAACGAATAAACACCTTATTATAAGTGAACTGATTTTATGATTAATTGTTCTATCTTGAGTTAACTCGCGGTTACTATCAGCAGAGCAGCGGGCGGTGGATGCTGCCCCGAGGCAAGGCGGCGTTCAGCAATGCAAGGTGCAGAGCAGCGTCGAGGTGGTACGACGGGTGCTGCTGGCTACAGCGTGCGTGAAGGCTCAGAGCAGAGCAGGACATCCTGTAGAGGCAAGAGCGCTTCTAGACAGCGGGAGCCAGATCAATTTGGTCACAGAGCAGTGCGTGCAAAAATTAGGGCTAATCAAGCGCCCATGTGCTTTCGACGTGCGGGGAATCGGATCAACCATAAGTGTGCAGCCGTCTGGTTTAGTGAGCGTGAACATTCGGTCTTGCGTTGATATCGATTTCCTGTTGACATGCAATATGTTTACTGTGAGGAAGATCACATCTTGTCTTCCAACGCAGTCCTTAGCAGAAGAGCAGATGGCAGAAACGACCGAGCTGGCGTTAGCCGATCCCAAATTTAATCAGCCAGCCAGAATAGAGATGCTTCTGGGAGCGCAAGTGTGGGCTGACATTATAAAAGGGAGCATCGAGAAATTCAACTCCGGGCTAACAGCCCAGGATTCACATCTAGGCTGGATAGTTTTCGGTCAATTACAATCGGACCAGGATCCGGGAGTCAGAGCAATGTGCGCAGTGGCTGAACCGTCAGACGCAGAACTCAGCCACTTATTGAGGAGATTTTGGGAGATAGAGGAGCCGAGCAGGGAAGTCATGCTGTCTGCTGACGACCAGTGGGTTGAAGATAACTTTATGCGCACCCATTGCAGAACTTCGTCTGGTCGTTACGTGGTGACAATCCCAATAAATCCCAAGGCGCCAGAATTGGGCAGTACAAGAGCGATAGCCATGAAGAGGTTCCTACAGAACGAGAAGAGATTGTGTGCAGAGCCGGAGCTAAGGGAAAAATACACTGACTTCATGCGCGAATACCAGGTGTTGGGCCACATGGAAAAGCTCGGTAGAGCTGCCAGTGCGAGCGGGCCAACATACCACATTCCGCATCATTGCGTCACGAAAAAGTTCCGGGTGGTTTTCGATGCGTCCTGCAAGAGCGACAGTGGCGTGTCATTAAATGATGTGCAGCTTCCTGGTGCTAAACTGCAAGATGATCTGTCAGCGATTATCACTCGCTTTCGTAGCTTCAAGGTGGCGGTGGTGGCAGACGTCGAGAAAATGTTCCGCCAAGTGAAGGTGAGCTCAGAGCAATGGAACCTCCAGAGAATTTTCTGGCGAGAAAACCCGGAAGACGAATTGAGCGAATATTCTCTGACCGTGGTGACTTACGGGATGGCTTCTAGCAGCTTTAATGCAGTTCGGGCAATGCATCAGTGCGCGATCGATCATCAAAGAGCATACCCGATGGCGTGTGAAGCTATCACTAAGAATTTCTACATGGATGAAATGTTAACCGGGGCAGACACAGAAGAGCGAGCAGTTCAGAAGTGCAAGGAAATCATTTTATCGTTGAGGGCTGGCGGTTTCAAACTGAGCAAGTTCATGTCTTCAAGCCAGCGCGTGCTATCTAAGCTGACCAGAACTTGGTGGAGCGAGCAGGAGCTGTCCTTTCCCGAAGAACAAGAAACGTCGATGTTGGGTCTCGTGTGGGATTCTACAAGGGACGAAATTCGGTTTAAGGTGCGAACTACAGCGAGCAGTACCCCTTCTACAAAGAGAGCAGTTGTCAGTGCAATCGCGAGGCTCTACGATCCCAACGGATACCTCGCCCCAGTGGTGATAAGCGCAAAAATCCTCATACAAGACCTCTGGCGCTGCGGAATTGAGTGGGACGAGCAAATACCCACAGCCAGCGCGCAGGCGTGGGTGAAATTCCAAGGGCAACTATCGCGCTTGGAGGATATAAGAATTCCGAGATGGTTGGGCACCACGGACAGACATAAATTGGAGCTACACGGGTTCGCAGATGCCTCAATCAGAGCCTACGCAGCGGTCGTTTACATGCGTGCAACCTCTGCTAGTGGGGAGACGACGTGCAGGTTAATTGCGTCCAAAACTAGATTGGCCCCAATCAAAACGTTGTCTGTCCCACGGCTGGAGCTATGTGCAGCTGAGCTACTGTGCAAGCTCATGGAGAGCGTAGTCAGAGCGTGCGCAATCCAAGGCGTGACAAGGAATTATTGGTCCGATTCAACGGTTGTGCTGTGCTGGATCAGTAAAGTGCCCTGTGACTTGAAGACATTTGTGGCTAATAGAGTGAGCAATATCCAGGAGCTGTGCGGAGGACGTCGGTGGAGACATGTGCCGTCGAAGGACAACCCCGCAGATTTAAGTTCGAGAGGCATCCCGGTAGAGCAGCTGGTTCACTGCAAGCTTTGGTGGCAGGGGCCAGCCTGGCTTCCTAGCAAGGAGGAAGATTGGCCAACAACAGAGCCAATCGTGAGCAGGCAACATGTACAAGACGTGACAGTGGAGGTTAAGTCACCTGTCCTGGCTAACCTCATCGTTCCGAGAGCAGCAGTGCTTAGCATAAATGGTATCAGCCTTTTAGAAGGGAGATCAAATCTTCAGAGCGTCCTAAGAGTGACGGCCATCGTCATGAGATTTGGGCGAGCGTGCAGAAGGTGCAAGCAGGGCGTGCAGGGAGGGCCAGTGACACTCACAGAGCGTGAGAGCGCTCTCGCCTACTGGGCTAAGGCCATGCAACAGAGAGCGTACCATAAGGAACTTCAACAGCTGGAGCAAAAACGTGCGTTGAAGAACTCGAGCAGTATTGCGTCGCTATATCCATTCCTAGACGCCAAGGGAGTTCTGAGAGTGGGAGGACGGCTTCAAAATTCAGCAATGCCGTACGACAGAATTCATCCGATCATCGTACCAGCCAAGAGCAAACTGGGCGAGCTTTTGCTTCGTGAGGCGCATGCTATGACGCTACATGGAGGTGTGCAGCTGTGCATGCAGTACATCAGGGAACGCTTTTGGATCCCATCTTTGAGACGAGCAATGAAAGCTTACATTTCACGGTGCATAATATGTTTCCGACAGAGCAAGGCAACATCCGAGCAGCTTATGGGCGTCCTTCCGAGGGATCGTGTTCAGCCATCAAGAGCGTTCAAGCATAGCGGAGTTGACTATGCAGGGCCAGTGCGGATCAAGGCTGATCAGGGCGATCAAAGGTGATCGAAAAGGGCTACATCGCAGTATTTGTGTGTATGGTCACCAAAGCAATACATCTAGAGCTTGTGAGCAACTTGACGAGCGGTGCCTTTCTGGCGGCTTTCCAGCGCTTCACAGGGCGTCGGGGTGCATGCGCTGCACTTTGGAGTGACAACGCGACTACTTTCGTCGGTGCGAATGCAGAGCTGAAGAAGAGCAGAGAGCAATGGAAGGACATGTTTCCAATTGAGCAGATCAATGCGTTGGGGACGGAATGGAAGTTCATCGTTCCTGGCGCGCCACACATGGGAGGCATCTGGGAGGCTGGCGTTAAGTCAGTCAAGCATCATTTGCGAAGGGTCATGGGCAAGCAGATCTTCACCTTCGAGACACTTGCCACCTTGCTGGTTCTCATAGAAGCGTGCCTGAATTCTAGGCCCTTATGCGCGTTGTCAGACGACGTGGGCGACCTGAACGCGCTCACACCTGGGCATTTTCTGATCGGCGAGCAGATTTTGCTGCCATTGAGCGCTGATTTGAGCTACGTACCTCAGGGACGGTTGAAGCTGTGGAGCATGATTCACCAGATGCAGCAGCACTTCTGGAATAGATGGAGCAGCGAATACATACATACCTTGCAGCAAAGATACAAATGGAGCAAGCGCAGGAAAAACATCGAACCGGGCGATTTGGTGCTCATCAAGCAGGAAAACATTCCGCCTGCGCTGTGGCCATTGGGGCGAGTCACGGCCGTCCACCAAGGCAGGGACGGGCTGGTGCGAAGTGCAGAGGTGCGTCTAGAGCATACGACCTTAGTGCGACCAGTTCAGAAGATATGCGCTCTTCCCCTCGGCGATTCCAGACAAGCAATTGAAGACGAGCCTTCAATTGGGGGGGAGGAATGTTAGAGATTACACAAGCGGCACGATACGGAGAACTGTACTGCCACGCACAAGTATGTGTGCGTGTCCAGAATGCCAGATGTTAGAGCTTACACGCAACTGGCAACTGAAAGAATCGTAATGCCATCGTGCCGCACCACGGCACGATACCGAGAATCGTACGACACCTGGGCTCGTACGCATAAAGGAGCCGGACAAGAGCTGTCCATTCGCCACGCACAAGTATGTGTGCGTGCACCAAATGCCATCATCGAGCAACAACCAGCGAGAGCAGTTCCATGAACAACGGAACCAGCGAAAGCGGTGCCACGAGCAACAAGAGCTGACCATCTGCCACGCACAAGTATGTGTGCGTGCACCAAATGCCATCATCGAGCAACAACCAGCGAGAGCAGTTCCATGAACAACGGAACCAGCGAAAGCGGTGCCACGAGCAACAAGAGCTGACCATCTGCCACGCACAAGTGTGTGTGCGTGCGCAGAATGCCATCCGCGAGCAACAACCAGCGAGAGCGGTTCCACGAGCAACAATCAACAAGAGTGTCCGTGTACAGATGTGAGAAGCCACACACTCGCAACCGAGCAGAACGATGATACGAGCACCACCACCGAGGTGGAACAAAGGCGATCGGCGGATCGTCACTCGAAATAAAACCACCAGCGCGGTAGGTCGTATCGTAGAGGGAATCAATCAGAGGGAGTTAAACAAATAACATATGTACAGTCCATTCAAAATAATAAAAGTAATAAAAATAGAGTGCGTTTATCTTTTCACTCGTGAGCTATCGTAACACCCTTCCTTGATGATGTACACTCGTTAGAACTCTTAAGAGTTGGTGGGCGTTTGCTGAATGCGAACCTACCTTATAGCGTCAAATGTCCTATTCTCCTTCCCAAAAATTCTTTGTTTGTGCATAATCTTGTTGTCCATTTGCATGTTACTAATTTTCATGCAGGTATCCAAGCTCTGGTTGCTATTATAAGGCAGCGCTTCTGGGTTATCAACGCTCGAAATATAGCTAAAAAGGCAGTATCCTCGTGCCATCATTGTTTTCAGTACAAACCGGAGCTGTTCAATCAGATAATGGGGAATCTGCCAACGAACCGGGTGACAGAATCTGGGCCGTTTTTGAGATCAGGTGGGGATTTTTGTGGACCTTTTCAAATTTCACAAGGGCGGCGTGGTTATTGCACGCATAAGGCTTATGTGGCAGTGTTTGTTTGTTTTGCTACAAAGGCGGCTCACTTGGAAATCGTTTCGGATCTGTCGACCCAAGGCTTTCTGGCAGCGTTAAAACGATTTGTTGCACGACGTGGCCTTTGCGAAGAAATCCATTGCGATAATGGAACAAATTTCATTGGTGCTCGTAATGAGCTTAAAGAACTATACACCGTAGTCCTGGAGCAGCAGAAGGAGAACATTATCTCATCACGATGTGCGTTGCATCGCATTAAGTTCGTGCACATACCCCCGCGAGCGCCACATTTCGGGAGTCTATGGGAAGCTGCAGTTAAGTCGGCCAAGCTCATCTTTACCGGACCGTAAAGCACACCTTCCTAGCTTACGAAGAATTCTCAACAGTAATAACTGAAATAGAAGGGATTATGAATTCGCGCCCACTTTGTGTCATGGGGCCAGATCCAAATGACGAGCAGGTTCTCACTCCTGGTCATTTTCTAATTGGAAATGCCTTAAATGCCATTCCAGAACCTAGTATTCTAGAAGAGATGCCGCTATTAAAACGGTGGCGACGACTTACCCAGATCAAGCAGCATTTTTGGAAAAGATGGTCTAGGGAGTACCTACTGGAGTTACAACAGCGAGCGAAATGGAAAACTGCTTTCAATAATGCTGCAGTGGGGACAGTGGTACAGTGGGGGGACAGTGGACAATGGCTCCTTGGAAGAATCGAGCGACTTATCGCCGGTGCAGATGGGAAAGCTCGAGTTGCTGATGTAAGAGCCAAAGGAACTACCTTTAGAAG
Source organism: Eumerus sabulonum (assembly GCA_951905685.1). NCBI lineage: Eukaryota > Metazoa > Arthropoda > Insecta > Diptera > Syrphidae > Eumerus > Eumerus sabulonum. The sequence goes on from OX645063.1 coordinate 39,697,758, forward strand.
ACCGATTCATCGATTGGCTCCCTTGCCGAATTGTTGAAGTGCGCTATTGTACCGTTAGATCCTTCAAGGCGGGCAGTATGTTGATGCTTCACATCATAATTGCCATAAAATAATTCAATGTTGTTAAATTTACTTGGCATCACTTTGTTTACCAAGTCCATGCATTTTTTTTATTTTGGAATATTGGAATTTGGAATTTTTGTAGAAAAGATTGGAATAAAGACCAGAGGGTCAGAGCAAATTTGGAAAAGAAGCAAGTGGGTTAAGTTTTTCTTAGTTTAAAGTCCAAAAAACGCTTTGGACACATATCTTTTAAGGATACAGTTGCCAACGCTCTCGCATTTGAAACATCGCTCTTGATATGCCGATCCTCCATCAAATTACGGCGCATATCTCAAGACCAGGATAGTTCCAGAACAACAACGGCGAGTAGGAGTGGTTCGGTACCGGATAGATGCTACATCTGCGACCAGCAGGGGCACATTGCGAGAAACTGCCGTCTGCGGGGAAATCTTTCGTCCAGCAAATTGCGGGGTAATTCCAGAGCAACAACCGTGAGTAGGAGTCGCTCGTTCCCAGGTAGATGCTACATCTGCGACTAACAGGGGCACATGGCGAGAAATTACCGTCTGCGAAAAAGGCGTCCGAGGTTTGATTCGCAAAAAGGAGAGCAAGCGAGAACATGCGAATACCGTAAGGGAAGCAGTCTGGAAATGCGGGTGCATTATCAAGGCGACCTTGCGATGTCGATTGCAAACAATGTTCACGTGCCGAAAACAAGGAACAGGTCACCGACATCGGTCGTTTACATGTTCTGCCAGAAGATGCCTGGACTGTCGAGAAGGTCGGAAGAAAGCAGCGAGAGGATGCCGATCTGGCAGTCATCATCGACTACCAAGAACGAGGTTTTCGACCAACTTGGCAGCAAATATCCAGTGAAAGTTCAATCGTGAAAGCTTAATGGGCTCAATGGCAGAGTCTGAATCTGATGAATGGTTGCCTCTACCGCAGTTGGGAAAGTGAGAACGGGGACATTGTAAACGATCTGCTGGTAATTCCAAAGGGACAAATCGACGAGGTCATCCGAGAATACCACGGGGGACCAAGCGGCGGCCATCTTGGTGTAAACAAGACTGTAGAGAAGATTAAGAGACGTTTCTACTGGGTAGGATGCCACGAGTCGGTCACAAATTTCACTCGCAAGTGTGAATAGTGTGCGAAGGCAAAGGGTCCAGTTAGGAAAACTCGAGGAAATATGCAGCAGTACAATGTTGGAGCACCGTTCGAACCTATCGCCATGGACATGGCAGGCCCATTCCCAACGAGCAACGCTGGACACAAATACGCGCTGGTGGTGATCGATTACTTCAGCAAGTGGCCTGAGGTGTTTTGCATCCCGAACCAGAAAGCCAAAACTAGTTTGGATGCGTTCGTTAACAACTCGGTTGCGCGCTATGGAGTACCAATGGAACTGCACTCAGAGCAAGGAAGGAATTTCGAGTCGTCGGTGTTCAAAGAACTCTGCGACATGCTAGGTATCAGAAAGACACGGACAACACCATTACACCCACAATCCGATGGCATGTTCGAAAGGTCCAACTGGACGATGGAGGAATACTGGAGAAAAGTCGTCGTTGGAGATCAGAAGGATTGGGATGAACATCTTTTTAATGGCGTACCGGTTGGCACAGCACAATTCAACGGCAATAACACCAGCTGAGGTTATTTTTGGAACTGATCTTCGACTTCCATCGGGGTGGAAGTTCGGTGTGGTACTACCGACAACTAGCGGCAGGGAGGACTTCGTAACCGAAAATAAGGAACAGCTGAACTCCATCCATCAGTTCATCCGGGAGCGACTGAACTTGGTCAGCGATAAAATGAAGGCGAGATACGACTTGAGGGCGAACACTTCTGGATTCGAGACAGGACAATTGGTATTGCTGTACAACCCACAACGATAAAAAGGCTAGTGCACCAAATTGCTATCAGCCTGGGACGGGCCATATGAGGTCATCAAGAAGCTCAATGACGTGGTATACCGAATACAGCAGACGGGAAACAGACGGGCGAAGTATAAGATTGTCCACGTAGAGAGGTTAGCGCCATATTACGGATCCGACGGTTAAGTTCGAATTTCGCTTTCGAAGTTCGAAAGCTCTGGTGAGGATGAAATTGAAATGATGGCAACTGTCAACGGCGTAATGCTAGTTGTCAGAGCATTCTAGATATTTCCGTAGGGGAACTTCAGATGGCGAACATTCGAGAAGGTGGACCGAGAGCTATATAAGCGCGAACACTCGCCCTCGGCATTCATTCAGTTTTCGGAAGTGAATAGCGTGTGACAAGTCTATATACAGTGTGTTCGGTCGATAAACCAGTGTGAAAACAAATGCTTTTAGTAAAGGTTTGCGTGTGGAATAAAGTGTAACAGTAAATAAAAGTGGTGAAGTACTCAGATAGTTGATCTGAGGAGAAATAAGAAAAGTGTGTGTTTTAATTTGAATAAAACGTAGACAATTGTAGTTTATCGCAATCCAGTCATACGAACCCTATCCGGTGTGGGATTAGATTTCGTAACAGTATCATATGTATCCATGTATTTCTAGGCTGTTTTACCGTAACTTTAGCGTTTAACAGTTCATTAACGATCTATTGTAATGAACATATAACATATATGTATAAGCAAAGTGAATAACTAAATCTTTAAAAACAGAACTTAGAATATACCTAATTATATATGTAGGTACATGCGCATTCATTCCCCCACTTTTAACTCCTCGTTGCATTATCTGTCATTTCGTATACCGGGAAACACATTTAGAAAAATGGAAATCCCAAATCGTTTACTCTTGTGATTGTATTTATACTATACACACAACACAAGTAATACATTTATCGCTTTTGTGCATCCGTACAAGTGAATATCTTGATGTGTAAATCGGACGGATAAATGGTCCTAAACTTCCCGACATGTGTTTTAGTATTGTAAACATCAGATGTTAAACTCAAAAAGCACATTATTTGATTCTATTCATAGCTTGATCAAAATTCATACAAACTTATGTAAATATACAATATACGATAGGTGTGCCGAACGTAAAATCTTCTATTTGTTGGTTTATTTTACAATTGCTATCATGTGTTGTGGTTAATATAATATCTGATTTATTGTTTTGAAAACAAAATTTGGCAAGGAAAATGAAATAAAAAATAGCTATTGTGAGCTATTGTCATAATATAATGTGAGATGTCATAATATAAAACACATTTTTCCTTACGTGTAGTCGAAGCTAATTTTATACATGCAGTATGTGGGATGCACTTGTGTTTAGTCATTTAAGAAGAGCATAAATAGTATAAAGTTAAAATGGATAAAACCATTTTACATTGGAGCTATCGTGACTATCAACAAATTCCTGTTGAACTTTTCCTTTACGAAGAACTACAAGAGATTTATCTGAAGGAAAATTTCATAACACAAATACCTAAATGGTTACTCAATTTAACAAATTTAAAGTTTATTCACATTTCGGGAAACGCGCTCACTGCAATACCAGATGATATCTACAACTTGGAAAATCTTGAATTTTTCGACATTTCGAATAACAGGATTTTACATCTCCCAAAAACTATTGGCAAGATTAAAAGATTGCAAAGGCTGAATGTGAGTGGAAATTTACTGAAAGAGATTCCAAAAAGTATGTACATATGATTATGCAATATTATACACATTGGTAGAAAATTATAACTTCCGTCCTTAGGTATTGGGAAGCTCAAGCAACTTAAACATTTGGACATAAGCTCAAATCAGTTAAAATTCCTTCCAATAGAAATTTCCGATTGCATTGGATTAAACGAGCTTCTTATGAGCGACAATGACCAATTAACATATTTACCAGAGCGGATAGCCAATATGATATCGTTGCAGACATTGATTGCCGAACGTAAACATAAGCCACTCTTATGCTTATAACATTTTTTATATTATGAGTATTAAATTAGGTTGTGGATTGCTGTACTTACCGGCAGCCTTAGCGAAATTTCTTAATATAGTACAAATATTTCAGAATTCTGCCATTACCCATATTCCACTGATTTATGAAAAATTTTTTGTACATTTTTACGACTCTATACAAACAACAACTCCAAGGTAATTATACTGTATTTAAAAGTCTTGTCTCTCAGATATGATGGCATGCTTTCGCATTTTGCGTGATTTCATCGTTGTCTAGTAATTTAAAGCGTCATCTCCCAAACAATTCAAATGAACAATGACCTCATAGCATAATAATAAAAAAAATCACAAATTCATGAACCTATGTAACTGGAATTAACGTCAATCATATGCCGCAACTAATTCATATGACCATCGGATAAATCAATTGTATTTAAACATGCACATATATATACATACATATGTATGTACATACATATTATACATCACCCAGCCATAAGCATCGTTTCAAATGCTTATCCTTTCTCTGGTTTAATCCTAAGCACAATAATGCTTTCTACCTTTTTCGAGTTTTAATTTCATAAGAAAGATGAGTAAATAAGTTGCAATTAATACGTAAATTTGTTGTGCATTATACAGAGAATGACTAAAGTACATGTCACATCGTCTTTTTATTGTTGTGAGGACCAATTCTTTTTTGTTTTATGCCAGAAATGATACAACCGCTAGAATTCCATTTTACTGTATCACTAATTTCGTTTGATTTTTAGAACGATTTAATTTGAATATAGTGCACATGTACATACATACATATGTAACAAAAACATTTGTTTGTCTAAACTGAGAAAAGAGAAGATGAAAACCTAACCATCTTTGCTTTTCACAGTTATGAGCATTATTGACGAAATGTTCTTTCGCCAATCAGATTTCACTTTTAAGAGTAACTCTTTCGAACATTTCTAGTGGTTTTTTCCTTAGAACTCTTCTCATACAACCGTAGTGGATTTAGAAAAATTACATACATACATATTTCCGTTTTTGAATTTATAATTGCTACATAACTAAATCAATTTACGGTATTTATTGTCATCAATTTTACAATGAGTTCGTTGTTTGGCTTCCGAGTGAAAATTATTCGTTCTACATTGTTAGGTACATATGTATCTCTCAGACCATTATTTTTCGAAAAAATAGCAGATTTTTCTGTTAGTTACAAGGACGATTTGCGTGAATCGTATTATCCTATTCTGGAATCATCTGCGAGACAGACACCTACCTATGCTGTATTTTTTCCGTTTTCCGCAGAAAAATGAGATGCTGCGTCAGTGATGTAGAGCTAAGAGATTCGACCCCAAGGGTGCGCCACCGTGCGCGAGCAAAGGCTGGAACAGTCACAGAGAAAGTGTTCTGCCGTGTCGTCCACTTCGCAACATGCAGCACAGGTGGGGGTCTCACTGATGCCTTCTGCAGTCAATCCTCCATCCAGGACATTACCTCTACTAATGATCAATGAATACTAGCGAGTTCATCAGAGATCTCATTTCCTGGGAACCCAGAATGACCTGGATCGCAAGCAAGCCTTAGTGAGTTTAGCCTACCGACTTTGTTCAGAAAGGCCTTCATTTTATACACTAACTTGGAGCTGGTTAAATGGTTTGACACAGCTTTGAGTGTAGCTTGGCTGTCACTGCAGATGCATATAATTCATAACATAGTGCATGGCCATTAGGATTGCGTATGTCTCTGACTGAAATACAGACGCATGTTTTCCTAACGAAAAATGCAGTCAAACATTTTCGCTTTCAAAGAAAACCCCAGAGGTTCAATATGTGGCCAGAGCCAATACTGACACCATGTAAATATGACTGTGAAGTTATAGCGCAGGAGGATGAAGGGTTACCATAGCATATAGAGCAGCGCCCGGCGTGCTGGGAAAAGCCCCATACAGCTGAAACAATGCAGTACTTGCAACTAAAAAAAGTTCTTCAAATTCCTCACGAAACATACACATGTATACTCTTTCTTGGCCTGGATATTTATATGGTTGTTGGACCGGTCCTTAGATACATATCTGAACTACTTCACCTACATCTTCTCCTGCCAACTTTAGCCTCTCTACGTTTCCATTAATTTATTTATTTGTATGTATGTATGTTGGCGTTACAGTCCATGAAGAACCTGAGCCGAGCTTCTCTCAATCACCCATGTTGTGTGTGATTTTATTTTCACATAGGTGAAAGGGACCTACAGTTTTATTGCCGGTTCCGACAATTTTACTACAGGGGGTTTTGTCAGAGCCCCGCTGAGAAAAAAAGACCGTGAAAACACGTTCGATGACATGGCTGTGTCGGGATTCGATCCCGTGTCATCTATTTACATTTACGGCCCACATAATTCAACTGAGTTACACTGTGAGGCTAGTAGTGATGGCTTTCGAGCAGTGTTAATGCAGAAGCTGTAAACTTTCTCGCAAGTTCTTAATGACTATAAAGTCTACCATCGGCAATCATTTCATAGTACCAAATTTCCCTTCCACCTATGGGAAAATGAAATCACACACAACATGGGTGGTTGAGAGAAGCTCGGCTTTGGTCCTTAATGGAGTGTAACGCCAACATACATACATCGATCTGAAATTTGGTACTATGAAATGATTGCCGATGGTAGACTTTATAGTCATTAAGAACTTGCGAGAAAGTTTACAGCCGATCACATAATGACGCAAAGAGGACAATATAAGCGATGTTCTAGAAACATCGTAGCTGGCGCAGTCAAAAAGCTCTTAAAGTTTTAATATTCCATTCATCGGCCATGTTTTTTTCAATCTTAATACTGCTACCCTAATCTGGTTCATGTCTGTGGACGAAATAGTTTTCCACTTAGTCTAGGTTATATAGTTTGTTCGTTATATAATCTGCAGGAATGGCTTCTCCACATTCGCAGCACTGACTGCTATTCTGCTTTAAGATATCTGTAATTGTACCTGCAGTACCTTGGCGTTATAGTCCTGCGCATTTTACCCCACCTTTAGTAAAATTTTCAAACTTCACTCCTGCAATAATATATCTTCATTACCTTATTTCCGCGCCTCTCGTGATTTTCCCTTTTTCCTAAGAAACTTCTCTTCTTTTTTTCTTGAGAATGTTCAGACATCCAAATGGTGGCCTAAGCTCATACGCACCAGCTTTACCACTGTTTTCATTTGAATAGTATGTCATTGTCTCACATTTTAGTCAAATGATTAAGTATTAACACGAGCAATTTAAATTTACCATTTCTAGAATAGGATTCTATGGTTGTAACATTCCCTTTTACAAAAAAAACATTAATGTACAAACACTTGATTTATACTTGATTCAGATTGGAAGGAAAAAGGGATTTTTTTCTTGTTCGTGAAAAGGAAACAAATTCCAAATTAATACTGCCATCTGGAACCGTACAGATTTTCCCTGTGCCTATGGAAAATAATATTATTTCGTTATACAATGATTGCCTTCATACCTTAAACTATATAAATTTGTATCATCCAATATATAAGAGCACAGAATTGAATTCATTGCCCACCCAATACATGAAAAATCACATACAAACCGGCCCAATAGCCCGTTGTACATATAAGACTTGCTTGAAGGCATTGTACACGTCATATGGTTTCATGCCTGTTAAAAGGTAATTCATAAATGTAATTTCATACAACATCTTTTTTTAATTATTTTTTCACAGGAGAAACAGTACATCGAAGATCATATTTACCTGTTTTTTCTGTAGTATGTCTTGTGCTAATTCCTGGCTCGCAGAAAATGGGAAAAGGTATTACGGCATAGAGTGGGAGTATTGCTGTAGTTAAGTTGTAGCTAGAAAATTAAGATGTTTACTATAACTAGAAAGAAATGTATGATTAAAGGAGACGTATAAGTATATTCTTACTGTGTTAAGCATATTAAGTAAATAAATAAATAAATCAGGAGAGTAGGTATGGATAGCTGCGCTCGCACCCGCCAGGAAGTGGATGAATGTGTGCAGCGACCCAATCCCATGTTCTTGGGGAAAGAGGAACCTGGCCCTCCAGGTTGGGAGTTGTGCTTAGGGGTAATATCCCTATCACGGAAAAAAACACTTGTTCCGAAACAACGACAAGCCTCGGATACGGACGGATACAAAGCTGAGGACCTCTGCAAACTACTGTACCTGGAATGTAAGGTTCCTTAACAGACCGGGTGCAGGCGATAAATTGGATCAAACCCTCAACTGCTATAAGGCAGATATAAGCGCACTCCAAGAAGTGCGATGGGATGGACCAGGCAAAAGACGAATGAAAAACTGAGACATCTACGGGAACTGCTACAAGGAGAACAAACAACGATTATTCGGGTGCGGATTCGTTATTCGAGGAAGACTCCGACAAAAAGTCTTAAGCTTTCGGGATGTAAGCAAACATCTCATAACAATCCGCCTCAAAGCTAAGTTTTGAAACATAAGTTTGATATGCAGAGGGCATGGGCTCGGACATACAGGGTAAAGTTGTTGATCACTCTCAACCTGGCGAGACGCCAGCAACGATCCCTGTTTAAATGTCCGGGTCAAGTTGACATACGGCCTCCTCGCGGCGCCCTCTGGATAGCCTCGGCAACAACCGTTGGGAGGTGAACAAACGTATGCAGCGACAAAACCCCGACCAGAATGGCGGTTGTGCGGCGGGCTACCAATCCGCCCACGTAAATTAAAGAAAAGTTATGAATGAGCAAGATGCCTCTGATACGCGGACGGATACTCGACGACGACAACGCACGAAAAAGGAACAGGATTTGCGAGTATGCTCCTGGAGTGTCAGAACCCTGTACACTCCCGGAGCTGCTCATAAACTAGAAGGAATCCTCACGCAGTACAAGGCGGATATTACTGCGGTCCAGGAAATACGCTGGATAGGAAACGGTATGATTAGGAAGAAAAATTGCGACATTTATTACAGCTGTCACAAAAGGTTGCACTTACTGGGATGCGGATTTGTCGTGGGAAAGCGGTAAAGGTCGAAGGTCATCGACTTTAAACCTATAAGTGATCGCCTAGCTGTGATCCGCATCAGAGGCAGATTTTATAACATCAGCCTTATATGTGCACACGCCCCTACCGACGAGGCTGAAGACCCTATCAAGGAGGACTTCTATGACCTCCTGGACAACGCCTACGGTGCTTGTCTGGAGTGCGATGTAAAAATCGTGCTCGGCGACTTCAACGCCAAAATCGGTAAGGAGAACACCCTTGGCGGAGTGATCGGAAAGCACAGCCTCCACTATACAACAACAGATAACGGCTTCCGATTCGCTGACTTTGCGACAGCTCGTAATGCGGTGATAAGTAGCACAATATTCCCTCGCAAGCGGATCCACACAGCAACCAGGCGATCTCCGGACGGTCGAACCGTCAACCAAATCGACCATGTGCTCATTGACGCAAGGCACTCGTCAAACATCCTGGATGTGCGAACATTCAGAGGGGCAAATGTCGACTCTGACCATTTCCTCGTAGCAGCAAGATTCAGAGCTCGACTGTTCAATGTCAGAAAGCTGCACCAGCCCATCAGGAGGAGGTTCGACATTAGGTGCCTGAGCACACCGGAGGTTGCCAGAGTCTACAGGGAGCAGCTGAGCGAAAGACTCTACGGTATGCCTACGTCGAACACAAATGCCAATTATATGTGGCTGCATTGCCGCTCAGCCATTCAGGAAGTAGCCGAAACCACCTTAGGATACTTACCACCCCCGACAAGAAACCCGTGGTATGATGGCGAGTGTGAGCAGAAAAAGGCAGCAACCGACGAGGCGTACCAAAAGGCGCTGTAGAGGAAAACCAGGGCAGTGCAAGGAGAGTACCGAGCCAGAAGAAGGGAGGAGAAAAAACGACTGCGACAAAAGAAAAGAATCTTCGCAGCCTCCCAGCTCAAGGATATCGAGGAGTCTAGGGATAAACATAAAACACGAGCCTTTTACAAGAAAGCCAAAGGCCTTGCAGGATGCCTCAAAAAGGGCACCCAGGCCCTTCGAAACTGCGAGGGTAATCTTGTCACCGACCCGCAGGGAATAGTGGATGTATTTAAGCAGCACTTCCAGCAGCTGCTTAACGAGCATGACCAAGAGAGAGTGGTAGGGACTGAGGAAATCCCAACTCCAGCCGCTGAAGTAGTCCTCCCACCCAGCATAGAAGAAGTCGGCACAGCTATTCAGAAGCTGAAGAACAACAAGGCCACAGGCACAGATGGCTTGCCATCAGAACTCTTCAAGGCTGGCGGCGATGTTCTGGTAGGGAGCATGCACCAGATCATCTGCAGAATTTGGGAGGATGAGAGCATGCCCGACGACTGGAATACCAGCTCTATATGCCCCATCCACAAAAAAGGCGATCCTACCTCTTGCAAGAACTATAGAGGTATATCCCTGCTCAATGTCGCATACAAGATCCTGTCCAGCGTATTGTGTAAACGTCTAAAACCATTTTGCACCGCACTAATCGGCAGCTACCAGTGCGGCTTCCGGCCCGGCAAATCAACTATAGACTATATCAACTATATTTCACACTTCGGCAAATCCTGGAAAAGACCAACGAGTTTCCAATCGATACACACCATCTTTTCATCGATTTCAAAGCCGCATACGACAGCATTCATCGTGAAGAACTGTTTGGGGCGATGGCCGAATTCGGGATCCCGGTAGAACTGATCCAGTTGTGTCGCGCCACGCTAAAAAACACGCGATACACCGTGCAATTCGGTTCTAGGACCTCGATGTGGATGTAGTCCGGAAGGCAAGGATCCGTCGACTACACTGGCTCGGCCACATCGAGCGCATGGACATCAATGCTCCAGCTAAGAGGGTCTTCGACTCCGAGCCTCCTGATTCGAGAAGAAGGGGAAGACCGAACCTCCGGTATAAAGACCAGGTAATCGCGGATGTAATACATCTTGGTCTTGATAACTGGAAGCAGCGTGCCCGGGACCGTCAAGGATGGAACGCAGCTATAGCTCAGGCTCAGATCCTCCATGGATTGCTGGCTTGATAAGTAAGTAAGCATTACGTTGCCTTAGAAGAAGATTCTATAAAATTTACTTGTTTTATCACACCTATAGGTTAGTACGAGTATTTGTGTATTTGAGAATGCCATTTGGGCTTAAGAATGCTCCATCGGTATTCAAAAGGTACATGAAACATATTTTTGGAAAACTTATAGCTGACGGGAAGATTCTCACTAATTTAGACGACATCCTCTTGGCATCCGAATCCATAGAAGAGTATCTGAACATTTTGGCAGAGGTGATGGATGTTATTAAAGCAAACGATTTGCATATTCGGTTTCATAAGTGTTAATTTTTGCAAACCGAGATCGAATATCTCGGATATAAGATAAATAAAGAAGGTATTAGACCAAATGATAGTAATTGATCCCACTATGAAGGACACTTATATAACTAGTTTCTAAGACACTTATGCTTATACAATGCATATACATATTGATTCTAAGTAACAATGCTTGAAATATGTAATTTGGATAAATTGAATTGAATAAAAAAAAAAAACAAATACTACTACTACTACTAATCTTAATGCAATCAAGCAGCTTGCACTAATAATGTACACAACCTTGTCGGTTTGTCTTCGCATTTTCGAAAGTTTATTAAGGACTTTGCAAATATTGCAAAACCACTTTATGAGCTTTTAAAAAGAGATGCTCCGTTTGTATTTGGCATCAAAGAACTTTAAGTTTTCAACCATCTCAAGCTGCAACTCGTAGCTCCACCTGTTACCCCGTTTACATGCGTAGTTGAATCCAGATTCAACTAGGATCGAAATCCATATAAACGCGGATCGAGTTGAAATAGAGTCGACTCGACTCGATCCAACTAGCAGAGCTGGATCGAGTTGAAAAAATGCATGTAAACCTGGGTCGAGGAGTCGAACTGACATTTTGTCTCTGCATGTGTGAGATATCTTTTTTGCTTTTCTTTGTTTTCGCTTGCTGGTTGGCACAACGCAGGACTAACACAATCAAAGTAAAAGGTCCGTATATACATACTACCCGTCACTTCAACTACGTTTGAACTCTTCGATCTTTCGACTACGTAGCGGAAAAACCTGGGTCGAAATTTCAACTCAGTTTCGACTCGATCTTTCGACTACGCATGTAAACGGGGTATGTATTGCCAATCTATAGCCCCCAAACAAGTTGGGGTCTTATTAATGTAGAGGCAGAATGATAATAAATTTCACTTTGTTTTTTACTATTCCTAGCGCACCACAGAATATGAGAGCAAGTATTACAGCTGTGAACTAGAAACTCTGGCTATTATAATGTTACACATTGATCCCCTTGATCCTTCGGCGAAATCAAATTCGGGAACGAAGCACATATTCGTGGCAGTTGATGGTTTCTCGAAGTTCACCCAGCTTTATCCTGATAAAACAACTAAGACTAAGGTGGCCATAGACTGTTTAAAATTATTTTTTCGAAACTACTCAAAACCTAATAAAATAGTTTCCGATCGTGGAACATGTTTTAGGTACTTCGAAGGAATTCTCTGATTTTCTGAAAGATAACAACGTTGACCATATAGAGGTTGCCACACATTCTCCCCAATCAAATGATCAGGTCGAGCGTATTAATCGAGTACTAGTTCCGATGTTAGCCAAAGAGTGCGATGCTGGTGCAACGAGCGATTGGAACAACATCTAGCAAAACCATAGTTTGCCCTTAATAACTCCGTAACTAGATCTACGATCTACGGGTTTCGCTCCAAGCATGCCTTTATTCGGCACCAATCAGAAAGGTGAGGTTTGTAATAACGTTATGGAGTTTTTACTCCAGAACAAGGGAAGAAAAGTCGTGAACGTTAAAGACATTAGGGTTTTAGCGGCTAAAAATATTGGGAACAATCAAATGTGTAACAAAACATACTATGACAAACGGCTGAGAGACCAGAAACATACGGTGAAGGTGACTATGTTATGGTCAGCAACGTAGGAATTCCTGGTTTCAATAAAAAAAGCATTTGCAGGGTTTACAGCTAGCTTCCCTAGCAAATATGAGACCATTCAATACACAGGTGTCGAATTTGGAAGGCCATGACGACAACACTCAAGGGAGCGACTGTGATTTGGTGAACCATTTGATAAAAAGGGCTATGAATAGTGCGTATCTTAAAAAAAAAAAATCTAAACCATATTTTCTTAAGGAAATTGTTAGATACAGCATTATTATTGTATTAAATAATATTAGGTTGTTCTTAAAAGATACATTTATTGAATTTCTAGTCTTATTCATTATACCAAAAAGAAAAAAAAGAAAAATATTGAATTACAAATGTATGTGTATCAAATGTAAAAATACAAAAAAAAAGTGATCGTGTCGAATTGTAGGCAAAATAATAAGTAGTGTATGATTTTCTTTGTCCCCACTGTACTCAGGAAAAATATGTCAATACTTATATACATATTATCAATACATTTAAGATGGGCTGGTTAATCTGATCGTGTGATCCATCTGAAAGGCTCCAATTGCGGAATTATGTTCCGATGCTCAAATTGTATATTAGCCATGTAACCATCTCTCTTGAGAGCACCGTGGCGCAGTGAGTAGTGTGTTGGCCTCTGACGCCGATGACACGGGATCGAATCCCGAGACAGCCATGTCATTAAACGTGTTTTCACGGTGTTTCTCCTCAGCGGGGTTCTGACAAAACCCCCTGGATCGAATCCCGACACAGCCATGTCATCGAACGTGTTTTTCACGGTGTTTCTCCTCAGCGGGGTTCTGACAAAACCCCCTGTAGGAAAATTGTCATGAAAAGCTTCTCGAAATTCGCCGTTCGGAACCGGCAATAAATTGTAGGTCCCTTTCACCTATGTGAAAATGAAATCACACACGACATGCGTGATTGAGAGAGGCTCGGCTCCGGTACTTCATGGACTGTAACACCAACATGCATACATACAACCATCTCTCCTGAGGGCCCAAAAAAAAAAGGTTCTTACCATAGTCAACATCGGTCTTTCAGTTTTTTTCCCTATCCCTTTTTCTACAATAGTTTGCTAACATCCGCCTCAATATAGCCATTCATCCTAAACGGAATTTAGTTTCATATGGCTTAAACTCATACTCCACAAGCAATCCGATCATTACTGTTTTCTTTATGGAAGCTTCAATGTTGACAGGAACGCAAAATTTGATGTGTCTGACAAACTGGCTGACTCTATCTAAAAAGTTATTTCCCTGTTCCCTCGCATTGAAGTCGTTTTAGTGAGTGATTTCAATATGCATACATATATTCTATGTGGCTTCCACACTTTCGGATATTGTGTGTCCAAAGTGGTATTTTGAATTATTCTCTCAGTCGGATATTATACGATTCAATTCTTTGAGTCATTTTTTGTTTATTCTCTTTTGTGTTTTCCGTTCATTGAATACGAATCATTACACGATTCAATAGGGAGCTCACCACAAAATGACACTTAGCCCGCATTTTGTCTTTGTGTGTGTGGATTTTACGTTATGCTGAGAGACACCGCACCAACCCTCGCAAAAAAAGAGAACTGTCTAAGTATTGAATCAAATCCTCAGTACTGGCAATACGACCTACCCCAGACGCTTCTCACTTCTCTCACCCAATGTTCGTGTTTTTGGAGGGAGAATTGAATCGTATAATATCCGACTCAGCTAAATCAACTAACTCAGCTCGTGCACAAACGGTCACGCATCCCCGATTTTTTTTTTTTTTTTTTGTTGAAGGCTTCTGCTATCCGCTGGAGCACTCAGACGCAATCACTGGTCCATTGTACTCCAGACAGACACCTTGCATTACTGTATTTTCCCCGTTTCCCGGAGAAAATTTTGAAGGAGCTTCAGTGCTGTAGAGCTAAAGGATTCGGCACACACCACATCGGCTCCAAGGGTGCGCCACCGTGCGCGAGCAAAGGCGGGACAATCACAGAGGAAATGCTCTGCAGTGTCACCCTCCTCCTCACCACATGCAACACAGGTAGGCGTCTTACTGATTTGGCACGTAGAGATGCTTGGCAAAAGTGTAATGGCCCGTGATAACTCCCACAAGCCTTCCGCAGTCGATTCTCCTTAAAGACAGGAGGAATGCTGCAGATTTTTTGCAGACATCAGGGCACACGCGCTTAGTCATCCTGCAACCTGGACAATCCCTCCATCTGCGGTTGGGTGTACACAATCGTTAATGTAGGAATTTACCGTGGGCGTAGGTAGACCTAGAGCGGGTTCAGGTCTTGAGAAGCTCTCCTCTGAACCCATTCTAGCGAGTTCATCCGAGATCTCATTTCCTGGGATCCCAGAGTGACCTGGAACCCATACAGGCCTTAATGAATTTAGTCTGCCGACTCTGTTTAAGAAGGACTTGAGTTGAAGCACTAATTTGGAGCTAGTTAAGGGGTTACACACAGCTTTTAGTGCAGCTTGGCTGTCACTAGAGACGCATATGTATGCTTTCCCCCTTCCACCTGAGCTTCACAACATAGTGCATGGCCATTAGGATTGCGTATATCTCTGATTGGAAGACAGACGCATACTTTCCTAACGAGAAGTGCAGTCGGATGTTTTCGCACTCAAAGAAGACTCCAGCACCGGACCCCCGCCCAGACCTGGAGCCATCTGTGAAAATGCGAAGACTATACTTTCCAGGTTCAGTATCCAGTCATAGCCAATCCTGACGCCATGGAAACTCGACTGTGAAATGACGACGCAATAGGATAACGGGCGTCAATGCGTCAGAAGGCATGTCCATGAGACAAGGGCCGCAGGACAATTCTTGCGCAAGCACACATTTATTCATATGCGAGTTGTACCAAAAGCCGTTTCTCTTCAGACGAGACATGGCGTTCAGATCACTCCCTCTGATAAATATATCAAGAGGTGGAAGGTTCACCATAACATCTAGAGCAGCGCCCGGCGTGTTGGGGAAAGCACCCGTGCAGCTGAGACAAACCGTTCTTTGGAGTTTGGTGAAAGAGGATACGACGTGTTTGCGTTTTAGTCTGTTCCACCGATGCATATGAAATGATGGGTCTTATCATTGGCGTGTAGATCCAGAGGACCTTTGCCGGCGATAAACCTCATCTTTTGCCAAAAGCTTTTTTGCATAGCCAGAAAGCTGACAGCGCTTTGGTGGTCTTTGACTCAACATGCTTTGACCAGAGATGCTTGCTATCTAAGATGACTCCCAGATACTTAGCCTCCTTGGATATCGGGATGGAAGTGCCTTTTAGTACCAGCTGAGTCATGTCAGTATTTTTCCTCCTTCTCGTAAAGAGAACGAAATCGGTCTTAAGAAGATTGACTGACAGCCCATTTCTGGAACACCAATCATCGATCACATTTAGCGCCGCCTGTGCTTTGAGACGGACAGTCGCTAAACATGAGCCGACAGAAAGAATGGCGACGTCATCCGCATAGGCCTGAGCATAGATTCCAGAGGCATTGAGAGCATCAAGCAGAATCACACCACAACAGCGGAGACAGGACGCCACCTTGAGGGCAGCCCCTGTTTACGCCGGATTTGACACACTGGTCGAGGCCTGCATCAGCGGTCAATGTCCTGTGCATGAGCATTGCTTTGATCCAAAGGACCAGTGCTTCATCTATGCCATGATGTCTGGCAGCGTTGCACATGCTGTCAAAAGTTAGGTTATCAAAAGCTCCCTCAATGTCGATGAAAATGCCCAGCGCGTACTCTTTCCTTTCGAGCGCGCATTAAATTCGCCCAACTAGGTTCTGAAGCGTAGTCTCGCAAGATTTTCCGCGCTGGTAAGCATGTTGCATCTTCGAAGGAGGGTGCATTCGAAGGGCAACTTTTCACAGGTGCAACTCTACCAGTCTCTCCATGCTTTTCAGCAGGAAGGGTGTTAGACTAATTGGTCTGAAGTTCTTGGCAATTGAGTAGTCCTCTTTTCCTATTTTGGGAAAGAAGTCCACTTACACTGTGCGTCAAGAATGGGTATGTAAGCAAGTGCTAGACTAGCAGTGAAAATTATTTTCAGAGTAGGAAGCAGCTGCCTTATACCGTTTTGCATCATAACAGGATATATCCCGTCGGTGTCCGGCGATTTGAAGCCATCGAAGGATGCCACAGCAAATTCAGTAGCTTCAGTCGTAACCACGCGCGACGCAGTATACCAGCTACTCCGAGTTGTTTTCATCGTTTCAGTTGCAGTTTCCCTTGAAGGAGTGTGCAACAAGCCGATGTCGATCTGATTTCACGGGAAATGAGTCTCAAACAATAAACTAAGAGTTTCCGCTTTAGACTCAGTAAAGGTACCATCAGATTTTCTGAGTGAATCTAGCTTTGTCGGCTTTCCCCGTTTGAGGACTTTAACCAACTTGCTAGTCGCATTCAGAGAATTGATCTCTTCGCAGAAGGTCCTATAAGAATCGTTCTTCGATTAACGAATAAGTTTCTTATATTCTTTCTGCTTTGACCGATACTTGTGCCAGTCATTTTCCGAATTCGATTTGAGCTATCTATTCAGAAGAATTCTGGCTTCCCTGCGAAGACATTCGAGCTCGGCATTCCACCAGCGGACCAGTTTCCTGCAGGGAGATTTGCTGATATGACATGCGAGCTCAAAACAACTGGTGATAATGCTATTCAGGTTATGAACAGCGTTCTCTACCAATTGTATCGTTCTAAGTTTAGGTAGGGCCTGAGTGGATTTCTCAAGCTCCTCTCTAAACCGTACCCAGTTCGTCATTCTCGGGTTCCGTCTAGGTTCCAAGGAAGAGATCCTACAACCTAATCGGAATTCGATATATTTATGGTCCGACAGCGTAGCATCAGGCAAGACCTGCCAGTTAGTGATGTCCTTCCCTTATCTGTTGGATAGGGTCAAGTCAATCACCTGCTGTCGCCTTGTCGTAACAAACGTTGGTTGAGAGCCAACATTGGTGATGGTAAGGTCAGACGAGAGAATGAAGTCTAAAAGACGGTCCCCTCTTGTGTTACACTTGCTGCTGCCCCAAGCAGTGTTTTGGGCATTAGCATCGCAACACAAGATGAGACCAATCTTTTTTGGCTTCACAGTACTCTACGAGTTCAGAGACTTCCTTCGGTGGTGGAGGTAGTAACGAATCGTAGGGAAAGTAGGCAGACGCAACGACGAAGTGTTCTATTGCTCCGTGCGTTTTATAGTTTACTCTAGCAGCCACCAGATGTTGTCCACAAAAGTGCCCAAGTTTGGTTGCCGATAGTGAGTTCAATATGATGAGGCCGACCCTGGGCCTTTCGGATCGCTCATCATAAAGAATCGTAACATCACGTATACCGCCAAGAGCACATAGGCGTTTATTCCACAGCCATGGTTCTTGAAGGGATACGATGAGGGGGTTTGTACTGCTGCATACAATTCTGCTACTTAAAAGAGCGGTAGCAGCCTTGCAATGCAATGCAATGCTGTAGATTGATCTGAGTAAAAATCATAGATTCATACTGCTGGGCACGTCTCATCCTTCGACTACTTGACCTTAAAATGGAAAGAGATCCTACCAAGGCCGAAGTAGGGGCGTGAATCGTACGCAGATTTCAGAGTCCCGACAGAGGCTTCATCCATGTCCACAACCAGAGTAGATCCCTCTTTTTCCGAGAGTCTTTACTCTCCTTGTAGGAGTAAATAGCCCAAGCTCTCGTGTCAAGCCCTGGATTCTGTGTGCGTAAGCGCGTCACCACATCCACCTTATTTCCAGGTTTCCCCGGAATCCGGCAGATGGCGCGCGTTAATTTCGGGAGACTAACTACCTGGTAAGTAGCAGTTCCCAGAGGGGGGATTTTCGGCACCGTGTTCCTGATCCAGGCCGATGTCTGCTGTGATGACAGCTCACCACAAATGTGCCATTCAACAAAGCTGACTTTTCTGCCTGTAAGCAGAAGCCCGTTGCCGAGTAGACGATCCTCACAGTGCTTGCAGTCTGCGTTGGTCATTCTACTATCATCGCCAGCTTTCCCTATCCTGATATTTTCAGAGGAGATGGCCGCCTCTCTATAAGAGGGCTGTTTCTCTCGGCTCCTTACGGTCACTTGGATCTCCTTCTCGGAGGAAGGGGTTTTTTAAAGTGATGTCCCCGCCTCCGAGGAGCAGTTTTGGGCACCTTTACGGTTTCCCGTGCCACGCCATCGCTGGTGTCGCCTCCGCTGGATGCACCGCTCATATTTAGTCGGACCAGGTGGTCAGTCAGTGAGCCGTGTTAAAAATGAATGTCGGGGCCTCCAGAATCCGTTCCCCAGCCGCAATCACGGAGATCGCGGGTGGATTTCCGCTGCTGCGGGTACCACCTGGAGTACCCAGTCCCTTTTGTTTGTCCATTCATTTTTGGGGTCTACGAGTCTTAGTTCGAGGTCTATGACCTCTTAAGCCTCCCGCCACGACAAGGCGCCCGAAGAAGGGAAGACGCATCCCCGATATTGCTAGTCTTACCGCCAGCACACTCCCAGCTTAACAAATACGACATTGGTGTATTATCACCCTCGGCTCATCAGACCACTGCGTAATATCAGTCAAATACTCGTACTTCCAAGAAGCAGGTTGAGGTAAAGCTCCGAAAAGAAAAATTTGATTTTACGAGAAAGCCGATCGGTGCAGCATAGCAACTTCTTTCGGAGCCTTAACTGGTCGTTATGTTTCCTCGATGAGGACGTGGACGCCGCCGCCGATATTGCAAATACTATCCGAATCGGTGTGGCTAATTTTATCTACAGTAGGAGTACCATCAAAAAGATAATAAGTGGTGCCATCAAGTTATATATAATATTGGCATCACTTTTCCTATTTTTTTTTCTGTTTCTTTACTATGTTTATTTAGGAAATAAAATCCCACTTCAGCATTTGAAAATTGTTTATTTTTTTTTTAAGAGTTCAAAGTGGATTTAAATAGTGATTTTTGTAGCTGGGATTCGAGGCTGGCGCAGCAACACGTGTTTTGATATTTGTTGTAAAGAAGCTATTAGGTTTTGTTTTTTTTTTTTTTTTTAGGGGCGTCTGCTATCAGTTGAAGCACTCTCAGACGCAAATACTTTTCCATTGTACTGCAGACAGACACGAGACAGGCACAGAGAAGATGTTCTGCTGTGTAAGCCTCCTCGCAAGAGCAGCACAAGTAGGCGTCTCGCTGATGCCAAGCACGCAGAGATGCTTAGCAAAAGTGTTATAGCCCGTAATGACTCCCACAAGCCTTTTGCAGTCAATTCTCTTTAAGGACGGAGAATACTGCGGGTTTCTTGCAGAGACAAGGGCAAGACGTGTTTAGTTATCCTGCATCCCGGATAATCCCTCCATCAACGGTCGTGAGTATTAAACACTGAATCGTTAATGTAAGAATTTACCGTGGACGCAGGTAGACTTAGAGCGAGTGCAGATCCTGAGAAACTCTCCTCTGAACCCATCTTGGCCAGTTCATCAGAGATCTCATTTTCTGGGATTCCAGAGTGACCTGGGACCAATACAAGCCTTAGTGAAATTAGTCTACCGACTCTGTTCAAGAAGGTCTTGAGTTCATGGACTAATTTGGAGTTAGTTTACATGCTTGCCACAGCTTTGAATCAGCTTGGCTGTCACTGTAGACGCGTATGCATTTTTCCTCCTACCTGTGCTTCACAACATAATGCATGGACATTAGGATTGCATATATCTCTGATTGAAAGACAGACGCATATTTTCCTAACGAGAAGTGCAGTCGGATGTTTTCGCGCTCAAGAAAACCCTTGCTCCGGACCTCCGCCCAGGCCTGGAGTCATCCGTGAAAGTGCGAAGACTTCAATGAGTCAGAAGACATGTTCATTGGACAGGGGTCGCAAAATATTTCTTGCGCAAGCGCACTGTTATTCCTGTGCGAGTTGTACCAACAGCAATTTCTCTTGAGACGAGTGATGGCTTTCAGAGCACACCCACCGAAAAATATATCAAGGGGTGGAAAGTATATCATAGCATCTAAAACAGCACTCGACATGCTGGAGAAAGCCCCCGTATAGCTGAGGTAAACCATTCTATGAAGTTTGGTGAAAGAGCGACAATTTGTTAGCGTTTTAGTCTGCTTCCCCAGTCAAAGGATGCATATCAGATTATAGGTCTTATCATTTTCATGTAGATACAGAGGACCTTTGCCGGCGATAAACCCCATGTTTTGCCAAAAACTCCTTTGCATTGCAGGAAAGCTGACCGCGCTTTTGTGGTTTTTGATTCAGCACGTTTTGACCAAAGAAGCTTGCTATATAAGATAACTGCCAGGTACTTAGCTTCCTTGGATACCGGGATGGGAGTGCCTTTTAGGTGAGTCATATCAGTATTTTTCATCCTGCTCGTCAAGAGAACGACATTGGTCTTTAGAGGATTAACCGACATCCCATTTCATGTACACCAATCATCGATCACATTTAGCGCTGCCAGTGCTTTGAGACGGACAGTCGCTTAGCATGAGCCGACCGAAAGAACGGCATCATAATCGGCATAGGCCTGGGCATAGATTCCAAAGGAATTAAGAGCATCAAACAGAGAGTCAACCACCATACACCATAACAGCGGATATATGACGCTGCCGGAGTTACACATGCTGTCGGAAGTTGCGTTATCAAAAGCTCCCTCAATGTCGACGAAAACGCCGAGGAGTTTGTCTACCTCGGGGCAAACGTAAATTCCACAAATGACACCACAGTGGAGATCCGGCATAGAATCGCCCTTGGCAACCGCTACTACTTCGGCTTGTCCAAACAACTGGGGTCAAGACTCCTCACTCGAAAGACCAAAGTCATGCTTTACAAAATGATCACACTGCCAGTCTTGCTGTACGGAGCCGAAAGCTGGACGATAAGCAGGACAGCAGAGCTAATTTTGGGTTCCTTCGAGAGAAAAATTCTGCGCCTGATATTTGGTCCTGTCTGTGAGGAAGGTGAATGGAGAAGAAGACACAACCGCGAACTCTACGAGCTGTACAAAGATGTGGATGTAGTCTGGAAGGCAAAAATCTGTCGATTACACTGGCTCGGCCACATCGAGCGCATGGACATCAACGCTCCAGCTAAGAGGGTCTTCGACTCCGAGCCTGCTGGTTCGAGAAGAAGAGGAAGACCGAACCTCCGGTATAAAGACCAAGTAGTCGCAAGACATCTTGGTCTTAATTACTGAAAGCAGCGTGCCCGGGACTGTCAAGGATTTCCATCCCTGACAGCAGCTATAGCTCAGGCTCAGATCCTCCATGGATCGCTGGCCTCATAGGTTAGTAAGTAAGTATGCCCACAAAAAAGGGTAAGGAACTTGGCGCGCATAAACCCAATCAAGTAATGCATCTAGACTTAGTGGATCAACCACAGAGGCAACTAAATAAACCCCAAACGTCAAAGTTGCCTGTAGAATTACCTCAGAGAACTAAAACTTCAGGGATCAGCCTTATGATTGTACCAAACACTGACACTGGCAGCCCCGCCAGTACCAAACGAATTCAACCAAGTCGGGATTAAGATGTATCCAAGCAAATTTATAGCAAGGGCCGCGTCGGCGGTACTGAGACATAGATTTAACAAGGTGCACCTAGATGTATCATTTATCCAGGAGCCATACACGGTTTACGACAAGATTAAAGATCTATCAGGTAGGCTGCTCTACGACTCCACAAATGAAGGACCACCTAGAGCCTGCAATATGATAACTAACTTACTTAGGTGGCGCTACAGTCCGTAGTGAACCTGGGCCTCAACCAACAAACGTCTCCAGCTGGCACGGTCTTTGGCCAGCTGTTTCTAGCGCCGCACGCTCAGTTGGTTAAGGTCCCCTTCCACCTGCGTGCACCACTGTTGATGCGGCCGTCCTCTGCCGCGCCTTCCTTCCGGGGTGGATTCGAAGACTCTTCGGGTCGGAGCTGTATTTTCCATGCGCTCTATATGGCCTAGCCACCTTAGACGCTGTATCCGTAGACGTCGTACCAGGCCGATGTCGCTGTACAACCTGTACAGTTCTTCGTTAAATCTTCTCCTCCATACACCGTTTGAACAAACGGGGCCGTATGTAGTGCGCAGAATTATCCTTAGGAACCCTGCATCCCGGATAATCCCACCATCTACGTTTGTGAGTATTAAACCCTGAATCATTAATGTAAGACTTGGCCGTGGACGCAGGTAGCTTTAGAGCGAGTGCAGATCCTGAGAAACTCTCCTCTGAACCCATTCTGGCGAGGTCATCAGAAATCTAATTTTCTGGGATCCCAGAGTGACCTGGGACTAATACAAGCCTTAGTGAATTTAGAATAGCGGACCTCCGCCCAGGCCTGGAGTCATCCGCGAAAATGCGAAGACTTCAATGAGTTAGAAGACATGTCCATGAGACAGGGGTCGCAAGACATTTCTTGCGCACGCACACTGCTGTTCCCCCCACCTGATTATCTACCTTGACGTGGTGTGGGGGCTCTCCACCAAAGGATAATCGACCCCGTCATTCCCCTTCACCAGCCCAAATCCCATCCTTTTCCATCACTCCCACCACCCTTTTTTTTTTTGGTTTTTTCTTAAGAGTTTATTTATTCCACTAAGGCAATATATTTACATGTTTAACTAAACTGAATTAAACTACTATTTACATGTAATTTAAAAGTATATGACCTTAACGGTGCTCCATACTTAACTAGTTATATATATGTATATACATATTTTTTATTCATAATTATATTTTATTTTAGAATGTATTTCTAAGCCTTTTTTTTTTTTTTTCATATCTTTTCTGTAAGGAAAAATTGTGGGAAAAACCTTGTTGAATCTTTCTGATTACATTACACTACTAAGTCTAACCTAACGCTACTTAGTCTAGCTTAAACTAATCCTAGCCTAACTTAGAGCAAAAGGATTAGGCCCCGACACCTGGCCTTTGGGTTCTCGAAACCCATCAGCTTCGACAACTCAAAGGTCAGGTGTCGGAGCCTCTTCCTGGACTTAATCTAAGCCATGACCCAGTCGAGCCACCAGTATTTGCCTGTGTTGTATCTACTGATATTTATTTCATCCCTTTCAGGTACGCTAGTGAAGTACTTTAGTTCAAAATTTAAGTTGTTAGGGCTATAGACGATATTTTAATCTGTTGCCCTTCTAGCAATGTGGTATATGATAGGAACGTTAGTTTCGTTTGATAAGTACTGATGTGCGTCCAAGTATAGGAAGGTTTCAGGCGGAATGAATCCATTCTCCAACTTTTTCGCGAAATATTTTGCTTAATTACTTACTTATTAGGCCTGCGATCCATGGAGGATCTGAGCCTGAGCTATAGCTGCCTTCCATCCTTGACGGTCCCGGGCACGCTGCTTCCAGTTGTCAAGACCAGGATGTCTTACATCCGCGATTACTTGGTCTTTATACCGGAGGTTCGGTCTTCCTCTTCTTCTCGAACCAGGAGGCTCGGAGTCGAAGACCCTCTTAGCTGGAGCGTTGATGTCCATGCGCTCGATGTGGCCGAGCCAGTGTAGTCGACGGGTCCTTGCCTTCCGGACTACATCCACATCTTGGTACAGCTCGTAGAGTTCGCGGTTGTGTCTTCTTCTCCATTCACCTTCCTCACAGACAGGACCAAATATCCGGCGCAGAATTTTTCTTTCGAAAGAACCCAAAATCAGCTCCGCTGTCCTGCTTATCGTCCAGCTTTCGGCTCCGTAAAGCAAGACTGGCAGAATGAGCGCTTTGTAAAGCATGACTTTGGTCTTTCGAGTGAGGAGTTTTGACCCCAGTTGTTTGGACAAGCCGAAGTAGCAGCGGTTGCCAAGGGCGATTCTACGCCGGATCTCCACTGTGGTGTCATTTGTGGAGTTTACGTTTGCCCCGAGGTAGACAAACTCCTTAACTACCTCGAAATTGTAGCTGTCAATTGTTTTGTTTTGTCCCAGGTGGTGAGCGACGGATTGGTTTTTGCTTGACAGCATGTATTTCGTTTTGTCCTCATTGATCTTAAGACCAATTCGTTTCGCCTGTTCTTCAATCGCCGTGAATGCTTCCACAATGCCACGGCGAGAACACGCGATGATGTCGATATCATCCGCGTATCCTAGCAGCTGGATGGACTTGTAAAAGATAGTGCCTTCCCTGTTGACGCCTGCCCGTCGCACTATCTGCTCCAGCACCAGGTTGAAGAAGTCACATGACAGCGCATCTCCTTGCCGAAATCCGGTGCATGTTTCGAATGGTTCCGAGGTCCTAGAACCGAGTTGCACGGTGCATCGCGTGTTTTTTAGCGTGGCGCGACACAACTGGATCAGTTTTACCGGGATCCCGAATTCGGCCATCGCCCCAAACAGTGCTTCACGATGAATGCTGTCGTATGCGGCTTTGAAATCGATGAAAAGATGGTGTGTATCGATTTGAAACTCGTTGGTCTTTTCCAGGATTTGGCGTAGTGTGAAAATTTGGTCTATAGTTGATTTGCCGGGCCGGAAGCCGCACTGGTAGCTGCCGATTAGTGCGGTGCAAAATGGTTTTAGACGTTCACACAATACGCTGGACAGGATCTTGTATGCGACATTGAGCAGGGATATACCTCTATAGTTCTTGCAAGAGGTAGGATCGCCTTTTTTGTGGATGGGGCATATAGAGCTGGTATTCCAGTCGTCGGGCATGCTCTCATCCTCCCAAATTCTGCAGATGATCTGGTGCATGCTCCCTACCAGAACATCGCCGCCAGCCTTGAAGAGTTCTGATGGCAAGCCATCTGTGCCTGTGGCCTTGTTGTTCTTCAGCTTCTGAATAGCTGTGCCGACTTCTTCTATGCTGGGTGGGATGACTACTTCAGCGGCTGGAGTTGGGATTTCCTCAGTCCCTACCACTCTCTCTTGGTCATGCTCGTTAAGCAGCTGCTGGAAGTGCTGCTTAAATACATCCACTATTCCCTGCGGGTCGGTGACAAGATTACCCTCGCAGTTTCGAAGAGCCAGCCCTTTTTGAAGCCTCCTGCAAGGCCTTTGGCTTTCTTGTAAAAGGCTCGTATTTTATGTCTATCCCTAGACTCCTCGATATCCTTGAGCTGGGAGGCTGCGAAGATTCTTTTCTTTTGTCGCAGTAGTTTCTTCTCCTCCCTTCTTCTGGCTCGGTACTCTTCTCGCGCTGCCCTGGTTTTCCTCTGCAGCGCCTTTTGGTACGCCTCGTCGGTTGCTGCCTTTTTCTGCTCACACTCGCCATCATACCACGGGTTTCTTGTCGGGGGTGGTAGGTATCCTAAGGTGGTTTCGGCTACTTCCTGAATGGTTGAGCGGCAATGCAGCCACATATTATTGGCATTTGTGTTCGACGTAGGCATACCGTAGAGTCTTTCGCTCAGCTGCTCCCTGTAGACTCTGGCAACCTCCGGTGTGCTCAGGCGCCCAATGTCGAACCTCCTCCTGATGGGCTGGTGCAGCTTTCTGACATTGGACAGTCGAGCTCTGAATCTTGCTGCTACGAGGAAGTGGTCAGAGTCGACATTTGCCCCTCTGAATGTTCGCACATCCAGGATGATTGACGCGTGCCTTGCGTCAATGAGCACAGGGTCGATTTGGTTGGCGGTTCGACCGTCCGGAGATCGCCAGGTTGCTGTGTGGATTCGCTTGCGAGGGAATCTTGTGCTACTTATCACCGCATTACGAGCTGTCGCAAAGTCAGCGAGTCGGAAGCCGTTATCTGTTGTTGTATCGTGGAGGCTGTGCTTTCCGATCACTCCGCCAAGGGTGCTTTCCTTTCCGATTTTGACGTTGAAGTCCCCGAGCACGATTTTTACATCGTACTCCGGACAAGCTCCGTAGGCGTTGTCCAGGAGGTCATAGAAGTCCTCCTTGATAGGGTCTTCAGCCTCGTCGGTAGGGGCGTGTGCACATATAAGGCTGATGTTATAAAATCTGCGTCTGATGCGGATCACAGCCAGGCGATCACTTATAGGTTTAAAGTCGATGACCTTCGACCTTAACCGCTTTCCCACGACAAATCCGCATCCCAGTAAGTGCAACCTTTTGTGACAGCTGTAATAAATGTCGCAATTTTTCTTCCTAATCATACCGTTTCCTATCCAGCGTATTTCCTGGACCGCAGTAATATCCGCCTTGTACGGCGTGAGGATTCCTTCTAGTTTATGAGCAGCTCCGGGAGTGTACAGGGTTCTGACATTCCAGGAGCATACTCGCAAATCGTGTTCCTTTTTCGTGCGTTGTCGTCGTCGAGTATCCGTCCGTGTATCCGAGGCATCTTGCTCAAATATTTTGGGTTGGGATAAAACAAGCCCGAAACAAGATTGTTCTCTGTTACGGTCGCTGACCGTGCAAAATGATTCCTCGCAGTTTCCAGTATAACGTTATCTATTCTGGACAAATTGGAAGCATCCAATAGAATCTTATTAGAAACGTAATGCCAGAAGTCGGAATGTTCGCTTCTATACATGTGCAAGCAGGCTCGAAGACATTTTCTTTCGAATAATCGAAGTTTTTCCATATATGATGGGCTAATGGTCCACCATACCGCACTCGCATATGTCAGAATGGGGCGGATAAAAGCTTGGTAGCAGACAAGAATCCCCCTCGCAGCTTGGGATAATCTGGCAGGGCGCATGCACCAGCTCATCTGTAAGATATGGTCGGGGGAATGCATGCACGATGGGTGGAATCTCAGTGTCGTTTGCGCGATCCACAAGAAAGGAGACATATTTGACTGCGCACTAGGGGCTCGATCTTCCAAAAGACTGTTCAACTATGTACCTTATGGTCCTTACGCCTATGATATGCCCGTGTCACCATTAACGAGTCGAACCACCCAAATTCGTATCACCGTTCGCAATTCGCGCAGATGGCATTCGACTCAAATATCACAATTTCGGCGAACTGCGATTTTACCGTAGGACTGTTGGCGATGGTTCGACTGAATTGCTGTTTCTTGTGTCAAATTCAGTCGAACACAAAAAGTTTGTGACTGGGAGACGAATGTTTGTTACATTCAAAAGAAACATTTGTAGCAATGACAGAAATTAGGAAAATGTAAGTAATAAGAAATAAAATGCATACATTTCAAAGTGATTGGCGTTTATTTTCTCTTTTTCAAGCATGCTGCGTCATGAAATGAACTTCCCGCGATCCACAATCAGCATTTCTAAATTGTGTTAGAAGATATGCTGATAGTGGATACCTTGAATCTCCTAAAATATAATCACGATGACCATATTATGGTCACATGCCTATAATTCAAGTATTTTTATATATGTGTAAATATATAAATATGTACATATATATAGCATAAAACTAGCTAAGCAAAACAATTTTCGAAACTTACGATCATAGCATTTAGACTAAAATATCATTTTCGGTTTGTGAAACCTTTCTTCTAAAGGAGCATATTTCACCATTTCAACATGGTTTTGTTGCAGGGAGATCCACAACCGCCAATCTGTCTATTTTTTCTAATTACGTTCTGAACAAACTCGAGGAAGGATATCAAATTGATGTCATTTATGCAGATTTTGCGAAAGCCTTCGATAGAGTTAGTCACACTATTTTAATTGAAAAATTAAAATTATTTGGCTTTCACTCATACCTTACCTAACCTTAAGGGTCGTACACAATTTCTTTGCATTGACCGAGAACTTTCAAGACCAATCCAAGTAACCTCGGGTGTCCCCCAAGGAAGTCATCCTGGGCCCCTTCTTTTTCTCATTTTTATTAACGACATGCCCGATATTTTCCTGAATTCTAGTCGACTTTTATTTGCAGCGGATTTAAAGTTCTTCAGATTCATTAAATCCATAGAAGATTGCCTTCTCTTACAAGATGATCTACAAAAGTTAACGGAACGCCACTAAATGTCAGTACTTCTCCTATTGCCGAAACTTATCACAAATTTTCTTCGATTACAAAATTGGGGACTTTTTTCTAGAAAGAGTATTAGAGAAGAAAAGATCTTTGTGTCATTTTCGATTCGAAATTAAACTTTGTCAAGCGAATATATTGTAGCTAAAGCAAATTCCATGTTAGGTTTTATTAAGCGTAATTCTAAAGACTTCAAGGACCCTGTTCAAGATTTTAACGAGGGTTCAGAGGCACCCTGTCACTCATCAATGCCTGACAGCTCATGTCCGCCGTGACGGGGACTTTCTGCCTCTTTCCTTCGTCCATTTTGGTTTTTGGGTGTGTGACAGCCAGCATCAAGACGTAGGCACGTGGAAGAAATTGAACAATATTAAAATAACCCCTGTACATAATAAATAAAAGTTTTCAAGTCACATTTGGTTTTAACAATAAATTCTAATTAACATTTGGTGCCTCCTGTGAGGAATTTTGCATGCAGTAGAAATGACAGAATTAAATTTACGGATGGCGGCGATAAATGCCATCAAACGTGTTCACGAACGTGTATGTGGTGTGGATTCTGGCGAATGTGATGCTTCCCAACTCGAGCAGGAATTAAGCTCAGTTGTGGCACATTATAATCGCTTCGTAAAAAATCACGAGGTGCTAGTAGGCCAGGCAAAGGAAGGTGAGCTTGAAGCACATGATGAGCTCTGGGCACAGGTGGAGAGTACATACAACAAGACGTGTGTCGTTCTCAACAGACGATTACGCGAACCAGATCAACATTCCAATCAACACATGGTTCCCGTTACTACGCCAGCGAACAACTTCGATTTGAAATTAGACCCACTGGTCATTCCGTCTTTCGATGGCTCGTTACACAACTGGCTGGGTTTCAAAGATGCCTTTGAGACTTTGGTGCATGAGCAGGAGTACCCAGAAGCTTACAAATTGAATAAGCTTCGGCAAGCGGTGTGCGCAACCAAAGTGCCGCTGATGGGCGGATTGTATTCTGGCGGTTACCAAGAAGTGTGGAAAATGTTGAAGGAGCGGTTCGATAATCCAAAACTGCTGGCTGAAATACATGTTGCTCGCTTTCTGAACATCAAGCCAGTATCAGATGAAACGTCAAAAACTCTTCTGATAATTGTGGATACGGTGCATGAATCACTAAGGGCTTTACGTGTCATGCAGTTGCCAGTGGATAGTTGGGATGCATTGGCGGTCCCGATCGTTATTTCAAAACTTCCATCGACGACGCAGCGGGAGTGGTGTCTCTACTGTTCCTCCAATCAGAAGCAAACCATATCGCCCACGTCACTGACCCATTAGTGGGGGCGCAATCATCTTTGTGACTATCAACGCCCGTGATCACCTGCCTCACTCGTGACCACTGCATTGTCCTGCTTGCAACAGCGCGTGCATATGCATACGGGGATTCATCTGTACAACACGTAGCTCGTATCCTCTGCGATCCAGGATCGCAGGTAAGTTTTGTCTCAGATAAGTTTGCTCACCTTTTGAATCTCCGCAGGAGTAAGTATGCAGTCACAGTGGAAGGCATCGGTGCTTTCGCACATACCAATACTAAAGGCAGCGTCAAGCTCAAGCTCAAGTCAATTTACTCCAATTTTGTATTGATGGTCAATGCATTGGTTCTTCCGTCAATAACCTCAACTCTTCCAACGGTGCAAGTTGACGTGAATCAGTGGCATCATTTGGTTGGTCTTCAGCTGGCCGATCCTTCGTTCGGTACACCTGCTGATATTGAGGTACTTCTTGGCTCAGATGTCTGGGGTCTGGTCATTAAAGAGGGTGTAGTCAATGGCAATTCAGACGAGCCCCATGCTCAACAAACGGAATTCGGATGGGTTGTTTTTGGACCTGTTGCAGCAACTCCTACGGCAGCATTGCAACCGCATACCTTTCACGCTCGTGTGTGTGAAGATGATATTGGATTGGAGGACCTTGTGCAGAAATTCTGGAAACTTGAAGAGGTGCCTGGTGAGAACGTAAACCACAATGAGTGTGATCGCATATTTGCCACTACACATTCTAGGACAGGGGATGGGCAGTATGTGGTGTTTATCCCCTTTCGTCCTGATGCAACACAGCTTGGGGACTCATATCAACAGGCCTTACAGCAATTCTACAGCTTAGAACGGCGCCTGTCTGCCAATAAAGAACTATGGGAAAAATACGTCGCATTCTTACGTGAATACGCTGCGCTTGGGCACATGGAGCGTGTGGATCAATCTGACGACCACACCAATTGCTACTATATTCCCCATCATGCCGTTACGGATAAGTTTCGAGCCTTGTTCAACGCTTCTGCAAGGACAAGTACTGGTGTTTCCCTGAACGACATACAATTGGTTGGTCCTACCATTCAGGATTCGTTACTCAATATACTGCTCCGTTTTCGTCGCTTCCGCATTGCTCTCACTGCTGATGTGGAAAAAATGTTCCGACAGATACTCGTCACTCCTCAACATCGCGATTACCAGCGGATCATATGGAGGGAATCACCATCTGTCCCGATCGGAATTTATCGGTTGACAACGGTAACCTACGGCATGGCTTCCAGCCTATATAATGCGATACGGACATTACATCAGTGCGCAAATGACAATTTTGGCGCAGTTACAAGCGGCGAAGACGCATTGGCTGCGCGGGATACCATACTTACGTCGTTTTATGTAGATGACTTCCTTACGAGCTGCAACTCAATGCACGATGCTAAACTCCTAGCTACCAATGTTGATAGGATTCTTGCAGCTGGACACTTCAATTTGCGCAAGTGGAGCTCAAACAGTCAGCAAGTGGTAAATCATATAACTGGAGAGACTACATCTACTGAGGAACTTGTTATCCGTCCGTCGACGACATCTGTTCTTGGTTTGCAATGGGATCCAGTTACTGATCACTTCCTGTTCAGGGTGTCATTGGATCCCCAGCCTAAGACTCCAACGAAGCGGCGGGTCTTAAGTGAAGTGGCACGACTGTTCGATCCAACGGGTTTACTGGCTCCTGTGGTGGTTACTGGGAAGATCTTCATTCAAACACTTTGGGCCAAGGGCATCACTTGGGATGCCCCTCTCACAAGTGAACTGTGTGAAGCATGGCTTAAATTCCGCAGTGGGCTCGAAGCTTTACATCACTTTACAATCCCACGATGGTTGGAAATGGAGAATGGAACCACAACTGCTCTTCATGGTTTCTGCGATGCGAGTGCGCGTGCATACGCTGCGGTCATTTATACGAGGACAATTGGATTGGACAAGCAGGTTCGAATATCACTACTAACTGCACGCACCAAGGTTGCCCCGATACACGGTACTACAATTCCTCGCCTGGAACTCTGTGCTGCAACCCTACTAGCTTCAACGCTTCGAAATGTCCGTGACGTATTTGGTCTCACAGATACACCGTATTACTTATGGTCGGACTCGAGTATCGTATTATGTTGGATACATAAGCAACCTTCGACTCTTAAACCCTATGTTGCAAATCGAATCAGTCAAATACAGAAACTGACGTCTCCCAATTGTTGGCATCACGTTCGGACGGCTCAAAATCCTGCTGATTGTGCTAGTCGGGGCATCGGGGGTCAGGAGTTTTTAAGGCATATGCTCTGGCTACAGGGCCCGGAGTGGTTGAAGGATGCTGGGACACCTTTGGGGAGATATACGTCGCTCACCCCAGTCGAACTAGATGTCATGACAAGCGAAGAGAAGGTAGTTATAACAACGATGGTTACCTCGATGGTGTTCGAACTGCAAACACGACGAAAGGATGGTCAGGTTATTCCTTTGACGGAGCGTTTTAGTACACTCACACGACTATTGCGGACAGTGGTATATGTTTTGCGGTTTTCCCCAAAAAGGCGTCATTCCCGGACTTGCATCATTGGTGCAGATGAACTAGAAACTGCATTAAACTCGCTTATCAAGATCGAGCAGTCCAAGAGCTTCGGTACCGATATCATCCGACTTCGTGCGAAGTCCAGCCTTTCCAGTTCCAGCCGATTGCTTCCGCTCAACCCTCTTCTCGATGAAAATGGTATCTTGCGGGTGGGTGGTCGACTCCACAAAGCATCTGTTCCTCATGATCATCGCTTCCCAATCATCTTGCCGAGGAATGGTGCTCTCGTTTGGTTGCTGATCAAAGATACACATGATGACACTCTACACGGTGGCACACAGCTAATGTTG
The DNA here is from genome assembly GCA_951905685.1 of Eumerus sabulonum. NCBI lineage: Eukaryota > Metazoa > Arthropoda > Insecta > Diptera > Syrphidae > Eumerus > Eumerus sabulonum. The sequence continues at coordinate 39,730,743 of OX645063.1, forward strand.
CAGATGCTTCGCAGTCGCTTCTGGATCTTGAACGCTAGACAATCTATTCGGACCTACATACATAACTGTGTCGTCTGTCGACGTCACCGTAGTGCAACTATCATCCAGCAAATGGCACCATTACCAGAACACCGGGTGAATCCTGCTAGGCCTTTCATAGCATCAGGTGTCGATTACTGCGGTCCCTTTACACTGCGCACTGGAACGAAGAGGTCCCGATCGACAGTCAAGGCTTATCTGGCTCTATTCATTTGCATGGCAACGAAGGCGGTGCACATAGAGGTCGTAGATGATCTATCATCGCAAGCATTTTTGGATGCGTATACACGGTTCATTAGTAAACGTGGACCATGCCGAGACTTATACAGTGACAACGGCACAGCGTTTGTTGGAGCCAACCGGCTTCTTCAGAAGGATTTGGCGATTTGGCAAGGGGAGCAGACCCAACAGTCATTAGCGCATATGGGCACCCGCTGGCATTTCATTACCCCACGCGCACCACACCAGGGTGGGTTATGGGAGGCTGCAATCAAGTCTGCGAAACGACATTTGGTTCGATTGGTCGGGGCACAAAGTTTATGGTACACCCAGCTGCAAACATTGGCGGTGCGCATAGAGGCGTGCCTCAATTCTCGTCCTCTTACACCAATACACGACGATCCAGAGGAGAAGTTTGCACTTACCCCAGGCGATTTTCTCATTGGAGCTCCTTTGATTGCCGTTCCAGAACCAAACATCACCGACGTCCCCATCAATCGTGTCAAACATTGGCAGTGGCTACGGCAGGTACATCAACGCTTTTGGCAACGGTGGAGCGACGAGTACTTGTCTACCTTACAAACGCGCAGCAAGTGGCAGCGGCGTGTGGGGAACGTACAGTCGGGCGATATTGTGGTCATTCGTCATGACAACCTAGCGCCGACGGACTGGAGATTGGGCCGCGTGGTTGAAGTCCATCCGGGTAGTGATGGATTGATACGCAACGCTACTTTGAAGACAGCAAATGGTATGTGCACCCGGGCAGTACAGAAACTATGTCGAATCCTGGAACCTGACTACCTCGAACGGAGTTCGACCGGGCAGGATGTTCAAGATTTTAACGAGGGTTCAGAGGCACCCTGTCACTCATCAATGCCTGACAGCTCATGTCAGCCGTGACGGGGACTTTCTGCCTCTTTCCTTCGTCCATTTTGGTTTTTGGGTGTGTGACAGCCAGCATCAAGACGTAGGCACGTGGAAGAAATTGAACAATATTAAAATAACCCCTGTACATAATAAATAAAAGTTTTCAAGTCACATTTGGTTTTAACAATAAATTCTAATTAACAGACCCCTTTACCCTTAAATCTTTACATAACTTATGTTAGGTCAAATCTAGAATATTGTTGTGTGATGTGGAATCCTTACTAAATCACTTATTCTAACAGAATCGAAATGATTCAAAAAAAATTTACAAGGTATACTAGCTATTCAGAAATTGTGTTGGAACAACGAAATCCCACCATATTTTACTAGATGCCAACTTCTAGGAATTCAGTCTCTTAAAAATAGAAGAAAAAAGCCGCGCAGAGTCTCGTCCCGACTCTGACGACCACATCCTAAATTAGGATTGAGAGCACGTTTCAAAAATTTTGAAGTTCCGTAGAGTTCAACGCAAAGAAATTGTAGATTTTTTTGCGTCGAAATCCGGAAGAAATCTAAACGTAACACCAAAAGTTTAAGTCAGAAATCCGAAAGAAAACTAAACGTGTTGGTACATTGAAGTGAATTTAACATTTCTCTTTTCTTATTTTCTCGATATTTCTTACATCGCTCCGCATCGTTCGTGCGCTTTTGGTTAATTAAGTTTTCCTGTTTCTTCAATTCCCGATATTTCTTACATCGCTCGGAGTTACCAGCAGATACCTTTTCTTTGCAAACGTCTTGCTTTTTGGACTCGCAGTACTTCTTGCATCTCTGTGCATTCGTTTTGTCATACGGTTTAGATTGTGATTCCGACGTTCCCTGTATAACTTACATCGTGTAGCATTTGATGCTCGCTTTTGACTCTCCTGTAGATTCCCCAGAGATATTTCCGTAAGTATCTCCGGAACATCAATTTCAATATTTCTTTTCATATTGCGTGTAGTTGAAATTCTTTCTTTGCTGGAATGTCGTGTTGGTTGATCGTGTCACGAGAGTCTACTGGCGTTTATATACAATTTTCTCTTCGATCCGAGCTCGTATGTCGTGTTGGTCGATCACGAGAGTCTGCTAACGTTTATATAAAATTCTCTCTTCGATCCGAGCTCGTATGTCGTGTTGGTCGATCACGAGAGTCTGCTAGCGTTTACTCGTATGTCGTGTTGGTCGATCACGAGAGTCCACTAGCGTTTATACAAAATAAAATTTCTCTCTTCGATCCGAGCTCGTATGTCGTGTTCGTCGATTACGAGAGTTCACTTGATATATTTTTCTAACCAACATTTTATTTTTGTATGCTGCATGTCGTGTCGCGAAAACATGTCGATCGCAAAATTAGGATAAAAATGTTCTCAGTATTGTTCATAAGTGACATCGTGTCACATCATATCAAATGCCCTCTTCTCCTACACGATCAATCGAATGACATCAGTTCTTTACTTGTGTTTGTGAAAATGCGTCTGTGTGCGTCACACACATTCGTTGGTGACCGAATGACAAAAATCAAAACATTTTTGATATTGCATGACCATTATCATGCTGATTGACGTGTGTAAGGGTTGGATTGACCAAATGAGCTTATTGTGTGTCGTGCGATGTGGTGTCGCGAGCGTGGAATGTGATGTCTGTCGGGAGCGGAAAATTTAAATTGAAGGAGGATGAAGAACGGGAGGTGCAGATATTTTTAATTCACTTAAAAGATTTTCATGAGTGAACTGATTTCTTGTTTTTAACCACTGTTTCATCCAAATTCTCTTTTTTTTTTTTTTTGACATTCTATTCTTTTTCTTCTTGGTACAAAGTACCAGACCAACGTACGCAATACAGTCGCCCGAATCACTTATCGCACGTTCGTAGACGACCGAAATTCACAAAATTTCACTAGAAATTTGCTTTAATCGATTGAGCCGTGTAAGGGATAGAGTCAATCCACATAGACACGATGCATGATGTCGACTGATTGATCGTGTAAGGGCCACTTAAGAAACGTTGCTTGTTCCGAGTGAGTGAACATAGGGTAAATTATGCACTTAATGAACCTATAACTCGTTGTCTTAGAGTAACTAACCTTATCTCTAATTATATTGATTTCAGTTTTCATATGAGCAGATCGACTTTAAAAAACAATTTGGTATTGCACTTTTTAAATTAGTTTATCGGCCTCATAATAAACTTTCGGTAGTCGAATTGTAGACTTAAGATCTCTTATTGATGAAATAAATAAATAAATTCAACAAATATTGATGCTTCAGCTGATGAGGTGCAATAAGCACCATCCACCGAGGACGCCGCCGTGGCGGAGTGGTTAGTGTGTTGGACTCTGACACACGATGCGCGAGCCCGGACCCGATAACACAACTCCATCGAATGTTTATTTCGCAGCGTTTCTCCTCGGCGGGTTACTGGCAAAACCCCCCGTAGTATACTTGTCATGAAAAAGCTTCTCGACTCACGCCGTTCGGAATCGGCATTAACCTGTAGGTCCCTTTCACCTGTGTGAAAAATAAATCACACACAACATGGGTGATTGAGAGAAGCTTGCCTCTGGTCCTTCATGGGCTGTAACGCCACCAAAAAAGAAGAAGAAGGGTACACTCCACACAACCAATTATGGCCCTTTTACCGCACTTCGTATAAAAATAACTTCTGGCTTGTTGTTTTTCGATTTCAGACATTTCTACACGAATATGGGATGGGCAAATTAAATTGTTCTTTTAAAAATTTGCATGACTTCGGACAATATAACCGAAACGGTGCTTTGCGCCAGCCCCAAATCAAAGTCGTTTCCGACACTAAATTGGTAACTACGACTAGCAAGAAACCGGAGAACACATGCCAACTTTAATATTGGCGGAATCGCACAACTGCGGGAGCTCTGACATTAAGTCTTGATTACTTCCAAAACAAAAAGTTTGAAACAAATCTCAAAAGTCTATATTGAACAAAATATTCTCAACGGATTCAACCATACTCACTAATTGTTAGGAATATCTAAAGGATTAGAACAATATTTTATCTGCCTTCTTCACATATTCCTCGTTTTCCATTCATCACAATATTTTTTGATACTTGGCACAACCGGTGAATTCATAGTCAGTCAATTGTCAGCGAGTGAATTTTGCGAACGTTCGACTCGCGAACGGTGACTTACTTACTTTACTTAGGTGGCGCTACAGTCCGTGGTGAACCTGGGCCTCAACCAACAAGCGTCTCCAGCCGGCACGGTCTTTGGCCAGCTGTTTCCAGTGCCGCACGCCCAGTTGGTTGAGGTCCCTTTCCACCTGCGTGCACCACCGCTGAGGCGGCCGTCCTCTGCCGCGCCTTCCTTCCGGAGTGGATTCGAAGACTTTTCGGGTCGGAGCTGTATCTTCCATGTGCTCTACATGGCCTAGCCACCTTAGACGCTTTATCCGTAGACGTCGTACCAGGCCGATGTCGCTGTACAACCCGTACAGTTCTTCGTTATATCTTCTCCTCCATACACCGTTTGAACAAACGGGACCGTAGATAATGCGCAGAATTTTCCTCTCGAAGCGACCAAGGGCGTCTTCATCCGCTTTTGTTAAGGTCCAAGCCTCTGCGCCGTAAAGGAGGACTGGGATGATCAAGGTCTTATACAGTGTCACCTTGGTTTTCCGAGAGAGGGCTCTACTTCTCAATTGCCTCTTGAGCCCAAAGAAACAGCGGTTGGCAAGAGTGATTCTGCGTTTTATCTCAGCGCTGGTGTTGCTGTCGCTGGTAATCAGTGAGCCAAGGTAGACGAATTCCTTGACCACTTCAAAGTTATATCCGCCCATGGTGACGTTCTGGCCAATACGTCGGTGTTGTCCGTCTCTTTTAGATGAGAGCAGATATTTGGTTTTACCCTCATTAACCTTGAGACCCATCTTAGCCGCTTCTACCTCAATGCTCACAAAAGCCTCATTGACGTCTTGCTGTTTTCGTCCAATTACGTCAATATCGTCGGCGTACGCAAGCAATTGCGTAGACTTGAAATAGATCGTACCTCTTGTGTTGGCCAGTGACTCTTGCACAATCTTTTCAAGCACGATGTTGAAAAAGTTGCACGACAGCGCGTCGCCCTGCCTAAATCCTTTTTTAACATCAAAGGTCTCGGTATGCTCATTACCGACCTTAATGGAGCAACGAGAATTCTCCATTGTCATCCTGCACAGTCGGACGAGTTTGACAGGGATGCTAAAACTAGACATGGCTTTGTACAGCTCGTCTCTATATACGCTGTCATACGCGGCCTTGAAATCGACGAAGAGGTGGTGAGTGTCGATTTGGTATTCCTGGGTCTTCTCCAAGATCTGCCGTAGCGTAAATATTTGGTCTATTGTGGATTTACCTGGCCTGAAACCACACTGATAAGAGCCGATCAGGCTATCCACAAACGGTTTCAGGCGTTCACACAATACGGCAGATAAGATCTTATATGCGATGTTAAGGAGACTTATTCCCCTATAGTTGGCGCAGTTATAGGGTCTCCTTTCTTATGGACCGGGCAAACGATGCTGAGATTCCATTCGTCGGGCATGCTTTCCTCCGACCATACCTTGCAGATGAGATGGTGCATGCACCTTACCAGCTCATCTCCAGCCGCCTTAAAAAGCTCAGCAGACAGGCCGTCTACGCCAGCGGCTTTATTAGAGTTAAGTCTTGATATCGCTATTTTGACTTCGTCTAGGTCGGGTGGACCGAATTCTGTTACTTCGTGGTCCATTGCGAATGGCTCGTTCTGCCTGACAGCGGTATCTTGTCTATCATCGCCGTTATACAGTCTGCAGAAGTGGTCTTTCCAAATCCTCAGCATCGACTGCGACTCTACTACCAGTTCTCCATTTTCATCCCTGCAGGCCGCCACTCTGGCCTTGTAGCCATGGCATGTTCGTTTTACCTTGTTGTAAAATTTACGGGCGTCATTCCTGCGGAAGCATCTCTCCATCTCCTCGATCTCACGCTTTCCGTGCTCTCTCTTCTTTCTTCTGAAAAGCGTGTGTTCCTCTCTTCTCTTCTGCTCAAGATTTCGCGAGCAGCTCTCGTCCGTCGTTGCAGCACGGCCTTATATGCCTCTTGTTTTGCTGCATGGGCTTGTTCGCATTGTCGCGAACGGTGATACTGTCCATAATTAAAGGCCAGTCACATAGAACGCGTCCGTGCGTGCGTGCGCTAATTTTCATTGACAGTCAACGCGCGCGAGGCAAGCATCGTCACATAGAATCCGTCCACGCGTGCGCCTGTCAAGATGAATGTCAAATTGGTGTTGTGAGTGCTGGGTCTTGACAACTGGAAGCAGCGAGCCCGGGATCGTCAAGGATGGAAGGCAGCTATAGCTCAGGCTCAAGATCCTCCATGGATCGCTGGCCAGATAAGTAAGTAAGTTCAACTGGAAAACATTTCTAATTGTTAAATAAAACATAAGAATATGGACGAGCTTATTTCGATAATCATATTTATACGTATTTTGTTGCAAGCATTTTCTATTTGTATTTTGTCGCAAGTATATTGTGGGCGAAACCTGTGTTATTCTTTGGAATAGCCTCGGCCACATATATTTGTCAGCCCGAATAAGACCAGTGCCAGTGACTAAACACCCGTTCTTGTGACATCAAATCGAATAGTACTTTGAAATGTCAACCGAATTTGAAGTTTCTCTCATTGCGAGAGAGTTCCTAAACATTATCTCAATGCATCCACCAATTAACGTGCTTACTCTCAATTTGTCTATATATGAACTTGAAATTGTGAATGGGAAGCTCCAATATGTGAATGTGTGAACTGTCAGCGCGTCAAAAAGTAGACGAGTAGCTCCCATAAAAAACGTGTGTATTCTACTTGACTGTTAAAGCACGCACGTACGGACGCGTTCTAAGTGATTGGCCCTTTAGACGTAAACCTTCGTACGTCTGCCCTGTGATCCCCGCAGGGGTTAGTTGTTGCTTTTGTAATACACACCGATACTATACGTGTCATTCTCCGTTTAAAAATGACGCTTTTGACTAACACAGTGATAGTCCCCAGACGTCGATGGGTAGAGTCAAGACGTCGGAACAAGGCAGAACCGCAATGTCAGGGTCCACACGAAAGCTGTTTTTTTGCACCTGTTTCTTTTGAATCTTCGTTCCAATTTGAAGACGAGTCCACACGGAGCTTTTCGGTGCGTGCCTGTTTTTTGACATTTCGCTTCACATTTCATTTTCGTTAGCCTGTGGTGATGTTTGAAAAGTCATATGCTTTGCATGTAAAAAGACATTCCCCTCTGCTTGCATATGCTCGCTTCTGCCTATTATGGTTAGCCCTTAAGATACCCTTACACGATCAATCGAATGACATCAATTCTTTACGTGAGTTTGTGAAAATGCGTCTGTGTGCGTCACACACATTCGTTGGTGACCGAATGACAAAAATCAAAACATTTTTGATATTGCATGACCATTATCATGCTGATTGACGTGTATAAGGGTTGGATTAACCAAATAAGCTTATTGTGTGTCGTGCAGGTGTGGTGTCGCGAGCGTGGAATGTGATGTCTGTCGGGAGCGGAAAATTTAAATTGAGGGTGAAGAACGGGAGATGCAGATATTTTTAATTCACTTAAAAGATTTTCATGAGTGAACTGATTCCTGTTCTTTAACCAGTGTTTCATCCAAAATTCCCTTCTTTTTTGCCATTTTATTCTTCTTCTTCTTTACACAAAGTGCCAGAACAACGTACGCAATGCACTAGAAATTTGCTTTAATCGATTGAGCTGTGTAAGGGATCCACACGGACACGATGCATGCTGTCAACTGATTGATCGTGTAAGGGCCACTTTAAGAATGGTATCCAAACGTATACTTCCAAGTCAGAAACAGGAGTAATGCGACATCGCAAAACAAAGAAAAGGAGATAAGGAAATGTCAAAAAAAGGCACGAAGTAGCCACCCGTGCTTGACTGTGCCAATGAATTTCTGTTTTTACTTACCCTCTCTCTTGCACTTATTTCAGCCTTCGTCAAACAGCCCTAGTGTGGACTCTGACAATGCGTTTGTAGGGGCTATCTGTCAAAGCGCCTGTCAAAGCCATCGGATTGCCATCTCTTTGTATTTATCTATGCTATGTACATATATGCTGTCATCAAGAAAGGACGCACAGCATGGACGTTTCGGAGAGAGTTACCCCGTTTACAAGCGTAGTCGAAAGGTCGAGTCGAAACTGAGTTGAAATTTCGACCCAGGTCTTTCCGCAACGTAGTCGAAAGATCGAAGAGTTCAAACGTAGTTGAAGTGACAGATAGTATGTATATACGGACCTTTTACTTTAATTGTGTTAGTCCTGCGTTGTGCCAACCAGCAAAATAAAAGAAAGAAAAGCAAAAAAGATATCGCACACATACAGAGACAAAATGTCAGTTCGACTCCTCGACCCAGGTTTACATGCATTTTTTCAACTCGATCCAGCCCTGCTAGCTGGATCGAGTCGAGTCAACTCTATTTCAACACGATCCGCGTTTATATGAATTTCGATCCTAGTTGAATCCGGACACAACTACGCATGTAAACGGGGTAAGTGTCACAATGGGCAGCAAGAACTTTGAGATAGTCAAGGACTTCGTCTGCCTTGGACCCGCAGTAACAAATACGAACAACATCAGTACCGAGATCAAACGCAGAATAAATCTTGTCAATCGCTATTGGACGCTATTGAAAGCGTATGAGGAAGCTCTTGGTCTTTTCGAGAGAAAAGTTCTGCGTGCGGTCTTTCGTCCTGTTTGCGTTGATGGCATCTGGAGAAGATTTAACCACGAACTGTACGGGCTGTATGGCGGCATGTGGATGGTTAAGCGTCTACGAATACAACGCTTAAAGTGGCTAGGCTATGGGCAACATAGCTGCGGCCCGAAGAATCTTCAAATCCGAGACATTGGGACAACGCAACAGAGGACATCCTCGACTCAAATGGCACACACAAGTGGAGAAGAGCCTCAACCAACTTGGCGTGCGTGACTGGAGGCGAATAGCAAGAGATCCGGTTTGTCTGGAGTCGCTTGTTGGTTGAGACCCATGCTCAATGGTATCATGGACCAGATCGCGCTAGTGGAAACAACTTGGACTAAGCGTTTCAGTGAGTTAAAGACGTCTGTCAATGATTTGGAGCATCACATGGAGGAAGTAGAGAGAACAAACGCACACTCCGAAGCAATGAACAAAGAGCTAACTGACCTAAAACTACGTTGTGATGCACTTGAAAGAAACGAATTGGCCATGGATAACTAATTCTCTTCGGAGTTCCCCTACTGTCGGAAGAAAATTGGAAATCTATTTTTCACCACCTATGCCATTCCATTGACTGCAAGCCGCCATCCTTAACATCTATTTTCCGTACCCACCAACGAAATAGTCCCAATGATCCACCAATAATAATTAAATTTGGGTCAACACACGACCGTAATTTAATTTTAAAATCATCGACACTCTACCGCAAAACTCACGGGAAGCAACTGTGTTTGAGTGATGTCGGTTTGGACTCAAACAAGCACATTTACCTAAATGAGAATCTCACTGCTAAAAATCGATCCCTGCTACACCTCGCCATACATATGAAACGCCAAGGTCAGCTGTGCTCTGTGTTCACCAAGCACGGATCAATCATCGCTAAGGAACGAGCAGCTACTAGCAACATAATAATCAATGACAAAGAGATGCTAGACACAATTGCCGCGAGATGGTCATCAGAACGAAGAACAAATCAACAAATACGACAACGACAAACAAATTGAAGTTCTTCTATCAGAGAGTAATTTCTTTCTTCTCTTTTTCTTTTTTAAATTTGTCTTTTTAGTATAGTATAGTTTATTTCGCATAAAATTTACCTTTTTAAAATTGATTATTTTCGATTGATTAGGGCTGATAGGGAAAAAGGCGAAGGTGGAGGTATAGGTATAGGTCCTGGGCAAGACGATAACACCACATCCGACAACGGACTAAGGTTAATTGATTTCCTAGCGGGGCGTAACCTCCTTGTAGTAAGCACGCGATTCCCCCATCTCAACATCCACAAGGGTACCTGGCGGTCTTTTGATCAATCGACCACCAACCAGATTAATCACATTGCGATCGACGCCAGACACTCCTCCTGTATTCTCGACGTACGAACCTTCCGAGGGGCCAACATCGACTCGGACCAATACCTTGTTGTAGCCAAGGTATGAATGAGGATATCAAGAATACTTAGGAGTCGAGTAGGACTACGTAAGTTTAACGTCGGAAAGCTACAAGAGACTGCCAGAATCTTTGCCAAACGTGTCTCCTCCAAGTTCTCTCAAAATCCGCCCACAGCAGCACAAACAATAGAGCAGGAATGGGCGCATTGCCAGAGCGCCGTCAGAGACGCTGCCTCAGAGGTGCTGGGTTTCAAACCGCCACCACCTAGAAACCCCTGGTTCGATGCGAACAAGCCAATGCAGCAAAACAGGAGGCATATAAAGCCATGCTGCAACGACGGACGAGAGCTGCGCGAAATCTATGAGCAGAAGAGAAGAGAGGAGCACACGCTTTTCAGAAGAAAGAAGAGAAAGCACGGAAAGCGTGAGATCGAGGACATGGAGAGATACTTCCGCAGGAATGACGCCCGTAAGTTTTACAATAAGGTAAAACGAACATGCCATGGCTACAAGGCCAGAGCGGCGGCCTGCAGGGATGAAAATGGAGAACTGGTAGTAGAGTCGCAGTCGATGCTGAGGATTTGGAAAGACCACTTCTGTATAACGGCGATGATAGACAAGATACCACTGTTAGGCAGAACGAGCCATTCGACGACGATGTAACAGAATTCCGTACAACCGACCTAGGCGAAGTCAAAATAGCGACTTAAGTCTAAAAAAGCCGCAGGTGCAGACGGCCTGTCTGCTGAGCTTCTTAAGGCGGCTGGAGATGAGCTGGTAAGGTGGATGCACCATCTCATTTGCAAGGTATGGTCGGAGGAAAGCATGCCCGACGAATGGAATCTCAGCATCGTTTGCCCGGTCAATAAGAAAGGAGACCCCTATAACTGCGCCAACTATAGGGGAATAAGTCCCCTTAACTTCGCATATAAGATCTTCTCTGCCGTATTGTGTGAACGCCTGAAACCGTATGTGGATAACGTGATCGGCTCTTATCAGTGTGGTTTCAGGCCAGGTAAATCCACAATAGACCAAATATTTACCTACGGCAGATCTTGGAGAAGACCCAGGAGTACCAAATCGACACTCACCACCTCTTCGTCGATTTCAAGGCTGCATATGACAGCGTAATTAGAGATGAACTATACAAAGCCATGTCTAGTTTTAACATCCCTGCCAAACACGTCCGACTGTGAAGGATAACAATGGAGAATTCTCGCTGCTCCATTAAGGTCGGTAATGAGCAAACCGAGACCTTTGATGTTAAAAAAGGATTTAGGCAAGGTGACGCGCTGTCATGTAAGTTTTTCAACATCGTGCTTGAAAAGATCGTACAAGAGTCACTGGCCAACACAAGAGGTACGATTTATTTCGAGTCTACGCAATTGCTTGCGTATGCCGACGACATTGACGTGATTGGACGGACACAGCGAGACGTCAATGAGGCCTTTGTAAGCATTGAGGTAGAAGCAGCTAAGATGGGTCTCAAGGTTAATGAGGGTAAAACCAAATATCTGCTTTCATCTAAAAGAGACGGGCAACACCGACGTATTGGCCAGAAAGTCCCCATGGGCGGATATAACTTTAAAGTGGTCAAGGAATTCGTCTACCTTGGCTCACTGATGACCAGCGACAACAACACTAGCGCTGAGATCAAACGCAGAATCACTCTTGCCAACCGCTGTTTATTTCGGCTCAAGAGGCAATTGAGAAGTAGAGCCCTCTCTCGGAAAACCAAGGTGACACTATATAAGACCTTAATCATCCCAGTCCTCCTTTACGGCGCAGAGGCTTGGACCTTAATAAAAGCGGATGAAGATGCCCTTGGTCGTTTCAAGAGGAAAATTCTGCGTACTATCTACGGTCCCGTTTCTGCAAACGGTGTATGGAGGAGAAGATATAACGAAGAACTGTACGGGTTGTACAGCGACATCGGCCTGGTATGACGTCTACGGATACAGCGTCTAAGGTGGCTAGGCCATGTAGAGCGCATGGAAAATACAGCTCCGACCCGAAGAGTCTTCGAATCCACTCCGGAAGGAAGGCGCGGCAGAGGACGGCCGCATCATCGGTGGCGCACGCAGGTGGAAGGGGACCTTAACCAACTTGGCGTGCGGCGCTGGAAACAGCTGGCCAAAGACCGTGCCAGCTGGAGACGCTTGTTGGTTGAGGCCCAGGTCCACCATGGACTGTAGCGCCACCTAAGTAAGTAAGTAAGGAGGTATTGGTATATACATAAGAAAATCGATGAAATTCAACATAATAAAAAGGTCATCTGCAGATGATTCTCTTGAATACTTGTTCATTGAACTTATTATATGTGATGCTAAAATATTGCTTGGATGCATTTATATGCCTCCACATATAGCTAACTCGTCCCTTATTAGCAGTGTACTAGAGTCGTTAACACCCCTATATACAGCCGTGATTGTGTGTGGTGATCTCAATCTTAATATACTAAACGACAGAAACCGACCATTTACGAGCTCTATGGAATCACTCGGCTTATTTTTTGCTAATACCACGCAACCTACACATTTCAAATCAAATTGCTTCCCGTCCTTACTTGACATCTGTTTAACATCTAATAAAAACCTCATACTTCTCTATGACCAACTCTCTGCACCCGCGTTTTCATTCCATGATTTATTATTTATCACACTAAACGTGTACTCGCATCCTGCAAAAGATAAAAACGTGCAATATCACAGCTTAACAGACACCAATGTACCTGATCTATTCGCCGACTATCTATGTATTGACTGGTCACCATTTCATACTACAAATGATGATTACGTTCAAGTGACCTTTTTCAATAAATGTATTGCTAGTTTGTTTGAAAAACCTGTACCTGTAATAACCAAAAGAAAGAAATCGCGCATTCCCTGGCTAACACAGGAGGTTATATCTCTTATGAAGTCTACGGACTTGTTATAATCAAGATGGGAGAAATACAGATGTTCGTCGATTTATATTGAGTTCAAAAAATTACGCAACTCCGTTACGGCCCTTATTCGCAAAAACAAGAGGCAATATTATAAATCTCGATTCAAGGACTGTGGTTCAAGCTCTAGTTTCTGAAAAAACATTCGCCAGATAGGCATTCAGTCGACGAAATTACTGTTGGTAATTGTATTTTAAGTGTTAAATCGAAGGCAAGAGGATCGGATATTATCCATCCGGACTTTGTAAAAAGACTACTTCCGTTCGTGCTCCATCCCATTACATATATGTTCAACACCATTCTCACGACCTCAATTTTTCCTGATAGCTGGAAGGTCGCAAAAATGATACCATTACGCAAAACATCTGCTTCGAGGAAAATCGAATACCGTCCTATCGCCCTACTCCCATTCCTAAGTAAAGCTTTTGAATGTATTGTGAGTCAATAAATAAAAAACGTCTGACTCGCTCGAACCTAGTCACTGAATTTCAGTCGGGTTTTCGCGCCAAGCACAATTGTACAACCGCTTTACTTAAAGTATCTGGTGACATCCGGGTCGGTTTTGACCGTGATATGGTGGGAATAATGGTGGTCCTGGACTTTTCAAATGCGTTCGATTGTGTTGATCATGGCATACTCCTGTCAAAACTAAGAACAGAATTTCAGTTTCAAAATTCCTCCTGTAAACTAATCAGCTCATATCTCTGTTACCGTTCGCAATATGTGTACTTTAATGGTAATTGTTCTGCACGTCTATCAGTTGTATCAGGGGTCCCGCAGGGTTCTGTCCTAGGTCCCCTTCTATTTTCTTGTTTTATTAACGACATCTCAAGATGTTTTATGTACTGCAATCACCACATCTATGCTGACGATGTTCAAATATATTTTATGTTTCCTAGACCACATTACTCTCAGGCAATAAATCGCATAACATGTGAACTAAATATGGTCCATACGTGGTCTAAAGCCAATAGATTAGGTCTTAATCTATCAAAGACGAAAGCATTAATCCTGAACAGAAGTCGGCAACCATTACATGGATGGATCTCCAATTGAATTTGTTAATAATTTCAAGAATCTAGGTATACATTTCACTTCCAATCTTAGCTGGAGCCTCCATATAAATAAAGTCACCTCCAAAGTTTATGGTGCTCTTCGTGGACTGAACCCAACGGCTCAATTCTCACAAGTAAATATCAAACGTAGACTTAAACGACATATATTTTACCAATTATACTATATGGCATTCGCAGTCGATGCTGAGGATTTGGAATAACCACTTCTGCAGACTGTATAACGGCGATGACAGCCAACATACCGCCGTTAGACAGAATGATCCATTTTTTAACGACGAAGATCGCAGAGAATTCCGTCTCCCTGACCTCGACAAAGTTGAGATTGCCATGTCGAAACTCAAGTCGAATAAAGCTGTCGGCGCAGATGGACTGTTTGCTGAGCTCTTCAAAGCGGCTGGGGGTGAGCTGGTTAGGAGCATGCGCCGGCTCATCTGTAAGATATGGTCAGAGGAAAGCATGCCCGAGGAATGGAGTCTCAGCATTGTTTGCCCGATCCACAAAAAATGAGACATTTTGGACTGCGCCAACTATAGAGGAATAAGTCTCCTTAATGTCGCATACAAGATCTTCGCTGCCGTTTTGTGTGAACGCCTGAAGCCATTCGTAAACAAGCTGATCGGTCCTTATCAGTGTGGCTTCAGGCCAGGGAAGTCCACCATCGATTAAATCTTCACACTACGGCAGATCCTGGAGAAAACCAATGAATTTCAGGTCGATACGCACCATCTATTCGTCGACTTCAAGGCCGCATACGAGAGCGTAATTAGAGACGAGCTATATAACGCCATGTTTATTTTTGACATCCCTGCTAAGCTCGTCAGAGTATGCAGGATGACCCTGGAAAATGCCCGCTGCTCCATCCGAATCGGTGCAGAACTGACCGATAGTTTCGAAGTCAAGAAAGGATCTAGACAGGGCGATGCGTTGTCGTGTGATTTTTTTAACATCATATTAGAAATGATTGTGCAAAAATCACAGGCCAACACAAGAGGTACATTCTATTTCAAATCCTCGCAACTCCTTGCATACGCCGACGACATTGACATAATAGTTAGATCGCAGCGATATGTCAATGAGGCGTTTGCGAGTACTGAGATGGAGGCGGCAAAAATTGGTTTGGCAGTTAATGAGGGCAAGACTAAATATCTGCTGTCATCGAAAAAGGACATTTACCACCGATGTCTTGGACAGAACGTGCAATATTGGCAGATATAAGTTCGAGGTAGTTAAGGACTTCATATACCTCGGCTCCGCAGTAACTTGGAACAACGACATCAGTTTCGAAATCAAGCGCAGAATTACTCTTGCCAACCGCTGCTTCTTTGGGCTCAAGAGGCAACTGAGAAGTAGAGCCCTCTCTCGTACGACCAAGTTGACCTTATATAAGACCTTAATTATCCCGGTCCTGTTATACGGCGCAGAAACATGGACTTTATCTAAAGCGGATGAGGAAATCCTTGGTCGTTTCGAGAGAGAGATTCTGCGTTCGATTTTTGGTCCCATAAACACAGAGGAGGGTTGGAGGAGAAGATTCAATCACGAACTGTACGGGTTGTACAGCGACATGAGTCTGGTCAGGCGTCTACGGATCTAACGCCTAAGATGGCTGGGCCATGTAGAGCGAATGGACACCACAGCTCCAGCCCGTAGAGTTTTTGAATCCAACCCCGAAGGACGAAGAAATAGAGGGCGGCCGCACCTAAGGTGGCGCGCACAGGTGGAAAGCGACCTCAACCAACTGGGCGTGCGGCATTCGAAAAGACTAGCGAAAGATCGCGCTAGGTGGAGAGGCATGTTGGTTGAGGCCCAGGTTCATCCCGAACTGTAGCGCCCGTTAAGTAAGTAAGTATACTATATGGCTGTGAACTTTTTTCAAGTATGGACTACAATTCTGAAAGAACACTGACAGTGGCTTTCAATTGTTGCGCAAGATATGTATATGGCATAAGTAGATATGAGCACATTTCCGAATACACAAGAAAAATAGCTGATTGCCCTTAAATAGAACTATTAAAATATCGGACTATTTTATTATTACATAAAATTATGACCACAAAAGAACCGGCGTATCTTTACCGAAAAATCAATTTTGCAATAAGTAATCGATCTCTACGTCTTATATTGCCAAGGCACAAATACATGGCAAGTACCTCTCAGTTTTTTGCACATGCAATTCGACTTTGGAACTCATTGCCCCTACACATCAAGCTAATGAATAACACAAATGATTTTAAACGTAAAACGTAAATCAGTTTTTTTGTACTTTTCATATCTTTCTTCTTCTTAGTGGGCGCTACAGTTCGGGGTGAACCTGGGCCTCAACCAGCATGCCCCTCCATCTAGCACGATCTTTCGCTAACCTTTTCCATTGCCGCACACCCAGTTGGCTGAGGTCCCCTTCCACCTGTGTGCGCCATCTTAAGTGCGGCCGTCCTCTGCTTCTTCGTCCCTCGGGGTTGGATTCAAAGACTTTCCGGGCTGGAGCTGTGGTGTCCATTCGCTCTACATGGCCCAGCCATCTTAGGCGTTGAATCCGTAGACGCCTGACTAGGCTCATGTCGCTGTACAGCCCGTAAAGTTCGTGGTTAAATCTTCTCCTCCATCCCCCGTCTGCGTTTATAGTCCCAAAAATCACGCGCAAAATCTTTCTCTCGAACCGACCAAGGGCCTCCTCATCCGCTTTTGATAGTGTCTATGCTTCTGCGCCGTACAACAGGACCGGGATGATAAGGGTCTTAAACGGAGTCAACTTTGTCGTACGGGAGAGGGCTCTATTACTCAATTGTCGCCTGAGCACAAAGAAACAGCGATTGGCAAGTGATTCTGCCAATGACCGATGTCATTGTTCCAGGTCACTGCAGAGCCAAGGGAGAAGAAGTTCTTAACTACCTTGAACTTATATACGCCAATACAAACGTTCTGGCCAAGACGTCGGTGGTAAATGTCCATTTACGATGACAGCAGATATTTAGTCTTGTCCTCATTAACTGCCAAACCAATTTTTGCCGCCTCAATCTCAATACTCGCAAACGCCTCCATGACATCTCGCTGCGATCTACCTATTATGTCAATGTCGTCGGCGTATGCAAGGAGTTGCGAAGATTTGAAATAGATTGTGCCTCTTGTATTGGCCTGTGATTTTTGCACAATCATTTCCAATATGATGTTGAAGAAATCACACGACAGCGCATCGCCCTGCCTAAAACCTTTTTTGACATCAAAACTATCGGTAAAGTGTTAACCGATTCGGATGGAGCAGCGAGCATTCTCCAAAGTCATCTTGCATAGTCTGACGAGCTTAGCAAGTATGTCAAAGGTAGACATAGCGTTGTATAGCTCGTCTCTAATTACGCTGTCGTATGCGGCTTTGAAATCGACAAATAGGTGGTGAGTGTCGACTTGAAATTCATTGGTTTTCTCCAGTATCTGCCGTAGTGTGAAGATTTGGTCGATGGTGGACTTCCCTGTCCTGAATCCGCACTGATAAGGACCTATCAGCTTATTTACAAAAGGCTTCAGGCGTTCACACAAAACGGCAGAGAAGATTTTGAAGGCGATGTTAAGGAGACTTATTCCTCTATAGTCGGCGCAATCAGAGGGGTCTCCTTTCTTGTGGATCGGGCATACGATGCTCAGACTCCATTCCTCGGGCATGCTTTCCTCTGACCATATCTTACGGATGAGCTGGTGCATACTCCCAACCAGGTCATCCCCAGCTGCCTTGAAGAGCTCAGCAGACAGTCCGTATGCGCCAGCAGCTTTATTGGACTTGAGCTTCGATATGGCAATCTTAAGTTCGTCGAGGTCAGGGGGACAGAATTCTCTGCGGTCTCCGTCGATTAGAAATGGATAATTCTGCCTGACAGCGATATATTGACTAACATCGCCCTTATACAGTCTGCAGAAGTGGTTTTTCCATATTCTCAGCATCGACTGCGCTTCTACTACTAGGTGTCCGTTCTCATCCCTGCAGGCTTCCGTTCTGGCTTTATAACCTTGGCATGTTCGCTTTATCTGTTGATAAAACTTTCGAACGTCACGCCTGCAGTAACACCTCTCCAAATCCTCAATCGCGCGCTTCTCGTGCTCTTTCTTCTTTCTTCTAAGAAGCTTATGCTCCTCCCTTCTTTTTAACTCGTAGAGCTCACGAGCTGCTCTTGTTCTTTTATGCAGCGAAGCCTTATATGCATTCTGCTTCGCTGTATGTATCCTCCTGCACTCGTCATCGAACCAGGTGTTTCTTCGTGGTGGAGCCTTGAAACCCAAAACTTCGGATACATATCTTCATATCTTTATCTCTTGTTTAATGTTACTGTTATGCTAAATTATCATGTCAGTCTACACAGGCATACATAAAGTTTGTACATCTTTAGAAGACTATGCTTGTCTTATCTGTACATTGTGTTATTAATAAATAAATAAATTATTAAGCTTGTTTTCTGAACTAGAGTAACAATGCTTATTTTGAAAAATAAAAACACAATATTGTATAGTTCTCGATATAATTTTATTTTTCCTTCTGGAAAACGAATTCATATCATAACAGCAATAACAACAAGTTATTGAAACTTTTAAACAAAAGTAAAAACAAAAGATTGTAAAAAAAATGGGAATACACCTACGATGAATATCCTCATGAAGATTTGGAAACCCCAACAAGGGCAGGCCGTATACATCTATCGTGCAATTTATATCCTATTTTATTAACTACCACTACAGTGTTAGGTGCTGCCTTATTATCCTCCTTAAAGCGGATTATGATTAGAAGGTGGAAAATTAATTTTAAATGTGTAAATTACTTTTTCGAAAAGAGCTTCATGTAGATTTGGATCAAACTTTTCGTGTAATGGATTAATCGGCTGCAATCCGTGGCGCTTAAATACCTGGTCCAAGGAAGCTTTTGTCATTGTGAGGCCTTCAAAAAGATTTTTCAAATGTCTGTTATTTTCATTGATCTGTAATGGATAGAAATATACAACTGAATTACGAGCAACGTGACTTGTTTGTATGTATAAACTCTATTTAAAAAAAAATAGAATAAATATCTGTATGCGTGACTTTTAGTTTGAAAAACCATCGCGGCTTTTAGAGAGTTTGAAGCCAGATATGTTTACTTATATTGCATTCCGGCATCTTGCGACAAGAACAATAAAAATAAAAATACGTAACTGGGATTGTCCCATTCTCCTGAACCTTTAATATAATTGTTAAGAAAATTTTGTGCATACGAATTTTGAAGATGAGCTCTGGTGTCCCACAAAATTATGAATCGAATGATCAACATATGTACATACATGCATATATTAATCCTATTTCAGAAGAAAGCTACATATCTAATTTTATGGCGGCGTATTGTAGGAAGCGCAAAAGTATCGATTGTTAAAACTGAGCAATTTGATGTAAATTCAATACTATGGCATACCTCTTCCCTTGGAACCGACTCGGTGGCGTGACCCAAAATATCAGCCACCTCAAGTAAGTCCTTGCAAAATCCTTGTATACCGAAGATTTTGGCATCGTTGATTTGTTTTGTTAATCGAGTTCTCAAATTCTCGCTATCAGCAAGGGACCTCTTATACTTGTCTGTAAGTTCATCAGTCTTTGCCTTTAGAGCTTGTACCTCCTTGGTTAATACATCAATTTCTGCCGTCAATTTCTTTTCATTTTCGGTAAGTTCGGTATTAGATTGAGCGGCTTCGGATTTCTCATTCGCAATTTGACGGCACAGGATTCTATTTGTCGTTCTTTGTTCCAGTTTCCTTTGATTTTAATTTAAAAAGAAAATGAATTTCATCATAAACTCAAGAATATCTTTAATGTATTGTTACGTCACTTCACTTACAGGACTGTTTGATTTGATCGCAAGCTTATAAAATTTGCACGTGAGAGAAGGTTTAGCGCTTTATTCCTCATACTTATAACTATTAATTTGCCGACTGGATTTGGTTTTATATTTGTTATTTGTAAGTGAAATCTTTGGACAAAGAATTGAATAAATATGTAACTCCAATCTCTAATCCCGCACCAAAAACAGAAATACCGCACTCACCGTAACTACTGTCAAGAAGTAAATGGCATGACGTTCAAAGGCATGTTTTTTCAAAGTAATACTTTAGACCCTTAGCGATACTAGCGCTTTCGAAGATGTGGGTCAATAAAACAAACGAGCTAATGACATGTTTATATGTAAACCCATAAATATTTGAGTCGTAACAGAAAAACTCATATTTGTTTAATTTACACATTTCTGAGATTAGTAAAGTAAGTTATGTTCTGTGATCGAGCATTTTGCAACTTTGAAGTAAGCCGCGAATTCAAAGTACACACTCAAAATTATAAGAATACTTCGTTTGTGACTACGCTGTCTTCTCTAATCAACGAATTGACTGAATGCTTGGTCACAATCGCAAAATATATTTGGTTTTGAATGAATTTAGCAGCAGTTATGTACATAACTACATATTGTTACGAAATGATACCTAGCGGATTTCTTCGGAATCAGGACAATCTCAGTTTTAGTTGGATTTACCCCTAGGCCCCGTTCCTTGACTCAGTTATTCACCAATAGCAGCGCATAACTTAGTCTTTCACTGAGGACCTGAGGAAATTTCCCAGGTACCAGGATGGTAATGTCATCGGCATAGGCCGTGACGTTAACACCCTGTGTCTCTAGGAGCTTCAGCAATTCGTCGACTACGAGGAGCCACAGGAGAGGCGATAGAACACTCCCTGTGGTGTGCCTCGGTTGACTCTCACCCTTCCATTTGCTCCTCCTATCGACGAGCTTACTATACGAGTACTTAGCATTTGTTCAACCCATCTACAGATTCCCGAATTTATGTGGGCCATCCGTAGGCTGGACATTATTGCCTCGGTACTGACGTTATTGAAGGCACCCTCAACATCTAGAAAGGCCCCAGAGCATATTCCTTAGCATTGAGTGCCATTTCTATCGTATAGACCACCCTGTGAGGAGCAGTATCTACCGATCTACCCTTTATGTATGCGTTGTGTGATTGTGATAAGTAGCTATCACCAATCTCATCCCTTATGTATTTGTCGATTAGTCGTTCCAATGTTTTCATAAGGAAGGAGGATAGGCTGATAGGTCTATATTCCTTTGCCGTGGCATGGTTGACCTTCCCTGACTTGAGTATAAACACCACCCTAACTTCCCTCCATGCTTGTGGGACATAACCCGTCCTGACGCACCAGCAGTATATACGTTCTAGCCAGGGGGTGATAAGTTCCCCTGGTTCTTGCAGCATTTTCGGATATACATATACCGTCTATTCCTGGCGCCTTGTAGGGTTCGAATGATTTTACCACCCACAGGATTTTTTCTTTGGTAACGCTCTTATCGACTATTTCAGGCCCAGTCTGTTCCCTTACCAGTATGTTTGCCGTCTCGAGTGTTCCCGCGTTTACACAGTTAGGGAAGTGACACTTTAGTAGGGCGTCAAGCATGCTTTCATTTGAGCCTGTCCAGCTACCATCAGATTTCCTGATTGAAGAAACCTGCGTGGGAGCCTTGGCAAGGACCTTTCTCAGACGAACCGCATCCGTACATGATTCGATAGACCCGCAGAAATTTCTCCACGAGCTCTTTTTTGCGAATCTAATTTCCTTTTTGAGTCGCTTAACATTATCTCTGTAAGTTGGCCATTCGATGGAACCCTCTTTAGCGAGGTTCCAACTATGTCTGGAGATACGTAGCCGCTCTGTTATTTTTTGCGTTCCACCACGGTGGGTGGATCTTTTTGCTTGGCTTTTTGATGGGGCAAGATCTCTCGAAGGACCAGTTTCAGTTCATCTTATCGATGCCTTTTGTGGAGTTGGGATTTCCATTCGGAGGGCGAACTAGGGTTTTTCCCGATTCCGCCTTCCGCGGATTCCGAAAGACATTGCCATCCGTTACACAAAGATTCAGATCAAAGAGTATCCAGCAATGGTCAGAAAGTTACGCTTTGTCGGACACTCTCCAGTCTGAGACCTTTGCGTTACCGTTTCCATTTACTATTGTACCGTCTATAACCTCCCTTCTATTTTTAGTGATAAAGGTTGGTGAATTACCACGGTTACATATAGCTAAGTTGGTATTAAGGACATAACGGAACAGAGCCTCACCTCTACTGTTTGTGTTAGTGCTACCCCAAATGGTATGATGGGCGTTAGCATCACACCCTAAGACTAAGTTCTACTTACCTTGTTTGGTCATTGAGACCAGTTTCGTTACTCCTTCCGAGGGAACGTCCTTGCCTTCATCATATGGTAGGTAAACCGACGCCACCGTGAAGGTGCCGTCATTTCCTTGGACTTCCACAACCGTCTGATCACCCGAGCTGTAATTGGTTAGCATTAGTGTGTGGAGTTCTTTCCTGGCAACAATACAAGTGCTTACCTTGCCTTCGTTACCGTTATAGATTATTTTGTATTTTCATGACCCTAGTCCTTTTACCCGATTGTGGAAAATCCATGGTTCCTGGACTAGGGCCAAGTCAAGCTGTTCCTTTGAGGAGCAGCATGAGGCTTACCGAGGCGGCTTTACTGTGGTGGAGGTTTATTTGCACTACCTTCATTATCTGTTCGCTGGGTTGTTGGCCTCTTCCTGGGATCTCACCCTTATTGCCATAAACCCTTCCCGTTTCTTGGTAGCGGTCTTGCCAATTGCATCGATCGCCATGGAAGTTGCCTCACCTAGACCCGTCTTAGCGACTTCGGTCTTTGGTGCGCTCTTTCCACCCTTACGTCGCGCCTGGGTGCCACTGGAGCCCGCCTTATCGTCTTCGCTTTCCTTTTGCTGGGGGCTTCTCAGGATCTTTCCCATCCTTGCCCGTTTTTCCACCATTGTCCGTTGCCCCTTTGCCACTCATTGGCTTTGTCAGGGCATCTTTGGCAGTGGTTTCCTCAGCCCATCTGAGTTTTCCCTTCTCCAAATTGGAGAGCAGAAAAATACCCTTTCTTCCATTATACGCTTAAGTTGTACAGCTTTCCTGTACTCCCTAAGCCTTTGCTTTCCCTGGGAAAGCTTTTTCTTCTTTTTGGCAGTCTTGCCTTTTCCTCTCCTGGACTGTCTCTTCGGGATCGGCGAGTAATTTCTCCAATTCCCTCGAGATGTTCTCATCCTGGTTAGTGGCTACGTTGTTTAGCGTGTCTGCCACTGACTCAAGAGAGAGCTCTCCTTTCTCTTCATCGTTTTTTATATCTTTGTTTATTTTCAAAATTTTGTTCCCTCGAGTTCGGACGGAAGTATGGGGTCCACTCCGACAGAGCCGCTGATTATCGGAGTAAGGCATTCGATACCTTAGGCCTCGCCTGGACACCTAAGGGAGCTCGTTAACGGTTGGAAATAAACCCTCCAACCTTTCATCCTTGGGCACGGTTTCAATAAGCTCGCACCACCACTGGAATAGGGCTGACTACCTCTTAGTCACTAGCATTGAGCCCATGTTGATTCAACATGGTATCCCAGGCTAGCTTAAGCCCCAGCACCGCGTCAAGGTGGGTAGTCACGCTGAGGTGAATCTAAAGTAACGTCGGCGTCTGTTTATGCCATTAGCAAAGATTGTCTCGCAGTGGGAGGACGCACAGAAGCGTAAGTTTTAATATTCTTATAAGCAAATATTTTGAAGAGTATTCCATTTTAGGAAATAAAACACACGCACAAAAAGCAAGCGTGTCGTTTTTATTTGGAACTTCCTCTAGACGAGTGACAACACCTAGTGTATTTTGTATGGACAATTGTTTTAAAATTGACACTGTAAAATCTTGTAAGTCCTTAGGAGTTACAATAAATCAGCATTTTAAATTGACCGAAAATATTTTGAATCTCAAACAGTATTTTCTTTCAACTAATCCGTGTCTGTTCAGTCTACAAAATGTTGTTTCAATGCCTTATTACAAGCTATGCCACGGATTTTTTTCATTCAAGATTATTTCACAAAAATGTGCATTGCAAAAAGTTTGCAATTCTATCCGGTTGGCTATTTCGCAAAACTTGTTTCACTCCAAAGTTTTTTTAAATTTCAAAACCAAACCTTCTTTTTTCTACCTTCTGCCCGCACTGTGTCGCCGACATAATAAGGTTATTAGACCTTGAGTGCGCGCAAATTATTTCAAAAAAAATTATTAAAAAAAAAAAGAAAAACGTTGAGGCTACATGCAAAGACCTAAAGTTGGATCTTATAATCCAAGATGTTTACAGTTTCGAACAACCCTTTTTAGGAACACTAATTATTTTTGTAGCCCACAAGTTGTTCAATATACTACCAAGAGAAATACGAAACATTAGGAATCCATCTCTGTTTTTGAAAAGAATGAAGTATTGGCTCCTCATTTGCGACATAAATAATATCGATTTTATCCGATTTGATTATGTAAAACTTTGAATTGTATACATTTATTGCTCTCGTTAGGTTCACCTCACCATGTAATTTATTATTGTATTACTATAGTATTAATATAGACATAATGGGAGTAATGAATAAAAATATGCATACATACGTGCATGCATACATACATAGTGCATATTAAAATGAGTGGTTCCGGTCTCCTTCCGTTAGTCGTCTTATTATAAATCCCTTCGACTTTGCCACCTAAAGTTTTCTTATCGAGATCATTATTTTCATTGCTTAAATTTAAAAACCGAACCTACTCAATAAGGATAAGAATAAACATTTTTATAATGGGATTTCCGGTGAAATCGCTAACACCATTTGCCAGATATAGAACATTTAAATGAGCCATATCTGATCAAATTTGTTTCCAGGTATTTTTCGTAAATGGTGAAATTGATGTTATTTCTAAATTTAGAATTATGGTTTTTTGTGCTTGTATTTCTTCTTCTTCTTAATGGGCGCTACAGTTCGGGGTGAACCTGGGCCTCAACCAACATGCCCTCCAACTAGCACGATCTTTTGCTAGCCTTTTCCATTGCCGCACACCTTGTTGGCTGAGGTCCCCTTCCACCTGTGTGCACCATCTTAAGTGCTGCCGTCCTCTGCTTCTTCGTCCCTCGGGGTTGGATTCAAAGGCTCTCCGGGCTGGAGCTGTGGTGTCCATTCGCCCTACATGGCCCAGCCATCTTAGGCGTTGAATCCGAAAACGCCTGACTAGACTCATGTCGCTGTACAGCCCGATCTTTGGCCAGCCGCTTCCAGTGCCGCATGCCCAGTTGGTTGAGGTCCCCTTCCACCTGTGCGCGCCACCTTAAATGCGGTCGTCCTCTGCTGCGTCGTCCCTCGGGGTTGGAGTCGAAGACTCTTCGGGCCGGAGCGTTGATGTCCATTCGCTCTACATGGCCTAGCCATCTTAGACGTTGGATCCAAAGACGTCTAACCAAGCCGATGTCGCTGTACAACCCGTACAGTTCTTGGTTGAATCTCTTCTTCCATTCTCCGCTTACACAAACGGGACCAAAGATTGCACGCAGAATTTTCTCTCGAAACGTCCAAGAGCCTCTTCATCCGCTTTTGATAACGTCCAAGCCTCAGCGCCGTAGAGGAGGACCGTGATGATTAAGGTTTTGTAGAGGGAAACCTTAATTTTTCGAGAGAGGGCTCTACTACTCAATTGCCTCTTGAGCCCGAAGAAGCAGCGATTGGCAAGAGTTATTCTGCGTTTTATCTCAGCGCTGGTGTCGTTGCTGCTTGTCACTATCGAGCAAAGGTAGACGAAGTCCTTGACTACTTATATATAGCTGCCGAAGGTGACGTTCTGACCAAGACGTCGGTGTTGTGCGTCTTTCTTGGATGACAGCATATATTTGGTCTTGTCCCCATTTACCCTTAGACCCACCTTCGCCGCTTCTGCTTCAATGCTTGCGAACGCCTCATTGACGTCTCGCTTTGTTCCTCCAATAACGTCAATGTCATCTGCGAAGGCAAGCAATTGTGTGGACTTGAAGTAGATCGTACCTCTTGTATTGGCCGCAGAGTCCCGCACGATTTTTTCAAGAATAATGTTGAAGAAATCACATGACAGTGTGTCTAAAACCTTTTTTAACATCAAAGAGGTCGGTTAGTTCACCTCCGACCTTAATGGAGCAGCGAGAGTTCTCCATAGTCATCCTGCATAGGCTGACGAGCTTGGCAGGAATGTTAAAACACGACATGGCTCTGTATAGCTCGTCTCTATAAACACGTCCATACGCGGAATTCATGGTTCTTCTCCAAGATCTGCCGTAGTGTAAATATTTGTTCTATCGTGGATTTTCCTGGCCTGAAACCACACTGGTAGGAACCTATCAGATTGTCCACGAACGGTTTCAGGTACTTACACAGTACGGCAGAGAGGATCTTGTACGCGATGTTCAGGAGGCTTATCACTCAGTAATTGGCGCAGTCATAGGGCATGCGTTCTTCCGACCATATCTTGCAGATGAGTTGGTGCATGTTCCTAAATAGCTCATCGCCAGCTGCTTTAAACAGTTCCGCGGGGAGTCCGTCTGCTCCAGCAGCTTTATAAGACTTAAGTTTCGATATCGCTATCTTAACATCGTCTGGGACGGGATTCTCCTTCGTTTTCGTCCATTGTGAATCGCTCGCTCTGCCTGACGGCGGCATTTTGACTATCATCGCCGTTATACAGTTTGCAGAAGTGGTCCGTCCACAATCTCAGCATCGACTGTGACTCCACTACTAGTTGTCCGTGCTCATCCCTGCAGGCTTCTTACTTACTTACTTACTTATCAGGCCTGCGATCCATGGAGGATCTGAGCCTGAGCTATAGCTGCCTTCCATCCTTGACGGTCCCGGGCACGCTGCTTCCAGTTGTCAAGACCAAGATGTCCTACATCCGCGATTACTTGGTCTTTATACCATATACTTGGTCTTCCTCTTCTTCTCGAACCAGGAGGCTCGGAGTCGAAGACCCTCTTAGCTGGAGCGTTGATGTCCATGCGCTCGATGTGGCCGAGCCAGTGTAGTCGACGGATCCTTGCCTTCCGGACTACATCCACATCTTGGTACAGCTCGTAGAGTTCGCGGTTGTGTCTTCTTCTCCATTCACCTTCCTCACAGCCCTGCAGGCTTCTACTTTGGCTTTATAGCCTTGGCATGTCCGTTTTACTTTCTGGTAAAATTTTAGAACGTCGTTCCTGCAGTAACATCTCTCCATCTCCTCGATCTCGCGCTTCTCGTGCTCCTTCTTTTTCCTTCTCAGAAGCGCATGCTCCTCCCTCCTTCTCTGTTCATAGAGCTCGCGGGCAGCTCTCGTCCGTCGATGCAATTTGGCCATGTATGCATTCTGTTTCTCTACATGGGCCTGTCTGCACTCATCATCAAACCAGGGGTTTCTCGACGGTGGTGGCTCGAAACCGAGTATAGCTGAGGCGGCCTCTCTAATGGCTTTCTGACAACGACTCCATTGCTGTTCTTTGGTTTCTGCAGATTGCATCGGGACCTGAGAGAGCTTGAGGGAGACTTGATCGGCGAAGGTCCTGGCGGTCTCCTGCGATTGCAGCTTTCCGACGTTAAATTTTTGTGTTCTTACTCGACTCCGTTGTATGTATGTATGTATGTTGGCGTTATAGTCCATGAAGAACCTGAGCCGAGCTTCTCTAATCACCCATGTTGTGTGTGATTTAATTTTCCCATAGGTGAAAGGGACCTACAGTTTATTGCCGGTTCCGAACGGCGAATTTCGAGAAGCTTCTCATGACATTTTTACTACAGGGGGTTTTGTCAGAACCCCGCTGAGGAGAAACACCGTAAAAAACACGTTCGATGACATGGCTGTGTCGGGATTCGATCCCGTGTAATCGGCGTCAGAGGCCAACACACTACCCACTGCGCCACGGTGCTCTCGACTCCGTTGGTTCCGAGAAATTCGCATCCGTACCTTGGCTGCAACAAGGTAATGATCCGAGTCGATGTTGGCTCCTCGAAAGGTTCGGACATCTAGGATGCTGGAGGAGTGTCTGCCGTCGATCGCAATAGGATCAATTGGGTTGGTTGTCGATTGATCGAAAGACCGCCAGGTCCCCTTATGGATGTCTCGTTATGTCTCGCCATAAAGTCCACTAGCCTAAGTCTGTTTTCTGACATGGTGTTGTGTAGGCTGTGCTTTCCAATGACCCGTTCAAAGATAGCTTCCTTACCCAGCTTAGCATCGAAATCACCTAGAACGATTTTGGTGTCATAGCTGGGACATTGCGCATACGTTCTGCCTAGGAGATCATAGAAGTCGTCTTTATGTCGGTCATCTTTCTCCTCTGTGGGGGCGTGGACACATAGTAAGCTTATATTGCCGAGATTGGCCTTGATGCGGATAGTTATGAGGCGTTCGCTTACATACTGGAAGCTTAAGACTTTTTTCCTGAGTCTTCCTCGAACAACAAATCCGCATCCGAATAAGCGTTGTTTATTTTCTCTGTAGCAGTTTCGGTAGTATATATCACAGTTTTTCATCCGCTTTATGCCTGACCCATCCCATCGCACCTCTTGGAGCGCGGTAATGTCTGCCTTATCGCAGTCCAAAGAGCTGACCAGTTGTTCGGCTGCACCTGGTCTGTTGAGGGACCTAACGTTCCAGGTGCAGAACCGAAATTCGTTTCCTTTTTGACGTTTGCGGGGGTCGTCAACATGTAATCCGTCCGTATCCGAGGCTATTGGTTGTCTCTGAACAAAATTTTTGTTTTAAGCGATAGGGATGTTAGCCCTAAGCGCAACCCCCAACCTGGAGGGCCAGGTTCCTCTTTCCCCGGGAACAAGGGGTCGGGTCGCTGCACACATTGGTTCACTACCTGGCGGGTACCAGTATAGCTATCCAGGGGAGGCCACGCGGAGGCTGTGTGTCAACTTGGATTGAGCAGGGACAGAGATCGAAGCTGGCGTTTGCCAAGTTAAACGCGATCAACTTCTTTGCTCTGTTTGTTCGGTCAGGGGAGAAGCCCCTTGTTTACTAGCTTACTAGCTTTAAAATATTTTTTTTTTTTTACATTTCAGATCTACCTTACGTTAGACAAGATGATTAGTGCTGTAGCAAATCGTATGTATTCGTTACTGAGTAACGGGTACTTTAATTTGTACCAAGTAACGAAACGTTACTCCCGAATAAATGTCGTTACTAGCACGATTTCGTTACTTCTGTATTTGAGTATAACGAATAGTGCTGTAGCAAATCGTATGTTTTCGTTACTGAGTAACGAAGTATCATTATCGATACGCATACCATTCATGTACTTTGGGTATTTTGGGTATAATGGTATCTAGTATATCGTCGTCGATCGGTATCGGTACCTATCATTCAAACTGCCTGACCTGACTTATTCTGCATTATACTGTTTGATGTGGGTATCTGTTTTGAGTATACTGATAGCAGTACAATGTATTTTGCATCAAATGGTGTGTTCTTGTTCTTCATTGCACTGTTTTTTGTGCATCTCATGTAAATGCGGAGAATAATGCAATGTGTTTGTACTGTTGTAGTGCATTTAAAGGGGTCGGTTTTTGGTTATTGGTACTTTTTCTATGATAATAATCTTGTTGCTTTATGTGTGCTTTATTTCTTGGTGTGAGGGTGCAAGATGCAAAACAGAAAACATTTGTTGTTTTGTTATGTTTATGTAGGTGTACATTTTTGTTTGAGTTATTTGTTTTTGGTTTGGTATCCTTTCTTCTATTTAGTTGAATTTTATTGTGACTTGAGTCGTTAGTACAGTCGTTGGATAAATGTGTTAAAAAAAAAAAAAAACAATTTTTAAATTTGCATAATGGAGCGAAAAAGAAGTAAATTATGGAATTTTTTTAGTACTATACCAGACGATCGGGAAAAAGTGAAGTGTGACTTGTGCCTTTCATGTTATTCCGTTAAAGGAGGCTCGGTAACAAATTTAAAAAAAACATTTAATGACAAAACATCGGACGTCATATTTAAATGAATTCAACCAATCTGTGTCAGTTTCAGCTGTGCGTCCTCCCTCAATACCTTCGACAAGTCAATAATCGTGCGAGGATATCCAGGATCCTTCAGGATCCTTCCTTAGCGTTAATTCCAACAGTAAAAAAACAAACATATTTCAATGTTTGCAAGAAAACGTTTGAATGTTGCGCGTGAAAAAAAAAATTACTGATCTTATTTTAAAAATGATTATTAAAGATTTGCAACCCTTTTCTATGGTGGAAGATTCTGGATTTAAGGACTTAATAAATTACTTGGAACCAAATTTCAAAATGCCAACTAGGTATCTTTTAAGTACAATTTTGCTTGATGCGCACTATTTACAAATGAGAGAAAAAATAAAAAATGAGTTGAAGTCGCTCAATTATATTACGTTAACAACAGATGGATGGACTTCGCGTGCAACAACTGCGTATCAGGCTGTGACGGCACACTATGTCTTAGGAGACCCGTGGGAACTACGATCAGTCTTGCTGGGTTGCTTTGAATGTCACGAACGGCATACGGCGGAATATATAAAGCAAGAGCTTTTAAATTTGTTGGAATCCTGGGAAATGAATAATAAAACTTTCGTGTGCGTCACAGACAACGCAGCAAACATGAAGGCAGCGGTAAGATTGACTGGATGGGATCATTTTGCTTGTGTCGCTCATACCATGAATTTGATAGTCAGAGCTGGACTAGGCGTCATTCAGAACCTACTAAAGAAAATAAAATCAATTGTAGAACATTTCCACAGGAGTTCTGTGGCCACAAAAAAACTTTTTTTTAATGCAGGGGCAGCTGGAACCCAACAAGAAGCCATTAAAACTAAAAATGGATGTTGTTACTCGCTGGAACAGCACCCTTGATATGCTTGAGAGGGTAAAAACTCTGCAAGAGCCGTTAGAGGCAGCACTTGGCCTGTTGCACAACCCGGTAGAAAATTTATCCGAAGATGAATGGGCCATGCTTCCAACTATCATTAAAATGTTGAAACCATTTAAAGCGCTTACTGAAGAACTGTCGTCTCAAACTGAAGTTTCAATTTCGAAAGTTTTAGGCGGAACCAACAGCATTCTACGTATTTTGAATAATTTAAGTTCAAATCCTATGAATGCATTATCTAAAAATCTGCTAGACAACCTTATTTTGGAATTGAATTGTCGCTTTAGAAACAGCTCGCGCGACCCGATCTTATCGAAGGCAGCTCTTCTAGATTCAAAAAACAATCTTTTGTTCATGAATCTTGCTACAATAATGCTAAGCAATTATTGCAAGCTGAACTTGAAAGAATGCCAAGGACGCAGGAAGCCTCAGTAGGTCTGGAAGATGAAAGATATCCTCCTTTAATGGAGTATGAAGATGAAGAAGTTGGTATTTGGCAGGAACACGACAAAAACCGAGCTTTGGGCTCATCAGTAACAACTGTTGCTGCAAGTATCAATACAATTCGGCAGTATATGGAGGAGAAGGATATACCGAGAAAAGATAACCCGTTGAAATGGTGGAATGCTCGAAACTACTGTATCCCGAACTTTCTGATTTAGATAAAAAAAATTTTATCAGTTATGGCAACATCAGTACCATCAGAACGCATATTCTCAAAATCCGGCCAAATTTTAAATAAAAAGCGTTCGGCATTAAAACCAAAAAGAATGGAAAAAATACTTTTTTTGAATGCAAACCAAGAATATATATCTTAATATTTACTTTTCTAAACATCGAACTTACACATTAATGAGGAATATGAATTCGTGCACTTATTTAGTTTTTATTTTTTATCAACTTGCGATATTTTTTAAATATGTTTTTAACACTGAGGCACTTGAATTCGCTATAGTTTTTTGAGTTGCTTTTTTTATTAAATAATTATTATTTGTTATTTATTTTTAGTTCAAGTGAAATTAATTGGATTTCATTTTGTTTTGTCATGGAGTTATTTCCTTTTTAAATTATGAAGTTTCTATTTTATTTATTTTTAGTTTAAATTAAATGAGAGTTAAAAGTTAATTCTGTTCATTAAAAAAAACTTGAAAGTTGAAACGATTTGTTTTTATTTTTTGCTTTGATTTGGTTACTCAATATTTTCCACTTATTACCGCTTTACAATCTTATTTACAGGAAACAATTTAGTCCGTTTTCATCCCCTTTTAACTTCTACAAATAAATAAATAAATCCACCTAAAAAAGTACATTTTTGAGTAAAAGTAGTTTTTACTAGCTGTTGGCTTATTTAAGAGTTAATAAAAAAGAGGTTTATATGAGCCCCAAAAAAACAAAAATACTTTCTTAAACTTAAATAATACCACTTTCTATGAAAGTAACGAAAGTAGCGAGTAACGACATTTTCGTAACGAGTATTCAAAACAAAAGTAACGTATACATACGGGTATTCAAATTGACGTTACTTTTACAGCTCTAAAGATGATTAAAACTAGCCTAGATAACATATTTACATTAGAAATGCCTTACTGACCATATTCATATATCTAACTTTAGTCTTTCGACTACTTAATGTTTAACAGTATATTACTTTTTATATACTTATTTCATTGCTAAGAAAATTGTTTACAAAAAAAACTCAGCGTACGACCGGGTGTTAGGGGTTAAATAAAACTTAAATCTAACTAAAACTAACTAATGCTACCTGAGAGGATCGTAGGCTCGTGCCCATAGTTGTGTGAGATTTCTACTCACTAAAAACACCTCCGTACGAAACGAATTTATACTGCAACTAAGTCATTCCACTTATCTAGCAATATTCCGTTCTCGATGTGTTCGCATTTGGCAGGCGACATTCCAATGAAGGTTCCTGCAATTTTCGCTATGTTGGTGCGGTTAGAGTTTATCGCGCTAAGTCAATAAGTCTTGTCTTCTGAAGACGGCGTAATACATTTTTTACGTCGCGTAATTGAAAAACAGCGCTATTTGCGTGGTGTTCAAGTCGAAATTTTTCGTTTCATTTTCCACAGTTACGATATTCAGATCTCGGTGGTTATCGTCGCTTCTAATATGTATACCGCGGTGCATTGACGACAGCTGAGAGCACCGTGACGCAGTGGCTAATATGTTGACCTCTGACGCCACGGAACGTGTTTTTCACGGTGTTTCTCCTCAGCGGGGTTCTGACAAAACCCCTGTAGTAAATTTGTTATGAAAAGAGTCTCGAAATCCGCCGATCGGAACCGGCGATAAACGGTAGGTTCCTTTTACCTATGGGGAAATTAAATCACTCAAAACATGGGTGATTAAGAGAAGCGCGGCTTATTTCTTATTGTTTTTTTTTTATAGTTACACCCGCACTCAAGGCTAAAGCCTTATCACGTTTGAACGTTGTGCGAACGAAGGTAACAGGGAGAGGGAGAGTTTCGCTCAGGTCTACAAACAACCTGAACGGAGTGCAGTGGTTTTGGGTGGTAGATGGTCGTTCACTACTCTCAGGGGTGGTTTGTCCTATATAGGACGAGAGCTGACCAGCCGAGAGCCTTCATGGACTGAACATACATACATACATTGACGACAGTACTTATCTTGAACCTTTTGTATGATGTTAGAATTACTTTTTTGGTGCAGTCCCAGAGATGTATACCATAAGTCTAAACTGGTTTTAGCACAAGCGTGTATAAAAGCAGCTTGTTTTTAATACTAAGTTTACTGTTTACTGAGTTTACTGTGTTCAATACTTTCCTAAGAACCCTAGATTTCTTTGATGACATTCAAGCTCGTTACGTTGTTTCTTAACGTGAGCCTTCCATTTTAATTCGCGTCGAGAGTCATTTTGAGATATTTAGCCTCATTCGCGAACAGAATTCTCGCTTCGTTAGCAAAAACGGGAAGCCAATCCGTTTTTCTGTATATAAAATTGTGTCATTAATGGCTATTCGCCAAGACTTTGTCCAGTCATTTACACGGTCAGTTGCAGTTTCATAGTTGATTCCTCAACCGATATGCCTGTTACAAGAATAGCTGTATCGTCGGCGAATGTAGCAAGAATGGAATTTTGTCTTTGCGGTACATATATCGCGAGTGTAAAGTAGATAAAGAAGTGGGCCGAGTACACTTCCCTGAGGAATGCCAGCCGAAATAACTTTAAAGTCAGAGTGCGTACTTCCGTTTTTAACGCGAAATAAACTACTCACAAGGTATGTACTTAAAAAATTGGAAAGCTTCGCTGATAAGATTCGTCTTAGTTTAGACATCAAGCCACACTTTGTCAAAGGTTTGAGACACGTCAAGGAACACACTCGAACATATGTATCAGCTTGTATTCGAGTGATTTTTCTATTACATCAGTTATTCGATGTACTTGGTCAATAGTCGAATGCTTGCTTCTGAAACCAAACTGATGATCTTGTAAGAGATGCTTTTCTTCAATGATCGGTTTTAAGCGATTAAGTAATTTCGTTCTAAATTTTTCGAAATTTATAGGCGAAATCGGACTTAGCAATTTTTTCCGCGACTTTCCACTGGCTCCGCACATATTCTAACCTAATTGCGACATTAAAAAGAAAGAGGCGTTTTAGTAAAGCCTTTTATTAGATCCTAGCCAGCAGCCTTGTTTGCTTTAAGTGACTCAACAATAGCCTTTAGTTCAGCGAATGTAGATCGTGTTATTGTATATTCCGGCGTATTATCTGCCCGATAAATAAATTCTGCAAGTGGTTGACTTATGTGCAGCTTAAAAGTTTCCTCAATATGTTCACGGAAAACTTCCGCATTTTTTTATCTCCCTCCCCCTATTCATTTCGACTTTTTCTTAAATATAAAGATTACATACTTTATATATGTGTGTTTTTTGTTTTTTTTTTTTTTTTTTGAAAAAAAAACAAACAGATAACATTTTTATTTAATTTATTAAAAAGTAAAACTTAACGACCCGTCTCCAGTGGCGGTTGGCTGAAGACTGTATTTCTTTTCTCTCCTGTCCCTAAATACATATATATCATGTAGATATATATATATATATATATATATATATAAATATATATACATATCTTTTTTTCCTACCCTACCCTATGTAAGTCCGCCAGAGGCTGTCTAATTTTATTCCGCTACGGAGTCCGTTCCAGCCACCAAAAGCGTTGATGCTGTCGGACAACGTGCTCTCGATCTCGGCGAGAAACCCTTCTACTGAACCGGAGGCGCTCGGGCTCACAGAGTACGACGTCGGATTCGTAAGAGTGTAACTGTTCCACATAATTTGGGGCCACATAGAAGATTACCGGTACCTCCAATCTATCCTGGACCACCCCACATTGCTTTAAATAAACGAATGCTTCTGTGGGAACATAGTCGTTTAGCCGCACTTTCTCGAAATATATATTGTTGCGGTAGTAAGCCCCAGAGATCAAGTTTTTGACCGAAGTCATTGACCCTGCAACGTGACCTCGAATCAGCTTTATCAGAAAATTATATATCCGTAAAATCCTTGCCCTATTTTATAGGACCTCGGATAGAACTTTCTGTACTCGGACCCTGGTGTTTTAAGTAATCCAAAACAAGTCCTTAGACATTGTCTCTCAAGCACCCGTATCTTCTCCATTAAGCTTGCATGTATGTATGTTGGCGTTACAGTCCATGAAGAACCTGAGCCGAGCTTCTCTCAATCACCCATGTTGTGTGTGATTTAATTTTCCCATAGGTGAAAGGGACCTACAGTTTATTGCCGGTTCCGAACGGCGAATTTCGAGTAGCTTTTCATGACAATTTTACTACAGGGGGTTTTGTCAGAACCCCGCTGAGGAGAAACACCGTGAAAAACACGTTCGATGTCATGGCTGTGTCGGGATTCGATCCCGTGTCATTGGCGTCAGAGGCCAACACACTACATCCCACTCCGTGATTAATTGTAGTATCATAAAAGTCGTTCGCATTAAAAGCGTACGCGGCTATGTAAGTGTTATATACACAGATTGAACAAGAGCTTTCAAAGAGTCCCAGATATCTAAAAGAATTCCCCGAGTTTTCTTAATCAAAACAAATCAGAAAATCATCCATTAAGCTTGCGCTCACATTAAATCAGGCGGGACATCCATAGACAATCATCGGCCGGATTAAGGCCATGTAATAGATGACCTTCACTCTAGAATCATGTGGCTGCAATGAAACAGCCATCTTATCAGAGCGAAAGCGCTCCGGGATCTTTCCAGAGCAGCATCTACACTTTTATCAAAATATGGATGCTAAACCAGCCAGATCCCGAGGTACCTGACTCCACTTTTATTTGCTAATGGATGCCTGTCCGGTCCAGTGATTGCGAACTTTCGCCCATGTTTTCTAGTATCCCTAGAGGCCATAGACAAAGGCGTTTTGACTAAAATGGTCTCTGATTTCTGGAAGCCGATTTTCAACTTTCAGTCATCCCAGAACTGCATAATTTTATCGAAGTCACGTTGCAATAAAAAAGCAATGACGTTGGTCGTTGGACCTGATCTGTACGCAATAACGTCGTCCGCGTACGCTATTGAATGGTGAAGAGGAACTATCAATTCACTTTTAAATGAGCCACTTGCTCATTTCTCTCCATCGGGGCTAAAAAGTCTGCCAGAGAAGCTATTCGTTCTACTTATCAGCAATATTCAAAGTCTTTTTTTTTTTTTGTTAGAATGGAAGGTGAAAATCTCGAAAGACACTCCGCGGCTGGCGTTGCGGAGTAGTGTGGGACTCTAACACCACTAAAAACACCTCCATCGCACGTATTGCGATCTATTAGCAATTTTATTCTAACCTAACCTACTACTTTCTCTTTTATAAAAGTTCTGCCTATCGGCATCCCTAAATAGAAAATAATGTCTGTAAATGTATAAATGTAAACAAGGGGCGCATGGAACATAAGTGGGATTTAATCCACTTAGGACCGTTGGGGGATAAATTCGCTCCGAGCGCCCCGACGCTCGTTGTTGGCGTTCCATTACACCCCTACATACATTCTCTGGCGTGTAGTAATCTACCTATTATATCTGATCTATAATCTAATATGTAATCTATAATCTGTCGAGTAGTAATTTAACTCCTTATATCTATACCAGTTCGTGTGGTTTTGTTCTTTTAAGTCTTCGTACAGTATTTATATTGTCTAATAGCTTTCGTGCCTCAGCATTTATGTGCTGTTGAAGCCTGAGTGCATTTTTCTTTATTTCTGGGCTACGCTTTCCTCCCCTAAATCTTGGCATCCAGGGTCATTCCTAGATATTTGGCTGTATTTGCGTAAGGTATTGCATTCTGATTTATTATGACTGGAATATTATTATATCTTTTGTTGATGAAGTTTACATGCGCTGATTTGGTTTCATTTAATTTTATTCGCCACTTAGCTGTCCAATTCAGACGTTAACGTCTTTTTGAAGCTTCTGCGTTGAAATCTCATTGCTTTCCCCTACCGCTAATATTGCAGTATCATCTGCAAATGTTGCCAACATGCTATTTTCCAGTTTAGGGAGATCACTCGTAAATAAGAGATAGAGAATAGGATCTAAGACGCTGCCTTGTGGAACACCGGCTTTGACTTCCGTAAGCTCTGAGTAAGAGTCTTCTTGTTTTGTTCTAAAGAATCTATCCTCTAAATATGATGCTAGAAAAGCAGCAAATTGTTTTGGTAGAAGATGTCTTAATTTATAATTCAGTCTTTCATGCCAAACTTTGTCAAAGGCCTGTGCAATATCAAGAAATACCGCAGAGCAAACCCTTTTCTCCTCTAATGCATTTTCGATAATATCAGTTATTCTGTGAGCTTGGTCTATAGTTGGCAGCAGTGGAATTGGCCTGTAAGATGAAGCCTCATTTGGTGGCTTTCCGGATTTTGGAATCATTATTACTTCAGCCACTTTCCACAGACTCGGAACGTATTTCATTTTGAAACAAACGTTGAACAGGTTCGTGAGTTTAACAATAGCTTTTTTTGGTAGTTGCTTCAAAATTTCTCCGGTAATGAGGTCAAAACCAGGAGCCTTTTTTGAGCTTATGCTATTTTTTATTTCATATTTTACTTCATTATATGTAGTTAAACTTATATTTTCTTCATATTCATTTTCATTCATTTCTAAAGGTATGAGAACTTCCTGCTCTTTGTGTGGTTGGAACACATTTTTCAAATATTCTGCGAATGTTCTAGCCTTGTCTTCATCACTTCTAACCCATTTTCCACCACTTGTTTTAATGGGTGGTATATATACAGCTGGTCGTTTGATATTTTTAGTGATTTTCCATAGGGAATAATTGGTTGATTTGTCATTGGTCAATCCTTTGAGGAAACATTTGATCGAAGAATCCTTGAGCATCTTCATTTTCCGTTTTAACTGTGGGGAAAGTTTGTGCAGCTTTGTTTTGTTTTGGGGAGCTCCGGTCGAAATAAGTTGTATAATTTCCATGGGATAAGTGTTTCCTTTAGTTTTCTTTCCTATTTCCGGTGTATTTTCCCACGCTGATTGCTATATATCCACAACAAATTTTTCGACTTCCTTTTCTAGTTGCTCGATATTGTATAGAGCTACGCTTAGGACAATTCTGTCATTTAGAGTCTTTTTAAAACTTTCCCAATCAGTGCGTTTGTTAGTTAATATAGGTCTCCCTTCTTTATGGATAATTCTATCACTCAACGTAAGGAGAACAGCCGAATGATCAGAATTTAGTCCATTTAATTCCTTTACTTGGATGTTAGTATCAGATATGTTTTTAACTATAAAAAAATCGATCAGATCTGGGATTTTGTCTGTATCAGTAGGCCAAAATGTCGGTTTTCCGGTAGACAGAACCTTACACCCGCTAATACTTATTGCTTTGAGTAATTCTCCCTTGGTTGTCGTTATTCTTGATCCCCAATGTAAGTGTTTCGCGTTAAGGTCACCTCCAATTATGAATCTATTTCCCAATTTTTTATAGTAATTCCTGGTATTCGTTAGCTTTAATTACATTATTTGGTGGGCAGTAAATTGCGGCTATATTGAATGAATAGTTTTTGGCTTTTATGTTTACAACTGTTGCCTGGATTTTTTAAAGTGTTTAAACATTTCCCCAAAGTTGTGTAGGTTTTCTACAGTCACTGAAATTATTTTTGTTATATTTTTAAAATATCATTAAATTGAATACATATTCAATTTCTGTTCACTTCCTAATTACTATTGAGCACTTATTTTTTCCGACTGCGCACTCAAATTTTTGACACGGCTACTAATAATTGAAAAAAAAACCTCTCATACATACATATATGCATCTATTTTCATAACATATCTATTTTTATACTGGATTTGAGGGTTTAACGAGAGTATTTACATCTTCAACCTGACTATATTACTGCACGTTCTGTTGCTGATAATAATGGCTTGTAAACAAACCAGCTCGTCTAGCGTTTACATGAATTTCAACGAGAGAGTATTCATAAAACATGCAGGGGGAAATGTGTAGCTTGTAAAATCCGGCTAAATGACATGGATTTTCAATATGTCATGAAGATATTAAGTAGCTACTTAATGATTTACTAATTAAACTTGGGCTTGAAACTAAATACGTTTAAAATATCCCATACTTTTGGGATTTACCAAGTTATTGTTTATTTTGTGGGAGGCTGTAATATGTAAATACGTTAAAAAAACATTATTTCGCGATAATTCTTAAATTGTAAGCAATATCAACAAAGTCGAATGGGAAAATAGCATGCACCTTTTAATAGTGCAGAACGAACTTAGTTATTTTTTAATATAACTATAATGTGGGTATACATATACCCATGCTTATAGTTAGAGGTCAATTGAAAGCATTTCGTCATACTATTTACTTTACGAATTCATACGTAGTTTTTTCTCTGTTAAATTATCTTCTTTCCCCTTTATTAACCCTAGTTTACGGATTGGGGTTCGCGAGAACCCCAGCGCTTGTTTAAATGCTTATAACTTTTTTCTTAATCATAATATCGACCTGGGATTAAAACTCAGTGAACGAAATTGATTTTTCTTTACGTTTTTCGTCTTTTCCCCAGCCAGGCGATTTTAAATAATTTTTTTCTAAAAAAAAGTCACAAACCAAACTTGGGGTTCGTCCAAGCCCCAAGCCTTAAGGTGGGAAAAAGTATTCCAAGCACGTGAATTTTATATGAATATGAATAAAAATATGGTGGTAAACTATGTTTCGGTGGTGAAGACAACAGTTTTTCCACAAATGTCACATGGGGTTTTGCTTTTCTTGTCCTCTTCTCTTGGACAAATGTGGCACCTGGTCTGAAAATAAAAGATCTTTCAGAAAAAAAAATATTGGATTTACATTATAAAATATCTATTTATGAGGAAGTTTTTCGTCAACTACTCGAAAATAATCTACTGTTAATTTACGTCCAGTGTGGAAATATCTTGTCATCAAAGACAAGTTGATGATATCCCGTTGCACTCTCATTGAGCCACCAGAACTTCAGTCCATATTTTGCAGGCTTGCTGGGCATGTATTGCCGAAACTTACAACGATCACGGAACCTTTTCAATTGCTCATCGATGGTAAGATTTTCAGAGGGAATGTAATTTGTTGACAAAGTCTGATTAAATTCGTTCAAAAGTATTTCAACAGGCTGGAGAATGTTTGCCCCTGACTGATTGGGCTCGGCGACCACCGGCGATCAATGAATCGTCGAAACGAGGGAAGATATTGAGCTCCTCAAAACGTGTACAATTCATCACGGCCCGAAGAATTGAATGACCCTCGATAGGATCCCAGATGGTAACCATATGTTACGTCTGGAGTTCGTTCATTGTCAAAGGCTTTCAAATACGTTGCGATTGTCGATTCGTATTCGATTTGGTATATATGTACATCATTGGCCTTTTCATTTGTCCATTTGATAATATCATATTTTATTTGGTTGTTGAAAATGGCGAGAAGAGACGCGTTTCTCAAATTTATCACAGGGCCAATAGTTCCACCAGGTCTCCAAACATTACTACCTTGGACACGAGACAAAATACTGCCTACGGCTCTTTCATCCATTTTCGACCACTGGGGGCTAGAAAATACTCTTCATCCTTTGCTGAAGCCGACGTCGACGGTTCTTGGTTATGCTCAATCGATTCACCACTTCCAACTTCGTCTGATCCAGGCAAATTTTCTATCGATCCTAATGCCTCTGCCACAGCTTAATCAATGTCTTCGTAGTCCGCTAAGTAACAAAAAGTAACTGACTTTCGTCAAATGCGTCATTTTGCACATAGTCTGGATCATTCTGTGTCATCGCCGCCAACATCAAATGGGTCAGTCTCGCCCTCTTCATTGCTCTCAGTGCAATTGCTCTTTCATCTTCATCACCTCTATTATATCTCCTCAATGTATGTATGTAGCGTTACAGTCCATGAAGGACCTCAGCCGGGCTCTCTCAATCACCCATGTTGTGTGTGATTTTATTTTCCCATATGTGAAAGGGACGTACAGTTTATTGCCGGATCCGAACGGCGAATTTCGAGAAGCTTTTCTTGACAATTATACTACAGAGGGTTTGCGGGGTGCTGAGGAGAAACACCGTGAAAAACACGTTCAATGACATCTCCTCAATAGTATATCTAAATTAGACACTGACAAAATATTTTTACAAATATTTATAATAAAACTTGAAATAATAATTTTAGAACTCACTTGTTGGTAACCTTACATTTTTGTTCTCCCTGTTTTCAACAATTTTTATTTTATCTTATCAAAACCAAATATGCGCTCTCAAAATGTGACATCACAACTGATGTTCTTAGGTAAAACGTGTAAAATTTAAAAGAAGAAAAAAGAATACTTTATTTCACTGTTTTTTTTTTTTTGTTTTGAAAAAGAAACCGAACACGAGACTGATCCCTTGTCGCCTTCAACTACTCCTTAAACATGCTAGAAAAATGCAAGGTTTACAGGTTTATCCTCATATAGTTTTATGACAGGAAGCGACCGAAGGATCTTTGAATAATTAGTTATCCTACTTCCTCGTTTAATGAAATATTCCTATGGTCTAACGGTCCAACCAAATACAACCTAATCAGACCGTATGATAATAAACCAAGACTGGATGTAACTCGCGTAGCCTACTATGGTAGACCATTTAAAAATGTTAATCTTTTTTTTTTTTTTTTTTATCAACACATAAATGAAACAAATATTTAAATAATATATTCATTTATTGTTTCAAGCATTTAATAACTTTAATTTATGAATATTATGTAAGAACTTCAAATGCATAAAAACTGGGGTTCGCGCGAACCCCAATTTTGGTTATTGCATTTATTTAGGGTGCGGTAAACTAGGGTTAACATACATATCTTCTTCTTCTTTGGTGGCGTTACAGCTCATGGAGCCATGAAGGACCAGAGCCAGCTTCTCTCAATCACCCATGTTGTGTGTGATTTATTTTTCACACAGGTGAAAGGGACCTACAGTTTAATGCCGATTCCGAACGGCGTGAGTCGAGAAGCTTCTTCATGGCAACTATACTACGGGGGGTTTTGCCAGTACCCCGCCGAGGAGGTACGTCGCGAAATAAACATTCGAT
Organism: Eumerus sabulonum; assembly: GCA_951905685.1. Lineage (NCBI taxonomy): Eukaryota > Metazoa > Arthropoda > Insecta > Diptera > Syrphidae > Eumerus > Eumerus sabulonum. Next base: position 39,773,468 of record OX645063.1, read on the forward strand.
GGCGTTGGTGTTATCGGGATCCGAACTCGCTCATTGTGCGCCAGAGTTCAACATACTAACCACTGCGCCACGGCGCCCTCATAACATACATATAATAATTTTAATTTTTGAATAAAAAATGTTCAATTTAATCAAGTGCACATTACCTATTGTTCGGTTAGATTCGTAATTCTATCAGAGTAGAATTTCGGTGGTTTATCGGCGAAAAATTTGGCCGAGTGATTTTTTTGCGGCTGCTGGGCTGGCTAATTTTTTATCATCCAGAGAATTTTGTGAAGGCTGAAGCAAGTCCTAACCGAGTTCCATCAATTTGTTCCGAGACATCAAATCAAAAATATGTGTGGCCTGATTTCATCATGATTGAACCCAGCTCCTTTTCTGTTGGTAAATTCTGGTCGCTCTTTCTTGATTGCTTCATTCAAATGGTGAAGTTGCTCTCAGCAAAGGACTGAGTTGAGCGTTCCGCAAGGTTGTGGCAGCTCATAATGGAGAAATCCCCCACTAATCCCACCAAACACTCAGCATCACCTTCTTGTTTGCTATGAATCAAATGCATTGAAGTTTTCTGTGAAAGGTCACCGGCCTTTAGCCATGTTTAATCCATTTGCCCGTGTAATAATTCGCTTGGTAATTCACTTAATCAAATTTCTTTGCGTTAATTCATATAAAACACAAATACCGCGTTTCTTTGAGTAGCTCCTTTTCAGATGATTTCAAATTGTCATGTGATTAATAGATACTTAGTGCCTCCAACTTTTATAGCTATTGGCCTATCAGAGCGAGGTGCATCTATAACACCGAAATTTCCAGAACGAAATCGAGCAAACCATTCCTTTGTCTGGCGTTCATTATACTCAATTTTGTAATTAATAAATTAACGGCTGTGCTCAATATCTTGTAATAGATATTTGTTATGAAACTTTCCATTGCTATCTAACAGAAACCTACACACAACCATACATTCTGCGTACTTGGATTTTTTCTTTAAAATAAAATACTGTTTTCTAGATAAAGCGTGGCCACACAATTCAAAGGCAGGTCAATGAATATACGCTTGTGGGGAATTTATTCAAAAAGGTTTTTTTTTTGTTTTGTTTTTGTTTTTTCTTGTCTAATCCATTTTTTTTTTTTATATTTAAAAAGCATTTTTTTTATATTAATTTTGGAAACAACTTATTCTAGGGAAAAATATTTAAACCTATCCTAAATATCTTATATGTCTTATACATATATTTAAAGTAGCCTACTGGACCTAAACGGGCACACTAAGCCCGTCTGAATATTTTTTGTTTTTGTCTTTCGACGACTTATCTGTTGCTGATATTATTCATTTATTAAAAACTGAGGCTAAGAAAAAATTATTTTAGAAAAAAACTTAGCATATTATAGATATATTCTTACAACTATCTAAAACTACACTACCTAATCTTAACCTAGCCTAGCCTTTTTTATATAATGTATACATACATATACACATACATACATACATACATAAATAAATATGTATATATATATATATAATTTATGTTTGTACTTTTACAAACGAAAAAAAATTGATTTTATGTTCTCCCAATGAGAACCTCACCGAACAAAAGGAAAGACTTTTAAATTTAAGTAATGTTTTATTGTTTGAACTATTCTTAACCGAACAAAAACTGAACCGAGCTGAACTTAGATTTAGAACTTAACTAAGAACTGGAACTGGGAACTAACTTAAACTTGAACTGATCACATCTTAAACTTGAACTTGAACTGAACACCTCTTAAACTTGACTTCGGCTAAAAGCATTATGTCATTAAGCCGCAGCTGTATCAACAATGATCGTTCTCGTCTATTGGTTTGAAATTGTTTATGTTGCATATGATTTGACCGCAGCTTGTTTACATTGCTACGGTTCAAATCAATGCTGTTTACATTTTTAATTTTTATTGAATTTGAAGTCGAGCTCTTGTGGGTGTATACAAGTTGGCTCTGATATAACACCTCCCCCTTTAGAGTCTTCTACGGGTCGGGAAGTGACTCGTGGAAGATTGATGTTATTTACAATCTTCTTATCCTCTTTTTGTAAAAATTTTACATAACAAAAATACTATAGGTATAGTCAATATAATTACTATTATTATTGTAATGGAATAAACATATGTTTTTGTTGTCTTTTGTTCATATGTCAACTCATCTATAAGTCAATTGTTTTTAATATTGTTATAATGCAATTTTTCAAAGGTTGGATTTGGCTTTTCAGTATAATTAATTGTTTTGATTGTATTGGGTATTATTACCTCATGTCTAAATTAAAATTTGATATGTTATATTATTTATTGTAATTTGGCAATTTTTTAGCTTTAACATGTATGTTTTTTTCCAATACGATATTCTGTTTATTACAGTTTTGTTTCAAATTTGCAATTATGTGATTCATTCCTACTGTTTTTACAGATTCTTTTGTATTTTTTACATATACACAATTAGTCATGTTTTCAGTTAATATGTTTCTTATGCATTCATTATTCATTTCTGTTAAATCTTTTATCGTTTTTGTGGGAAAGTATATTTTTTCATCTTTATTTAATATAAAATGGTTATCAATTTTTATTTCTAAATAATCGTTTTTGTTCGGAATAGGGATTATTTGTATCTCTTTGTATAATTCTTCAGTTAGTCTCGGTACTTTAATGATGAATATAATGTTCGTTTTATATAAAGCTAGACTGAGATTTAGTTCTTCTAAATTGTTAATATTAATGTCGTAAGTGTTCATTTCTTCTATGGTTAGAATATCTCTACTTAGTACTCCTAGTCTGGAGGTCATAATTATTTCATTAATTTTTTCTATGTCTTCATAAAAATAGTCAATGTTCTCTATTAATTTAATTTCATACTGTATCCTTGCTATATTTTTTACGTAGTGGTAGCTACCTATAAATTTGTCGAGTCTATGCATAATGTTTTGAGTTTCATTATTCAAGGTATCAGTCGGTATTTGTATTTGTTTATTAAATTTGTCATTAATTATTATCTGGTTGTTTAAATTTTTGATTTCATTATGGTCGTTTAGTTCAATTATTCTTGAATGTTCTTCAATTTCTGTCTTGTCATTATTGTCCATGGTTCCAAATAAAAATTTTGAACCTGTTCCTACTATATCTAATAAACTTCTTTTGTATCTATTTTTCTTAGGATGGGGTAGAAGGATTTCAAATTCTTTACGTAGTTCTAACATTTTCCTAGATATACCACTGTTTTCTTCAGGCATTCTTTCTACATTTTTTTTCCATTATTTCGATATTTTTCGCATATTCTGTCAAATTAATTATATGAAGTATTTTGTCGTAGTGTTTTAATAATTGGTACTCCTTTAACTGTATTAAGGCAAAACCATTGCCTCTATTTAGGTCTATTACTTCTAACTCCGCTTGTACTTGGTTGAGGATCGTAGTAGTCATCAAGATTAGAATTATTCTCCGCATTATCACCATATGTTGCGATATTTGATGCCGTATCTTCAGGAGGCCTAGAATTTGATGATATTTGTTGGAATTTTTTCTTTTTATTAAATTGATCTTTGTAAAGAATACGATTGGGATTTTCCTTAAATCCGTTACCTTCTTCTAGCGTATATTTTTTATCAGATTTGTTAATTACTTTTACCTTTTTATGTTTGGGGGTTAATTTGTTTTTCATTTTCTCGGGTTCCGTTATTTTTGCATAACGTTCATCTATTTCTTATTTTTTTCTGTTAATGTTTAATTTATTTAATATTTTAGTTTTATTTTCCTCAATACGCTTATAGATTAGTCCATTGTCGATTTTATTGAAATGTACGTCTATAGGTTTCTCTTTGATTGTTAAATGAATGACATTATTATAAGTGTCTATTGCTTTGGTAGAATGTTCTATTGGTTCAACCTCTTCATTGGCTTCTTGTATTTGACTCAAAATTCGAATGTGTTCGTTGAGTGTGCTATGAAGGCGTTCTATGTCAGAATTACCTGTGTGACGATTAGCTGTACAATAATGAACATTGATTTCATTATTTTTTAAGAAATTTTTCAATGTTGCAGAGACAAAAGCGTTTTCGTTATCGAGGGTTATTTGTTTAGATTTTTTCATATAAGTAAAGATATTCATAAATGCGTTTAAAACATCTGTATATGTTTTATGTTTTATTGGTTCAATAGCCGCATATTTACTAAATTTATCTATACATGAAAGACATTTTTCATTGTTGTTTAGAAACCATATATCTATGTGATAATGTTCATTAGGACTTTTGGGAGTTTCCGTTTTTTCATAAGGTAACTTTATTGGATTTCTTTCAATTTTGGTCATACATAGATGGCAATTATTTATTTGTTTGTTTATGAGGGTTTTTAAATTAGGAATCTAATATTTTCGAATCAATTCTAAATAAACCTTTTCTATACCAATATGATTGTTGTTATTATGGGTTTTAATAATTATTTCATTTACTTCGTCCATTTTAATATCTTTTAAGAACTTCATGTTCCTTTGCAATATTTGAATAGATTTCCTATTCTCCAACTTCCATTTATCTTGGAATTTCCTAAAGGTGTCTTCGTCTTCTATATAAATACCATTTAACATACTGATGTCTATTTCTTTAATAATATCTTCAAAGTCTTTCTCCTTAAATTCTCTGCGTGTGAATACAATTCTCTCTTCCCAATATGTGGATAAATAATATTTGTTTCTTCGTCATTTTCGCTGACTTAAACAATTATTTACTTACTTACTTATCAGGCCTGCGATCCATGGAGGATCTGATCCTGAGCTATAGCTGCCTTCCATCCTTGACGGTCCCGGGCACGCTGCTTCCAGTTGTCAAGACCAAGATGTCTTACATCCGCGATTACTTGGTCTTTATACCGGAGGTTCGGTCTTCCTCTTCTTCTCGAACCAGGAGGCTCGGAGTCGAAGACCCTCTTAGCTGGAGCGTTGATGTCCATGCGCTCGATGTGGCCGCGCCAGTGTAGTCGACGGGTCCTTGCTTTCCGGACTACATCCACATCTTGGTACAGCTCGTAGAGTTCGCGGTTGTGTCTTCTTCTCCATTCATCTTCCTCACAGACAGGACCAAATATCCGGCGCAGAATTTTTCTTTCGAAAGAACCCAAAATCAGCTCCGCTGTCCTGCTTATCGTCCAGCTTTCGGCTCCGTACAGCAAGACTGGCAGAATGAGCGTTTTGTAAAGCATGACTTTGGTCTTTCGATTGAGGAGTTTTGACCCCAGTTGTTTGGACAAGCCGAAGTAGCAGCGGTTGCCAAGGGCGATTCTACGCCGGATCTCCACTGTGGTGTCATTTGTGGAATTTACGTTTGCCCCGAGGTAGACAAACTCCTTAACTACCTCGAAATTGTAGCTGTCAATTGTTATGTTTTGTCCCAGGTGGTGAGCGACGGATTGGTTTTTGCTTGACAGCATGTATTTCGTTTTGTCCTCATTGATCTTAAGGCCAATTCGTTTCGCCTGTTCTTCAATCGCCGTGAATGCTTCCACAATGCCACGGCGAGAACACGCGATGATGTCGATATCATCCGCGTATCCTAGCAGCTGGATGGACTTGTAAAAGATAGTGCCTTCCCTGTTGACGCCTGCCCGTCGCACTATCTGCTCCAGCACCAGGTTGAGGAAGTCACATGACAGCGCATCTCCTTGCCGAAATCCGGTGCATGTTTCGAATGGTTCCGAGGTCCTAGAACCGAGTTGCACGGTGCATCGCGTGTTTTTTAGCGTGGCGCGACACAACTGGATCAGTTTTACCGGGATCGCGAATTCGGCCATCGCCCCAAACAGTGCTTCACGATGAATGCTGTCGTATGCGGCTTTGAAATCGATGAAAAGATGGTGTGTATCGATTTGAAACTCGTTGGTCTTTTCCAGGATTTGCCGAAGTGTGAAAATTTGGTCTATAGTTGATTTGCCGGGCCGGAAGCCGCACTGGTAGCTGCCGATTAGTGCGGTGCAAAATGGTTTTAGACGTTCACACAATACGCTGGACAGGATCTTGTATGCGACATTGAGCAGGGATATACCTCTATAGTTCTTACAAGAGGTAGGATCGCCTTTTTTGTGGATGGGGCATATAGAGCTGGTATTCCAGTCGTCGGGCATGCTCTCATCTTCCCAAATTCTGCAGATGATCTGGTGCATGCTCCCTACCAGAACATCGCCGCCAGCCTTGAAGAGCTCTGATGGCAAGCCATCTGAGCCTGCGGCCTTGTTGTTCTTCAGCTTCTGAATAGCTGTGCCGACTTCTTCTATGCTGGGTGGGAGGACTACTTCAGCGGCTGGAGTTGGGATTTCCTCAGTCCCTACCACTCTCTCTTGGTCATGCTCGTTAAGCAGCTGCTGGAAGTGCAGCTTAAATACATCCACTATTCCCTGCGGGTCGGTGACAAGATTACCCTCGCAGTTTCGAAGAGCCAGGGTGCCCTTTTTGAAGCCTCCTGCAAGGCCTTTGGCTTTCTTGTAAAAGGCTCGTATTTTATGTCTATCCCTAGACTCCTTGAGCTGGGAGGCTGCGAAGATTCTTTTCTTTTGTCGCAGTAGTTTCTTCTCCTCCCTTCTTCTGGCTCGGTACTCTTCTCGCGCTGCCCTGGTTTTCCTCTTCAGCACCTTTTGGTACGCCTCGTCGGTTGCTGCCTTTTTCTGCTCACACTCGCCATCATGACACGGGTTTCTTGTCGGGGGTGGTAGGTATCCTAAGGTGGTTTCGGCTACTTCCTGAATGGCTGAGCGGCAATGCAGCCACATATTATTTCGCTCAGCTGCTCCCTGTAGACTCTGGCAACCTCCGGTGTGCTCAGGCGCCCAATGTCGAACCTCCTCCTGATGGGCTGGTGCAGCTTTCTGACATTGGACAGTCGAGCTCTGAATCTTGCTGCTACGAGGAAGTGGTCAGAGTCGACATTTGCCCCTCTGAATGTTCGCACATCCAGGATGTTTGACGCGTGCCTTGCGTCAATGAGCACATGGTCGATTTGGTTGGCGACCGTCCGGAGATCGCCAGGTTGCTGTGTGGATTCGCTTGCGAGGGAATCTTGTGCTACTTATCACCGCATTACGAGCTGTCGCAAAGTCAGCGAGTCGGAAGCCGTTATCTGTTGTTGTATCGTGGAGGCTGTGCTTTCCGATCACTCCGCCAAGGGTGTTTTCCTTTCCGATTTTGACGTTGAAGTCCCCGAGCACGATTTTTACATCGTACTCCGGACAAGCTCCGTAGGCGTTGTCCAGGAGGTCATAGAAGTCCTCCTTGATAGGGTCTTCAGCCTCGTCGGTAGGGGCGTGTGCACATATAAGGCTGATGTTATAAAATCTGCCTCTGATGCGGATCACAGCCAGGCGATCACTTATAGGTTTAAAGTCGATGACCTTCGACCTTAACCGCTTTCCCACGACGAATCCGCATCCCAGTAAGTGCAACCTTTTGTGACAGCTGTAATAAATGTCGCAATTTTTCTTCCTAATCATACCGTTTCCTATCCAGCGTATTTCCTGGACCGCAGTAATATCCGCCTTGTACTGCGTGAGGATTCCTTCTAGTTTATGAGCAGCTCCGGGAGTGTACAGGGTTCTGACATTCCAGGAGCATACTCGCAAAAAAACAATTATTTGCCGATTGAAAATATTGATCGGTTTCTCACTTATAGGAATTAAATTTGAATTATCTGATTCGGCACTATGTTGCGTAATTAGATCGTCTTCTCCCAACATATTTATTTTCACGCGAGAGAGGGCGTCGGCTACTTTGTTTTCTTTCCCTTGTATATATTGAATATTAAAGTCATACTCTCCTAACTTAATTATCCATCTTTGGAGCTTTGAATTAGTTTCTTTCAAATTTGAAAGCCAAACTAACGGACGATGATCAGTTCTTATAGTGAACCTTCGTCCATATAAATAATGACGAAACTGTGCGGTTGCCCAAACTATTGCAAGAAGTTCTTTCTCGATTGTGCTATAATTGCATTCATGTTTATTTAAGGTACGTGAAGCAAATGAGAGGGGCCCATGTGTTTGACTTAGCACGGCTCCAATGGCAAAGTTACTTGCGTCGGTAGTTAGAGTAAATTCTTTTGAAAAATCTGGGTGCCTATTTATTAGGTAATTTGTCATTAAAGTTTTTAATTTATCAAAATATTCTCTGTAGCCTTCCGTTCTCAGTATTTATTTTGCTACCCTTTTTAAGGCATAACGTCATTGGTTTTATAATTGCTGCGTAGTCAGAGATAAACTTGCGGTAATATCCGGTTAATCCTAAGAAGGATTGAATTTCTTTGACTGTCTTTGGAATAGGGAAATTCTTTATTGTCTCAATTTTTTGGGGATTTGGCTTAACACCATTTGGAGTCACCACATGCCCTAAGAATTCTATTTCTTTACGTAGAAATTCAGATTTATTCAATGATACTTTAATATTTGCATTCTTAAGTGTATCTAGAATTTTATGGAGTGAACCCATATGTTCTTGTAGGCTCGAGGAAAATATGATGATATTATCCAGATAGACATAGCATATTTTCCCTACGTAGTCCTTCAAGACTTCATTCATAAGTCCTTGAAAGGTTGCGGGTGCATTCTTTAAGCCGAATGGCATCCGCGTAAACTCATAGTGTCCAGATAGAGTGCTAAATGCTGTTTTCTCTCTGTCTTTAAGTTCTACTTCTATTTGATAGAAACCTTTTGTTGGATCCAGTGTAGAGAAATACACTGCATGTCCCAATTTGTCTAATATTGAGTCCATGTTTGGTATAGGATATTTATCTTCCTTAGTTACATTATTTAATTTTCTGTAATCGATTACCACGCGCCACTCTTTATTACCAGCGTGGTCTTCTTTTTTAGGTACGACCCAGATTGGGGCGTTATAAGGTGAAGTAGAATGCCGAATTATTTTTGATTCAAGCGTTTCTTTTATTTGCCTATCCTTCCACTTCCTTTTTGTGGATCTCAGGATATCTATATATCCTCGTGTAAATCCTCACGCAGTGCAAGGCGTACATTACTACGGTCCAGGAAATACGTACGGAAATTGCGACATTTATTACAGCTGTCACAAAAGGTTGCACTTACTGGGATGCGGATTTGTCGTGGGAAAGCGGTTAAGGTCGAAGGTCATCGACTTTAAACCTATAAGTGATCGCCTGGCTGTGATCCGCATCAGAGGCAGATTTTATAACATCAGCCTTATATGTGCACACGCCCCTACCGACGAGGCTGAAGACCCTATCAAAGAGGACTTCTATGACCTCCTGGACAACGCCTACGGAGCTTGTCCGGAGTACGATGTAAAAATCGTGCTCGGGGACTTCAACGCCAAAATCGGTAAGGAGAACACCCTTGGCGGAGTGATCGGAAAGCACAGCCTCCACGATACAACAACAGATAACGGCTTCCGACTCGTTGACTTTGCGACAGCTCTTAATGCGGTGATAAGTAGCACAAGATTCCCTCGCAAGCGAATCCACACAGCAACCTGGCGATCTCCGGACGGTCGAACCGCCAACCAAATCTACCATGTGCTCATTGACGCAAGGCACTCGTCGAACATCCTGGATGTGCGAACATTCAGAGGGGCAAATGTCGACTCTGACCACTTCCTCGTAGCAGCAAGATTCAGAGCTCAGAAAGCTGCACCAGCCCATCAGGAGGAGGTTCGACATTGGGCGCCTGAGCACACCGGAGGTTGCCAGAGTCTACAGGGAGCAGCTGAGCGAAAGACTCTACGGTATGCCTACGTTGAACACAAATGCCAATAATAATGTGGCTGCATTGCCGCTCAGCCATTCAGGAAGTAGCCGAAACCACCTTAGGATACCTACCACCCCCGACAGGAAACCCGTGGTATGATGGCGAGTGTGAGCAGAAAAAGGCAGCAACCGACGAGGCGTACCAAAAGGCGCTGCAGAGGAAAACCAGGGCAGCGCAAGAAGAGTACCGAGCCAGAAGAAGGGAGGAGAAAAAACTACTGCGACAAAAGAAAAGAATCTTCGCAGCCTCCCAGCTCAAGGATATCGAGGAGTCTAGGGATAAACATAAAACACGAGCCTTTTACAAGAAAGCCAAAGGCCTTGCAGGAGGCTTCAAAAAGGGCACCCAGGCTCTTCGAAACTGCGAGGGTAATCTTGTCACCGACCCACAGGGAATAGTGGATGTATTTAAGCAGCATTTCCAGCAGCTGCTTAACGAGCATGACCAAGAGAAAGTGGTAGGGACCGAGGAAATCCCAACTCCAGCCTCTAAAGTAGTCCTCCCACCCAGCATCGAAGAAGTCGGCACAGCAATTCAGAAGCTGAAGAACAACAAGGCCGCAGGCTCCGATGGCTTACCATCAGAGCTCTTCAAGGCTGGCGGCGATGTTCTGGTAGGGAGCATGCACCAGATCATCTGCAGAATTTGGGAAGATGAAAGCATGCCCGACGACTGGAATACCGGCAAATCAACTATAGACCTAATTTTCACACTTCGACAAATCCTGGAAGAGACCAACGAGTTTCGAATCGATACACACCATCTTTTCATCGATTCAAAGTCGCGTACGACAGCATTCATCGTGAAGAACTGTTTGGGGCGATGGCCGAATTCGGGATCCCGGTAAAACTGATCCAGTTGTGTCGCGCCACGCTAAAAAACACGCGATGCACCGTGCAACTCGGTTCTAGGACCTCGGAACCATTCGAAACATGCACCGGATTTCGGCAAGGAAATGCGCTGTCATGTGACTTTTTCAACCTGGTGCTGGAGCAGATAGTGCGACGGGCAGGCGTCAACAGGGAAGGCACTATCTTTTACAAGTCCATCCAGCTGCTAGGATACGCGGATGATATCGACATCATCGCGTGTTCTCGATGTGGCATTGTGGAAGTATTCACGGCGATTGAAGAACAAGCGAAACGAGTTGGTCTTAAGATCAATGAGGACAAAACGAAATACATGCTGTCAAGCAAAGACCAATCCGTCGCTCACTACCTGGGACAAAACATAACAATTGACAGCTACAATTACGAGGTAGTTAAGGAGTTTGTCTACCTCGGGGCAAACGTAAATTCCACAAATGGCACCACAGTGGAGATCCGACATAGAATCGCCCTTGGCAACCGTTGCTACTTCGGCTTGTCCAAACAACTGGGGTCAAAACTCCTCACTCGAAAGACCAAAGTCATGCTTTACAAAACGCTCATTCTGCCAGTCTTGCTGTACGGAGCCGAAAGCTGGAAGATAAGCAGGACAGCGGAGCTGATTTTGGGTTCTTTCGAAAGAAAAATTCTGCGCCGGATATTTGGTCCTGTCTGTGAGGAAGGTGAATGGAGAAGAAGACACAACGGCGAACTGTACGAGCTGTACCAAGATGTGGATATAGTCCGGAAGGCAAGGATCCGTCGACTACACTGGCTCGGCCACATCGAGCGCATGGACATCAACGCTCCAACTAAGAGGGTCTTCGACTCCGAGCCTCCTGGTTCGAGAAGAGGAAGACCGAACCTCCGGTATAAAGACCAAGTAATCGCGGATGTAAGAAATCTTGGTCTTGACAACTGGAAGCAGCGTGCGACCGTCAAGGATGGAAGGCAGCTATAGCTCAGGCTCAGATCCTCCATGGATCGCTGGCCTGATAAGTAAGTAAGTTCGAAGATCCTTATTGATTTCATTATTTAGCATGGAATCCATAGGTTTTATTTCATTAAAATAATTTACCGTTTTTTCATATTCTTTTTCTTCATTTTCACTGAGGAAAATAGGTACGATTTCGTTATTCAATTTTAATGTTCTGTTTTTATAATTTATTTCTCCGTCATACGGAATCAAAATATTGGTTCCAATTAGTCCATTATACTCTTCATTGAAGTTATGTACTTGGAATTCACAATCATTTTTGACCGATAATGCAAATTTATTCTTTGGTATTACGACGTCTTTTGTGACAACTATTGGGTTTCCTGCTGTTTTTATTGTCATTGGTTTACTACGCCATTTTGTATATTCCCTTGGTGAATCTTGTTCACGCAAAAGACTATTAGTTGCTCCAGTATCAATGAGGAGTCTTATGGTTACGTTCCCTTTTTCTAATTCAATATAGGGAAGAGAGGTTCCGAGGCTGAATGCCGAAAATTTGCTTCCGTTTGGGTTTTTCCTACATAACTAGCTACAGGTGCACGCCTAATTTGGGATGATGGAGGATCAACATCCATGGGTTCAGGTTTTTGAGGAAATTGTCTATAATTATTTCTGTTATGATTATAATTATTTTTGGTATGGTGATAATTACTATAATTGTTTCTGGGTATGTATTGTTTTGGTTGCCAGTTATTAAAATTTTGTTTCTTATTATTGTTAAATGTATTTTTATCTCGGGTTTTTGTTTCAAATCTATTCTGCCTATCTATTTCCTGAGGACGAGTAATATAACCTGCATGATTAAGTTCATGAAGTGCTAATTCCATTGTATTTGGTTTTAGGGCATAGAGGATTGTCCTCATGTGTATCGGTAAGCGTTCCTTAAAAATATTCAAAGCTGTTTCATTATTTTTGGTAATATCAGAAATATTATTCTCTTGGAGGCATTTCTGATTTAACAATAAAAGGGTTTTTTTAGATGTTATTATAAAATTTATTGACATCACCCCTATATTGAGAACCTCTTAGTTCTTCGTACAATTGGTTGCTATTTTTAAAACCACCAACATTTTCAATTAACATGGACTTAATATCGGTCCATTTTGTCAAGTGAGGATGTATTTCTATGCTTTGTCTGGCCCTACCTATAAATTTAGATTTCAAAAGATTTATACACATTCGTTGACCTTGGTCATTGTATGTTAGTAGAGTAGGTATAATGTCGCCGACATTCTGAATGAATATTGGCAAATCTTCAGCTTTGCCGTCAAAGTTTTGGAGTTGTTCAATGTATTTCAGTGGGTTCAATTCTAAACATCTTAAGTTTAAGCTATTATCATTATTACCTATTGCTGGTGGTACAACTGCTGCTGCTTCCATGTTGACTTGAATGTTGAGTTTTCGTTGAATGTTGAATAAATCAGCTCTTTGTTCACGCTGCGAATCTCGTCTGATTCGATTGATGATTTTCTTCATTAACGCGTTGGGCTACTAGGATCTAAAGCCAGTTGTCTTCCTTCTTTAGTTTTCGATCACGTTGCGGCTTGTATCTTAATTTTTTAATTTTTTAATTTCAATTTTTTAATTAAATTTTTTTTTCTGTCCGTAATGTTTCACTCACTGTTCACTATCGGTTCGGAATTATTTCCTCTCTATGAGGTTTTGTATCATTAACCATATGCGTTGGTAATGGGATACTAAATAATTTCTTTTTGTTCGCTGAATTTAAGTTAAGATGGCTAAAGATATCGATATTCGTTCGATTCTTTTACACCTTTCACTTTTCGAATATTGTTCAATAATTAATCACTTATTGAAATCCTTTTACACGGGATCTCATCTCTTCATTAATTTTCGCTTAAGTCTTTAGTGAGATCCTACCGACTGCGCCATTTATGTTTGTACTTTTACAAACGAAAAAAAATTGATTTTATGTTCTTCCAATGAGAACATCACCGAACAAAAGGAAAGACCTTTAAATTTAAGTAATATTTTATTGTTTGAACTATTCTTAACCGAACAAAAACTGAACCGAGCTGAACTTAGATTTAGAACTTAACTAAGAACTGGAACTGGGAACTAACTTAAACTTGAACTGATCACATCTTAAACTTGACTTCGGCTAAAAGCATTTTGCCATTAAGCCGCAGCTGTGTCAACAATGATCGTTCTCGTCTATTGGTTTGAAATTGTTTATGTTGCATATGATTTGACCGCAGCTTATTTACATTGCGTACGGATCAAATCAATGCTGTTTACATTTTTACCAAACGGGACATCCATAGGCGATCATGGGCCTGACTAAAGCCATGTAGCAGATTATTTTCACTCTCTTATCAAGTTGACTGCTATGAAACAGCCACCTTAACAGAGCGCAAACTCCCCGGGCTCTGGCCAATGCAGCATCTATATGTTTATTAAGATGCAGATACTGGTCCACCCAGATTCCAAGGTATTAGACTACATTTTGGTTCGCCAGTGGACGCCCGTCCGGTCCAACAATGGAAAATGTTCGCCAGTTTCGCCTGGTATCCCTAGAGGCCCCAGACAATGGCGTTCTGAACAAAATGGTTTCAGATTTTTGCAAGTTGATTCTTAACTTTCAGTCATTACAAAAAGTCTGATTTTTTTCGAAATCACGTTGCAAGAGCGTAACTATGACATCAATCGTTGGACCCGTCCTGTACGCGACTAGGTCGTCTGCGTATGCTATCGAATTTCGAAGGGAGGCTATCAGATCACTGACGTAAATCTTGAAAAGGATCGGCGAATTCACCGTGCCCTGTTGCAGACCATTTTTAATATCAAATGTGTGAGAAGAAGTCACGTTGGCAATTTTCACAACGAACTTTCTTCCCGTTAACATGTCACATATCATATACAGCAGTGGTTTACTTATGCCTAGCTGGTTAAGCCTGTAGTAAAGTCCCTCTAACCATACGGTGTCGAAGGCCTTTTCCAGGTCAACCAGACAGGCACCCGTGCATTGGTTCTTGCATCTGTTCCATTGGATGTCCGACACGAGTTTCGACGCTGCATAAATCGTACCATGCCCCGCCTTGAAACCGAATTGGTTATCCGGAATCATGTCTTTGTCCTCAACGCATTTTGAAAGGGCTCTGTGAATCATCTTCTCGAATACTTTGCTGATGCTCGGAAGGAGACTTATCGATCGGAGATTTTCCGGGTTGGACGAATCTTTTCCTTTCTTGTGGATCGGCTGCACAACCGCTGTTTTCCAACGCACCGGATAATATGCATTATTCAGTGCGTTGTTAAGCAGGGGTGGAATCGGCTAAGATGATTTGTGACAAGTGACAGTCACATTCTCGGTTTCGGTATCGTGTAAGGTGATAGTCACTGTGATTGTCACATTTTTGTGACAGTTTTCTGGTGACAGCTATTTAGCTATCACTTTCCTATGTTCTGTGCGTTTCATATGGCCTTGTTTGTGCTTTTGTGTGTTTAATAAAATATGTATGTTTCCGTGCTTGGAACTATTTTTAAACGAAGATGGAGGGCTGAATGAGACATTGATGGAAGTAACAATTCTGAGGGAGAATTTGAGAAATCGGTCTAAATCGGTTTCCTTTCCCCTTACGCCGATAAAATGTATAATTGGCCAATAAATGAATAATAGCATTTCCAATATGTACATTATTTACTTTTCCCAGTATTTGTGCAAAACAATCGGTGACAACGGTCCTGATTTTAATTTCAATTTTTCTTTTTAACTATCTTACAGCTGTCTTAAGGCAGCCCTATACGGCGAACATGTTCGCCGATGTTGTTCGTGAATTTGCTGTGAATGTCGCCGAGTAAACATAAATAACTAACCATAAGCGCAACCACTTGCGCTTATTCATCGTACATGTTTACCCTCTGAAGAATCCGCACGAAATGAATGTTCTCCAAATGTGTTCGCCGTGTAGAGAGTAACGCAAACGAACGGATTCGGCGAACATGTTCGCCGTTTAGGGCTACCTTTATCTATCAGTAACTCCGAAAAAGCAAGTGTTGCTCCTTTTCTAAACTTTTTTGTGATAATCTTACCCGATACCAAAAGATGATGATAGTCACATATGACTGTCACTAAAGTGACTAGGTATTAGCCGATTCCAGCCCAGGATAGTGAATGCCTCTATAGCCATCGGTGGAAGGTGTCGAAGTACAATATTAGATATTCCGTCAATGCCCACGGATTTGTTCTTCCTTAGTGATTCGAAGATCGTTTGGAGCAAAGGGGGTATTAAGACCATCATTGGCGACGACATTGTTTGCCGTGAAATCGTCACTGAACCTGGTGAAACCAGTGTTCTCGGCTCGCCAATGTTCGATATCATTTCGAAGGTAGAAATGGTGGAGCAGGGCCCTGTTTTCCAGGTCGTGGTTCGGGCGAATGCTATTATTCACCTTATACACTTCCTGAAAGACAGCCCCCACTGTCGCCACTTTCTCTTGTGGATCTTCAATCACAAATCACGGTTCGTAAGATTCGTTCATTGTCTGGTGGCCTCCGAAGTTTGAAGTTCCAATTGCCATTCGGATTATTTCTTCGAAAAATTTTATTGATTTGCGGGAACATGTTCGGGTTGTTGGACTTCACATTCCGAATTTTGTTGTTCCAGTATGAACTTACGGATATACTGTAGTTCTCTTTTATTAATTGTTGGAGGTTTTTGATAAAGGATTTCAATGTCCTGATCTCCGGATCTTGTCTATCGTTAAATCGTCTGTACAGGAGTTTGAGTCTCGACAGAAGTCCACTTTTTTGTCTGTGTAGAGCGTCTATGGTCGCGTTTCGGTACACGTCAGTGGTATCGTTATGTGGGTGGCGTGGTATTGTTCTATTCATTGTCTGTTTGATTATCACGTCCATATTATTGAGATACCCATCAATTTCCGAATTCGACAGGTTTCTGTTGGATGGTGGAAAGGAGGCACTCGAAGTGAGTGCGCTCGTCAGGGATCTGGTAAAGCGTGGCCAACGCGCTTTACGGTAATCGTAAAGGTGTAACTGCGCATACTCCCCCAACTCCGAGAATTCGTCTGGTATTTTGATTACGGATCCAAAGCCGCAATGGTCACTGTCCGTTCGTTTGTATCTGTCAGGCTCAGTCGTGAGTCGAGCAGCATGAGATCCAGTTGGGAGCCACTCCTTAAGAATGACGGACCATCTGTTGCCAGTAATTTGAGCTTATATTCGATATTGTGTTGATTGCACCAATGACTTAAGAGGTTGCCTCTTTTGTTGGATGTGATATTACCCCAATCGGCGTGTTTGGCATTTAAATCTCCTGCTAGGAGATAAAAGTTCTCATCCGAGTTTAAGCGCAGAGATCGAAAGAGCGATTCGAGCTCTGTGATAAATAGTGTAGGTTGAGGTGTTTCAGGTGCATAGGCCGATACTATATACATCCTCCTTCCGTTTCGAAAGGGGATACACACAATACAAGCCTCTAGCACCTCGAACCTCCGCACTTCACGATTGTAAATGACTTTATGGTGAATATCTTTATGTATGAAGATCGCAACTCCTCCGCCCTGAGTGGCGTTGGGTCGGTCTCTTCTTATTATGTTATATGAGTTGTGCCGAATTTAGTGCTTCTGGTTTAGCTTAGTTTCGCTACCCAGAAGCACATCAGGGCTTTCGTCCTTCAATAAGTTGAAGAGCACGGCTCTTCGTTCGATCCTAATCAGTGAGTTGACATTCTCTGCCAGGATCTTCAGGGGTCTCTCAGTAAGCATGCCCATTACGATTGGAAGCGGGCTGGGCCCGGCAGGAGCGAGTAGAGTCGGTTTACCCGGTACGCCTGTTCTTGTAGCTGCTGTTGAAGTTGGCCGATTTGCCTCTGAATAGAGGACAATATCGAGCGCAAATCCAACTATGCTTCCGGTGCCTTAGGGGCAGGCACTGGAGCTATGGTAGCAGTTTTTGGTTGCTGTGCTGTCTTACCCCAACCTGACGCCATTTGGGCGTAGGACATTTGGGTTGTTACAGCTGGTGTTTGCCAGTGAATTGGAGGGCGTCTCTCATCGACTCTCCCTTGTCGGGTCAGCTTATTTTGCCTCAACTGTCGGTATCTAGGGCAACCCCGATAGCTTGCCGGGTGTCCATTACTGTTGCAGAGCGCACATTCAAGCAACTCCCTCTCCACAACTTCTTGGCCCAGTGAGCACTCGCCGAGCTTGTGGTCTTTTGCGCACCTTACGCATCGATACTGCATCTCGCAGTTCCACGCGGCGTGCCCAAATCTCTGGCAGCGGCTACATTGTAAGATGTCTCCGCTCCTTATTACTCTCTCCCAACGCACGGTCTGACAGCCTATGACCTTAATAGTCTTTAGGCTGTCCACCCTGCTTTCGGGAGTCAAATGGACCACGAAAAATGGCAATAACCGCCTCTTCTGTCTGGACCTAATCGTGGAATATTGCCTAACCTTAACGAACGAGAAGCTCTCGCAATCGAGCTTCTTGAGGCACTGCAGGAGCCTATCCGTATCGGTATGGGGATCCATGCCCTTTAAGAGCATGGTTTGGAGCCTCTTCGATTTCGGCGTGTACGAAAAGTACTCGGAATCCCTTAGCAATGCCTTAATTTTATTATGCTGATCTACTGTGTTGCAGTAGATAGCATGTTTATCATTACTTATCCTAGTTATATTAAAATTTAAAGGAATAGCTGACTCACACATTATAATCGTCTCGTCTAGGTCAATTTTGAATGTGTTGATTGGTGGCACTTTTTCTTTGGTTTGTTGCTGCCTTTTGTCTGGCTGCTGTTGTTTTTACGACAGATCCTGTTGCTTCTTTTTTCTTTGTTTTATAGATTGGGGCTGTTGCTGCTGCTGATGTTTCTGCTGCTGTTGTTTCTGCTGCTGTTGTAGCTGCTTCTGTTGATGCTGCTGCTGTTGATGCTGCTGCTGTTGTTGCTGCTGCGGTTGATTCTGCTGCAGATGTGGATGATCTGGCTTTGGTTGTTGTTGCTGTTGCTTCTTCATTATATTACGTTCGACAACAGCTTCTTTCTCCCTTAGCCTTCTGGCTCTTTGCTTTTCCCTAATAGCACGCACGGTCTCTCCAATAAGTCGAATGCGCCTATTTAAGTCTTCCACTTCTTCGTCTTCGTCGTCTGACTCAGAACTCGCCAGAGCGTCAAAGGAGTTCTTTCCTGGCACATACGGCATCTGGTCTTGAGAGGGGCGGTCATTACATTGGCGTTTTGCTGCTGCCAATGCTGACGTTGTTGGATTATCTCCACCGTCGGGGTGGTATGAGACGGTCGCTTGAGGAGGTTCGGTGCAGGCTTAAGCCTCCTTCTGGTAGCTGGTGGTTCATTAATTGGTGCGCCTAATGACCCACTTTCGGAAACGTAGCCCGACACTTCCATAATGCGGAGTGCGAGCTGCTGGGCTTAAATCTAGTTTTCCCTCAATTCGCGAGAGTTCACTTTTTTTTTTTTTGACGTGACAACGTCTATTAAATCGGTTAGCGCTGAAATATGGGATGCCGAAACGCAAAAAACGCAGAAAAATGTAGACTAACCGTGTGAGTAGGCGTGGCCTAGCGAATGTGTAGTAGTGAGCTTGCGCGAAAATGATCAACATGTCAGATAAAAAAAAATTCGGCGTCGTTTAGTGGAATTAAATCAAATAAAATCATATCATAGACCTATTGTTGATAGAATATTAGAAATAAAGAACACTTAAACGTTTGAGTATAAAATTGTCTTATTCAATTAAATACATGTATAATACTGTAATATGAAAATAAAACATTGAAATCAATAAAAAAATTATATGTAATTGTTGAATATATAATATTTATACCTAATTCATAAAATCGTATAATAGACGTTGTCACGAAATAATGGATTTGGCTAGTAACAGCCAATCTAATAACAGTTTTTTTTTTAGTTTATTTTTTCTTTGCTTCTGCAATTTTTCAAAATTTTTATTTATTTTTCGATTGTCAGAAAATGCACGGCCTACTTCGATGAGAATCGAATGCGAACTGAAGCATTGTCTAATCCCATTAGCGTTCAATGTACATTTTATCCAGTACTTATTCCATTTTTAAAAATCCCCGACAATTGCAGTTAATTGAATAGTCCACCTACTAAGGTGACGGCTTGCAAATGAAATGAAATAGTACCAATTGTGTCTACCTTGTTATTAATTAAACTCATCGAAAAGTAATTAATATTACATTTATTAGATACTCTCCAGTACTCATTCATCAATTCTGGCTGTGATGTGAAATTTTACATGGCGATCCACCAACTAGTCACTGATTTTAAAAAGTTGTATAATGTACCAAGTACTTGTAATTTCGTTGGATGAAAGCAAGTAATAAGACAGTAGATGGGACATACAGTGCTGTACAAAATAATAAGAACACTAGGTTTTCCCGTGGTCTCCTCATATTTATTGCTGTAAAGTCGCGAAACCAGGAGTATATATGTTACGTTCGAATTACTTTGGGAGTTAACGGTAAAGTATTGACATCACAGCTGCTTTAACAGAACGCATTCCATTAATTTTGCAGCTTTTGTAACAGATGGTCGTTTTAACGCTGTGCAAAATATTAAGAACAAATACAATTTCGAGATAGTAACATTAGGTAAACCACTAACTTTGATCAATTTTTTGTTTTGCTGTTGTTAAGTATTGGAAATGAATACTGAGGGTGCATTTACAATGGAAATTCTGATTATTTAAGTGAAAGATGGGCCGTAACAAGCACTGCAGTCACGAACGTGCGGAAATAATTAAAAATCTACGAAAGAAAGGCATATCCTTAAGAGATATTGCCAAAACTGTTTGTTGTTCATTAGGAATGGTGGTAAATGCCTTAAAACCAAAAAAAAAAAAAAAAAACTAAAGAAACACGTGGTCGAAAACGCAAGACAACGTTGAAAACGGATAGGGCCATTCTTCGGTGTGCAAAAAAGAATCCGTTTGTAACCTCTGCGGAGATCAAAACTCAACTGGAACTTGATGTAGATAGTTCTTTATTCAGAAGAAGGCTTATTGAGCAAAATTTAAAGGCCTGCTTTCCAAAGAAATGCCTCTTTTTGACAAAAAAGAACATTAGGGATCGAATGAATTTCGCTAGAATGCACCATCAGAAACCAGAAGAGAAATGGCGCAACATACTCTGGTTTGATGAAACTAAAATCAATTTATTTGGACCCGACGCTAAGAAGAGATATGTTAGAAGGCCGGCTGGAAAAGAATATGATCCTAAATATACAGTGAAAACCGTAAAGCACGGCGGAGGGAATATTATGGTCTGGGGATGCTTTCACTACCATGGTGTTGGGCCAATTTACTGGATACAAGATATACTAACAAAGGAAAAATACGTCGACATTTTAAATAATGTGATGTATCCCTTTGCTGATGACAACTTGCCGTTGCTTTGGTGGTTTCAACAGGACAATGACCCTAAACATACTGTTGAGTTTGTAAGCATTTTTTCTTTGTTGTTTATTTATCCTTATTGTCTTAAGATCATTTACCTTAATCATTGCGGTATATTTTTTTTTTGAACTTTCGCAATATCAGCGAAATAATATCCTCTTAATGACCTGAAGTGCATTCTGCACTACCATGCATATTGTAATAAAATACTTTGGCACGAGTTGCTCGCACTGTGCGGTGTCCCATGCATTGTCAACATTATGATGTTTTTGAATTCTCGTGTAATTTAATCTCTGCTTCACATTTTTAATTGCAGTTAATTTTTAATTGCAGTTTAGCTTACTTAAGTAAGCTAAATTTTTGTATAAATATCAATCGATCAATAAAGTTAATTCATTCCGAAAAAATAGTTGGAATCAGTTTGCAAACCATTGTTATCATAGTGCTTCACTGTGAAAACACAGCCATCATAGTGTATCTACTGTGAGCTGGCCAACATTTAAAAATCGGTAGAAGAATCGATTTAACATTTGGTGACCCCGACGTGATTGTTTCTCCCGTCAGTGGTAAGAAACAAGTGTTGAAATGTTTTGAAGTGCTATCAGGGCCTTCAAATTCTTAAGGTCAATTGACATTTAAGACTTCTATAGAAGTTATAGAAAAAGAAGGATGTCAAAGATGACATCAATAGAAGAAAAGGCCACAAGGCAGAAGGAGACCGGAGAAAACATTCAACGATTAATAACCAATTATAAGAAGGATGGACAAGACCGCAAAACTCTCCCGTACTACCAGAAGCTAGTGTCCAAATTAGATGATCTATGGACGAATTTTGAGTCCACAGATTCAGATATACGTGATGAACACCCGAGTGAATTATCTCATCCATATTATACAAATCAGTACTATGACTCCGTCAAGACGATCTATCTTAAGTATATGGAAGATTTCCAAACAGAAATTAAACTGTTTGAGACAAGGAAGGAAGATATTTACAAGTCCCCATCACAGGAGGAAGAATCTCAACAAATACTTAAGCAAGCTGACGAGTCAAATTCAACCATCAGTAAACCTGGCACACAAGGAGCGAGGTCCTGTTCAATCGACATCGAATCAGAGTTTCACCCTGGTCATGAATTAACCAGGGGTCAAAATCAAGACATACAAAGGCTAATTCGTAGACAAGAAGTCATGACTGCTACTCTACACAGAGCACTAAGCCAGGCAGAGCGCACTGAAGAGTCAAGACAGTCTTATGAGCTTCAAAAGAAAACCATCCAGAGACATTGGATACAAATCGAAGATATCCACAATTCAATTTGGGAACTGATGGAAAACCCAGTAATTGCCGGGTATGACGAAAATTAATTCATCAAGCTAGAAGAGAAGGTACATCAATCCTTAATTAAACTAGTACAAATCCAAGAAGACAACCTGATGGGTGAGCCATCAGGGTCAACAAAAATTAACCTCCCTAAAATTTAAAATGGCCTCAATTTCATGATCTGTTCAGCCAGATGGTAGACAAACAAAAAATGTCTTACTGTGAGAAAATGTTCTACCTTAAAACAAATCTAACAGGAGAAGCAGAACGAGTCATTAGGCATGTGACTCTGTCCGAAGACAATTACCTGTCAGCTTGGAAGTTGCTACAAGAGAGGTACAGTAATCCCAGACTGCAAGTGTCCGCTCTCCTTAACCGACTTATTAGTCAACCGTCCCGATCGTTAGAGGCAGCATCCGCTGTGGCAATTAAGTGCCTTCATGACACAATACAAGAATGTATGCATGGCCTCATTAATCTTGGCGTGGATATCGGAACATGGGATCGTATACTACTTCACATATTCATGAAGAAATTAGATAAGACAACTCACGCGCTGTACGAACAATCCTTGACCAACCCCAAGGAATTGCAATCGCTGGACAACTTTCTAAAGTTTCTCGAGACTCGTTTCCAGTCATTAGAGGCAATTGGCGTTAAGAGCAGCAGAAGGGATGACGTGGAGAGAAGGCGAAATTACTCCAAGGTGACAAGTTCCATCACCACTCAAAAGAAAGATTGTACGTTGTGCAAGGCGCAGCATCAACTACATGCTTGTCGTACCTTCCTTAATCTAGCGCCTTCAGAACGATTGAATCATGTTAGAAAAAACAATTTATGCGTAAATTGTTTCCAGGATGGACACACATCCGTCAACTGCAAACTACGAAGATGTACAAAATGTGCTAAGAAACACAACTCCTTAGTGCACTTGCCTAAATTTACCCAATCAAAATCGAGTGCACCAGATTCGAATTCTGATACTGCACCACCAAATCCACGAACATCCGGTATATTTGAGCAAAATAATTCAACCCTAGCAGCGTTAGACAAGAACAAGAAAGAGGGTTACGTATTCCTTAGCACCGTCATCATAAAACTGATTGATCGAGACGGTTCATCCATCAACTGTCGCGCGATTTTAGATTCCGGTTCACAAATCAACATCATTACAGAAAGAATGATTCGAAAATTAAATATGCCTTTGTCAGTTCGCCCGATGATCATCCAAGGTATTGGAAATTCTAAGAGGGATTCACATAGGAGAGCCAACATTAGTCTACATTCTAATACCACCAACTTCACCACCAGACTCGAAGCAATAGTATTGCCGCAAATTATATCTCCTCAGCCAACACAAACTTTTGACATATCTACATGGAAAATTCCCGAGAATATCAAACTAGCCGACCCTCAATTCAACATACCAACCAACATCGACCTACTTATAGGAGTCGAGTTTTTCCATCAATTACTCTGTGTTGTGCAAATTAAACTTGGAACCGATCTACCACTATTACAGAACACATTGTTAGGGTGGATAGTCACCGGAAAGATAAACAAAGAGTCATCATTAACTAAAGCGTGCGGAATACTTACCCAAGAATCTTCTCTTGAACAAACGATCAGCAAATTTTGGCAAATTGACGAAGTTCCGAGCGCCACATCAAGGCGCACGCTTGCAGAAGAAAAATGTGAAGAATATTTTAACCAATCAACATCAAAAGATGCAGCTGGAAAATACGTCGTCAGTCTACCCTTTTCTGATGACCCAAATAAACTAGGATTATCTAGTGACATTGCTCTCAGTCGATTTCACGCGTTAGAGCGCAGGTTTAATCGACACCCGGAACTGTATAAACAATACGTTGAATTCATGAACGAGTACATCCAATTAGGGCACATGACCGAGATTGACCTCCAATCAATTCCAACGCCACACTACTTTCTGCCTCATCACTGCGTTCTTAAGCCAGAGAGTAGTACAACGAAATTAAGAGTCGTTTTTGATGCGTCGGCAAAGACGTCATCTAATCTGTCATTAAATGACGTACTGTATGCTGGGCCGACAATTCAAGACGAATTATTCACTATACTATTGCGTTTTAGATTACCAAGATTTGTCATAAAGGCCGATATTCAAAAAATGTATCGACAAATACGCATTCGAGAAGAAGACCAACATTTCCAGCTAATATGGTGGCGACCCAAGCAAGCTCAATCTATTAAATGTTATAAGCTTCGCACCGTGACGTACGGGACCACTTCAGCTCCTTATCTTGCTACGAAATGCCTCCAAGTTTTAGCTCAAGAATATTCTGCGAAATATCCATTGGGCTCGCAAGTTTTGCTCAAGGACTTCTACGTTGATGATGTTATGTCTGGGGCAGACAGTATAACAGAAGCCAAAGACATTCAATCGCAACTGTCATCATCGTTGCGAGAGGGAGGGTTCCAATTAAGAAAATGGTCTTCAAATAACCAACAATTGCTTGAAAATGTTCCTTGGGAAGATCGGGAAATTTCTCTGACGGACGACAACAACGGAAAAGCAGTCAAAACCCTTGGATTAATGTGGCGTCCAAAATCAGACGTCTTCTGCATAAAAACGATTTACAAAACATCAAAGAGATTCACAAAGAGGTCCGTAGCCTCTGACATAGCGCAACTATTCGATCCACTTGGAATTGTCGCTCCAGTAGTAATCGTCGCCAAGCTTTTTCTGCAAGAATTGTGGGAACTCAAATACGACTGGGATGCTGCCTTACCAGAAGAGACGCACACCAGGTGGAATAAATACTATCAAGGTCTCCGAGAATTAGATAAATTCCAAATTCCTAGACATGTTTTTAGTCATCATATTGTCTCATCAATGCAAATTCATACGTTTGCAGATGCCTCAGAGAAAGCTTATGGAGCTGCTGTGTATATCAGATCACTTAATAAAGACGGCACAATCGTAGTGCGACTATTGTGCTCTAAATCTCGAGTTGCACCAACTACCAAGACGGCGTCAGGCACCAGATCGATGACGATTCCGCGTCTAGAACTATGCGCGGCGTTATTAGCCGCCGAATTCTCAAAGCGAGTCAAGGGTGACCTAAAATTGGACAACGCCCATAGTTTTCTGTGGTCTGACTCTCAGATTGTATTAAGTTGGATAAACTCAAATGCAGAATCCTTCCAGACATTCGTTGGACGTAGAGTCGCCAAAATCCAATCTCTAACCAATACTAATCAATGGCGATATGTGCAGTCAGCCGAAAATCCAGCCGACGTTTTATCCAGGGGTATATCCCCAGAGAAATTACAGGATCACATGCTATGGAAATATGGTCCAAGATTTTTGCATGGCTCAGAATCAATTTGGCCACCCCCATACAAATTCAGCAAAACATGGACAGATGAAAAGAAAGAAGTTGCCGTATTGACCACTAATGACAATGATCACGAGCAAGAGATTTTCCATGGAATAAGGCATTCCAACTCATTCAACAAACTTAAGATTATCATAGCCTACTGTATACGATTTGTCAAATTATTCAAGTCAGGCAAATTTAAAGATGCACTTAAGTCCGCCAGACAAAACACAAAAAAGATCGTAAAGAGGGCGTGGCCATTATCAGCTTTGGAGCTAGAAATCTCGTTGCAACTCATTGTCAAGAAAATCCAAAATCACGGATTCCATAAAGACATACGCTTTTTGAAAACACATAAAGAACTAGAAAGGGAAAGTCCGTTGAAGGGACTTGCTGTATTTTTGGATCAAGATGATATTCTGCGAGTTGGAGGCAGAATTCAAGCATCCAGTTTATCTTACGACAGCAAGCGTTCGATGCTATTACCATATTCTCACCCATATGTTAAAATGCTTATGTGACTGATCTGCATCTCAACAATAATCATATTGGGCCCCAAGGCCTTCTGGCAATTACGAGACAGCGATTTTGGCCAATTAAAGGCAAGAATATTGCCCGCTTCATTGTCCAGCACTGCACATTTTGCATCAAGGCAAGGCCACAAATGTATTCACAAATGATGGGGAATTTACCAGCAGCAAGAGTGCAACCAGCGCGTCCATTTATCAATACAGGAGTGGATTTTTGCGGTCCATTATGGGTTCACTACCGAACGAGAGGAAGCCGACCGCAAAAATGTTACTTATCCATATTTTGCTGTTTCGCTACAAAGGCGATTCACATTGAAGTCGTTAGTGACTTAACTACAGATGCATTTCTTGGAGCCTTACGAAGATTTATGAGTCGACGCGGCCACATTAAAAATTTGTATTGCGATAATGCCACCAATTTTGTCGGTGCCAACAACCAACTAGAAGAACTCAAGACAAGCATATATTCAAATCAAGCACAAAACAAAATCATAACTTCATGCAGTTCCGAAGGCATCGATTTTCATTTTATTCCTCCACGAGCATCACATTTTGGAGGATTATGGGAAGCAGCTGTCAAATCTGCAAAACATTTGCTCCTATGTAAAATAGCCACAGCTTCACTAACATACGAAGAGATTTGTACAATCACTACAGAAATAGAAGCAATTTTAAATTCAAGACCTCTAACATCAATGTCCAACGATCCAAACGACTTAACTGTATTAACACCGGGTCATTTCTTGATTGGGGACTCCCTAAAGGCAGTTGTTGATAACAAGGCTGAGCCGATCAAGGGGACTTTGTTAACAAGGTGGAAGTTAGTATCACACATCAAACGGGAATTTGGGAATTTTCGATGGTCTCAAGAATATTTAAATGAACTACAAAATCGAACAAAATGGAAAACGCAGTCTTACAACATTAAACTTGGCACCGTGGTCATAATGAAGGAAGACAACACTCCCATAATGAAATGGCCGCTAGGCAGAATCGAAGGGGTACATTACGGAAGGGACGGTTTGGTTCGTGTCGCAGATGTACGAACAAAATCCGGCATTTTGCGACGTCCAATACACAAACTTGCACCACTTTTAGAAACCAATGAAGTTCAATCCGAACTTCAAACAGATATTTCATCATCCGAACGAAAACGAAGAAACGATAATTCTGAACCTAATGAACCATCATCCTCAAAGGCAACAAGGAAATCAACAACTCCAACTAAGACCCACTCGATAACCTCGAAATCGTGTACTACATTATTGTTTATGTGCCTAATTTTTCCGATTGTATTTGCAATTGACATAGAGGTCATAAAATTCAACAACTCCTCACCTGGAATTCATTTTCAACGATACGGAACAGTAAGCCTGGTTCATGACAAATGGAATCTTGTGGTATATCATAATCTCGAGCCATATCAGGAAGAACTCCAAGCATTAGAAAACTGTACTACAATACTTCAGCATATTTGTAATAAACTATCTTCCAAGGAACTCTGCACCCAAGTTATGCAACAACTCCAGCTCATTAAACATGAACTAGAAGAAGATAATATAATTCCCTCAATCAAGTCCTCTGTAAGAACTAAACGAGGCGCCATCGACGTTGTCGGGAACGTAGCAAATTCACTCTTTGGAATTCTGGATTCAAGGTACGCCAGTGAAATATCTCAACAAATACGAGGAATTCAAACGAACGAAGATCATCTTATGAAACTTTTAAAAAATCACACCTCCATTTTGGACTCAACAATCAACATCATGAAATTAAGCCAAGGCGATATGGCTAAACGACAACGTGCACTTGATAATCAACTCAGTATGTTATTCAATCATATAAACAATGTCTCCGAAGAGTTATATCAAACGAAGATGAGGGAACTATTTCTTTCCTGGTGCACTCACGCTACGCTCATAGTCATCAACATTCAAAGAGTGCAAACATCCATAGCAGACGTTTTGTTAGATACATACCAAGGACGAGTCATCCATCTGTTAGTCACTTATCAACAACTTAAAATTGAAGTGAGCAAAATAAAAAATCATCTTCCACCAGGGCTTCGGATGCCAGTAGAACCTGAACAAATACTACAGCTCTATAGATTAATGAACGTCAAGGGACATGTTATTTCCAACAACATTATCTTCAACATAGAGCTGCTCTTACTCGGATTTGAAGAACTTATAGCATATAAATTGATTCCCATCCCAGCACCAATTAATACCACGTACATAACTATTCAACCATCAACAGACATTCTAGCAGTGAGTGCTCATCATGACCAATATTATCCCATGACCGAAGATGAATGGTTTAGATGCATTACAATTAATGGAAATGATCACCTATGTAAGCAAACTCATCCCGTCTACCAATCCGGAGCTAATTTGAGTCTGTGTGAGATCAACTTACTCAACAATAATTCAGATCTATCAATGTGTGAGCTTAAATTCATCAAGGCCAATTCTGTTTGGACCAAACTTCCTGAAATAAACCAATGGATATTTGCCGTCAACAAGGAAACCACGCTTAATGTAGTCTGCAAGCGCCAAACCTCATTTATAGTGATAAGCGGAAATGGTTTGCTGAAACTTCAACCCTACTGTGTGGCAAAGGATAAGCATTTGACACTTCAAGGGCAACAAATCTACTCGTCCAAGCTTCAAGCTTCATATACCAGATTAGTTCATGATATAAAATTTCAAAATGTAATTCCGCTAGCTACAATGCAATACAATGGATCATATGCCAACTCCTTCAATCAAGAGTTGAATGAACTTCGAGAGCAGATCAAACTTCAACAACTGGAATTACCCACTCAGATCCACTATCACAACATTCCTCACACTGTCTTAAGCTCTATAGGATTTCTCATCATTATCGTAATATTTGGGTTCTTAGCTTTCAACGGAATCAAGAATGGATGCCGATGCCGTCAGATAACCTCTCCACCAACCCCGCCCCCACGGACAACACGATCCTCAAGTTACACCATATCAGTTTAAGTTCACTCTTTCTGATGAACCCATAGCTCATCAGCGCGGGGCAGCATGTTGAGTTTGTAAGCATTTTTTTTTGTTGTTTATTTATCCTTATTGTCTTAAGATCATTTACCTTAATCATTGCACTATATTTTATTTCCACTTTCGCAATATCAACGAAATAATATCCTCTTAATGACCTGAAGTGCATTCTGCACTATCATGCATATTGTAATAAAATACTTTGGCACGAGTTGCTCGCGCTGTGCGGTGTCCCATGCATTGTCAGCATTATGATGTTTTTGAATTCTCGTGTAATTTAATCTCTGCTTCACATTTTTAATTGCAGTTAATTGTTTTATTGTTGCACTTTATTATACTTAAGTAAGCTAAATTTTTGTATAAATATCAATCGATCAATAAAGTTAATTCATTCCGAAAAAATAGTTGGAATCAGTTTGTTATCATAGTGCTTCACTGTGAAAACACAGCCATCATAGTGTATCTACTGTGAGCTGGCCAACATTTAAAAATCGGTAGAAGAATCGATTTAACACATACCGCTAAAGTAACGAAAAAGTAGTTTGAAGATAAGAATATCAAAGTTCTCCAGTGGCCTGCACAATCCACAGACCTGAATTCCATCGAAAACTTGTGAGGATTTGTTAAGAAAGATCTTAGTGGAATGCCAAAGCCAAGAAATAGAAATGAGCTGTGGGAAAACGTTCAAAATATTTGGTTTAATATTCCGAGCTCACTCTGCCAAAAGCCATGCCACGTAGATGTAGCGCTGTTTTAAAAAACAAAGGGCACACTACCAAATACTAATGAATTAATGTTTTTTTATAAATTCCTAGCTAATGAACTATTTTATTTTTTTTTTTACGAAATCATTCTTCATTTGTTTTACTGTATTTATTATTTTACACAGCCCGAACCATTGAATAATTGTTGTTTCCATTTTTATTTATTTTTTTTATTATCCTTTTTTGAAATGCACAGAATTATATTTATTTGGATTCATTTATGTTCATACGTAAAAAAAAAAATTAAAAATGGTATAAGTATCATTCACATTTTTCTTTTTTAATCTAAGGTAATGTATCTCACCGCAGTGTGTTGGCCTCTGACGCCGATGACTCGGGATCGAATCCCGACACAGCCATGTCATCGAACGTGTTTTTCACGGTGTTTCTCCTCAGCGGGGTTCTGACAAAACCCCCTGTAGTAAAATTGTCATGAAAAGCTTCTCGAAATTCGCCGTTCGGAACCGGCAATAAAACTGTAGGTCCCTTTCACCTATGTGAAAATGAAATCACACACAACATGGGTGATTGAGAGAAGCTCGGCTCAGGTTCTTCATGGACTGTAACGCCAACGTACATACATACAATGTATCTTACTTCCCTGTTCTTTTTTTGCACAGCACAGTATATACATGTTCTTGTAAATTTGCAAGCACGGTTTATTCTGGGCGAAACGCTCCATTTGGGTGTGTCTTCAGATCAAGTGGTTGATAATCGGATGTGTTTCCTATTATACTAACGTCATTATATCCGTACTTATTTATACTAATGTCATTTTATCCTTATCACCTAATTACCGGGCGTCGTAAATAACAGCCAAATCAGAAGGGTAAGGAATAAGCACATAAATACACTGGTGTTACTTATTTACTTAAAACCAGAAATTGTGTTTTTTTGTAAACACATGTTCTTAGAAGTTGGCAAGCTTAAAGTCGTAGAAACAAAAAAAAAATTAAGTAAACTCAGTACAAATTGTCGTTTTTCAATATTAGCATAGGTTGAAAAAAAAAACATTTTTGTCGGAAGGGGACCTCGGTACAATGCAAATTTTCATTGACACTGTGAATGACTTTCCAAACAAATAGAATACAGATGCGTAGGTACATGTGTACAAATGGAGAATAGAGAGAATAGTTCAGTACAATGGGATGAAATATATGTAGTATACACCTTTAAATTCCACGATTGTAAAGCTTATGTGAAGCTCAACCAAGATCCGGTGACTGGATATAGGCTTTCAATGCAACACACCCTAAACTGAAATTGGTTTTGATATTCCGTAGATCTTTGTATTTTATTTCAACCAGTCAGTATTTTCTGATCACCGATCGTGTGCAGTCCTAGATGCTTAACGCGCGTTCGATTCAGTATTAACATATTTTTCGTCGATATACGTGCAATTACGTACATATGTATGTTTGTGATTATTTACATTGAAGTAGGGAAACATTTAAATAATAAATCATACTGTTACCACTGATGAGTAAAAGTGAAAAGAAGGTTAGAAATAACAAATATGAAAGAGGAAGATCTTATGCTTGCACGCGCTATGGTTGCGGAAGCAAACGAGTTTCCATCAGGCCCATCACCGACATCGATGCAAAAAACAAAAACTTCGGACCCGATTAATAAGATTAAACAGTTTCGGTAAGTTTTTGCTAGGCGTTGTTTTTGTATTATTTGTTTTTTCAAGAAATTAATAATTATAGTGAAACAATAGCAATAAGTGCTAACATACATTTTCGTGAAATTTAAAGATATTTAAAAAAAATCTGATCTAAATATAATGTTATACCTTGATGTATATCGATGTCAACAAGACATTGAATTACGTATTCAATTTTGTTTGGCATACAAAATGTATTCGCAACCTCTACATTTTTGCATTTAGTCAATTTCTTTTACTTGCATTTTATGTTAACTTAATGGTCACGCTAAATAGCGAATAATTCAAATACAGTCCAGTCCAGTAAAATAGCGAATAATTCAAATATAGTCCACCCATTTGTGGAAGCATGTGCTCCACAAACTATATATTTTCGTTAGTGCATGTAGTAACCTATGCACCTATCATTTTTCTAATCTTCTTTTACAAACCTATGCTCGCATGAGTGCATATACGTTTAAACGAGTTGTCATAAAATTACGAATCACGTTAGTGAATGTAAGATTGATCTGTATATGGCTGCAGTTACTTGTTTCTACCAAGGTATTATATACACGTCTATAGTATATATCATGCGTTTGTCCGTGAATTAAGACTAATTTTGCATTTGGATACTTACAGCTGTGTTCAAAATAATAGTAGTATCCTATAGCTAAGAAAACAAATATTTCCAAAAAAGTACCGTTAATATTTTTTTCTGTTAAAATAGTAGGAATACAAAATTTGAATATTATTAAATATTTTATATAAATTCATTACTTTCTAAACTAAATAAATAGAATATAAACTAAATTAGCATGGAAAATTCATCTTTCAAAAAAATAGTAGTGCTAACATCATTTACACATTAAAGGCTTAAAATGGCATCAATCGAAAATCAAGATTATTTAAAAAGGCACTCGTTGTTAATATTTAGTTGTGAAATGCTTATTATTTAACACAACTTCACAACGACGCGGCATAGAGTCCACTAAATTTTGACAACGCTCTTCTGGGATTTTCTTCCGAGCATCCTTCACTATCACCCAAAGCTCCCGACTATTTGATGGTGTCTCCTTCCTTACAGCTTTTTTGATATTACCCCACAGATTTTCTATAGGGTTGTGGTGAGGGGACTGTGCAGGCCAAGGCATAACCCCAACCTTATTAACCCGAAACCATTCGCTAGCTGCTCAACTCGTATGCTTCGGGTCGTTGTCCTGCTGGAAGACCCATTTTAAAGGCATTTCATACTCGCCTTAGGGTAGCATGGTAAATACCAACATAGACTCGTTGATCCATTATGCAATCTATGAGGTGTATAGGCCCTACGCCGTAGTACGAAAAACATGCCCAAACTAATATTTTTGACCCTAGATGTTTGACTGTTTCTACAGTGTATTTGGGCTAATATTCTGTATTGGGCGGACGGCGAATATACTGCCGGGAACCAGTGCCTCCAAAAAGAACAAATTTACTTTCATCGGTCCACATTACATTGCGCCATTTCTCCACAGGCCACTCTAGGTGATTTTTGGCGAATTCGATGCGGCTCTTGATGTGTTTTTTTGTCAGAAGACGCACTTTCCGTGGACTTCGTGCATGTAAATCTTGATCTAGGCCACGTCTGCGAACCGTCACCGCTCTTACAGGAAGCTCGAGCTCTTTTGTCATTTCGAAAGAAGAAGCACTAGGATGAAGCTTAGAGTATCGGACAATACGTCTATCATCTACTGCGTTAATTTTTCTTTTTCTTCCTCGAGTTTCAGGCTTTTCTTCATATTTTAGGGCATTCGCTATTACTGTTGGAGTACAAGCTATCAACTTTTGTATTTCAGTGTACGTTTTTCCTTCTTCTCTTAGTTTTATAATGAGGTCACGCTTTGTATTTTATAGAAATTTGGTTTGACATATGCCGTTAGTTTCTGAAAAAAAAAGATAACCGAACCTGCACATGCAAACAAGCTGAAATATTCGTTAAGGAAGTGTTGTTATGTGCACTACTATTATTTTGAACACAACTATATGTATAGGAGGGCGTCGTGGCGCAGTGGTGAGTGTGTTGGACTCTGACCCACGATGAGCGAGTTCGGATCCCGATAACACCAACGCCATCGAATGTTTATTTCGCGGCGTCCCTCCTCGGCGGGGTACTGGCAAAACCCCCCGTAGTATAGTTGCCATGAAAAAGCTTCTCAACTCACGCCGTTCGGAATCGGCATTAGACTGTAGGTCCCTTTCACTTGTGTGAAAAATAAATCACACACAACATGGGTGATTGAGAGAAGCTTGGCTCTGGTCATTCATGGGCTGTAACGCCACCAAAGAAGAAGAAGAAGAATACCGTAAGTACAGTCATCATGTTTGCTATTTGTGTCACTAGCTG
The DNA here is from genome assembly GCA_951905685.1 of Eumerus sabulonum. NCBI lineage: Eukaryota > Metazoa > Arthropoda > Insecta > Diptera > Syrphidae > Eumerus > Eumerus sabulonum. Next base: position 39,807,567 of record OX645063.1, read on the forward strand.
TTCTATCATTGTCTTGAATTCGAGGAGATCGCTTGAGGCCTGTTCTTGAACTGTTTTTTTTTTTTTTTTTTTTTTTTTTAGAGACTCGCGCAGGTTCAAGAGTTTTTATATTCTCATAAGATGTGTTGACACACACAACCTGGACGGAGTGTAGTGGTTGGGGTCGTTGATGTTCGTAAATCATGGGTGATTGGGAGAAGCTTGACTCTGGTCCTTCATGGGCTTTAGCGCCACCAAAAGAAGAAGAAGAAGAAGATACTTACGTATAGAGAGCACCGTGGCGCGGTGGAATCCCGACACAGCCATGTCATCGAACGTGTTTTTCACGGTGCTTCTCCTCAGCGGGGTACTGAAAAAACCCCCTGTAGTATAATTGTCAAGAAAAAGCTTCTCGAATCTCGCCGTTCAGAACCGACAATAAACTGTAGGTCCCTTTCACCTATGGGAAAATAAAATCTCACACAACATGGATGATAGCTCGGCTTTCGTCCTTCATGGACTGTAACGTCAACATACATACAAACTCCAAAACAACAAATTTATGCAACACAGAGATGAAATAAAGCAAGTGAAAGGCACTCATAGTTATAATAATGAATGCAACAAGTTGCAAAGTCTGCATTTATCGTCCTAGTAAATGGACATCGCACTTTTCACCAAGCATTTGTGTCCATTCTTCGGGGGGAGAAGTCATATACGAGATCCGAAATTGTCCGAACCCTAATGATATGTCAATGCTTTGGGCATTGCACATACCACAACCAGGTTCATTGTGTTGTCACGTGCTTGTTTTTCATTACAATAGATGTTTTTAGGGTTCAGTACCCAAAGGGTACTAAGACTTCGCTGTCCGACCGTCCTTCTGTCTCCAGGCTGTATTTCATGAACCGTGACAGTTGTTAGTTGACAGTTAGACAGTTGAAATGTTCACTGCTGATGTATTTCTGTTGCCGCTATAGCAACAAATACTAAAAACAGAATAAAATGAATATTTAAGAGGGGCTCGCATACAACAGACATGATTTTCATCCAAAAAAATCCCCTTGATCACATACTTACCTAAGGTTAGTCGATAATATCCCACAACCAGTAGAAAACTTCGCAGCTTTGATCCCTTTTGTGTCTTTTATGTATGTGCTTGTGCATTTCCTGCATTTGCTCACTGTCGTATCTTCGATGAGAGCATCTCAAATTGCTGTGTAGTTCCTTCTCTGGTTCACGTGCAGAAACCAAGGAACAGCTCACCGACACCCGTCGTTTCCATGTGCTACCAGAAGTTTTCTGGACTGTCGAGAAAGTCACAAAGAAGCACCGAGAAGATGCCGACCTGGCAGTCAGCATAGATCACCAAGAACGAGGTTTTCGACTCGATATTTGGCAGCAAATATCCATTGAAAACCTAATCACAACCTGAACGGAGTACAGTGGTTGGGGTCGTTGATGTTCCTTCACTACTCTCAGGGGTGGTTGTCCTAGACCTAGATAGGACGAGAGCCGACCACATTCCGCGTTGGTTATAGTCCGTAGTAATTCGTTCAAGCACTTTTAGTATTGCATACGCAGAGGATGAATTTCGTTTGACCATATACTGTGAGTGTTATGCCTGCAGCAGTACGTCTGGTCACTTTCCATTCTCAACAGCGTTGCATACCTTTTGGCGGTATAGAAACTACTTTTTCTTGGCTATGAAGCGAATTTGAACCATAAACCTTCCGCTCGGCGGTCGATGATGTTAACCACTGCACCACGGCCACCCTGCTGGTAATTCCAAAGCAAATCGACGAGGTCGTAAAGGAGGGATAAAGCGGGGGTCATTTTGGTATTAACAAGACTGAAGAAAAGATTAGGAGACGTCTCTTCTGGGTAGGATGCCATGGATCGGTGACAAATTTCAATTGCAGAAAATATTCAGCAGTACAATGTTGGGGCACCCTTCGAACGTATCGCCATGGACATTGCAGGCTCCAGGCAACGCTGGAAACAAATACACGCTGGTGGTGATCGACTACTTCAGCAAATGGCCTGAAGTGGCTTGCATACCGAAACAAGAAGCCAAAACCATTTCAGATGCATTCATGAATAACTGGATTGCGCGTTATGGAGTACCGCTGGAACTACACTCAGGCCAAAGAAGAAACTTCCAGTCGACGGTATTCAAAGAACTCTACGACATGCTTGGCATCAGAAACACGGTCAACACCATTAAACCCAAAATCTGACGATGGCCGAATACTTGAGAAAAGTCGTCGTCGGAGATCAGAAAGACTGGGACGAACATCTTCCCCATTTCTTAATGGCGTATCGATCGGCGCAGCACAATTCGATGGCGATAACACCAGTTGAAGCCACTTTTGAAACCGATCTCCGACTTCCATCGGATCTGAAGTTCGGCTTGGCACTACCGATAACTAGCGGCAGGGTGGACTTCGTAACCGAAAAGAACGCGCAGCTGAACCCTATCCATCAGTTCATCAGGGAGCGACTGAACTTGGTCAGTGATAAAATAAAGGCGAGATATGACTTAAGGGCGAACACTTCTCTATTTGAGCCAAGACAATTAGTGTTGCTGTACAACCCGCAACCAAGAAAAGGCTTGTGTCCCCAAGTGCAATCAGCCTGGGACGGGTCGTATGAGGTCGTCAGGAAACTCAATGATGTGGTAAACCGAATACAGCAGACGAGAAACAAACGGGCGAAGTATGAGATTGTCCACTTGGAGCAGTTAGCGCCATACTGCGGAGAAGGATCAAATCGCTTGTTCGACGACGAACAGATTTAGGAGGAGGGCAGTGTTGCGGAGACACAAACCGACGGTTAAGTTCGAATTTCGCTGTCAAGGTTTGGAATGCTCTGTTGCAGCTGAAGCGGCATACTGCTGAAAGTAAATGCCAGGTCATGCTAGAGACTTCTGAAACGGAACGTCTGACGATGAACATTCGAGAAAATGGACCGAGGGCTATATAAGCGGGAACAGTCGCTCTCGGGCGCATTCAGTTTTCGGGATTCAGTAACGAGTGATCAGTCAGAATTCAGTGAGAAAGTAACCAAGCCACGTAGTAGTGAGTTGTAGAGACAAAGTGTGTAAGAAAGGTGTGTATAGTAAATAAAGTGTAAAGTGTGCAAAAGCTTGTAATAAAGTTGAACCGCCTAGATAATTGATCTGAGGTTGTAATAATAAATAAAGTGTGATTCGATCCTTCTCCGTAATGTGGCGCTAACCTCTCTACGTGGACAATCTTATGCTTGGTCCATCTGTTTCCCGTCTGCTGTATTCGGTATACCACGTCGTTAACCCGGCGTTCGCACAGTTGAGTCTATTTTACCCACGCCAAATTTGGTTGACCTCGGAGAGAAAACTGTATCTTTCAGTGCGACACATGTGCTTTATTATTGATCTAACGTTGCTACCATAAAATGTATCACTTAGTCTACTCTTATATTCCCTACTAACTTTCTCATCACAACATCAATTTCCAAAATTGTGCAATCATTATTTTCGAGAGCAAGTGCTGCTGTATTAAACTCTGGCATGACATTTTGTATAAAATACAAATATGCTTCTGAAATTCCCTCTTTTTTACTTTCGTAATCCACTTCTAACTCTATATTAGCATCTAGTCCATAATTCTTTGCGGCAATAGTCTTCTCGCTTCGAAAGAAAATAACTCTTTAGAGCAGACCAGCTGTAAATCAGCATATCAATTGCAGGCAAAAGCGATAACCATTTAGTTGGTACATGGCGCAGAAGATTTATATATTCAATGCTGGCAAAAACATGGCATTGTCGGAGTCTACACGAGGGCTTTCTTTTTGCGCCTTTTTCTTTTGTACCTACGTTCCAATTCGAGGACGCGCCCACACGGAGCTTTTCTGCGCGTGCCTGTTTTTTGACATTTCGCTTCACATTTCATTTTCGTTAGCCTGTGGTGATGTTTGCAAAGTAAGAATGGTATCCAAACGTACACTTCCAAGTCAGAAACAAGAGTGAAGCGACTTCGCAAAACAAAGAAAAGGTGATAAGGAAATGTCAATAAAACCCCCGCAGTAGCTACCCGCGCGTGACTGCTACCCCGTTTACATGCGTAGTTGAATTCGGATTCAACTAGGATCGAAATCCATATATGCAAACGCGGATCGAGTTGAAATAGAGTCGACTCGACTCGATCCGACTAGCAGAGCTGGGGTATGTGCCAATGTATTTCTGTTTCACTTACCCTCTCTTTTGCACTTATTTCAGCCCTCGTGTAGACTCCGACATTGTTTAAGTCTCTCTGTTTTTGTTGCTGAACTACTAAACTCGTTGAAGATTTTTATGACGATGCTCTCTACTTCAGCTGATAATGCCTTCAGAGCATCTTTAACATAATTGTTAATAATGTGGCAGTTGCAATTAGCTTTCTGAATGTGTTTGTTGGTATTTTGGAGTTTCTGAAAAACCGAATTATGTATCCCATAATTTACGGATGCATTATCTGCACTGTATGCACAAATATCTGTGACTCTTAACATATTAGCTTCTGTAACGCGCTTGAGATTTTCAAATATATCGCTAGAAGCTTCGTACGGGGTCTTAGTAAAAATCCAAAACTTTTCTGCTAATACCAGATTCTGAATTAAAATATTGCACAGCGTAAGAAAAGTTTTTATGTTCCCAATATTTGAAGCGTCACTGCTTATGGCAGTTGTCAATCTTTTTTTCTTAGAAGGTCCTGGTTGCAGTTATTGGTCTGATTCTGATCGGTGTTCCGACAAACTCATGATTTCCTTGGAAAATGTTTATAAGTTTATGAAAAGGCACACAGAGAAACAGAGACTCTACCTATTTAGATACAGTTTCGTGGTGCTTCTTGCTCGTCATATGAGAAACAAGGATATTCGTACATTCATGTGAATTTACTTTATTATATACCTCGTATATGTAAGTTTTACAATAAGGTAAAACGAACATGCCATGGCTACAAAGCCAGAGCGGCGGCCTGCAGGGATGAAAATGGAGAACTGGTAGTAGAGTCGCAGTCGATGCTGAGGATTTGGAAAGACCACGTTTGTAGACTGTGTAACGGCGATGATAGACAAGATACCGCTGTCAGGCAGAACGAGCCATTCGTAATGGACGACAATGAAACAGAATTCAGTCCACCCGACCTAGACGAAGTCAAAATAGCAATACCAAGACTTAAGTCCAATAAAGCCGCGAGCGCAGACGGCCTGTCTGCTGAGCTTCTTAAGGCGGCTGGAGATGAGCTGGTAAGGTGCATGCACCAGCTCATTTGCAAGGTATGGTCGGAGGAAAGCATGCCCGACGAATGGAATCTCCGCATCGTTTGCCCAGTCCATAAGAAAGGGGAATAAGTCTCCTTAACCTCGCATATAAGATCTTCTCTGTTGTATTGTGTGAACGCCTGAAACCGTTTGTGGATAACCTGATCGGCTCTTATCAGTGTGGTTTCAGGCCAGGTAAATCCACAATAGACCAAATATTTACGCTACGGCAGATCTTGGAGAAGAGCCAGGAATACCAAATCGACACTCACCACCTCTTCGTCAATTTCAAGGCTGCATATGACAGTGTGTATAGAGATGAGCTTACAAAGCCATGTCTAGTTTTAGCATCCCTGCCAAACTCGTCCGACTGTGCAGGATGTATGTATGTAAGTATGTATGTTGGCGTTACAGTCCATGAAGAACCTGAGGTGGGCTTCTCTCAATCACCCATGTTGTGTGTGATTTCATTTTTCCCATAGGTGAAAGGGACCTACAGTTTATTGCCGGTTCCGAACGGCGAATTTCGAGAGGCTTTTCATGACAATTTTACTACAGGGGGTTTTGTCAGAACCCCGCTGAGGAGAAACACCGTGAAAAACACGTTCGATGACATGGCTGTGTCGGGATTTGATCCCGTGTCATCGGCGTCAGAGGCCAACACACTACCCACTGCGCCACGGTGCTCTCAGGATGACAATGGAGAATTCTCGCTGCTCCGTTAAGGTCGGTAATGAGCAAACCGAGACCTTTGATGTTAAGAAAGGATTTAGGCAAGGTGACGCGCTGTCATGTAACTTTTTCAACATCGTGCTTGAAAAGATCGTGCAAGAGTCACTGGCTAACACAAGAGGTACGATTTATTTCAAGTCTACGCAATTGCTTGCGTATGCCGACGACATTGGCGTGATTGGACGGACACAGCGAGACGTCAATGAGGCCTTTGTAAGCATTGAGGTAGAAGCGGCTAAGATGGGTCTCAAGGTTAATGAGGGTAAAACCAAATACCTGCTTTCATCTAAAGGAGACGGACAACACCGACGTGTTAAAGTTATATCCGCCCAACGTCACCGTGGGCGGATATAACTTTAAAGTGGTCAAGGAATTCGTCTACCTTGGCTCACTGATGACCAGCGACAAAAACACCAGCGCTGAGATAAAACGCAGAATCACTCTTGCCAACCGCTGTTTCTCTGGGCTCAAGAGGCAATTGAGAAGTAGAGCCCTCTCTCGGAAAACCAAGGTGACGCTATATAAGACCTTAATCATCCCGTCCTCCTTTACGGCGAAGAGGCTTGGACCTTAACAAAAGCGGATGAAGATGCCCTTGGTCGTTTCGAGAGGAAAGTTCTGCGTACTATCCCGTTTGTTCAAACGGTGTATGGAGGAGAAGATATAACGAAGAACCGTACGGGTTGTACAGCGACATCGGCCTGGTACGACGTCTACGGATACAGCGTATAAGGTGGCTAGGCCATGTAGAGCGCATGGAAAATACAACTCCGACCCGAAGAGTCTTCGAATCCACTCCGGAAGGAAGGCGCGGCAGAGGACGGCCGCATCATCGGTGGCGCACGCAGGTGGAAGGGGACCTTAACCAACTGGGCGTGCGGCGCTGGAAACAGCTGGCCAGAGACCGTGCCAGCTGGAGACGCTTGTTGGTTGAGGCCCAGGTTCAACACGGACTGTGGCGCTACCTATGTAAGTAAGTATATACCTCGTATTTTCAAAAAGAAACTGCGAACAAATTGAAAGCAGTAGCAGCAAATTCATAGTTCGAAAAATAAAACAAAAACATGCCCGGGCTTGACATTTTAAGCTCATTTACTTATCGGATGGTAGCGTTCAATTTTAGTTTTAATTTTATTGAAATTTCGTTAAGTATGTACGTATGAATGTAGGAGTGGAGCAAATCATCGCCGCCGTCACACTTCAGAATACAAATTCCACTTGTACTGTGTTTCTATCCATCTGAGGAGCCCGTTTTTTTTGCTGTGACTTTCTTTTTGTTTTCGATGAAAATTACTAGGGAGTCGTTCTGTAACTTTCCTATCGAAAGGAATAAAATAAATAATTGAGTTATAGTAATCGTCTTTTCATGTCTCCGACCAACGAGAAGAGTTAAAGGACCCACAGGTATATGAATTCAGTCAGTTTGAGATTATTTTTTAATGTGATGAAATTGGAAACACATATGTACATATCTACACATTTTGCAATTTTGATATATGTATGTATGTAATTAAAAAAATTTGACGAGACTTTTGAACTTTTGAATGGACAAATTATTTTTAACCGGAACTCTGGACACCGCTAAAAATATCTGGACAATCCCGGTGAGTTCATATCTGTATGTGCCTTCTGCGAAAATTAACAAGTTTACCGCCATTCCCCAAGACCCCATCATGACCCATTCATCGTTCCCCATCTTATCCCCACATGCGGGGCAGGATGGGTTTTTAGAATTTTTTAAAAAATGAATAATATTAAAATTTTGGGATAATTTGCCTTTCCAAAGCTTATGCTAATTTGTATCTTAAAAAGCGACCAATGTTCCATGAATAAATGATAATATTATATTGATTAATGCTGTGTTATTTTATTGATTTTCCTTAGCGTCCCAATCATGTCCCTAGTTCCCATATCGAGTAATGTATTTTCTCAACTATTATTTTCGTCCTTGTTAGGAAATCTCAATATGACCCAAGTGGGCTAATCGCACTTACCCTATTCAAGTACAACTTTTAAGTGATTGCTCTGTCATCTGACGGTCAAGTGCCGTCATTCTTGGCACATTCATTCAGACATTCTTGACTACGGCGGCATCTATATGACAGTGCCGCCATCACTCTGACAAGACACTCTCTTAGCATGTGTCTTTGCTATATATCAGTATTAGGGATTATAAATGGGTTTTAATTCATTCTGTTTTCCTGGTGTCAATTGTTAAATGTCAAACAACTGACCAGTTGTCTGTTAGCTGGACGGTACATTTGGGTTAGTAAAGGTTGGAGTACGCGTACGTCGTGTAAATCATTCTTGGCTAATATTTGTTTTTTTTTTTGTATTCTTCTCAACAATATCTTAACATTGAAATCTATTATTTTAACTCTTACACAGCGCGCTTACTCTACGCGTGTAAAAAGTCAACAAACGTGTTTAATTGCTGTAATTAATTTGTAAGAGTGGTTATGCCTCTTCTGGACTTAATTTAAAGTGGCTGCAGGCTAGTAGAAAACATTGGAATAATTTATGTTAGAATACCTACCTGACAAGTTTCCGAGGAAAGAAAGTCAATAACAAGTTATTTTGCCCATATCACATAAAATACGTGGGCATATAATACAGTAAATAAGAAAATGTCGCAACAACTATCGAATGGGATTGCACTGCCTTCAACATCTAACATAGCGAAAAGTGCAGATTCAGTTGATGTCGAAGCTATGAAAGAATGGTGGTGAGTCCTTTGTTTTCGTCCCTTTTACTATAGTGATTAGGTTATACAATGTGATGGTGAACTGCGTAAAACAGGAGCTCGGTATCAAAGGTTTTCTCATAGTAAAGTTTTCTAAATTAAAGAAACTATCTATCTATCTTTCCTCACAATGTGTAAATTAAGTGTACATATATATTTACGAGTATATTGATAATGTATTGATACTTAAACCAAAGTATCAAGACAATAAAATTAAGTCATAACTATACTTATCAATTTCTATCAGCAAATGTACTCATACACTGGCATTATATGTATGTATGTACATATGGGTACACGCATGCATAGGTATGCGAACAATAGTGCCATCGTTGTTTTTTCAAACGATTATCTTTTTTTTTTTTTTTTTTAACAATAATCAAGGTTAAAAATTAGGGAATGTTAACATCTGTTTTTGTGTTTCTTTTTGTGTCATTGGTGGGGCGTCTATAAGCATTTCATAGTTGTTTTTCCACTTCGTCATACGTTTGGAGGAGTTGCGAATCCATACATACATACATATGTATGTATATTTTTGGGTTTTATTTGTTACTAATGCGCTGTTTTTTAATTTGGCTTCAACATTGGCGATCGATTTGAAACTGGGTTAGGGCTATTCTCACAAGTTACTTTTATAAAGTTAGAAAAAAAAATTTATCAACGTACGCTGTCTTTCAAGTTTCTTCTTCTTCTTCGATGGCGCTACAGTTCGGGGTGAACCAGGGTCTCAACCAACATCCCTCTCCAGCCGGCCCGATCTTTGGCCAGCCGCTTCCAGTGCCGCACGCCCAGTTGGTTGAGGTCCCTTTCCACCTGTGCGCGCCACCTTAAATACGGTCGTCCCTCGGGGTTGGAGTCGAAGACTCTTCGGGCCGGAGCGTTGATGTCCATTCGCTCTGCATGGCCTAGCCATCTTAGACGTTGGATCCGAAGACGTCTAACCAGGCCGATGTCGCTGTACAGCCCGTACAGTTCTTGGTTGAATCTCCTCCTCCATTCTCCGTTTACACAAACGGGACCAAAGATTGCACGCAGAATTTTCCTCTCGAAACGTCCAAGAGCCTCTTCATCCGCTTTTGATAACGTCCAAGCCTCAGCGCCGTAGAGGAGGACCGGGATGATTAAGGTTTTGTAGAGGGAAACCTTAGTTTTTCGAGAGAGGGCTCACTACTCAATTGCCTCTTGAGCCCGAAAAAGCAGCGATTGGCAAGAGTTATTCTGCGTTTTATCTCAGCGCTGGTGTCGTTGCTGCTTGTCACTATCGAGCCAAGGTAGACGAAGTCCTTCACTACCTCGAACTTATATCTGCCAATACAACCGTTCTGGCCAAGACGTCTGTGGTAAGCGTCCTTTTTTGATGACAGCATATATTTAGTTTTGCCCTCGTTTACCGCCAAACCAATTTTCGCCGCCTCTATCTCAATACTCGCAAACGCCTCATTGACATCTCGCTGTGATCTACCTATTATGTCAATATCGTCGGCGTATGCAAGGAATTGCGAGGATTTGAAATAGATTGTGCCTCTTGTATTGGCCAGTGATTTTTGCACAATAATTTCCAATATGATGTTGAAGAAATCACACGACAGCGCATCGCCCTGCCTAAGTCCTTTTTTTACATCAAAACTATCGGTAAGGTGTTCACCGATTCGGATGGAGCAGCGAGCATTCTCCAAGGTATGTCAAAGGTAGACATAGCGTTGTATAGCTCGTCTCTAATTACGCTGTCGTATGCGGCTTTGAAGTCGACAAATAGGTGATGAGTGTCGACTTGAAATTCATTGTTTTTTTCCAGGATCTGCCGTAGTGTGAAGATTTGGTCGATAATGGACTTCCCTGGTCTGAATCCGCACTGATAAGAACCTATCAGCTTATTTACAAAAGGCTTCAGGTGTTCACACAAAACGGCAGAGAAGATTTTGTAGGCGATGTTAAGGAGACTTATTCCTCTATAGTTGGCGCAATCAGAGGGGTCTCCTTTCTTGTGGATACGATGTGGGCATACGATGCTGAGACTCCATTCCTCGGGCATGCTTTCCTCTGACCATATCTTACAGATGAGCTTGTACATGCTCCTAACCGGTCATCCCCAGCTGCCTTGAAGAGCTCAGCAGACAGTCTGTCTGCGCCGGCAGCTTTATTCGACTTGAGTTTCGATATGGCAATCTTAACTTCATCGAGGTCAGGGGGACGGTGTTCTCTGCGGTCTTCGTCGATTAGAAATGGATCATTCTACCGGCAGAAGTGGTTTTTCCATATTCTCAGCATCGACTGCGGTTCTACTACTAGTGTCCGTTCTCATCCCTGCAGGCTTCCGTTCTGGCTTTATAACCTTGGCGTGTTCGCTTTATCTGTTGATAAAACTTTCGAACGTCACGCCTGCAGTAACACCTATCCAAGTCCTCAATCGCGCACTTCTCGTGCTCTTTCTTCTAACAAGCTGCTCTTGTGCTTTTATGTAGCGAGGCCTTATATGCATCCTGCTTCGCTGTATGAATCCTCCTGCACTCGTCATCGAACCACGTGTTTCTTCGTGGTGGAGCCTTGAAACCCAAACTTCGGATGCAGAGCTTTTCAGGGCTTATTTGCAAAGGCTCCACTGCTGTTCTATTGATAGCGTGGAGAATTCAGGTGTATTGGAGGGCTTAAGGGAGACGCGATCGGTAAAAGCACGAGCGGTTTCTGGCGATAGTAGCTTTCCGACGTCATAACTTTGTATTCTTACTCTACTCCGTTGCGTTAGTGATATCCGTAAGCGCATCTTGGCTACTGCAAGATAGTGGTCGGAGTCGATGTTAGCCCCTCGGAAAGTTCGAACATCAAGAATAGTGGAGGAGTTTCTGACGTCGATCGCAATGTGATCAATCTGGTTGGTAGTCGATTGATCAAAAGACTGCCAGGTGCCTTTATATATATCGAGGTGCGGGAAGCGCGTACTGGCTAGAAGGAGATTTCGCCCCGTAGCAAGATCAATCAGCCTGTGTCCGTTATCGGAGGTGGTGTTGTTTTGGCTATGTTTGCCGATGCCTCGTTCAAAGATGCTCTCCTTACCCAGCTTAGCATTGAAGTCTCCTAGTACAATTTTGACGTCACAGCTGGGACATTGGGCATACGTTCTGTCTAGGAGATCGTAGAACTCATCTTTGGTGGAGTCATCCTTGTCTTCCGTGGGGGCGTGGACGCAGATCAGGCTGATGCTAAAAAATTTAGTCGATACGGATTGTTATGAGGCGTTCGCTCACATGCCGAAAGCTAAAGACTTTTTGTCTTAGTCCACCTCGAACAACAAATCCGCATCCAAACAATCGTTGCCCTCTCTCCCTATAGCAGTTGCCGTAGTAAATATCGCAGTTTTTCATCGGCTTTATACCCGGTCCATTCCATCACATTTCCTGGATGGCGGTTATGTCCGCTTTATAGCGGTCTAGGGCGTCCGCAAGTTGTTCGGTCACACGTGGTCTGGACCTAACATTCCACGTACAAATCCGAAGATCATTGTCCCTTTTTTCGTTTTTTGCAAGGGTCGTCAACATAAATCCGGTCCGTTATATCCGAGGTTGTTTCCGAGTTTGTGGTTTTTTTACGGTTACGGCTTAAGCCGGATAAACACTGTTCAAATGCATGACATGCACGTGCAAGAGTATTAGTGAAAAATTCACACGTATAGATTGGGTGTATGCTTGAAGCAAAATCAAATCGTTTTGATTTTCCTTCAATTAAGCGTACTGCATTGAAATAGTGTATATGCAAAATTCGTTATTGATCATGCATTAGAATTGGTCGTTGAAATCACGCAACGAACTTATTCTCAGTTCATTGAGAAGATTTTCATAGTAAATGCACTTCCCTTTTTCAACCATTCCTTCATCCACACACGTTTCTTTGTATAACTTAACAAATACACTTCTTTATGTTTTTTATTTAATAAATTTATAATTATAAGTACAATTACTTTTTTTTCGTCCTATTAGGAATTGTATAAGATTCGATGTTCACTGGCCGGCTTCCAAAACATGAGAGAGTGGTCAGTCGATCAGTCGTCGCTTAGAAGCTCTTTCGGCGGAGCTTTATGTTAGTTTTTCGCTTAGAAGCTTTTTTGAGCTAAATGCTGGGATGCTGATCCATAACTTATAATTTCTTTTTTTTTTAATGCAGGCGCAAGTCCTACAGCGATACAACAATCGTCTGTGTCACTCATTATTTGCTTTAAATTGATTTAAATATTAAATTCACAAAGAACAATAATTAACGTCCTCTCACCACACTTCGATGTAGAAATAAAAGATTGAAGACTCATGCTTGATGTGTGTGTATAAGCAACTTCAATCAGAATTTACTAATCCACTTGCCCGTGCATGTCATGCATTTGAAAAGCGTATATCCGGCTTTACTAGGCCGTAGCCCAACCGACTAATTCTGTTTTTTGGCGCAGGAGGCTCGCTATTCGCCCATCCCCGTCTGCAATTTCCATAGGAAATCTCCAGATGGCACCACGAGGAGGTGGGGATGGGACTTACTAACAGTGCCGCAAGATGTTCGACTGCGGTGGCTCTTCTCGCTTATTAGCAGGCCAGCATCCGTCGGATAGATGCTGCCCGTACGAGGTCTTTGTTAGTCCTTTGCCATCTAAGTTTTAACTAATCTAAAGGCATGATATTCGCTTCTTTATTTGATTTTGTTTGTCGTTTGACCTCATGGTTTTTTTTTTTTTTTTTTGGACAATCAAATTTTAAGTTATGTTAGAAACTAACTTTTATTATCAAAATGTGCTAAAGGCTATTGAATCATGTCGCTCGTAAACTACAAGACATAAGTATATTGTAATCAATTTATAAAGAAATAATCCAGCACCTCTTAATATTGTTGTTAAGATTTTATAAATACTATTACTATGCTCTCAATAGAAAGGTGGACTATTGAAATAAGGGGCTGTAACCTCGGAACTGTGGCCTATCTGTTAGCGGCTTAGCAACTTTACACTGAAACGTTTTTTTTTAGTAGATATTTTGAATGTTTAACATCCCAAGGATATTGTATTAAGTTTTGAGGTCAATCGGAGCAAAATTCATGTATATTTCCATGTTTCTGTTGAAAAAATGAAAAAAGCTATATGGGTGACTTTCCATCACTACTGTTTGACTGACGCAAACCTCAGCAAAGTCGAAAAGTGCGACGAATCTTGGTGCGAATGGAAAAAATCTGAAGGGGCAAAGACCTTGCCATCTTTTCCAGTGTACAAAACTTTAAATCGATTTCCCCAAGCATGTAATCTTTAAAGTCGGTGACCACCATTCCGAAAAAACTACCCAACCGATAATTTTTAAAATTTGTACACATATTCTACATACAAGTAACTATCAAGTGACGTCTAATTTTTTTTTTTAATTTTTCAATTACTATCAATCTTATAATAACAAATAGGTCGATTTAATCGTCAAAAAATCGACATTAGAAATTAAAATGATGCAAGAAATTTAAAAAACCGCCCAAGTGCGAGTTGGACTCGCGCACAAAGGGTTCCGTACCATCTGTATATATAAATATGAAAGAAACTATGTGTGTACTATCTTCATGATGAGATATAGTTGATCATCAAAGTGTCCATTGAATTCAAATCAATTATCTTACTTGACAGCAACGATGTGAAAATGTGAATAACAATAATGGGAAATATGGTGAAAAGGTTTGCAGCTAGGATTAATTCATCAAAGATACAAACGGGATCAAAACTGGGAAGTTTGCTACTGGTTGTGGGATATTGTTGACTAACATTAGTACAGTATGTGACCAAGGGGTTTTTTTTTTGGATGAAAATCATGTCTGTTGTACGGGACCCCCCTCCCCCCTTAAATATTCATTTTGTTCTGTTTTTAGTATTTGTCGTGGTAGCGGCAACAGAAATACATCATCTGTGAAAATTTCAACTGTCTAACTATCACGGTTCATGAGATACAGGCTGGTGACAGACGGACGGACGGACGGACAGCGAAGTAGGGTACGGAACCCTAAAAATAATAAAATAAAAAAAAAAAAAGCTCGGCGTCAATGTTTCGAATGTTTATTTCGCGGCGTCCCTCCTCGGCGGGGTATTGGCAAAACCCCCCGTGGTGTAACTTGCCTGGAAAAAGCTTCTCGACTTAAGCCGTTCGGAATCGGCATTAAACTGTAGGTCCCTTTAACCTGTGTGAAAAATAAATCACACACAACATGGGTGATTGAGAGAAGCTGGCTCTGGTCCTTCATGGAATGTAACGCCACCAGAGAAGAAGAAGAAGAAAGTTTTCCAAATAAATCTATAATAACAATATGTTATAAAAAAATTCTTGAAAAACCCGCTTTTTTTGACCGAACAGCTAGCAGAGCTGGATCGAGTTAAAAAAATGCATGTAAACCTGGGTCAAGGAGTCGAACTGACATTTTGCCTCTGTATGTGTGAGATATCTTTTTTGCTTTTCCTTCTTTTCGCTTGCTGGTTGGCACAACGCAGGACTAACACAATTAAAGTAAAAGGTCCGTATATACATACTATCTGTCACTTCAACTACGTTTGAAATCTTCGATCTTTCGACTACATTGCGGAAAAACGTGGCCCGAAATTTCAACTCAGTTTTGACTCGATCTTTCGACTACGCATGTAAACGGGGTATTTTTTATAAGCAAAAAAAAAAAACAAGTTGATGTAAAATAATTTCCGCCTAAAATATCTCGACAAGAGATAACGATACTGATTAGGTATTAAACTCGTTTGACGCACAATTACTCATATGTATGACATGATTGTTTTGAATAAAAAGATATATCAATTTGGAGTTTTTTTCAAGTAGTCTTACGCGTACTGGTGCCCACTTTTTACTAGTTTTAACTAATCTAAGGGTAAGATATTCGCTTCTTTATATTTGATTTCGTTTGCAGTTTGACCGCATGGTTTTTTTTTGACTGCCAAATTTTAAGTTATGTTAGAAACTAACTTTTATTATCAAAATGTGCCCAGGCTACTGAATCATTCGCTCGTAAATTACAAGATATAAATTTGTATACTGTAGCTAATTTATATAGAAATAATCCAACACCTCTTAATATTGTTATTAAGAGTCATCTTTTCATTTGCGTTATAAGCAGATTATATAAATACTATAACTATGTTCTCAATAGAAAGATGGACTATTGAAATAAGGGGCTGTAACCTAGGAACTGTGGTCTATCTGTTATCGGCTTAGCAACTTTACACACGAATATCTCGGGAGCAAATACAAATATCGACTTCAGGCTAATTTTATTTACCGCGTGTTGCATAGATCAGTGATATTTTGTTATAAGCAAGAAAACCAGTTGAAGAAAATAATTTTCGCCTAAAATATCTCGACAACAGATAACGATACTGATTAGGTATTGAATTCGTTTGACGCACAATTACTCACATGACATGATGGTTTTGAAAAAAAAGATATATCAATTTGCAGTTTTTTTAAGTTGTCTTACGCGTACTGGTGCCCACTTTTTACTAGTTATAACTAATCTAAGGGTGTGATATTCGCTTCTTTATTTGGTTTTGTTTGCCGTTTGACCGCATGGCTTTTTTTCATTTCATTCATTCATTTTTATTCATATTCTCGACATAATTAAAATTAACAATATATTTTTAACAATTCAAATAATATTCTGGAGAATAGAAGTGACATTTTGTATGTTTAAAAAAAATGGTATTAAATGCCACATCATTAGTAAAGAAAAAACATGGTTTGGAGTGATAAATAATAATACAATTCCAAAATTACAAACATGGAAAGATTATATTCAGGTTAAGAACAAATTAACTATTTGGTATTTCAGTGAGTGAGCACTAGTAAACCAGAAACCCGATTAGATGATGGGCTCCAAAAGATTCTCGATCTGATTGTGGTCAAATTCAAAGAGCCATGACTTAGTCTTATTCATGAACATTTTTTTTGATCTTATCGATTTAAGTGCGGTCGGAAGTTTGTTAAATAATCTATATGATGCAGTGAAGCAAGAATTCCTATAAATCGTAGTGCGAAATGATGGAGTGTTGACAACAGAGCCCTGATTGTTTCTGAGGTTATAGCGATCTGAGTGTCTACTATACAGGTAACCACATCTTAAGAAGAAAATTTTTCAAGACTTTATAATAGAACAAGTGCCTTAAGGGAAGTACCTTCAAGCTAATAAACAGTGGCATGGAATGATGCAAACGGCTCTTATTACACATTTTTGAAGAGTCGGTAACTTACACATTTTGTTGCGGGGAGCACCACCCCAGCAGCAAATTCCATATTGTAGTTTGGAATGGAATATACCAAAGTATATCCGTTTCAAGACATGCAGAGAGCACGTTTTCTTTAGATAGTAAAAGATACGCAACGTTGAGTAAAAATACTGCTTCAATGATGAGATTTGATCAGACCAACACAATTTATTGTCGATAATAATCCCTAGATACTTAAAATGGCTTACTACCTCGATTTTAAAACAATCATTGTCACAAGACAATTTACATTTAGCGGAATGAGAGTAAATATCAATATCCGGTGGTAGTTTGGGACTGAGACTAGGAAACATTAGTTTAGTTTTATTACTAACAAGCATTCTGTGTTCGGTGAACCAGCTTCGCAAAATATCTACATCATGGTTTATATCCGCAATAATATTGATTGTGCTGTTCGACACATAGATAATGCCTAAATCGTCAGCAAAAGCTGTAATGTTGCCTTTCAAGTTTTGAGTGAAAAGAGAGTTGATATAAATAAGAAAAAGGATAGGCCCGAGGACTGAACCTTGGGGCACACCAATACTTATATTGACTGAGTTACTGAAAGCCTCAGAAACCTTTACTTTTTGGATTCTTCCCCTTAAATACGATTCAAACCATTTAAAAATAAAATTTCTGAAACCAATTTTGAGCAATTTGTCCAAGAGGATAGTATGATCAACCATATCGAAAGCCTAAGTGATATCAACGAAAGATTTGCACAGAGCTTATTGTCGTCAAGCCCTTTAAGGATGGTGGAGCAGAAATCGTACAGAGCATCTTCAGTCGATAAACCATGCCTGAATCCAAACTGTTTAGGGCTAAAGAAGTTATTTTTATCTAAAAAGTTCAGCACCCGCCTTTTTATCGCTTTTTCGAATACTTTAGAAATAGTCGGTAAGAGCGACTATCAAATTTTAAGTTATGTAAGAAACTAACTTTTATTATCAAAATGTGCCTAAGGCTACTGAATCATTCGCTTGTAAATTGCAAGATACAAATATGTATATTGTAGCTAATTTATAAAGAAATAATCCAACACCTTTTAATATTGTTTTTGAAAAATGTCCACTCGGATACAAAAAAAGAACAATTCGAGCCAAATTTACTTTATAAACTTTATTTGAACGTTAATCGTATAAATCGACCGCACTCTTCGTGTGTTCAAAGGGGAAGGGAAGGAAAACAAAACGATTATACTAACATCCATATAACGGTTATAATTTAAACGCTTTAAAGCTTTATAATAGTTAAGGAAAGAAAGACAGGAACTTAGACTGAATATAAATGGATCCGCTAGGAAGGCGAATTTCACAGGCCCGGACCTTTCCGTCTCTTCCGGGAAATAACTTCTTAATTACCGCCAGACTCCAAAGTGGTCGAGGCAATGCTGAATCTTCCAAAAGTACTACGTCTCCAACTTGAAGCGTAGAGCCCGCTGCATTTTTGACGTGATGCAGTGACCTCAATTGGTACAGGTACTCCTTAAACCATCGTTTTTTAAACGCAGCTAAAAATCGTAGGCGTTCCTTCCATCGTTTCCGTAGATCCTTGCCAGTGGAATGTTCAGCGGATGATTCATCTGAAGTGTTAAAGGGACCGATTAGAAAATGTGCAGGTGTAAGGGGTGAGAGGTCTAAGGGATTATCACTGCAATACGTCAAGGGTTTTGCATTTACAACACCTTCAACCTCCGTTAATAATGCGCACAGCTGATCAGCGTTCAGCGTTGCTTTCTTAACAGCTGTTCTGAGAGCCGATTTGACAACACCGATTAATCTCTCCCAAAAGCCTCCCCACCATGGGGCTCGTTCGACAATGAATTTCCATTTTATTCTCGAGTCGCTCAGAAATCTTAAAAAACGTTAATCTGCCTTAACCCCTTTTAATTGACAGTTCAGAGGACGTTTTTTTGAATGTGGTTGCATTATCCGAGTACAGAATGCGGGGAGCGCCACGCCTGGCTATAAATCGCCGGATGGCCAGTAAGCAACTTTCAGTAGTCAAGTCATTTGTACATTCCAGATGATTCGCACGAATTGCCGCACATGTGAATAACAAAATATAAACTTTCCTTCGTTGACCACCGTTTTCAATGTACAATGGACCAGCAAAATCGACACCAGTAACTTCAAAAGGACGTGATGAAAGCACTCGATCTCTAGGAAGTGGCGCAAACACTTGTGTAGCTGCATTGCCTCGCAGAACCTTACATGTGAAGCAGTTCTTCGTTACGTTTTTTATTATTTGGCGTCCCCTTATTACCCAATATTTCGAACGTAATTGGGTAAAACCGCTGATGGTCCACGATGAAACGTTTTCTCATGCACATCGATAATGATAAGCCTTGTAATGTGAGAAGATTTTGGCAAGATAATTGGATGACATAAATTTTCATCTAAGGTCACCTGCTGAAGTCGGCCGCCTACCCGCAAGATTTCTTCGTTAGGATCTAGAAAAGGCGAAAGAGAAATTAATTTGGAATGCGAAAGTATACCCTTTTTTTGTCGAAGTGCTGCAATTTCCTCACGGAAGTGCTGCCGTTGCACTTGTTTAACCCAGTATTTCTCCGCCAAATCAATTTCTTCAGCTGACAGGTACTTCATCAACGGATGACGCTTAGTTTTGAAGGCGTCGACAGCTCTAAGGACATAAGCAGTTGCCCGCAGGAGATGCCTCCAGTTACTAAACTTTTCGGCCTTGAGAACAGGTGTGCTGCAATGGTCGGTCATGTATTTTAGTGTTTCTCCTTCGTTCGGCTCACCCATAGATCGTAGCACACAAAGTGGTACAGTATTCGACTTAATTGAAGATGGTAATTTAACTGGTTCTTCATTGAGCCAAGAAGGTCCGTTTCTCCAAATGGGTGAACTCAAAAGAAACGATGCGCTTATGCCCCGTGTAAGAAGGTTGGCCGGATTCTCAGCACCAGGGCAATATCTCCAAGATGATATATCGGACAGTGCACGAATTTCCTTCACACGATTTTCAACATAATGTTGCCAACGCTTTTCCTTTCCCTGGATCCAGTGCAAAACAATCTGTGAGTCAGTCCATAAAAAGACGCCATTGAACTTAATATAAAGATTGGTACGCAGATAATCAAGTAGACGTGCGGCGATTAGAGCTGCTGCCAACTCCATCCTTGGAATGGTCAAATCGTTCTGACCGTTCTCTTTTAGCGGTGCAATCACGGATACATTTCTATTCTGGCTAACAGCTCTGGCGTAAGCTGCTGCTCCAAATGCTAACCGGCTTGCATCCGCGAAGATGTGTACTTGCATTGAATCAGCACTTGGCTTAATGTGCCGAGACAATGCCATGTCGTTAAGCTCGTTGATTTCGTTACAACATGCAGTCCAAATATATTGAAGATCTACTGGTAAATTTTCGTCCCAACCAATTTTTCTTCGCCAAATGTCTTGGAAAAGGAGTTTTAAGCGCACTGTCCACGGCGCTAGATATCCCAAAGGGTCGAATATTTTCGCCATGATCTTTAATACATTTCGTTTTGTACCTTGAACGGACTCGCCTTTCAGCAAACTAATCACAGGATCTAGATCAACTTCCAGCTCATCCATTGCTACAATCCATCGTAAGCCAAGCACCTTGGGAGTATCGGAAACGTCACCATAAATAATATCGAATATCGAATAAAATCGCTGTTTGAATTCCACTTTCGGAGCTTCATTGATGCGCTGTCGAATATTAGACTGGCTTGTTGATAAATGCGTATTGCTGTCTCCTCTTCGTCCACGCTTAGGATCATGTCGTCCATGTAGAAAGCCTTCCGTAGCTGCTTGCATGTTTTTTCGTATTGCTGCTCATCCTCCTTAAGCAGTTCCTGTATCGTTGCACCAAGAATATATGGGCTGCTAGTCACTCCGAAAGTCAAGCGCGCCATTCTATAAGCCTGTATAGGTGGCAGGCTTCTACTATTTTTAATTTTTTCGTTAAACCATAAGAACCGGTGACTATCTTTATCTGTAGGGTGAAGCAGTATTTGCAAGAAAGCCTTCTCAATATCGGCAATAATAGCAATCCTCCCCAAGCGAAAGTTCAACAGAATGACTAATAGTTCCGGTAAAAGGTTTGGACCTACCTCCAAGAGATCATTGAGCGACAAACGATTTCGTGCATGTGATGATGCGTTGAAAACGATGCGCAGCCTCGTTGTTTTCTTATCCTCTCGGTAAACTGGATGATGAGGTAAATAGTAGACCCGCTTTTCGTTTATCGCATTTGTTGGAGCAATTTCTGCAATTCCAGTGGCTAACATTTCCTGCATTGATGCATCATATTCAACGAGTCTTCCAGCTTTGTTCAACTTTCGCACCAAAGATTGCATTTGTGCCAAGGCAACAGTTCGATTATCATGCAGAGTAGATGTCAAATCCTTCCAGGGAAGGGATGCTTCGAACCTATCGCCATTTCTGTGAATATGTAAGGAGAAATTCTGACTCACCTTCCGTTGTCCTTCGGGCGCTATTCCTAGAACATCCAGACGCCAAACATTTTGAATCTCCTCGCATGCACAAATGTTGAGTGTTGGATGAACTGAAGATTTTGTCTGCAGGGACGACGGGCCTTGAATTGTCCATCCGAAAACCGTCCGAATAGCTGTTAATCTGGCCGCAAGACGTTTGTGCTCGCCGGTCGCAAATTGCCAATATGTATCCGCACCAATTAGCACACTAATTCCCTCTTCCGGTTCTATTCCCTGCGCTCGAGCATCAGCTAAGGCTAACTTGTGAACAGAAATCGCTGCGTCCTTAGTTGGTATCGAAAGCACATCCACACATATCTCTGGAACTTCAATTGCTTCTAAAATCACTGCTTGATCATCATACTGGCTACGTAACACCATTCTCACCTTATTATGCAATTTGCTAGGTTTAGGCTGTGAACTGCCGAAGGGAAGTACACTTAAATTATGCATCCCAACGACAGGCAAATTGAGACGTCGAGCCAAGGCAGATTTTATAAATGATAGTTGGCTTCCGCCGTCTAAAATCATGCGTACAAACACACCAAATGCACCATGTTCACTGCTAGCATATGCACATGCCGTTTGCAAGTATATATCTTGTTGTTTTGATGCAACCGTATTCAAATTCATTGATGACGATGAATTATAAGATTTGCCCGCTTTAGTTTCGATACCATTTTGCGATGACAACTCCGAAATCGATTTGTACGATGGATCACATAGTGTTGTTGCGTGACGTCGATTGCATGTTTTGCATACGATCCCCTTCACCTTACACATCCTGGAATTGTGTCCCTTTTTACAGCATCGGTAGCATCTACCTTCCTCGCGCAACAATTGTTGTGCACTAGATGCACAATTCCTCGTCTCGTGATTTGCAGCTTCACAAAATAAACAATTTTCCTTCGATCCAGCAGTAAATAAGCCCACAGCCGTTTTGACAGGTTTTTGTTTTGATACACCTGAGTGAGCAGCTGAATTTGATTTCGCTTCATTCGCCTTTTCTAGAGACTCGACCTCTCTCTTTAAATATTTTAGTAAGCAATTTACTTGTTTATCACCAGCTGACAACTTTGACAGGGGTTCTGAGACGGATTCACCACTTGCTACACCATCTACGAGTACATCCTGTATACGAGAGCTTTCAGTATTTTCCGCGGAGTCATCGTAATATCGGTGAAAGTCTAAACGCAAGTCGTGTGGAAGAGAACGCAACAACACCCCTTTCAGCATGACAAAATAACTGGTCGATGGAATGCCCAGAGCTGCTAATGAGCGAGTAGAAGCTAATACGGAAGTGTATAGTCGCCTCAAAGCAAAAACGTCACTTTTGGAAGTCACTGGCTGAATTGCAAGTAATCGCTGCATGGTATGATCCACTATCTGGTCGTTATTTCCGTACTCTTCTCTCAGCAAATTAATGGCTGTATTGTAGTTCGCCTCGGAGGGAGTGAGGCCAACCAATGTTTCGGCTGCCTTTCCGTATAGAGCTGTTTCAAGATAGTTAAATTTGTCGATTGTTGTCAGAGACTTATCTTCATGTATCAATACGCGATACTGTTCCCAGAACGGGACCCATTCCCTGAAATCACCGCCAAATCTTCTCGGTTGCAGTTTTCTTAATTTAACGGCACCTGATAAAGCATTTGATGACGTAGCAATTGCTGGTATGGCAGTATAATTTTCAGGCGGCGTAGAGTGACCTTGGCAATGACGAAGCTTGGACAAACGGTGTTTTAGGCGCGTTATTGCCGCAATGGCCTTGTCTTCGTACTCAGCCACGATATCTGCCTCCTTTATGAAATCGTCCGGTTTTATAGAAGAACTTACCCCAATATTCGCCTTTTGTAAACTATCATGCGCGGTGGTTAAGCGATCCAGCATGACTACGAGTTCCTCCTCGATGGTGTCGAGACTGCTTACGTTTTCGTCGATTTTCGCTTCGTCGGACTTGAGATATTCGGTGGCGGCGTTCACGAGTTTGGTGACTTGACCTCGATATGATGCGCGACTAGCTAACTCCATTTTGATTAACGAAAGCTATTATTAAATTCGTTATGCTCGATCGCTACGTTAAAGTCTTTCCGTTAATAATCCCGGGTTTCGGCACCAGATTTGAAAAATGTCCACTCGGATACAAAAAAAGAACAATTCGAGCCAAATTTACTTTATAAACTTTATTTGAACGTTAATCGTATAAATCGACCGCACTCTTCGTGTGTTCAAAGGGGAAGAGAAGGAAAACAAAACGATTATACTAACATCCATATAACTGTTATAATTTAAACGCTTTAAAGCTTTATAATAGTTAAGGAAAAAAAGACAGGAACTTAGACTGAATATAATATTTTCAACATTGTTATTAAGAGTCATCTTTTCATTTGCGTTACAAGCAGATTATATAAATACTATTTCTATGTTCTCAATAGAAAGATGGACTGTAACCTAGGAACTGTGGAAATGTTTCACATTCACTTGTTTAGTAAGCAAGTAGACTTCACACTTTTTATGCATTTAGGTTCTATGCAACCGTAAATCTACAAAGCGAAAGAGGTTTCTTGAATATTGTTTCTGAAAACCATAGACCAGGCGCCTATTAAAAGCTCCACTCCAACACTCTTTTTGCAGGCATTCATTTTGACTGCAATTTGCCAAATTTAGCCCCTTCAACTGAACGCTACTGTTACTCGGAGCTGAATTGATTGCATACAATTATCTCTAGATCTTATGTTCAGATAGTTTTGTATCTTCAAAAAAAAAAAACATTTGGAGTGGCCGTGGTGCAGTGGTTAACATCATCGACCGCCGAGCGGAAGGTCTATAGTTCAAATTCGCTTCATAGCCAAGAAAAAGTAATTCCTATACGGACAAAAAGCATGCAACGTAGTTGTGAATGGAAAGCGACCTGACGCACCGCTGCAGGCATAACACTCACAGTATATGGTCAATTGAAATTCATCCTCTGCGTATGCAGTACTAAAGTGCTTGAACAAATTACTACGGACTATAACCAACGCGGAATTTGGTCGGCCCTCATCCTATCTAGGACAGCCACCCCTGAGAGTAGTGAACGAACATCAACTACCCAAACCACTGCACTCCGTTCAGGTTGTGTGTGTAAACACATCGTAAGAGAATATAAAAACTCTTGAACCTGCGCGAGTCTCTAAAAAAAAAAAAAAAAAAAAAAATTGGAAATTTTAACGTTTTAACCGTGGGATGGCTACCGGAAGCAATTATTATTTCTTCATATTTTAATGCAGAAAAAAAAAAAAAAAAAAACCAAAAAAAACGAAAAAAACGAAAAAGGACAATGATCTTCCGCTTTGTAAGTGGAATGTTAGGTCCCTAAACAAACCACGTGGGACCGAACAACTTGCGGACGCCCTAGACCGCTATAAAGCGGACATAACCGCCATCCAGGAAACGCGATGGAATGGACCGGGTATAAAGCGGATGAAAAACTGCGATATTTACTACGGCAACTGCTATAGGGAGAGAGGGCAACGAGGATGCGGATTTGTTGTTCGAGGTGGACTAAGACAAAAAGTCTTTAGCTTTCGGCATGTGAGCGAACGCCTCATAACAATCCGTATCGACTAAATTTTTTAGCATCAGCCTGATCTGCGTCCACGCCCCCACGGAAGACAAGGATGACTCCACCAAAGATGAGTTCAACGATCTCCTAGACAGAACGTATGCCCAATGTCGCAGCTATGACATCAAAATTGTACTAGGAGACTTCAATGCTAAGCTGGGTAAGGAAAGCATCTTTGAACGAGGCATCGGCAAACATAGCCAAAACGACACCACCTCCGATAACGGACACAGGCTGATTGATCTTGCTACGGGACGAAATCTCCTTCTAGCCAGTACGCGCTTCCCGCACCTCGATATACACAAAGGCACCTGGCGGTCTTTTGATCAACCGACTACCAACCAGATTGATCACATCGCGTTTGACGTCAGACACTCCTCCACTATTCTTGATGTTCGAACTTTCCGAGGGGCTAACATTGACTCGGACCACTATCTTGTAGTAGCCAAGATGCGCTTACGGATATCACGAACGCAGCGGAGTAGTTCTTACTCAAGTTATGACATAGGCAAGCTACTATCACCAGAAACCGCTCGTGCTTTTACCGATCGCGTCTCCCTTAAGCTCTGCAATACACCTGAATTCTCCACACTATCAATAGAACAGCAGTGGAGCCTTCGCAAACAAGCCATGAAAAGTTCTGCATCCGAAGTTTAGGGTTTCAAGGCTCCACCACGAAGAAACACCTGGTTCGATGACGAGTGCAGGGGGATTCATATAGCGAAGCAGGATGCATATAAGGCCTCGCTGCATAAAAGAACAAGAGCAGCTCGTGAGCTCTACGAGTTAAAAAGAAGGGAGGAGCATAAGCTTCTTAGATGAAAGAAGAAAGAGCACGAGAAGCGCGCGATTGAGGATTTGGAGAGGTGTTACTGCAGACGTGACGTTTGAAAGTTTTATCCACAGATAAAGCGAACATGCCAAGGTTATAAAGCCAGAACAGAAGCCTGCAGAGATGAGAACGGACACCTAGTAGTAGAACCGCAGTCGATGCTGAGAATATGGGAAAATCCACTTCTGCAGACTGTAAACGGCAATGTTAGTCAATTTACCGCTGTCAGGCAGAATGATCCATTTCTAATCGACGGAGAACGCAGAGAATTCTGACCCCCTGACCTCGACGAAGTTAAGATTGCCAAATCGAAGCTCAAGTCGAATAAAGCTGCTGGCGCAGACGGACTGTCTGCTGAGCTCTTCAAGGCAGCTCTTGTAAATAAGCTGGTTGGTCCTTATCAGTGCGGATTCAGGCCAGGGAATTCCACCATCGACCAAATCTTCACACTACGTCAGATCCTGGAAAAAACCAATGAACTTCAAGTCGACACTCACCACCTATTTGTCGACTTCAAAGCCCCATACGACAGCGTAATTAGAGACGAGCTATACAACGCTATGTCTACCTTTGACATACCTGCTAAACTCGTCAGACTATGCAGGATGACTTTGGAGAATGCTCGCTGCTCCATCCGAATCGGTGAACAGCTTACCGACAGTTTCGATGTCAAAAAAAGGGCGATGCGCTGTCGTGTGATTTCTTGAACATCATATTGGAAATGATTGTGCAAAAATCACTGGCCAATACAAGAGGCACAATCTATTTCAAATCCTCGCAAGTCCTTGCATACGCCGACGATATTGACATAATAGGTAGATCGCAGCGAGATGTCAATGAGGCGTTTGCGGGTATTGAGATGGAGGCGGCGAATATTGGTTTGACGGTAAACGAGGGCAAAACTAAATATATGTTAAATATAAACATCCTTGGTCGTTTCGAGAGAAAGATTCTGCGTTCGATTTTCGGTCCCATAAACACAGAGGAGGGTTGGAGGAGAAGATTCAACCACGAACTTTAGGGCTGTACAGCGACATGAGCCTAGTCAGGCGTCTACGGATTCAACGCCTAAGATGGCTGGGCCATGTAGAGCGAATGGACACCACAGCTCCTGCCCGGAGAGCCTTTGATTCCAACCCCGAGGGACGAAGAAGCAGAGGACGGCCGCACTTAAGATGGCGCACACAGGTGGATGCGGACCTCAGCCAACTGGGTGTGCGGCAATGAAAAAGGCTAGCGAAAGATCGTGCTAGTTGGAGGGGCATGTTGGTTGAGGCCCAGGTTCACCCCGAACTGTAGCGCCCACTAAGAAGAAGAAGATTTTAATGGAGATTTTAAAGGAGTAAGGTATACCCATTTGTCTGTCTGCAAAAATACATTAAAAATATTGTTTACGTAAGGTGTAAATAAATTCAATTCTTTATTAATTTCCTAAATCACTTCTGAATTGGAATATGATTTCCTACGCTATTCTCATTACATGTAGCTGAAGTAGATTGGACAATCGTCGTCTGTAAAAGGAAAAGAGATTATTTTGATTTCCTGATAAAAGAAAAGTGTATTTTAAAATGTATGTGCAATATTAAACAATTTCGAAGAAGAACAACTAAAAGTCTCACCAACTCAAAACATCTTTTGACAGCAGCAAAGCAAAACAACAGTAAGAACATTCCCAGAAAAACCATCGAAAAAACATGTTACCAAAACCTGGATAAAAGAACCCAGGGCCGGATTTCAGCTTTTGTTACACAATCCGAACGTTTATCTTAAGAAATAAACAAGCTAGTGTGACGCAGCAAACTGCTTGGATTTGTATAAAGCTAGACTCAATCCACCATAGTCGAAGCCTAACAATTTTTTATTTTTTTTTTGTTATGTTTGTTAAATGCGGTTCAAGGAATCTTTGTGAGATGTTCGGAAGGGCGCTAGAAACCTTAAAGCATCAAAAATAAACATTTATAAAGAGCTACCCTTTAACGTTTCACAACGCCGTGCAAAAATGATTCCGAGCATGAAGAAACTATGTATGTGTCAAGTCAAAGTCACATCCAGAAAAGTTATGCCAAGGAATGGTAAAACACGTCTTGAGTGACATGTATTTACTTTAGGCTTTAAGTTAGGGCTAAGGTGAAAAAATTGAGGTAAAATTATAAAATCTATTATTGAGAGCACCGTGGCGCAGTGGGTAGTGTGTTGGCCTCTGACGCCGATGACTCGGGATCGAATCCCAACACAGCCATCTCATCGAACGTGTTTTTCACGGTGTTTCTCCTCAGCGGGCTTCTGACAAACCTCTGTAGTAAAATTGTCATGAAAAGCTTCCCGTAATTCGCCGTTCGGAACCGGCAATATACTTTAGGTCCCTTTCACCTATGTGAAAATGAAATCACACACAACATGGGTGAATGAGAGAAGCTCGGCTCAGGTTCTTCATGGACTGTAACGCCACCATACATAAATACATACATTATTGGAGACATCCCCTTTAAAAAAAAATATTAATGAAAACAAGATCGCAGTTAATACTGTTAAGTACATATTCTTCCCTACCACAAATTTCACATTCAATGTTAAATCACTTCGTGATTTAAAAGTTGTTGCATAGAAAAGCCATGGGAGTATTGCCATCAATTCTAGCGCATTTTTACAAAATATAAGATGTCCACCAGAAACAAACCCATCACTTTTCCTTCTTTCCAAGTATTCAGTTTGTGATAACAAAGGAGCAGAGAGAGTATGACCTGCAAATGGTTTTGATTTTCGATTACTGCATGAAAGATGTGCTGCTGATTTTAACGGCTAACTAATGTTAATCAGCGGAACGTCCTGCTATAGAATAGAAGATTTTAAGTTGGAACTGAAATCTATCCTCAGATGTCCCTTTTTCTAGTTCTGCGAATTGGTATTTTGCCAGAGCCTGTTTAGAACAATCAAATGCGTGATACTTATTAACACAACCTCAACATCTGACTAGTAAGTCTGAATGCGCTGTAATTGAAACCATAAAGTGCTAAAAAAATCTTCGCAGCCTCCCAGCTCAAGGATATCGAGGAGTCTAGGGATAAGCATAAAACACGAGGCTTTTACAAGAAAGCCAAAGGCCTTGCAGGAGGCTTCAAAAAGGGCACCCAGGCTCTTCGAAACTGCGAGGGCAATCTTGTCACCGTCCCGCAGGGAATAGTGGATGTATTTAAGCAGCATTTCCAGCAGCTGCTTAACGAGCATGACCAAGAGAGGGTGGTAGGGACCAAGGAAATCCCAACTCCAGCCGCTGAAGTAGTCCTCCCACCCAGCATCGAAGAAATCGGCACAGCTATTCAGAAGCTGAAGAATAACGAGGCCGCAGGCTCAGATGGCTTGCCACTAGAGCTCTTCAAGGCTGGCGGCGATGTTCTGGTAGGGCGCATGCACCAGATCATCTGCAGAATTTGGGAAGATGAAAGCATGTCCGACGACTGGAATACCAGCTCTATATGCCCCATCCACAAAAAAGGCGATCCTACCTCTTGCAAGAACTATAGAGGTATATCCCTGCTCAATGTCGCATAAAAGATCCTGTCCAGCGTATTGTGTGAACGTCTAAAATCGAGTTTCGAATCGATACACACCATCTTTTCATCAATTTCCAAGCCGCATACGACAGCATTCATCGTGAAGGACTGTTTGGTGTGATGGCCGAATTCAGGATCCCGGGAAAATTGATCCAGTTGTGTCGCGCCACGCTAAAAAATACGCGATGCACCGTGCAACTCGGTTCTAGGACTTCGGAACCGTTTGAGACATGCGCCGGATTTCGGCAAGAAGATGCGCTGTCATGTGACTTCTTCAACCTGGTGCTGGAGCAGATAGTGCGACGGGCAGGCGTCAACAGGGAAGGCACTATCTTCTACATGTCCGTCCAGCCGCTAGGATACGCGGATGATGTCGACATCATCGCATGTTCTCGCCGTGGCATTGTGGAAGCTTTCACGGCGATTGAAGAACAGGCGAAACGAGTTGGTCTTAAGATCAATGAGGACAAAACGAAGTGCACGCTGTCAAGCAAAAACAAATCTGTCGCTCACCACCTGGGACAAAATATAACAATTGACAGCTACAATTTCGATGTAGTTAAGGAGTTTGTCTACCTCGGGGCAAACGCAAATTCCACAAATGACACCACAGTGGAGATCCGGCACAGAATCGCCCTTGCCAAGCGCTGCTACTTCGGCTTGTCCAAACAAACAACTGGGCTCAAAACTCCTCTCTCGAAAGACCAAAGTCATGCTTTACAAAACGCTCATACTGCCAGTCTTGTTGTACGGAGCCGAAAGCTGGACGATAAGCAGGAAGGCGGAGCTGATTTTGGGTTCTTTCGAACGAAAAGTTTTGCGCCGGATATTTGGTCTTTCAGGCTCAGATCGTCCATGGATTGCCGGCCTGATAAGTAAGTAAGTATATCGATGTTGCCGATGATGATTGTTGAATAAAAATGATATGCTAAAAATCCATACTAGGGACTGTGGTTAAAGTTCCCACAAAATAATGAATATCGGAATTAAATGGATCCAAAGAATGTTTGTATATACACCAGCCACAGATAATGAGGAGTGTTCATGTTATGTTAATATGATTTGTTGAAGTATTTGAAATTTAAATTGAATGAAAATACTTTTGCACTTGATTCTGTCTTACTACGTATATGTTTAATAATAGTCCACTACAGTAGTTCACACAGTGAGGAAGTTCTACAAAATAAAATACCAAGTGAATTTAATGTGAAATAATACATTCGTGTATGTAGGTTTAATCATTTTATCTTTATTTAAAGTGACGGCACTTTCAATTAGAAAAGCGTCTCGCGCAGGTTCAAGAGTTTTTATATTCTCTTATGATGTGTTGGCACACACAACCTGAACGGAGTACAGTGGTTGGGGTCGTTGATGTTCGTTCACTACTCTCAGGGGTGGTTGTCCTAGATCTAGATAGGACGAGAGCCGACCAAATTCCGCGTTGGTTATAGTGCGTAGTAATTCGTTCAAGCACTTTTAGTATTGCATACGCAGAGGATGAATTTCGTTTGACCATATACTGTGAGTGTTATGCCTGCAGCAGTACGTCTGGTCACTTTCCATTCTCAACAGCGTTGCATACTTTTTGGCGGTATAGAAACTACTTTTTCTTGGCTATGAAGCGAATTTGAACCATAAACCTTCCGCTCGGCGGTCGATGATGTTAACCACTGCACCACGGCCACCCCTCGTCTGACCGCGTTTTTTTTTTTTTTTTTTGGGGATCTAATTATCCAGTACAGTTTTCGGGTTTTTCAATACCCTCCGATATCTGATTTTCGTTTCAATTATTTAAACATAATTATATTGCCTCTAAGTTTTACATGATGATGGTTATTTTTATTATTGAGAGCGCAGTGGCTCAGTTGGTAGTGCGTTGGCTTCTAATATCAATGACACCGGAATAGCGATGAGTGTTCTCCGCGGTGCCTTTCCTCAGCGAGGTACTGATAAAACCTCCTGCAGTATAATTGTTGGAAAATACATAAATGACACATAACATATTGTTACGAAATGTTCAATCCCAACACACACACTTTTCTTGTTTTACCACAGATCAATTATCTGTGCAGCTTCACCACTTTTCTTTATTATCCAATTCTATCCACTTTAAACTTAATTTCACAAACAAACCTTTATTGAAAGCTTTTATTTTCACACTGTTTGATCACACCGACTTGTCACACGCTGTTCAATTCCACAAACTGAATGTATGCCGAGGGCGAGTGTTCGCGCTTATATAGCTCTCGATCCACCTTCTCGAATGCTCGCCGTCGGAAGTCCCCCTTCGGAAATCTC
Source organism: Eumerus sabulonum (assembly GCA_951905685.1). Classification (NCBI taxonomy): domain Eukaryota; kingdom Metazoa; phylum Arthropoda; class Insecta; order Diptera; family Syrphidae; genus Eumerus; species Eumerus sabulonum. The sequence goes on from OX645063.1 coordinate 39,839,338, forward strand.
TAGAATGCTCTGACAATTAACATTACGCCGTTGACAGTTGTCATCATTGCAATCTCCGCTTCAAGAGAGCTTTCGAACTTCGACAGCGAAATTCGAACTTAACCGTCGGTTTGTGTCTCCGCAACAATACTGTTATTTCTGATTTTCCAAAATATTGTTGCGGAGACACAAACCGACGGTTAAGTTCGAATTTCGCTGTCGAAGTTCGTAAGCACTCATGCGCTACGGCAAGGCTAACATGGCCTGTTTATGACAAAAAAAGGACGGAAAGTCTGCTAAATCTTGGTAGAGGGAGTATACGACTGGTAGTCGGTGTCCTCACTGGGCACTGCATGATATCATATCATGCAGCTAGACAAGGCCAGCCTTACAACGATTTTTGCAGAAGCTGTAGGGACGAAGAGGAAATAGAATCCATTCGTCACCTACTGTGTGAATGCCCTGCACTGGCCCGAAAAAGATTTACGTATCTCGGGAACTATTTCTTTTCGAGTTTAGAGGAGGCAAGAGACATTAAGCTGAACAAACTGCTAAGGTTCATAATTTAATGTGGATGGTTCAGCTCAGGGGGTAACTAACAGGTTCCCCTCGGGTTAGTTTTCAAAATGGGCACAATGGACTCTTAGTAGTCTAAGTGAGCCGTGACATCATGTCAATAGGGCACCCAACTAACCTAACCTAGAAATGATTAAGTTTCCGGCAAAATCGGTGCAGTCGTTTTTTGTTAGAAATTAAATAACTAAAAAAAAAGGCAAACTGGTTTTGTATACAGATACATACACTCGTATATGCATCTTCTAAACCATTTAAACCCGCATACTGTTAGGAGCTACAAAACCTTAAATAGAAAAAAATTAATATTTAATTGTTGCATACTTCCAGGCCGAATTCTAAATTCGGCGCTATTTCGCTTTCATAAAGTGAAATAACGCCTGGAATTCGGCGTTATTTCACGGCACCGAGAAAATACAGGTGTCCTGATTTACTGATCAGCTACAGGGCGGCACGAAATACCTTAACATCTGTCGAAAATTATATATGTACATATGTATTTATGTACATGATGTAACACATACATAGTTGTCTCTTTCTCCATATTCAACATGAAGAGACTTTCTTTATTCTCTCAGTCACGATTCAACTTTTATACGAGAGGTTCGCTTTCGATTAATAAAGTTTTCATTATTAGCATTGTCTTAGTCTTTCTGTCATTGAATCGCCGGGTTCGACTATTCTTTACATTTTTTTCCACAACATCTCTTATTCGTAGAAACAAACGGCAATATTATTCAAGAAAATTTTCCACCAACAATTCGAGCTCTGCACTTTGGAATAATATTCGTCAAATGGGCCTTTGTCCGAACACACCTGCTATCCCTCCCAATCTTGATCTTGAAGAACTTAATAGTAATTTTATCCAGTCATCATCGTATGGAGAAAGCGATTTCACCCGTATTCCTTTTGATTCAGAAGGTGCTTAGAACTCCTTCTCCCTCGCATGCGTTGATGAAGTTTGTGTAGGACTCGCTGTACTAAAGATTAAATCTAAGGCGGTAGACTCGGGCGACATACATCGCGTCCTTATCAAAACACTTTTGCCCTGCATACTATATCAGCTCACACATATCATGAATTCTATTATTTCCACCTCCACATACCCCCAGTGCTGGAAAGTCGCCAAAGTTGTACCGATACCCAAATCATCATCCCCCAATAGTACTGACTTTCGGTCAATTGCAATCCTTCCATTTCTAAGCAATGTATTCGAAAGTATAGTAAGTAAACAACTTAAGTCCCATCTAGAATACAATAAACTCACTATTGAATTTTAATCTGGCTTTCGTCTAGTCTCTCTGCTCAAAGTCTGTGAAGATATCCGTGTAGGAATGGATAAGGGTATGGTTGGTGTATTAGTTTGCTTAGACTTTTCCAAAGCCTTTGATAGCGTAGAACATTATCTGTTATAAGAAATATTAGAAAAACAATTTCTTTGTCAGGGTTCTGCATATCATCTTATGTCCTCTTACCTCTCAAATCGATCCCAATACGTGTTCTGTAGTAATAAACGTTCCTCTAATCTCCGTGTCTACTCTGGCGTTCCGCAAGGCTCAGTATTAGGTCCGCTTCTATTTTCTTGTTTTATAAATGATGTTTACAAATGTTTTTCTACCTCCAAATATCATATTTATGCTGATCATATACAAGTATACTTCATGTTCCCTAAGTCAAGCTGTGTTTCACGGGTCTATCTTTGGTCGACAACCAATAAGCTTAGACTCAATGCATCCAAAACAAAGACTATATTACTAAATAGATGCAGAACAACACTGGAACTACCCCCATTCAAAATAAACAACTTAGCCATTGAATTTGTGTTTTAAATAAAAAACCTGGGTATCCATTTCGATCGGAACTTGTGCTGGAACACACACATAAATAGTGTAGCTTCAAAAGTAAACGGTGCTCTTACAGGCCTTAGTCCTACTACAAACTACTTACCCACGGACATTAAACAAAAGCTTGTGACATCCTTCATCTTGCCTATATAACTCTATGGATGTGAAGTTTTTTTTCTAAATTGGACTCTGAGTCCATCAATAAATTAAATGTGGCGTTCAATAGCTGCGCCCGATATACATATATACGGCATTAAAAGACATGAACACATTTCCGAATTCGCCAAGAAAATAGTAGGCTGTTCCTCAAATCGCTGTTCAAATTCCGTACCTTGCTACTATTACAGAAAATAATTAACACCAAAGAACCCGAATATCTCTACAAGAGTATTCGTTTTTCTAGGGCTCAGCGTGCCTCATTATTAATCGTCCCTAGACACAAATATTTAGCAACGTCTCGACAATTTTTTGTGAATGCGGTTCAACTTTGGAATAAGCTACCCCTCCACATCTAGCAAGCGACAAGCACGAAAGCCTTCAAGTTGAGATGCTTTAAATATCTTGCTGGAAACGACTAGTGAAATCCTCTCGTCTTTCTTCTTCTTCTTTCTTTAGTTTCTTCTTTCCTTTTTCTTCATTTTCAATTAGTTTTCATTTTTATATCCTAGTATTAACTGCTGCCGTGGCGCAGTGGTTAGTGTGTTAGACCCTGACGCACGATGAGCGAGTTCGGATCCCGATAACGCCATCGAATGTTTATTTCGCGGCGTCCCTCCTCAACGGGGTACTGGAAAAACCCCCCGTAGTATACTTGCCATGAAAAAGCTTCTCGACTCCCGCCGTTCGGAATCGCCATTAAACTGTAGGACCCTTTCACCTGTGTGAAAAATAAACCACACACAACATGGATGATTGAGAGAAGCTTAGCTCTGGTCCTTCATGGGCAGTAACGCCACCAAAGAAGAAGAAGTATTAACATCGGTATATGAATATCAATGGTAATCTTAATCGTTAGAGTCTCTTTAGCTCGGCAAATGTTATTCTTAATTCTTAATTGTTTGAGGATTTAAAATAATAATAAATTACTAAATTTAATTAAGCACCAAATAGCACCAAAAATAACAAATCGTATGTAAAAATAAATACTAAAAAAAATTGGAAAGGATTTTAATATTTAAATTAAAGAAAGAAGGACTCTAATACTTGGTCCTATGACCTATATTTTTAAGTACGGCGGCGCAACGCCGTTATATGAAGTCCACCAACTTTTGACATCACTCAAGAGGAATATCCATCCACGCAGACTGCACAGCTTCCCATAATTGATGTGTATTTTTCGGTTTCGCTTTGAATACTCCTTTCTTAACATCAGTCTAAAGGTTTTCGATTGGGTTCAGGTCTGGAGACTGGGCTAGTCATTCCATTAGCTGAACCCTGTTCCTTGCGAAAAATTCCTTGGCCAATTTGCTGGTGTGCTTTGGGTCGTTGTCTTGTTGTAGGACCCACGTGGGAGGCATATTCCATTCGGCGTAAAGGAGCGTGATTTGCCTCATAATATCAACGTAAACTTCGGCAGTCATGACCGGTTTTATCCAATAAATGGGGCCAGTACCACTGTACGAAAAACATCCCCATACGTTCATTTTTGCGCCGCCATGCTTAATAGTCTTTATTGTATATTTTTGGTTGAATTCCTGTTTCCTTGGCCTTCGAACGAACGTTCTGTTCCCAAGATTCCCAAATAAAACGATCTTCGAATCATCGGTCCACAGAATGTTTCGATACTTAGTGGCCAATGCTAACGATCTTTGGCAATTTTTTTTCGTTTTTCAATAACGGTGATTCTCTGGGACTTCTGGCGGCAGGCGGTTCTTTAAAAGTCTTCGTAGTATTGTGGAAGTGTCGAGATTCAGATTTAAATCTTTTATCTTAGAAGAAGTAATAATCAGGTCTTTTTTAGCCAATCTAATGATGGCTCGTTCATCACTAGGCGTTAGTTTCGCCTTTTTTCTTCTTGTTTCTTCGTGCTCAACATATTTTTTGCGTTGAAAATCTGATATTATCTCACTGTTACTCTTCATCCGAACTTCTTCTTCTCTCAATTATGTATTTTCCATTAGTTTCGACCCAACTTACTTTGTACACATTTGTTGTTGGTATTTGTGCTAATCGTTGCTTGACTTTGTTTTGTTGTTATTGCAAACACTCAATATGAGCTCTTGTAGCCTGGGTAGTTCGACTTTAAAAACAAAAACGCTGCTAAATATTTTGTGCAATCAAAACGAAGGCTTTAAAATCTGCCACTTAAATGCACAGAGCATAAAAAACAAAATAGAGGATCTGCGTCTCCTTTTAGACGTTGGCAAGGTCGATTACTTGTGCTTATCAGAAACATGGCTGAAACCGGAGATGTGCTCAGATCTGTTTTATGTTCATGGCTACAAATTGGTGCGTGCAGATAGGGAGGATAGAATGGGTGGCGGGGTTGGTATATATATAAAAAGTACATACAATTTCAATGTCGTCAGTAAATCCCTATGTTCTGACCCGATAGAATATACGTTTATTGAAATTCTACTCAGTGGAGGAAAACTATTAGTAGGTTGCATTTATATGCCCCCGAATGTGGCCAATCTCTCCTTACCTAGGAATATCTTAGAGAAGTTGGCACCTCTTTATACGGATATTGTTGTAGTAGGTGACTTAAATCTTAATTTGCTTGATGATAAAAATAACTCCTTCATAAAGTAAAGTAAAGTCTCTACACCTTAGTTTTAATAATCTAAATCAGCCGACACACTTCATGCCCAATCGGAGGCCTTCTCTCTTAGATGTATGTCTTGTTTCTCATCAAAACCCTCTTTCGCACTACAATCAAATATTCGCCCCAGCCTTTTCTTATCACGATTAGCTTTTTGCCTCGTTCAATATCACATCACCTGTTATTGCAGATACTACCATGTCATACTACAATTTTTCCCGTATGAATATTAAATCATTATTCTCCGACTGTCTGAACCTAAATTGGTCACCAATCTATAACTGCAGCAATGTTGACACGCAAGTAAATTGTTTTAATAATAACATTCATATCCTCTTCAAAAAACATGTACCAATCAAAGTCATTAGGAAAAAAACAACGACACCTTGGCTCACCAACGAAGTCCTTACCCTTATTAAAACGTGCGTAGAATGGGCATCTGCTCCAAAAAATGTACAGCCCCTAATAATTTAGACCTCGAAGCTCTCAATATCAAATTCGCCCAATGGTCGAACGGCGATAGTCATATAACGCATCCTATCTCAGGTAATAATCTAAACACCTTCTCACTCTCAGGCGTTGACGAACTGTCTGATGGGCTCACTTTAATGAAAATAAAATCGAAAGCTATGGGGTCGGATGAAATACACCCTACTTTCATCAAAACACTTCTTCCCTGCATCCTGCACCAAATCACGCATATAATGAACACCATTATTACAACCTCGACCTTCCCAGGCAGCTGGAAAGTTGCAAAAATTACTCCCCTACCTAAAACATCATCTCCTGATGGTACCGAGTTTCGTCCAATAGCCATTCTTCCATATCTAAGCAAGGTTTTTGAAAGTCTGGTGAGTGGGCAATTGAAAGAGCATTTCGTCAAACATAATTTAATCACTAAGTTCCAATCTGGCTTTCGTGCTTGGCATAATTGCACAACGACCTTGCTAATAGTTTGTGAAGATATCCGCTTGGGTATGGATAGTGATATGTTCGGACTATTGGTTTGTTTGGACTTCCCTAAAGCCTTTGACAGCGTGAACCATGAAATTCTCATAAAAAAAGCAATTTTCCTGTGGGCAATCTTTATGTCACCTTATGTCTTCATATCTAACAAACCGTTCGCAATTTGTGTACCATAATAATAAACGTTCTTCGTGTCTTTTTGTTAACCCTGGTGTGCCTCAAGGTTCTGTGTTAGGCCCACTTTTATTTTCGTATTTTATAAATGATATATATAAATGTTTCTCAACGTGTAAGTACCATATTTACGCCGACGATGTTCAGGTCTACTCTGTGTTCCCAAAAATGTGTTGTGCCTCGGCCATGAATTCACTTTCGCATGAACTTAATCTCGTCCACCATTGGTCGATAAACAATAAACTGAATCTGAACACGTCAAAAACAAAAACACAAATTCTCAATAGAAGTAGGGCCGTGTTAAATTTACCGCCTCTTTTGATGAACAACTCTCCTATTGATTATGTTGAAAAAAATAAAAATCTAGGAATATTTCTCGAGCCTAACCTCAGCTGGAATTCCCATAAATACTTCATCTTTAAATGTTTTAATCTAAAAAGAAATATAAACACTTTGCACAAGTAAAACTCTCTACAAATCTGCCTTCCCTACCTTTTGTTAAAGTTCAGTTTTGAGTAAATGTATCCTCCCATTACACCATTGAATATCAAACCGTTATTCTACAGCGAACATGTCAAACTCAATCGCTACCACGGGCCAACCAAGCAGGATGTTAATTTGTATGGGCCACAAAAAAAAAAAAAAAAAAAAACTATAATTTTTACAAAACAGATTTATTTAAAAAAACAAAAAAGAATAAGAATAATGTTAACACTAATGTTTTCTGCCTGATACTTGGCATCGCTTCTCTGCTACCAGCTTTTCTACTTGTGGAGAAATCTTGTCGGCCGTGATTAATTTCAAAACAGACCCAAGGTGTATATCAGTTATTCGGGATCTAACTGGTGACTTATTCCCTTTCATGACTGAAAATAACTTTTCGAACCGATAGGTACTTCCAAGAATGCAAATGATTTAATATCCTAATTTTCGAGTGTTCTCAAATCGGACTTGTAAATACTTATAAAATTCAGGCATTCCAACCTCACCAAATATATGTAGATCTTAATTCGGAGTCACACTGTATTTCGATAACCTCCATTTGCATAGGATTCGGTACTGATTATATATTTATGGAAAAAATTTAAGAAAATAAATCCGACTTGCTTTTCAAAAGCTCGAAATCTGCAAATCTTTTTTCAAATTCAGTTCTTAGGCCGACAATTTTTTCCGTATATTTTTGATAAGATGCAGTTTCGCCTAAACTTGATTTATGCATATTGTAGGAAAGTGCGTCAAATTCTCGTTTCCCAACTGATTTTCCCAAAGAGCTAGTTTGCATTTAAATGCCTTAACTTGGTCACACATCTTCGTAATAATGTGATCTTTTCCTTGTAGTTTTAAATTTAAGTCAGATAATTGTTTTGTTATATCGATCATGAAAGTTAAGTCCTGCAACCATTCATGATCATGAAACATGCTGGTGTCTTGGTTTTTAGTTATCAGAAACTGACATATTTCTTCTTTCAAGTCCCAGAATCGTTTGAGAACATTAGAGCAAGATAGCCAACGTACCTCGGTATAGTAGGTCAAACCGGAATATTCGCTTCCTAATTCACTTAACAAATCAGAGAACTGACGTTGATTTAAGCCACGAGATCTTATAAAATTTATAATTTTTTTTATAGGTTTCAACACATGCTGCATATTTATAACCTTTGTACATAAAACCTCTTGAGAGCACCGGCGCAGTGGGTAGTGTGTTGGCCTCTGACGCCGATGACACGGGATCGAATCCCGACACAGCCATGTCATCGAACGTGTTTTTCACGATGTTTCTCCTCTGCGGGGTTCTGACAAAACCCCCTGTAGTAAAATTGTCATGAAAAGCTTCTCGAAATTCGCCTTTCGGAACCGGCAATAAACTGTAGGTCCCTTTCACCTATGGGAAAATGAAATCACACACAACATGGGTGATTGAGAGAAGCTCGGCTCAGGTTCTTCATGGACTGTAACGCCAACAACATACATACATACATAAAACCTCTTGATGGATTATACAATGAGTGTGATGAATGTTTGATCCTTTGCAAGTTTCACTTATTTTCTTCTGAAGTATTGCTACTTTAAATGTCTTGTCCTGTTGTAGTGCCACGCATCGGTACTAATTCCAATAATTCCTCAAAAATATTGAAATTATTGTCACCAGCACGAAGAAACACAGCTAACTGAGCTATGCCCCCAATGTCCGTACTTTCGTCACAGGCAATGGAATAAGCTTCAAAACTTGCTGATTTTTCTTTGATCTGATCACTTAAATTACCATCCAGATCAGTTAATCTTTCAGCAACAGTATTACGAGACAAAGAGAAAAGCCTTCACACTTTCAGGAGAGACTATTTCTGCAGCCTTAATCAAACATTCCTTGATGAAATCACCTTCGGTAAAAGGTTTTGAACGTTTAGCTATCAACTCGGACAAAACGTAACTTGCATGCACAGCCGCTTCACTTTCCTCAAAAAATTTAGTAAACACGAGTTGTTGTTTTTTAGGGTTCCGTACCCAACGGTAAAACGGAACCCTATTACTAAGACTTCGCTGTCCGTCCGTCCGTCTGTCACCAGGCTGTATCTCATGAACCGAGATAGTTAGACAGTTGAAATTTTCACAGATGATGTATTTCTGTTGCCGCCACGACAAATACTAAAAACAGAACAAAATGAATATCCAGGGTGCGCCGCGAGCAGTGTGCCAAAAAGCTAGAGCGTGTAGGTCTGGTCAAGACAAGAAAAAAATCGTATGGGAGGGGCAATTTTCTAAAAAGTTGGCTTAAACTGAAAAAAAAAAAAAATATTCAAAATCAACGGTTACATCCACAATGCCGTGATATACTTTTTTGTAAAGCTAGAAACCTCTTCTTTCATCGTGTTTTTAAACCAAGCTGCTTTAAGGAATAGTTTTTGAGAAATTAATTTTCAAACTAAAAATTTTGAAAAAAAAAAACTGAAAAAAAAAATTCGAACTAATTTTTTTCAAAATTTTATGTATTTAAGTACTCATTTTTTCAATAATTCAATTCTCTTATTAGTTTTTAGTTAAAAACAGAAAACCGGATGCAAAAATGTCTTGTAGTTTTTGAGAAATTAAAGAAAAACCCAAACCACTGTTTTCTAAGAAAAACCTTTTTTTTTTTGGTTTTAACGCGGCTGGACTTGTAGGCAAATTAATGTATGAAACATTGACCTCTTTTTTATTATTTTTAAATAATTCGGAGTTTTATGAGGATACAATAAAGTGACACAGTATTGGATTAGCCCTGGATTAATCCTTTTTTTTTCATTGATAACGCCTGAAAACTGACCTGGCAATTTCGTCTGGGTCCGCCCGCCGCCCATGGGTTTTACTCGCTAGGACCTTAAGACAATAAAACCGCAATTTTTCTTTATTGAAAAACAAAATATTTGCAACCCAAATGTAAATAAAAGGCATCGCATTTTTAATAAGAAAACATTTCCAAATGGGATGTTAACTCATCAACACATTACGATGTCAAACTTATACTCTCGAGAAGAACTAACGGACATGCACTTCTGCTACGGTTTAGCTGATGGTCGAGATCGTGGAGCCGAAAGACTCTACGCTGAAAGATATCCCAATCGGAGGTGTCCCAGTCGAAGCATGTTCTCAAGAATCCACCGACGTCTGCGAGAGCACGGAGTGCTAGAGCATCGAAGAAGCGAAAGATCAATTACAGATGGATCAGCAATCTTAGATGAAAGAATTTTGGATTTGGTCCGACGTAATCCCTCCCTTAGTACAAGGAGGATAGCTGTTATGCTTGGAGCGCCCAGAACTAGGGTATGGAGAGTGCCTCATACCGAAAACTTACCCCCGTACCATTTTACGCCAGTTCAGGAACTCACCTCAATCGACAAGTTTTTGAGAGCAGAATTTTGTCGATCATTACTGCTTCGAGATGAAACTAAACGAATCTATTTTGCAAGGATATTCTGGACGGATGAAGCACAGTTTACCAGAGATGGGGTTACTAACTTCCACAATTTGCATCACTGGAGTAGCACCAATCCACATAACAAAAAACAAAATAAATCACAACACCGCTTTATGTTTGGCTTAGTATTGTTGGACAAACTGTAATCGGGCCCCGGTTTTTGAATGCCGTTATTAATGGAGAATCATACCTGCAGTTCCTACCAGACCTTTTGCCCGAATTGATGGACAATGTTCCCTTGGCCATAGCAGATAATTTCATCTACCAGCAAGATGGAGCACCAGCACACTACAGCTTACAGGTTAGAAACTGGCTGGATGATCATTTTAGTGACCGTTGGATCGGAAGAAGGGGGCCCACGGAATGGCCACCTAGATCACCAGATTTAACTCCTCTAGATTTTTATGTGTGGGCATTCATGAAGAATTATGTTTACGAAGTGGAAATAGTATCTTTGGAACAACTGAAAGAACGGATTGAAGACGCTGGAGTCAAATTGCAGGAAAATTTATCTTATGTGCAGCCATTAGAAGGAGATATAATCTTTGCCTTCTAAAAAATGGGGATCATATTGAAAATTTATTATAATTAAACTCCGAATTATTTAAAAATAATAAAAAAGAGGTCAATGTTTCATACATTAATTTGCCTACAAGTCCAGCCGCGTTAAAACCAAAAAAAAAAGGTTTTTCTTAGAAAAAAGTGGTTTGGGTTTTTCTTTAATTTCTCAAAAACTACAAGACATTTTTGCATCCGGTTTTCTGTTTTTAACTAAAAACTAATAAGAGAATTGAATTATTGAAAAAAAAAATGAGTACTTAATTACATACAATTTTGAAAAAAAATTAGTTCGAAATTTTTTTTTCCAGTTTTTTTTTTCAAAATTTTGAGTTTGAAAATTAATTTCTCAAAAACCATTCCTTAAAACAGCTTGGTTTAAAAACATGATGAAAGAAGAGGTTTCTAGCTTTACAAAAAACTATATCAGGGCATTGTGGATGTAACCGTTGATTTTGAATATTTTTTTTTTTTCAATTTAAGCCAACTTTTTAGAAAATTGCCCCTCCCGGCTAAATGGGGGGAATATACCCCCCCCCCCCTCCCATACGATTTTTTTCTTGCCTTAATCAGACCTACACGCTCTAGCTTTTTGGCACACTGCTCGCGGCGCACCCTGTATAAGGGGGGCTCCCATACAACAGACATGATTTTCATCCAAAAAATCCCCTTGGTCACATACTGAACTAAGGTTAGTCGACAATATCCCACAACTATAAGCAAACTTCCCAGTTTTGATCGCTTTTGTGTCTTTGATGAATTAATCCTAGCTGCAAACCTTTTTCCCATATTTCCCATTATTGTTATTCACCTTTTCACATCGTGTCTTTCAAGTAAGATATTTGATTTGAATTCAATGGACACTTTGATGATCAACTATATCTCATCATAAGGATTTTTGATTATCAAAGTAATATGCCGATAACCTGCCTGCAACCAAGATCTGTCATCATACGAAAAATGTGATTTAATGTGATGTCTGATAACATACATAGTCTCTTTCATATTTATATATACAGATGGTACGGAACCCTTCGTGCGCGAGTCCGACTCGCACTTGGCCGGTTTTTTTTTTTTTTTTTTAGTTCTGACTTAAACTCTTGCAATTTTTGTTTTCTTATAATTCCTTCATTGCTATCATATTTAGATTTATGTTGTTCATAGTGACGCTTAATGTTGTATAACTTTGGAACACTTATGTGATTATTACATATTAAACAAATTATTTTTTCTTGTACTTCACAACAAAAATATTCTAATTCCCACTTTCCTTGGAAATTTCTATGTTCATCACAAATTTTTCGCTTAGGTTTACTGCCACTTGGTTTTTTTGAAAGACATACCGAATCGACTTTGCTACGAAAATTCGAGCAACAATGTATCTTTATTCTTTTTTACATTTCTTTTTATACTGGTTGAATATTATGGTTTGCACAGTAGACGCAAGGGACAGATGTGAGCTAGACTCTCATTAATCCTTCTTTGGGTTAGCTGTGCAAAAACATTTATTATTTTATGGTTTCACTCTCTGCGGGGTGATAACATTATCCCTATGTTGGCTAACATTTATTATTTTATTTTCTACCGTCTGCGGGATGATAACATTATGTCTTATGTCGGCTATGTGGGACCGTAACTCGGGAAACGACGTATGTAGGCCTCATTATTGGCCTGTGCGTAAACTGCACATTATTTTGTTCGTATGCAAAATCAAATGAGTCTAAAAGTAGGCAAAAAAGAGGTACAGCAAATACGTACAAAGCAAAGGGAGGACCGTTTTAGCGTTCTCGAAATTTGTTTGTGTACATGTGGTTGGAATGGAAAAATTTAAAGCAATTGAATTTCCCGGTTTGTTTGTATTAATTACTAATATGGATAGTATTTTCTGATTAAAAAAAAAAAAAGGAATGTGTGTGAAAACCTGGAAATTACCGCGGGCCGCGAGTCTGACATGCTCGTTCTACAGTATATACCATATCTTAACAGCAAGGAAAAAAAATTGAATGCGTTTCAAATTGAACAGTCGACATGTTGCTATTTTTTAGCACAGAGCCGTATGTGTCTTTTTTTAATTTTTTTTATGCCATAATGGCTTGATTATACGTAGATAAAAAATAAATATAAGAAACTGCAATCCTTTTATTTTTGTTTTTAATAGGCGAACGAGAAGTCTGAATGCTCCATCGCCATTTCAGCAATTTGGACCATGTGGAAGGATTATGAAAAATTCAGCAATGGTTATGTAAGTAAATAAATGAAATTAAATGCCATATAAGTTAAAAACAAATCTTGTTAAATTAAGTTTTTTAACATTAAAACAAAAAGCAAGGAAGGAAATTTCGTTAAATACAATTACGGCAGGTTGTCTAAAATCGATTGCTTTTGATTTGTACAAATATGCGTAATATTGGTAAACATTATCTGATCCAATTTTCTATCTACTTAAGTAGATACAATATTACAATATTTCTTTATCAAAAATCAAACCAAAACGCCGGCCACAAACTGCAACACGTCCTTATTCTTAAAAAAGCATTCTCATGCCAGCGACTCTTTCAGTGTGGTCACTGTATTACATTTACTGGATAGGATCAGGTCGCCACAAACATCCAATATTCCTTAGCTTCAATGTCAACTTCGATCACTAAGCATCGCCCAAACTATGTGTCGTTAATGGAATGGTTGGCGGCGTTATATGAGAGGGATCACCAACGTTCGTAGAATTCGCGCTCGCGTTCTGTAGTGTTTGATCCCATTGCGGGTAATGGGTCAGGAACTAATGCTGTTATTGGTCTCAGGCTGTGTGTTTCAGCCATCTCCTTAATATGGGCCATCTTACTACAGCATCTTCCATGGCTAAAGTGGAACGTGATATCTGTCACAGATATTCGAATTTTCACTAACAGCCCTGTCTACACATCCAAGGCAAGCCTTGACTGTCGCCAATCCCTTATCGAGATGGCTGAACATTTTAACATTCACTTCTAATGGTTACCAGGACACAGCAACATCTCAGGAAATGAGAGAGCTGACATGCTCGCCAAAGGAGGAACGACGCAACGAAATAACATGCATACGCTGGTACGCCACTAGCTAAATTGGAGCTAATGAATCAAGCCATGGTTGAGAGGAACCTGAGATGAATCCAGGGACACACCTGCCTAACCACCAGGCAAATCTGGCTTGACCGACGACCGTTGTTGTCATCACTGGTCACTGTCTTATTGCCAATCATGCACAAAGAGTAGGGAAAATTTCGAATGACTTCTGCAGAAGCTGTGAAGACGAAGAGGTTGGGTCCATTCAGCACCTGCCCTGCGTCTGCCCGGCCCTTTGTCATAGTAGGAAACAATACCTATATCTTACTTCCTTAACAACCTGACTGACGTTCAGCGGATAAGGATAACTGATCTTCCTAATTTCGTAAGAAGCACAAAATGGTTCCATGAATAGGGGGTCGACCACCCTCGTAGCATCACCTAGCTATCTAGCCTAGGTGTGTACTGCCCCCCTCCGGGGAGTCTACGTATTACCAACATACCTACCTTTACAATCGCCGACGGTTTCAACTTCATTGCCCCTTTTCTCAACCACTTCATACTCCATTGGGCTAAATGTTGGCGTCAATTTGTGCGGCCGCATGACATTACAAAGTACAACTTTATCTCCTACGGCTATAACTATCTTTTTTGCTCCTTGCCTTCTATCTTCCCTCTCCTTCCTTTCCTGCTTATTAATAGTATCCAGTATTATTAGTATTATTAATAGTATCTAGCCTCTATATCTAGGAGCTTGGTGGTAAGATCTCGTATGTCCGGAATTTTATCTCGAATAACCCTGTTGAACAACAATTCACTTGGTACTTTCCCCTGTTGTTCCATGTGGAGTGACGTTATAGATGAGAATGAATTTCTGAATCATCCTTTTGTAATTAGCACCATTGGAATGAGTGAAGGCGTTTCACTAGGGAGCGGTTCATATTTTCGACCTCCCCGTTAGCTTGGGGCCAGTAAGGTGGGGGTGTTAATTAACTCGATGTTCTTTGATTTAATATCACAACTCACAAATTGACGACCATTATAGGATTTTACCGATTTTGGGTAATCCAACCGGCGAAATATTTCCTCTTGTTCCTTCGGAAGTTATTTTCCTAAGGAATCTGATTTCTTGGTGACGGGAGAAGTAATCAATAATCACGAAAACCCATTCATAATTAGTGACCTCATAATTTCTTCCGATGCCTACAACTCTGTCGTTACCGCAAGCACCCATCTACTGTCCACTCTGAACCAATATCATCCTCCCTTATCCCTTAAGTTCTCCTATAAAATAAACCAAACTTCCTCCACTTATGATCACTCCTTCTTTTTCAACTTCCGAAAGGCCGACTTCGCCTCACTTATCAAGTCAGTTAACGAGATAGACTTTAGCCTCTTCTTGAGCGAAAACACGCCTATTGCCATCGCAATAGACTTTTTCTATACCGCTCTCTTTAACTGCATAATCCAAGTTGTTCCTTACGTCCCTCGAAAAAATTGTTTCTCAACACCTTTATGGTATAACAAGGAACTGCGTACTCTCCGTAATACGAGAAATAAGCTTTGGAAGAAGTTTTTAACGTCAAATTCCCTCTCTGATTATGCGAAGTACCAACAAGCCTCTCAACGCTTCTTTATCCTCTGTGACAACCCCTACAACTCATATCTTCAAAGAATGCAGACGTCCCTTATTACCGATCCTAGACGCTTCTACCAATTCATCAACCTCAAAAGAAAATCAGATGGGGTCCCTTCCACTCTCAAATGGAACAACACTACCTCCGACGACCCCAAAATCGTCGCGAACCTTTTTGCCTCATTCTTTAGCCTATCATTTAGCGACTGCAGTTATAAACCCGACCCTGTATTTTTTCAGCTATATGAATAACTGCTCTCAGACATCGCTCTCTGTAATTGATATCAACGAGGACTTGGTTCACCACAAGATAAACCAACTTAAAGATGACTTCTCTCCGGGTCCCGATGGTCTCCCAGCCATTCTCCTCAAGAAATGTATCGCTTCCTTCTGCAAACCTCTCTCCATTCTCTTTCGCCTTTCACTTCGTCAAGCTTCCTTTCCAACCGTTTGGAAAAATTCTTACATTTTCCCCACTCACAAAAAAGGTCCCAAGATGGATATTTCTGACTACAGACCGATTGCTAAATTGTCCGCTATCCCTAAGCTCTTCGAGTCCGTCGTGTATGATTCAATGTTGTTCCACTGCAAATCCATCTTCTCCTCCCGGCAGCATGGTTTCTTAAAAGGCAGGTCTACCACAACCAACCTTACCGAATTTGCCTCCAAAATACTTCTAACTCTGGAGCAAGGCAACGAGGTTGATGTTATCACTACTGACTTTAGTAAAGCATTCGATAAGTTAAGCCATACATTAATTTATTTTAAATTAGAGGCTTTAGGCTTCCCGCCCCAAATCATATAATGGCTTAAATCGTACCTTGAGAATCGCCAATATAGAGTACTTTTCAGAAACTGTATCTCTGGCCCCATCATCGCCTCTTCTGGTGTTCCGCAAGGTAGTCATCTCGGCCCTTTAATATTTGTCCTCGCTGTTAACGATGTCGACCTTATATTAAAAGATTCTCATTTGTCAATATATGCAGATGACATGAAAAACAGCAAGACAATATCAACTCCTGCAGACTCGCTAGCACTCCAAAGCAACCTTGTATCCTTCGGTAATTGGTGTGATAACAACAACCTGGAACTCAACATCGGTAAATGCCAGTTCGTTATGTTCTCTCGGAAACGCTTTCCCTCTGCTCCTGGAACATATTATCTACTTAACGAGCCTGTACCCCACGTCTCCTTCATACGCGACCTAGGTATCATATGCGACAGAGAGCTAAACTTTGTCTCCCACATCAATCATATCATACACAAAGCTAATTCTGCCCCTGGTTTTATAAAACGTTGGTCTAAGGAATTCTCGAATCCCTACGTCACTTAATCCCTCTACATTATATACGTCAGACCTATCCTGGAATAAGCCAGTCAAGCCTGGTCTCCGTATTACGTTAGCCATTCTGCACGAATTGAAGCTGTGCAACGCAGATTTCTGCGTTTTGCCTTAAGAGGTCTCCCGTGGTCTGACAGGACTGTATTACCACTCTACGAAGACCATCTACAATCGATCGGCTTACAAACCCTGAAAGCACGCCGTGAGGCAGCTGACATTCTCTTCATTTACCAGCTTATAGCTGGAATTATCGACTCTCCTGCCCTCCTTGAAATGGTTTCGCTCAATACCAACCCTCGCCGCCTGAGATCAAGTCCAATTTTCAGACTTCCTCCTCATCGCACTAACTATGGCTACAACGAACCAATTTGTAGAATGTTATGTTTAGCCGAACATTCTCAAACATCTCTCCTAAGGTCCAATTAAATAAAAAAAAAAATCTAATCTGATCTAATCCCTATACCTCCCACACACCACTTCACCCTATTCTCCCGTAGGTTAAGTAGCTAGTATTTCAGTTTAAATTTAAGTTTAGATTGTTAAAGGATAGCTTGTAATAAGCTTAATAATAAATTAAATTAGTTCCGGACATAGTTCCATATCGGTCCGAGTATACATTTAGTTCCGGACATGGACATGTTTTTGCTAGTTCCATATCGGTGCGAGTATGCATTCAGGTCCGGATATGGACATGGTTTGCTAGTTCCAAATCGGTGCGAGTATGCGTGCAGGATCGAATTCTTTTTATTCTTAGTTCCATTCAAGGAGATTTTTTTTGACACACTAAAAGCATATTTTTTGAAAGTACATAATCTAATGCTAAATATGTTTTTTTGTTAGACTGATTATTTTGTCAACTACATATGTATGTACCGTGCACCGTGGCGCAGTGGGTAGTGTGTTGGCCTCTGACGCCGATGACTCGGGATCGAATCCCAACACAGCCATCTCATCGAACGTGTTCTTCACGGTGTTTCTCCTCAGCGGGGTTCTGACAAAACCCCCTGTAGTAAAATTGTCATGAAAAGCTTCTCGAAATTCGCCGTTCGGAACCGGCAATAAAACTGTAGGTCCCTTTCACCTATGTGAAAATGAAATCACGCACAACATGGGTGGTTGAGAGAAGCTTGGCTCAGGTCCTTCAAGGGCTGTAACGGTCACCAAAGACCAAAGCCAAAGACATATGTATGTACGTATGTACTCTGATGGACAAAAGTATTCGTAATGTGATGTTACTAACAATAAAAAGAGGAGAAGACAAGTTAAAAAAGTTGTTATTTGGAAAACGTTTTTTTATCTTATAGAGAAAGATATAACAACAAATTAAATAAAACTCAAAATAAAATTCATTACAAAAACAAACAGTAGCATTAAAAGTAACTAAACAATTGAGAATTTGGTTGGACAAAAGTATTCGTAATTTTATGTTAATTCAAAACACACTTTTAATTACTTAAAATTTAGTAGTTGGTTGAATTGCCTTTTGGCTTAATAACAGTCTATTTGCTTGCAGTCTATTTGACAAGGAATGTACCAACTTTTTGGTGAAGTCAGTACCTATTTTTGTCCATTCTTCCTGTAGCAAGTCTGTTTAGACGTTATGTTGTGTCGTCGCACCCGTTTATCCAACATATCCGATAGATGCTCTATAGGATTGAGATCTGGTGATTGGGGTGGTATTTTCAAGGTACGAGGAGTGTTATATGATATCCACGATCGAACCATTTCAGCAGTGTGCCTTGGGTCGCTGTCTTGCTGAAAGTAAAAATCGTTGCTCAGATGTAAATCATTATCACTGATCTTTAAATTTTCCTTCTAGATCTTAAGGTATACTTCTTTTTTCATGATTTCGTCGATGAATACAAGCGTCCCTATACCAGAAGCTGGCCTATATCGCCATATCATGACTCCACCACCACCATGTTTGCCAGTTGATTGAACATTTTTTTGATCTAATTCGGTGCCTGCTTTTCTGCAAGTCAAAACTCGTCTATCCGATCGGTAAACACAAAATTTACTCTCATCGGAGAGCAAAACTTTCTCCCAAAACGATTTTGGTTTGCCCGAGAATTCTTTTGCAAAATCCAGTCTCCTCCTTTTGTTCACCTTAGTAATAGAAGGCTTCCCTCTACAAGTTCTAGCCCTATACCCCTCATTTCTGAGTACTCTTCGGACTGTTCGAGGGTCAACTTCTGTTCGGGAGGTCTCTTTTATTTCTGAGGCAATTTGGGAGGACGGTGTCTTAGGTCCCTTCTTTATCATTAAAAGAATTTTCCTCTTATCTCTCAATGTCAGTTTACTCGGACGACCACTCCTAGGCTTTTATTTAAGTCCGATGAAATTTTCAAACGTTTTGTAATATCATATGCAGTGGCGTAACTCTTTTTCACTATGTCACTAATTTTTTCCCCTGATTCACCACTTTAAAAAGATTTAAAATTATCTTTCGCTCTTCAGTAGTTTCTTTACTTTTACGTATCATCCTGCTCATATCAGTTAATTGTGCTTTGCTGTATCATAGCTGATATCAAATTATAACAGTAAATACCTTAAAGTTTAAAATATACTCGTTCAAGCACTGTATTTTGTTATTGTGTTTGGAAATATTGTATGCTATTTAGAAATTACGAATACTTTTGTCCAACCAAATTCTCAATCGTTTAATTACTTTTATTGGTACTGTTTGTTTTCGTTATAGAATTTATTCTGAGTTTTATGTAATTCGTTGTATATATCTTTCTTTATAAGATAAGAAAACGTTTTCCTAATAATAGCTTTTTAAAAGTGTTTTTTTCCGCTTTTTATTGTTAGTAACACCACATACCTCGACGAAGTTAAGATTGCCATATCGAAGCTCAAGTCGAATAAAGCTGCTGGCGCAGACGGACTGTCTGCTGAGCTCTTCAAGGCAGCTGGGGATGACCTGGTTGGGAGCATGCACCAGCTCATCCGTAAGATATGGTTAGAGGAAAGCATGCCCGAGGAATGGAGTCTCAGCATCGTATGCCCGATCCACAAGAAAGGAGGCCCCTCTGATTGCGCCAACTATAGAGGAATAAGTTTTCTTAACATCGCCTACAAAATCTTCTCTGCCGTTTTGTGTGAACGCCTGAAGCCTTTTGTAAATAAGCTGATAGGTCCTTATCAGTGCGGATTCAGGTCAGGGAAGTCCACCATCGACCAAATCTTCACACTACGGCAGATACTGGAGAAAACCAATGAATTTCAAGTCGACACTCACCACCTATTTGTCGACTTTAAAGCCGCATACGACAGCGTAATTAGAGACGAGCTGTACAACGCTATGTCTACCTTTGACATACCTGCTAAACTCGTCAGACTATGCAGGATGACTTTGGAGAATGCTCGCTGCTCCATCCGAATCGGTGAACACCTTACCGATAGTTTTGATGTCAAAAAAGGATTTAGGCAGGGCGATGTGCTGTCGTGTGATTTCTTCAACATCATATTGGAAATGATTGTGCAAAAATCACTGGCCAATAGAAGAGGCACAATCTATTTCAAATCCTCGCAACTCCTTGCATACGCCGACGATATTGACATAATAGGTAGATCACAGCGAGATGTCAATGAGGCGTTTGCGAGTATTGAGATGGAGGCGGCGAAAATTGGTTTGGCGGTAAACGAGGGCAAAACTAAATATATGCTGTCATCAAAAAAGGACGCTCAACACCGACGTCTCGGCCAGAACGTTTGTATAGGCAGATATAAGTTCGAGGTAGTTAAGGACTTCGTCTATCTTGGCTCCGCAGTGACCTGGAACAACGACATCAGTTCCGAAATCAAACGCAGAATCACTTTTGCCAATCGCTGTTTCTTTGGGCTCAGGAGGCAACTGAGTAATAGATAGATAATAGAGTAATAGATATAGAGTTGACTCTATATAAGACCCTTACCATCCCGGTCCTGTTGTACGGCGCAGAAGCATGGACACTATCAAAAGCGGATGAGGAGGCCCTTGGTCGGTTCGAGAGAAAGATTTTGCGCGTGATTTTTGGGCCTATAAACGCAGACGGGGGATGGAGGAGAAGATGCAACCACGAACTTTACGGGCTTACAGCGACATGAGCCTACTCAGGCGTCTACGGATTCAACGCCTAAGATGGCTGGGCCATGTAGAGCGAATGGACACCACAGCTCCAGCCCGGAGAGTCCTTGAATCCAACCCCGAGGGACGAAGAAGCAGAGGACGGCCGCCCTTAAGATGGCGCACACAGGTGGAAGGGGACCTCAGCCAACTGGGTGTGCGGCTATGGAAAAGGCTAGCGAAAAATCGTGCTAGATGGAGGGGCATGTTGGTTGAGGCCCAGGTTCACCCCGAACTGTAGCGCCCACTAAGAAGAAGAAGAACACCACATACGAGGGCGCCGTGGCGCAGTAGTTAGTGTGTTGGACTCTGACGCACGATGAGCTAGTTCGGATCCCGATAACACCAACGCCATCGAATGTTTATTTCGCGGCGTCCCTCCTCGGTGGGGTACTGGCAAAACCCCCCGTAGTATTTATAACTTGCCTGGAAAAAGCTTCTTGACTCACGCTGTTCGGAATCGGCATTAAACTGTAGGTCCCTTTCACCTGTGTGAAAAATAGAATCACACACAACATGGGTGATTGAAGGGAAGCTTGGCTCTGGTCCTTCATGGGCTGTAACGCCACCAAAGAAGAAGAAGAAGACCACATTACGAATACTTTTGTCCATCAGTGTATGTACATATGTATGAAGTTTATATTTTTGTATTATCTTTTTTATTGTTGTTTGGTTTAATATAGTAGTACAAAATTGTTTTAATAAATCGATCCAGTTTTATTTTGCCATTGAATTAAATAACAGGAACTAGTTCCGATCGGGAAAAGAAACGTTCCATGTTCGTTCCGCGGTTGGAACTATTTTGCGCAACTCTAGTAGGTTGGGTCGAGACGAGGAAAAAATTGTATGGCATGGTCTATTCCCCCCCGTCTAACCGGGAGGGGCAATTGACTTAAAACATAAAAAAAAAAAAAAGCTATTTAAAAACAACAATAACACCAACGATGCCATGTTATACATTTTTGTAAAGCCAGGAATCTCTTCTTTTATTTTGTTTTTTAAATAAAGCTGCCTTAGTAAATAGCTTTAAAAAAAAATATTTTCGAACTCAGAGTTAAATAAAAGTTGAATAAAAAATTCATATTCAGGCTTATTATGAATTTCACCCGAACAAAATACCACTTCGAATCAGCTGTGACATTTCGAACAACGTTTGATTTTGACAAGTAGTGTGAAATACAAGTTGATAAAATAACTGCAAACATAAGCGGTTTTTATAAACTTGAATTTAATTTAAAATACACAGCATAGCCATTAGGATTTTATCTGTCGACCTCCAGAACGGACCTCTAAACGCACACTTTCCGGGCAGTAGTGACTCGGCTGTGACACCACCTCAGGTCATCCAGCCGACGACATCCTCCCTCGAACGTGCTCCCAACCTGGTCACCAACAACAATGTCCTATGGGCCATAAAAAGCTTTGCACCCTACAAGTCCCCAGAACCAGATGGTATCATACCAGCTGAGCTCCAGCAGGTAGCAGATATCATCCTCCCCTGGCTTGTAGTCATATACAAGAGTTGCCTCTCCCTATCTTACATCCCTAGCAAGTGGAAGGTAACCAAAGTCATTTTCATACCCAAGGCAGGCAAAAGCTCCCACACGTATGCAAATGTCCTGAGGCCTATTAGTCTTACTTCTTTTCTATTAAAAACTCTAGAGAAGATTCTAGACGCACACATTCGTTACAGCTGCTTCTCAGGAAGGCTGTCGGTTAATCAACATGCCTACAACAAAGGCAAATCGGTAGAAACAGCGTAAGGAATATACTCTAGTCGCCTTTCTCGACATTAAGGGTGCCTTTAACAATGTTGAACCATGGGCCGTCACCAAAGCGCTGACTGATCTGGGTGTTACGGAATCAGTGATAGAACTGGTACGACAACTGCTAACACAAAGAATGATTAGCAGAGGTACACCACAGGGTGGAGTACTCTCCCCTCTCCTGTGAAACGTGGTGGTCAACGAACTACTACTCCTGCTTGGATAGGAAGGGTACGCTGTGACCGCCTATGCAGATGACCCGATCTCCCTCTATACCGATGGCCCTAAGATGGAGTCGGGTGTAGGCAGTGGAATCTTCTCCAAGGAGCTCAACCTCAGCCTATCCTTTAGACTCCCATGCCCTTGCATGGCTCAGGATCAATGTAATATCCGCCAAGGATATTATCATTTGCACGGACAGCCAATCTGCGATAAAGTCCCTGGCAGCGGTAACCCACAAATCAAAGATATCTCTTGACTGTCGCCTATCTCTAGATGAGATGGCTGAGCAGTTCAACATTAAGGTATTGTGGGTTCCCGGGCATAGGGATATTCCGGGAAACTGCGCGGCCGACGAACTCGCAAAGTTAGGGTCTAGCACACTCAGCCTACCTACCCTCGGGTATCTAGAAACACCAATAAATACGGTAAAGCACATGATAAGACTCCAAACCAATGAGGTGACCAACCTCCAATGGAATGAGAGTAATATCAGCTTTATCACCAAACAACTCTGGCCTAACTTTCATTTTAATACATGTATCCTCATCCTGTTCGCCTCCAAAAAACAAGTGAACATTTTAGCTGTGTTTGATATTTAATTTCGCCCGGAATTAGTGTTCGTAATAAGGGGATTGTTTCGAACATGACATTTTTTTTCACGCTAAATTCATAATAGGCGAAGAAAAAAAGGGAAATATTTCGGGTGGAATGTTGCTCGGGCGAAATTCATAATAAGCCTGATTAATTTTTTCCATTTTTTTACGTAAAAAAGTATTATTTTTGTTTTGAAAATTCAATGCTCTTATTAATTCTTAGTCAAAAACAGACAACCGGGTGCTAAAATGTCTTAGGCTGCGCGAGTTATGAATAGTCCGAAGACTATCCAATAAAAAGAATAAAAACACATAAAACATGGTTTGATATATGTATTTATTACAACACGAAATTAGCGACGACTAAACATTGACTGACTCCAATACCAGGCTCTAACCCAAGCTTTATCTCTGTACAGAGATAAAGTTTGTGAGAGCCATGCTAGCTACTGAGAAGGTGTACATTTGTTGCTTTGTTTAACGAACAAACAAAGGCACAATGATAAACACATTTCGAGGAGAGGTAAATGACTTACGTCATGTAACTCGCGCACAGTGATGCGAGATGCGATTCGGGAAGCGATACAAGAAGCGATACGAGATGCGATGCGAGATGCGATATGGTCCGCCCAGTGAAAGCTGCTCTGTACTGTTCTGTTTTTCTTTTTTTTTTTGTATAGAGACTCACGCAGGTTCAAAAGTTTCTTATATTCTCTTATGATGTGTTGACACACGCAACCTGGGGTCGTTGATGTTCGTTCACTACTCTCAGAGGTGGTTGTCCTATACCTAGATAGGACGAGAGCCGACCAAATTCCGCGTTGGTTATAGTCCGCAGTAATTCGTTCAAGCACTTTA
Source organism: Eumerus sabulonum (assembly GCA_951905685.1). Classification (NCBI taxonomy): domain Eukaryota; kingdom Metazoa; phylum Arthropoda; class Insecta; order Diptera; family Syrphidae; genus Eumerus; species Eumerus sabulonum. The sequence goes on from OX645063.1 coordinate 39,863,708, forward strand.
GTATTGTATACGCAGAGGATGAACTTCGGTTGACCATATACTGTGAGTGTTATGCCTGCAGCAGTATGTTTGGTCACTTTCCATTCACAACTGCGTTGCATACTTTTGTCCGTATAGGAATTACTTTTTCTTGGCTATGAAGCGAATTTGAACCATAAACCTTACGCTCGGCGGTCGATGATGTTAACCACTGCACCACGGCCCCGTTTCATTATTTTGAGGGATGTAGTTGGGAGGAAAAACTTGGCTTGTCTGCTACCTTTCGTTTGTAACCAGTAGTGATCCGTCGTGTTCTTTAGCCAATTGTTTATGCAGCATTTGGTGGTGCTGATGGGTATGCCGCAGAAAGGCCGTGGCATCGTAAATGGTGATGCAGAGCCTTTCCTTTGCTAGTAGGTCCGCCTTTTCGTTGCCTATATGGCCGCTGTGTCCAGGTTTCCAGATGAGATGAACTCTGTTTGTGCTGGCCAGCTGGTGAAGTAGCTGTAGGCAGTCCCATACCAGTTTGGAGGTGATTTCATAGCTCTTTAGGGCTAGAAGTGCAGCCTTGCTGTCAGGGAGAATGTAAATGTTTTTGTTAAGAATATTTCTGTTTATATTTTCTCTGAGGCAGAGTTCTATAGCAAATATCTCTGCTTGAAAAACGGAGTTATATCTGTCCATGCCTACGTAGATGTATGTGTCTGTATTTGCTCCATATACTCCAGCCCCAGCGCCTTCGTTCGTTTTGGAGCCATCTGTGTACCACACGTAGGATCCACGATTGAAGGAGGGTCTATCCTGTTCCCAGTTTTGTCGGTTGGGGAATATGACCTTGTAGTTTTGGCTGAAGTTGTATCTGGGGAGACAGTTGTCTGTGAGAGATATGTATCTTTAGGATTTCATACCTGTTTATTTCGGTAAGGATATCAGAGTGAAAGAGCCTACGGTCAGAGTCATCCTCCACGATCAGTCTATGGGCGAAGACCATTGCTTCTTTCTTCAGTTGAAGATGAAGAGGGGGCAGGTCTGTGATGACTTCTAGTACTGCTGTGGGGGTTGATCTCATGGCCCCGGTGATACAGATGCAAGCTTGTCTTTGCAATTTGCTAAGCTTGGCTTGCACTGATACTTGTTTTGTTTTGTGCCACCAGACGGGCGCAGCATATGTAAGAATTGGTCTGGTGATTGCTGTATATAGCCAGCGGGACATGTTGGGGTTTGTGCCCCAGATTTTGCCAGTGAGACTTTTGCTGGTCCATAAAGAAATCCTGGCTTTCTCAATGGTCTTTGTAATGTGAGAGTTCCAAGTGAGCTTTTCGTCCAGAGTTATCCCTAGATATTTGACTTCTTTTGAGAAGTCTATCGCTTCACCAAAGAGGGTAGGTTTGGTAAGTTTGTGCCTATTCCTTCTTTTGGTGAAGGCGACAATGGTGCTTTTCATGACATTTAGTGCAACCTTTATGCATGAGTTTGCAACAAGGTTTAATGCCCGTTAGAGGAGTTCTGAGACTTTGTCTTCGAATTTGCCTCTAATCAAGATCACTATGTCGTCAGCGTAGCCTTGGACATAGAAGTCATTGCTCCTAAGTATGCTTATCAGTTCATTAACCACGATGGACCACAGGAGTGGTGAGAGAACCCCGCCTTGAGGGCATCCTTTCGCGGCGTTTACGCTGATTTTGTCAATGCCTAATGAGGTGTTTATTTTCCTGTTGCTAAGCATGTGTTGGATCCAATGGCATGTGGTATTGTCCACCCCTGTGCTGAGGATGCAACGTTTTATTTGGGTGTATTCGGTGTTATCGAAAGCACCCTCAATATCGAGAAAGCAACCTATCGCAATTTCTTTGACGCTCAGGGATTTGTTGATCCGGGCCGTTAGTTCCTGAAGAGCATGCGTGGTCGATTTCCCAGGCTGGTAGGCATATTGGTTTTTGTGAAGTGGTGATCTTTTCAGTGCACCGTCCCTGATATGCCTATCCAGGATTTTTTCTATTGTTTTTAGGAAGAAAGAGTGAGTTACTTTAGAGTGCTTTTTATTGACTGCCAGTATGATTACTGGTTCTATGTTGGTTCGCGCAGCGGCGAATTGCTGACCCAGCATAGTGTCAGACGCTGGAACAGGCAAGGTGTTATTCGCTGGTCGATTTCTAAATATCAGCGGTGGCGATGAATCCGGCCTAGTTCTAGGTATTGACCGCGACGAGACATCCGGTATGTTTCCCGAAATTGGTGTTTGGGAATGTTATTCTGGGTAATCCTCTGGGTTCAACGTAACCCGCTTGGACTTCATTGAATTTGGCTTCATCTGTATTTTCTTCAGTTATCTCATGAGGAGTCAAGAGCCATGGCTCCAATGGATATCCAGCGTCTCCTATTTTAAACACATATGTACATACATGCATACATATGTATGTACATATGTACCTATATTAAAAATAATCACAATTGGAAATAAATGTTTTGTACTCAAAAGCCACTCATTTCTTTCACCGTTCTTATATTGTGACATTCTCGAGGATGCGTATCATCAACGAAACGAATTCTTTGTTCATCATCACAAACCTGAGGAAAATGAAAGTAGTAAAAGTTAATATAATTTAAATACATACGTATGTATTTATCGAACAAAAAATAATTCACGAGTAACACATATATATTACAGATGCTTAGCTGTTACTGGAGCAATTATTCGAACATCTGTTCCGTCTATGCACCCTATAATTCCTGGGATTTGATGTTTCTTAAAGAATTTAATGTTTATTATCCCTCTCTCCGTCGCTGACATCCACATAGTAATCCACGTCATTTTCTCTCAAAAGACGACTGCACTAGTCCAATCTCTTGGTCCTTTCCGATTCCAATCTGGTAACCTAACCTCCTTATGCAAAGAAACGCAGACATGCACTCAACTTCACCATGGGTCGAATGGCAAATGGTTTCTTCATTGAGGGAAGGTTGTCCGACAGCAAATCCAGCAAGTACATGAACATTGGTTTATTTACTCTGTAGTACTGGTGAAACCTGAAAAATAAGAAATATATTTGTGCAATACTACATATGTACATATGTATAACTATTTCGCAACGATATTTTATTTTTATTTACAAAGCTTGTGGTAGTGGTAACTCCAAGGGGTTGGATTTTTCTCTCAAATTTAAATGTTCTTACTGAAAAGAAATGAATAGCAGCGGTGATGGTCAACTGTCAAAATATACGAACACGACTTCGAAAAGAATTTGCTTCGAAAGATGTTTCTTTTTTGGTCTAGTGCCGGGTATTCGCGCAGTAGTTGACGAATGGATTATATTTCTTCTTCGTCCCTGCAGCTTCTGCAGAAGTCATTGTGAGGCTAGCCTAGTCTGGCTGCATGGTAGGATATCATGCAGGGCCCAATGAGGGCACCGACTGCCAATCGAATATTACCCCAACTGAACCTTAGCAGACTTTCTGTCTTTTCCTTATCATAGGCGGACCATGTTGATCTTGCCGTTGCGCGTGTTTCTAATAAATGCTATCGTTTATTGGCTTTCACTATTAGTTCCGCCTCTATTTCTCTGAAAAGTGTACTGAGCCGCGTTTTAGCCTCAGTTGTGATATGCGTGGAGTTTGCGCCTGGTCATAATCCAACCAGCTCGTCCGCCTACTCATTTCCAGAAATATTCATATATGGTGGCGTTACAGCCCATGGAGGACCAGAGCCCGAATCTTTGAGCCTTTTGAGACCTGCATCGGATTTCAGTAAAGAGATGCGCTGTCATGCGACTTCTTCCACAAATCGGTCCAGTTGCTGGACTACACAGACGATATTGATATTGTCGCAAGTTCTCATCGCACCATTTTGGAAGCGTTCAGGGTGATTGAAGACCGGGCAACAAGCTGGTCTTCACACCAATAAGGAGAAGACGAAATGTAAGCTGTCAACAAAAAATCGGTCCGTCACCCATCAGCTAGGATAAAAGATTGTATAAAGATCTGTAGCTGTAATTTCGGGGTGGTGTAGGAGTTCAAATACTGTTGCTACTTCGGCTTGTCAAAAAAGCTAAGGTCCAAACTCCTGCCCCGAAGAACCAAGGTTATACTCTAGAAGACTCTTATCCGGCGAGTCCTGCTATATGGAGTCGAAAGCTCTAAGAGAATCCTGCGACGGATATGGGGTCTTTTCGCCGAGGAAGAGGAATGCAGGAGAAAACAACCGCAAACTCTATGAACTGTACAAAAATGTCGATAAAGTCCGAAAGGCAAAAATCCGTCGACTTCAATGACTCGACTAATTCGTTTAGATACAAATGTATGTATATCTTCGTCCGTCACGTTGACCCCTGTTGCCTTTATCTTTTTCCTTTAATGCGAGAGAATTTCAGAAAATGTTTTATCGCACTTGACGACAAGTCAAGCTGAGTGATAAGGTCACTACAGGGTATGCACGATTTTCACTGCAAATCAAATAAAAAGTGACTTTTCGTTATTTGTTGATATGTACTCCATGAACTCCAAAACTTATACTATGATATATAAAATGGTCCGTAAAACTATTATTATTATTATTATAATTCATTAATATACATATAGTCTCGAAATTCGCCGTTCGGAACCGGCAATAAACTGTAGGTCCCTTTCACCTATGGTAAAATGAAATCACACACAACATGGGTGATTGAGAGAAGCTCGATGTTGTGTGCGCCACGGCGCTCTGATTATTAGGGCATAATTATTAAAGTCATAAACATTGACAGATCCTCGAGTGTAGGGCTTCTTAGTGTCAACTAACATAATACCGTGGCTTTAAGGTCAAAATAAATGGTGTATTTGAAAGTAAACAGGAACATCGACTTTTTAAGTCAACAAAACTCACTAATGTTTAAGTTCGTCTGTAGAAATGTTCGTGCCAATGTCGATGCAAAGCTTTTGCATTCTCTTCTATCGACATATCGCTTTCCTTTCATCTGCAAATGCAATTTATACAATTACGGCACTAGATCAAGCGAATATGCCGAGTGGTCGTTGCTCAAAATCGGTCATAATTATTGACTGATGCGATCAACTTTGCACATTCTTGGGTCATCTGGCAATTTGTGCGGAATAAAGCATGGACAGACTTTACGGAGTCCAAATGTTAAAATATGAGAAATTGTTAATTTGAAGATATTAAATTTCATTTCATTTAATTTCAAGTGTTTAAACGATCTTTGAACTTTAAAGCGCTTATTCCACTCGTGGTGTCTGCTAAATGGCCATTACCATATATGTACTTGCTTCATTGGCTGAAGCGTTTCGATAAAAATTGTTCAAAAATTGTTCTTGATTTAATGTGTAATATTTTTATTTGTATGTTTTTAGTGCTGCAAAAGTCTATTAGATCAGGTCCGGAAGCACCGGACCAGACATGAGAGTTAAATTCTAATTATAAGGCGAATGAACGCCTTATAGATTGTAACCAGATCTAAGGGTGAGAAATATTTCTTGCATATGTACAAGAAGCCTAGGCATTTCGCGGCATTTTTGTCGACAGTGAATATGTGGTCGCTCCAATTAAGATTGTAAGCTTTTCGGTTCCCGAGATGCAAGTGCCATCCATTCATGGATAATGGCTGCGCATTAGTTATGCGCTCTGATGGCAGGAGACAGCATTGTGTTTTGAATGCATCTATTGTTTTTACCGCATCATCCAATGTTGTCGAAATCGGAATTTAATGAGTTTAACATACTCTGTCGCTCACTATCTACACCTGAAGTTTTTTTTTTTTTTTTTCTTTTAGTGACTCGTGCAGGTTCAAGAGTTTTTATATTCTCTTATGATGTGTTACACACACAATCTGAACGGAGTACAGTGGTTTAGGTCGTTGATGTTAGTTCACTACTCTCAGGGGTGGTTGTCCTAGATAGGATGAGAGCCGACCAAATTTCGCGTTGGTTATAGTCCGTAGTAATTCGTTCGAGCAGTTTAGTATTGCATACGCAGAGGATGAATTTCAGTTGACTGTGAGTGTTATGCCTGCAGCAGTACGCCTGATCACTTTCCATTCACCTCTGTGTTGCATACTTTTTGTCCGTATAGGAATTACTTTTTCTTGGCTATGAAACGAATTTGAACTAAAGACCTTCCGCTCGGCGGTCGATGATGTTAACCACTGAACGAATGAACGAAGTGAACGAATATGAGAAGCTAAGTGTACTGTCGTCAGCGAAGGAGTGAATTGGATTAGAAGTGGCAGACAAGAGATCATTTAAAAAAATGAGAAAGAGTATTGGAAATAAGACGCAGCCCTGGGGAACACCAGCATTTAAGAAACGGGTTTCAGACCTGAATCCGTCCGAAACAACTTGAATTGATCGGTAGCTTCTAATCCATTGAAAAAGGGACTCATCGATCCCGAAAGCACGCATTTTCGACAAAAGGGCTTCATGCCAAACCCTGTCATATGCTTTCGATATATCCCGTGCAACTATTTTGCTTCCACCTGCTTGGTGAGGCGAGCGATTTCATTTTTCGGCGAGACGATATATCAAATCACAAGTGGATCTGTTACTGCGGAAACCGTACTGACCCTCCTTGAGGAGTTTCCGTGATTCAAGATATTTCATAGGCTGACGGTTATTCAGCGTTTTCCATGACCTTGGAAAGAAGGGACGTTAGTTCAATGGGTCGGTAGTTGGAGGTAGAAGATGATTCCCCTTTTTTTAATAGAGCCCAGAGGAGTAGGAAAGGTGAAAAAGCGTACGCAGTGGTTTTGTCAGCGTAGAAGAATACCTCTTGAGAACTATTGGGGCAATACCATCTGGACTAGCGGATTTGTATACATATATCTAGGTCCTTAAGAACCCTTGCGACTACAAAAGTGCGGAAGTGTATTAGTCCCATGGTGGAATTGACGCACTCTTGTACAAGCGGAGACAAGTAGGTTAGCTTTGTTTAAGGGGATGACAGCTGGAATGTCATTGTGGATGAGCGTCGATATAGACGATGTAGTTGAGGTTTTTACAAACGACCAGAAACTGTTGATACCTTTGGGACATCGAAAGATTTTACGCCTAATTTTTGGTCGGATTGGAATTTAACCCGTCGAATGCGGGTGGTGTAGTAATTTCTGATTCGTATGTACTTTTTTCGATTTTCCTCAGAACTGTTTGCCTTATTGGCCCGAATCTAATAGCCTGTTTGCAACTCAAGTAAAACCACGTATTATCCTTTGGCCTGGTGCTTTTAATTTGCTATGACGATTCGGATAATATTTGCGACAATGTCAGTTGCGGCATCCACGCCGCTGTCGAGGAAGCACGACGACCAGTTAAAGATCGGAAAAAAGTTACTAAGGCCGAACTAGTTGACTTTCTCGTATATCCATAATGTTCTCTTGGGAGGTTTTTCTTTAACTGGGTGGTGGGTGTTTGAGAATTTAGCTGATATCACAGAGTGAAATGTTGGATTAATATCGGATCTTTGCCACAAATAAACTCACTGTCACTTACAAAATCTTAACTCGATTCCATTTGTCCATTTTGCCATGCATCTTGTGCACGTAATCGACAGCACTCCATATACATATGTATCACTTTCTAACATCGAAATATCCAGAATTTCAGTGACGATATAAACATCGTCTTTTTTTTTATCTTATATGTATTCAATTGAACCCTCTTCTTACAAATATAACACAACACCACCACTAGCAAAGTAAATAAATAAACAATACTGAACCAGTATCCAGTTTTAAATGCATTTGAATCCGTACCTTCAATGACAGTGTCCTATCCTATTCATAATATTTGATTTTTATATCTTACTAGCCTTTGCCCGCGGCTTCGCTCGCGTTAAATTCGGGGTAACACGGTTCCCCTTTCCTGATTTAGAACACAAGAGAACTCGGAACAGAATGTTATTTTAATACGCTACTGTAGACGATATTATGTGTCTTTCCATTTGGGGATAGAATGTAAAGATTCTGGGCATTGGGCACACGCGAACATGCTACATTCAATTGTCCATGGGAAAAGCACAGCTTTTCTAAGTTGACCCCAGCCACCTTTAATGTTTGAACTTGCGCTTTGTTAATGGTCATAGCGAAACTAAGCTTTAGAGGAAATTGTAGCCTTTTAAACTGGAACGGGAGATCTGTGGGAATTATTGGGATTCGTGGGATCATTACATTTTCGCCCTTTCCTACGCCGGTGGCGCTAATGATATTGCGGCCAAGTTGTGTGACACGAAATCTCGTCCCATTACATAATCTCGGGGCATTCAAATTCCGTATAAGCATGACTGGGACGCTTAGTAGTCAAATAACAGAGTATAGGTACCGTATGCACTATAGTGTGAAGCGCGGCCCGGTGCCCGCACTTAAGTACAGATAGAGAGCACTTTTTTACTGATCTTTTCTTTTTGCTGCATACAACCTTAACGGGGGCTAGAAAGAAACAAAAAGTAGCCTACGTCACTCTCCATCCCTTCAACTATCTCCACTTAAAAAATCACGTCAACTCGTAGCTCCGTTTTGCCGTGAAAGACGGACAAACAGACACACACTATTTCACATTTATGATATTAGTATAGATATACGTTCTTTAAAATAATAAGGAGAAAATTGAAAAAAAAAAAACAAAAAGCAACAAAGAAGAAAAACTATGCTATGATGGAAAGCAGCAACAAACACTACCTACAGAATTTCTTTTAAATCCTTCAAAAGAATGAATGCATAAAATAGTGTTGGAATTGTTCATAAGAGAATTGCCTAGTTTATTATACTCTAAATTCTTTATATACATGTCTACAGTAATATGGATTTGGTTATGAAAGAATTTAAATTTCATAACATTATTGCAATAGGTAATTGTGATAAACGTAAAAAAGTCAACTAAGTCGTCTATACCGACGCTCATATACAATGAAATTCCAGCTGTCACCCCGTTCTAACCTTGGTCGTCAAACAGCTCTGTCAACGAAATACGACGACTTTTTTGCGCGTTTAGAGGTCAAAGTGGTAGAAGTCTGTTTTTGCAGGCGCCATTTTTTTAACACTATCCACTCTGCAATCCATTTGATTGGAATAGCCGCGGACCGTAAGGATATAGACTTCTTCATCTTCTTAGTGGGCGCTGCAGTTCGGGGTGAACCTGGGCCTCAAACAACATGCCCCTCCATCTAGCACGATCTTTCGTTAGCCTTTTCCATTGCCGCACACCCAGTTGGCAGAGGTCCCCTTCCACCTGTGTGCGCCATCTTAAGTGCGGCCGTCCTCTGCTTCTTCGTCCCTCGGGGTTGGATTCAAAGACTCTCCGGGCTGGGGCTGTGGTGTCCATTCGCTCTACATGGCCCAGCCATTTAAGGCGTTGAATCCGTAGACACCTGATTAGGCTCATGTCGCTGTACAGCCCGTAAAGTTCGTGGTTGAATCTTCTCCTCCATCCCCCGTCTGCGTTTATAGTCCCAAAAATCACGCGCAAAATCTTTCTCTCGAACCGACCAAGGGCCTCCTCATCCGCTTTTGATAGTGTCTATGCTTCTGCGCCGTACAACAGGACCGGGATGATAAGGGTCTTATACAGAGTCAACTTTGTCGTTCGGGAGAGGGCTCTATTACTCAATTGCCTCCTGAGCCCAAAGAAACAGCGATTGGCAAGAGTGATTCTGCGTTTGATTTCGGAACTGATGTCGTTGTTCCAGGTCACTGCGGAGCCAAGGTAGACGAAGTCCTTAACTACTTCGAACTTATATCTGCCTATACAAACGTTCTGGCCAAGACGTCGGTGGTGAGCGTCCTTTTTTGATGACAGCATAATTTAGTTTTGCCCTCGTTTACCGCCAAACCAATTTTCGCTGCCTCCATCTCAATATTATGTCAATGTCGTCGGCGTATGCAAGGAGTTGCGAGGATTTGAAATATTGTATTGGCCAGTGATTTTTGAACAATCACTTCCAATATGATGTTGAAGAAATCACACGACAACGCATCGCCCTACCTAAATCCTTTTTTGACATCAAAACTATCGGTAAGGTGTTCACCGATTCGGATGGAGCAGCGAGCATTCTCCAAAGTCATCCTGCATAGTCTGACGAGTTTACCAGGTATGTCAAAGGTAGACATAGCGTTGTATAGCTCGTCTCTAATTACGCTGTCGTATGCGGCTTTGAAGTCGACAAATAGGTGGTGAGTGTCGACTTGAAATTCATTGGTTTTTTTCCAGGATCTGCCGTAGTGTGAAGATTTGGTCGATAGTGGACTTCCCTGGCCTGAATCCGCACTGATAAGGACCTATCAGCTTATTTACAAAAGGGTTCAGGCGCTCAGAGGGGTCTCCTTTCTTGTGGATCGGGCATGCGATGCTGAGACTCCATTCCTCGAGCATGCTTTCCTCTAACCATATCTTACGGATGAGCTGGTGCATGCTCCCAACCAGGTCATCCCCAGCTGCCTTGAAGAGCTCAGCAAACAGTCCGTCTGCGCCAGCAGCTTTATTCGACTTGAGCTTCGATGTGGCAATCTTAACTTCGTCGAGGTTAGGGGGACAGAATTCTCTGCGGTCTCCGTCGATTAGAAATGGATCATTCTGCCTGACTGCGGTAAATTGACTAACATCGCCGTTATACAGTCTGCAGAACTTTTTTTTCCATATTCTCAGCATCGACTGCGGTTCTACTACTAGGTGTCCGTTCTCATCCCTGCAGGTTTCCGTTCTGGCTTTATAACCTTGGCACGTCCTTTTTAACTGTTGATAACACTTTCGAACGTCACGCCTGCAGTAACACCTCTCCAAATCCTCAATCGCGCGCTTCTCGTGCTCTTTCTTCGTTCTTCTAAGAATCTTATGCTCCTCCCTTCTTTTTAACTCGTAGAGCTCACAAGCTGCTCTTGTTCTTTTATGCAGCGAGGCCTTATATGCATCCTGCTGCGCTGTGTGAATCCTCCTGCACTCGTCATCGAACCAGGTGTTTCTTCGTGGTGGGGCCTCGAAACCCAAAACCTCGGATGCAGAGCTTTTCAGGGCTTGTTTGCAAAGGCTCCACTGCTGTTCTATTGATAGTGTGGAGGATTCAGGTGTATTGGAGAGCTTAAGGGAGACGCAATCGGTAAAAGCACGGTTTCTGGCGATAGTAGCTTTCCGACGTCATAACTTTGTATTCTTACTCTAATCCGTTGCGTTCGTGCTATCCGTAAGCGCATCTTGGCTGCTACAAGATAGTGGTCCGAGTCGATGTTAGCCCCTCGGAAAGTTCGAACATCAAGAATAGTGGAGGAGTGTCTGACGTCGATCGCGATGTGATCAATCTGGTTGGTTGGTAGTCGATTGATCAAAAGACCGCCAGGTGCCTTTGTGTATATCGAGGTGCGGGCAGCGCGTACTGGCTAGAAGGAGATTTCGCCCCGTAGCAAGATCAATCAGCCTGTGTCCGTTATCGGAGGTGGTGCCGTGTAGGCTGTGCTTGCCGATGACTCGTTCAAAGATGCTTTCCTTACCCAGCTTACCATTGAAGTCTCCTAGTACAATTTTGATGTCATAGCTGGGACATTGGGCATACGTTCTGTCTAGGAGATCGTAGAACTCATCTTTGGCGGAGTCATCCTTGTCTTCCGTGGGGGCGTGGACGCAGATCGGGCTGATGTTAAAAAATTTAGTCTTGATACGGATTGTTATGAGGCGTTCGCTCACATGCCGAAAGCTTAGGACTCTTTGCCTTAGTCCACCTCGAACAACAAATCCGCATCCAAACAATCGTTGCCCTCTCTCCCTATAGCAGTCGCCGTAGTAAATATCGCAGTTTTTCATCCGGTCCATTCCATCGCATTTCCTGGATGGCGGTTATGTCCGCTTTATAGCGGTCTATGGCGTCCGCAAGTTGTTCGGCTGCACGTGGCCTGTTTAGGGACCTAACATTTCACGTACAAAGCCGAAGATCATTGTCCTTTTTTCGTTTTTAGCAAGGGTCGTCAACATAAATCCGGTCCGTTATATCCGAGGCTTGTGGTTGTTTCGGAGTTTGTGTTTTTTTTTTTACGGTTACGGCTTACTAGGCCGTAGCCCACCCGACTAATCCTGTTTTTTTTGGCGCAGGAGGCTCGCCATTCGCCCTTCACCGTCTGCAATTTCCATAGGAAATTTCCAGATGGCACCACGAGGAAGTGGGGATAGGATTTACTAACAGTGCCGCAAGATGTTCGACTGCGGTGGCTCTTCTCGCTTTTTAGCAGGCCAGCACCCGTCGGATAGATGCTACCCCTACGAGGCCTTTGTTAGTCCTTTCCCATCCAAGGATATAGGCTAAAGTATCACAAACATAAATTCATATGAATACTCACTGATACGATCGTCCTTCCGCGCCTGCACAATACCTGAATAAAAGCATACAGGGAAATTTTTTAAACATATGCCGATGGTCTGTTTCCGATGACCACCAGCTGGCGTAGGCCCAATGGACGAATTAGCATAGAACCACCATTCTTTTTACAATCGACATCTTTTAAGGGTCCGGCAAACATCTAAGTTCTTGTAATGCATTACTGTCACCGTATTCGTATCAGAAGATACTATGTATGTACTTCGCTTAGATTATGATTTCTCACGCGCATTGATAAAATAATAAACGGAGTTTTAAAACGGATCGCTTCGCTCCAACTTGGATGCCCTGCGACCCACCTAGTTATTACAGAGTTGAAAACACCCCACTGTGAAGTATTCTATCAAATAATACTCTTTTTTAAATTTGTAGGCAAATTCAAGACCCTGCTAGTCAGAGGTTAACATGGTACAAGCCCCCATTAACTGTTCTTGTTATCAAAAAAGTTCGTGATTCTACAGTAATGCAGCCGTTTGTACAACTAGTTCAGTGGCTTGTTCAGGCATGTAAAACTTAAGATAACTAAGCAATTGTGTAATGTTCCGCGATCAACTTACAGGAAAAAAATATGGTTGTATGGGTTGAATCCGCGGTTCTAGATGATCCCCTCTTACAAGAAGATAAACATTTTCAAGACGTCAAAGAAAAATTGGTCACGTTCAAGTAAATTAAAACTAAATTTTATATTTAATTGAATAATGAATTTTATTTAATATTTCTTTTAGAGATGGCCGCGATGATCTTACTGATCGAATCGATTTTATCGTTTGTTTAGGTGGAGACGGTACACTCTTATATGCCTCACTATTATTTCAGCAATCAGTACCACCTGTAATGGCGTTTCATTTAGGCTCATTGGGTTTTCTTACTCCATTTCAGTTTGATAATTTCCAAGAACAAGTTACTAATGTGTTAGAAGGTCATGCGGCTCTCACATTACGAAGTCGACTCCGATGTGTAATTTTGAGAAAATCTCATCAACATCACATGGATAGTGACGGGGATCAAAATAGTCATAACGTATTAATTGAAGCGAATGCTTCAATCAATTCAAACGATACTAAAACACACGTTACTAAGACTTACAACAAAGCTTCAACAAATATATTGGTAAGGGCAATCTTAAAGCTTTGTGTTTACAATTTGAATTAGTGTAAAAATATTTGTAGGTATTGAATGAAGTTGTTGTCGACCGAGGCTCATCAGCATATATAAGTAACATTGATTTATTCCTCGATGGAAAATATATAACATCAGTTCAGGGAGACGGATTAATTGTATCAACGCCAACAGGAAGTACTGCTTACGCTGTAGCAGCCGGTGCATCTATGATTCATCCTTCCGTACCAGCGATTATGGTTACGCCAATATGTCCACATTCCCTTAGTTTTCGACCGATAGTTGTACCAGCTGGCGTAGAGTTAAAGGTTAGTTTAGCCAAGTAGATACATGCCCTTTATTTTTATGCGATTCCAATTGTAATATGAACAGGATTACGACTTAATCATTTCACTCATAATACTATCTTCACGATTATGTTTTTTTCCCGGATCTTATCGACAGACAGACTGCTAGTCTGACATATGCTATTCCATGGCGCACGGTGAAAGTAGTCTTTATTCCCAAAACAGGAAAAGACGATTACTCACTCGCAAAGGGTTTTAGACCAATCAGTCGAACATCCATGTTCCCGAAAAGCATGGAGAGAATAGTAGAGTTGCACATGCGCAAAGTTCTTCGAATGCATCCTCTTTCGGAGTTGCAACATTCTTATCAACGAGGAAATTCCTACGAGACTGCGCTTCAAAATCTACTTGAGAATGAGAATAGAATGAGCGAGCACTCGAAAGGAAAGAATACGCGCTGGGCATTTTCGTCGACATTGAGGGAGCTTTTGATAGCTCAACACTTGACAGCATGTGTAAAGCTGCCAGACAACATGGCGTAGATGAAGCACTGGTTTTGTGGATCGAAGCAAATGCTTGTGCACAAAATATTGATCGCTGATACAGGTCTCCAACAAGCGTAAACGGGGGCTACCCGCAAGGCAGCGTCCTGTATATCCGCTGCTCGACGACGCTCTCAATGCCTCTGGAATATATGCCCAGGCCTATGCGGGTAATGTCGCCGTTCTCTCTGTCGACTCATGTTTAGCGAATGTCTCAAAGCATAGGCGGCGCTATATGTGATCGATGAGTGTTGCATGAGAAATGAGTTGACGGTTAATCCTCTAAAGATTGATGTCTTTCTCTACACGAGAAGGTGGAAAAATCCTGGCATGACTCAGCTGTTGTTAAAACTCATTCTCATCCCTATATCTAAGGAAGCAAAGTACCTGGGAGTCATCTCAGATAGCAAACTTCTTTGGTCGAAGCATGTTGAGTCGAAAACCACCAAAGCGCTGTCAGCTTTCTGGCAATGCAAAGGTGTTTATGGCAAAACATGGGGCTTATCGTCGGTAAAGGTCCTCTGGATCTACAAGACAATAGGTGTTCTTTATTATGCCAAATGATCTATAATGGATCATTGGGCGTAATAAAACAGGGGATCATTCAAACGTTTGAGTCGTGTGTGGTTCTGTCAAAGGTCTTTTCGTTTGCCTGTTCCATTTTCTTCCAGCATTAAAATAATTTTCGATAATTGAATGCTGGAGTTGCCATGCCAACGATAATATTTCTTCGTATAAACTAAACCTGCTCTTTTTTAGAGTTCCGTACCCAAAGGTAAAACGGAACCCTATTACTAAGACTTCGCTGTCCGTCCGTCCGTCCATCTGTCACCAGGCTGTATCTAATAAACCGTGATAGACAGTTGAATTTTTCAAATACTAAAAACAGAACAAAATTAATGGTTAAGGGGGGCTCCCATACAACAGACATGATTTTCATCCGAAAAATCCCCTTGGTCACATACTGAACTGAGGTTAGTTGACAAAAAAAATTATCCCAAAACCAGTAGTAAACTTCTCAGCTTTGATCTCTTTTGTGTCTTTGATGTATTAATCCTAGCTGCAAACCTTTTGCCCATATTTCCCATTATTGTTATTCATTTGAATAACAATGGACACTTTGACACTATTACTGCTTTCGGAGTTACGTTGTTAAAGACGCCCTCTATGTCTAGGAAGGCTTTTAGGGTATATTCTTTAAGATGGATTGGTCTTTCGATTTTCCTCACTATTGTTTGCAAGGCTGTTTCGACAGATCTACCCTTACAGTTGGCGTGCTGTGCCTTAGAGATTAAGGCCTTCCCAACGTTTTTAGTGCAAAGGATGATGTACATTAGATAAGATCCTTGGGGGAAGTGTGAGAGTTCCTGACGGCCTTGGGGATGAAAATTACCTTTGCGCACTTCCACTTTTCTGGAATGTGACTCCAAGTTAGTTTAGTTTTAGTTTAGTTTATTTACAGTAAATGCTAACACATTAAGATAAATCTTATAAACTAGTGATAGCTAATGAGTACAGTTATATACGTTTTACAATGAATTTCAAGTAAGTAATATACAAATATTGGTTTTAATTACAAATAAGATACAGATTTAAAAGTAAATAGAAGTTAATAACGAGAGGAAATTGAAGTTGAAGTTGAAGTTCGTTGCTTTGATTAAACATTACTAAAAAAGATTTTAAGCTTATTTTGGAATTGTTGCATGCTGTTCGACTCACGTAGGCGAGCGGGGAGTGAATTCCACAAGCGGATTGCAGCAATGAAAAATTGTCTTTCGGATGTGAGGCATGAGAAACGAGGAAGTGTCAAGTTGTTTGTTCTATTTGACGCTGGGAATTGAAGGATTTCGTACAAATATGCAGGTTGTTTTGTATGGAGTATTGTGTAAAGTAATTTCATAGTACGAAACTTGATGAAACTTTCGAATGACATTTTAAGGAGGCTTGTAGATAAATGGGAAATGTGATCGTATCTTCTTAAAACGTAAATGTAACGGAGAATACTGTTGAATGCTACTTTCAGTTTTACATTGCTTGCATAGTCACAGTTGTAGTAAATTTCACAACCGTACCTGAGAACTGGAATCACAAGGGTCCTTGCAAGGAGCATTCTGGTGTCAAGCGAAGTGAAATGTTGGACTGGCCATAGAGATCTAAGAATTCCATAGGTTTTACCTACTACTGAGTTAACGTGGTCGTTCCAAGTTAATGTCCTGTTGAAAACAATACCTAGGTTTCTTGATTTGTCTGTGAACTCTAAGGGGATGCCGTTTAGTTCGATAGATGGGAAATAAGATAAGTCCAAAACCTTTTCCGATATCACTAAGCATTTGCATTTTGTTGGATTAAGCAGCAGTGAATTGCGTTCTGCCCAAGCATTAATCCTTTCAAGTTCAGCATTTATAGTGCAGACACAGTTTTCGATAAGACCGATAGGGCAACTTTTGTATATTTGTATGTCGTCTGCATAAAAATGCTTTGAGACGTTATTTAAGATGGATGCTAATTCATTGATATATAAGGAAAACAATAGGGGGGAGAGAATCGATCCTTGAGGAACACCACGTCGAATCGGAAGGAACTCGGAGAGTTCATTGCCTACAGAGACAGACTGCATCCTATCGAGCAGAAACGAGGAAATAAGTTTGATAGCCTCTATAGAAACATTAAATTTATACCGCGAATGGTTGACCATATCGAAAGCTTTGGAAAAATCTAAAAGGATCAAGAAGGTAACCCAGTTATTATCCAGCTGAACTCTAATGTCTTCAATGACTTTGAGGAGTGCTGTTGTGCAGCTATGTTTTGCTCGGAAACCAGATTGAACGTTTACCGTGAGGTTGTGCCGCATTATGTAGTCATTGAGTTGGTTTTGCATTATACGTTCACATACTTTAGCTAAAAAAGGTAAGATGGAAATTGGTCGAAATTCATCGCAAAGAGTATTTTTGGGCACTGGTATAACTTTGGCTATTTTCCATTGACGTGGAAAGATTCCAGTTGTTATGATTGTATTAAAAATATGTGTTCGAAAGGGTAGTATTAATGGTAGTATACATTTCAGAAATTTGGGACTTATATCGTCTACACCAGATGCGTTCGATTTTATCGATAGCAAACTTCGTAAAACCTCTTGATTGCTAACGCAGGAAAAGCTAAAGGGAGAGAATGAGAAATCTAAAGGCGGTTCGGCAAATTCCTGATTAGTGTTGGGAGTTATACTTGGTAAAGATAAAAACTTTTGATTTAATTCGTCGGCGTTGATGTTGGTTAGTGGACATATTTTTTGCTTTCCTATACCAAGATCTCGAAGATTTCTCCAGAGTTTCTGAGAGTCAGAGGACACGTTGAGGTGATTTGTATAAAATTGTATTTTGGCCTCTCTTATTTTTTGAACAGCCTTATTACGCAGTATTTTATATACCCCATGAATCTCTTCAATCCTTGTACGAACCCAGCGTTTATAAGCTTGATCACGTTGATTGATTAAATCTTTAATTGCTTGGGTGAGCCAAGGTTTTGACGCGTTGATGTACCTTTTTGTTTTAATTGGAACATGGGTATTAAAAATATTTATTATATTATTATTTATAAACTGAACTTGTTCGTCGGGTGAGGTCATATAGTAAACATTTTCCCAAGGTATAGTTCTAATATGTTGTTCGAGATGTAAGAGATTGATATTTTTAAAGTTTCTAAACCCTGTTGGCCGATTTTCAGCTTGGTTACCCGTTTGGAAATCAAAACTCAAGAAGATAAGGTCATGATAGGAGAAGACGGGTGCAGAAAGTTGGTCATAGCATAGCACTTGGTCACTTTTACTTACGAAGAACAAGTCTAGAAGAGTACTAGAGGAGCGAGTGAAGTGAGTAGGCATAATTGAGTTGACAACATGCAGATCTAGTGAATTCATTTGTTCAATGAGACGCTTATCCACCAATATGTTGCTATTGAAGTCACCACATAGTATTATGTTGGGTGAACTGACAGCAATCTCTTCCACTTTCTCGTATAATAGCCCCAGATCGATATTGTTATTTGGTCTGTACATAGTTCCTAAAATAAGTTTTGATTCGCTACCTATGACATCAAGAAATAAGTATTCCAGTGGCGAGCCGGGAGGTGAGGAGCATCTTATTCTACCAACTAAATCATTTCTTAAGTAAATTGCGACACCGCCACCCCCGCGAGTACCTCTGTCTACCCTAAAAAGTCTATATCCTTGGGTTGAATATAGTGCATCTTTAACTTCCTGACTAAACCAAGTTTCTGAAACACATTGCATGCAATCTAGAGTTTACAAACAAATGACGAAATTCCTCAATTTTGGGCATCAAACTTTGCGAATTGATATGCACGACTTTAAAGCCTTCTCTATAGTTGCTTAGTACTCTGATCATTGATCTGAGTATAACATCGCTGTAACCGGAGATGGAATTCTTATTATGTTCACTCAACTCTGTGCCGGCAATTAATCCGGTGAGTAAACAGCAGTATATTCAAATGATAAATATAAACAAAGCAACTTCTTTTACAATAACGAAAATAATACACGACTATAGACATTGAATTTAACTTCATACAAATTATAATTAAAAGAGAAAAGACGAAGAAAGAAGAGCAAAATAGAAAGAGAAATAGAAAAAGAAGACATACTAAAAGAGAGGACATATAAAGTAAATATTTAGGAGAAGGAAGATAAATACTTAGAATTGTGATCGGCATCATGCTGTATCAAGTTGACATCTCATGGCTATGGCGTTCCAAACTTGATCACTCTCAATGAGTATACTTTCGGCGAGGGCATTCTCTTTAATAAAAACACTTCCAGAGCGGGTGTACACGGCGAACAACTTGTGGTTACGCTTGAGACGGTTGGCTTGTTGGTAGTAATACCGATTTTTTGGTGTCAAACTTCCATACATATAGATGTTAATATTTTTGTTGGTTTGAATGTTGGCATCTTGGAGGCACAGTTGTCTTTTGTTCTTGCAAAACTGGGAAACCGCGTGCAGAACAGTATTTCTTTCACGGGGAGAGTTAGGCATCCTTTAAAGATTATCTCTAGCCATGGTATAGTCCATTCCATAGTTCGTGTGAGTTCGATAGGGTAAATTTCATCCAGACCTGGCGATTTGTATGACTTTTTAGCGCCCATATAATTTTCTCTCTAGAGATAATGTGATCATACGGATCTATTGCGGAGGACAAGTTAGTTCTTCGCGAGTGCACTGAGTCTTGCGATTCAGAGCAGCCTGGGAAATGCGTGTTGAGGAGAAGATTTAGAGTTTCTTCCTCAGACTTTGTCTAAACTCCGTTTGCTAGGAGGCAGCTCAATCTGTAGGCTCCATAAATTTTCTCCATATTATTGCAGAAGAGTTTCCAAGACAACCTTTGTTCTTTCCTCAAGGTTTGTTTGTCCACTCTGAGTGAATCTTTGTATAGGCTCCAGTCCCTGTCGTTTCTTATACTCTTTGCTTTATTGAATAGTTTTCGACAGTCTTTGCGGAGCTTGCTTAGAGCTGCGTTCCACCAAGAAGGGTAGGAGTTTTTCCTTGATTTGTGGATTGCGCAGCTGTTGGCCCGTGCGTTGCCCAATGTAGTTGTTAAGATGTCGACCATATTGTCAATATCTAACGTGTACCACGGGGTGTCGGAGGTCCTGTTTCGATAGAATTACCAATGAAGGCTCTATAGCGCTCCCAATCAATTCTTCTTGGTTTGCAAGAAAAATCAATTGGGGTTGGGACTGTGAAGGCTAGGTTGAAAACCAGATAGCTATGATCTGAGAAGGAGTGTTCCTCAGAAACCCTCCACTCTCTTATTCTGTTACTAAGAGAGGAAGATGCTAGGGTTAAGTCTAGTAGCTCCCTACGATTTTTAGTGATAAATTTGGGTATATTACCCTTGTTACAAATGTAAAGATTGGAGGATAGAATGAATTCAATAAGCCACTCACCTCTTTCGTTTATATCGCTGCTGCCCCAAATCGTGTGATGCGCATTCGCATCCGCACCGATAAGGAGCCCAGCTTGGTGTTCTGACGAGTCCCTGACAAGTCTTCTAATCTCGTCCGATGGAATGGACTCTTCCTGCGCCATATAAGTAGCTTCTCCCCGGGTGATTGTATTGCAATCACTGTGGTGTCGGCGCAGCTGTAATTTGGAAGAAGGTAAGCGTTTAGATATTTTTTTGCGAGTATGCAAGTAGAAGGCTTACCTTCTTTTTGTGGTGTAAATAAGTTGTAGGCTAGGGTTCTTAATCCACGAACCTTGTGTTCATGTACCCAAAGTTCTTGGATTAAGGCTATGTCTTCTCCTTTGGCTAGCCTGAGAAGAAGATTTGCGGTTGCCGCTTTCGAGTGATGGAGGTTAATCTGAAATAATCTCAGCATCATAGCTGTTGTCGAACAATGACTCCTGGTCTTTATTAACCAGTTATGTTGCTGGGGCCCCACCGTCGCAGGGTCCTTGCTCCCCTAGGGGATTGTCGGTTCCTGCTCCGTCGAGCTTTCACACTTGACCTGGGTGTAAACCGTGTCTTCGTTGCCGGATGGTGGGACTTCCTCATCCTTTTTATATACACATATTGAGTTTGTCTTTCTTAAAGCCAAACCTGATTTGGTAGTCACATTGGGCCAGAGGTTCCAGGCCCTCAGAGTTCAGTACAATAATTGCCTGTCTTGATCGGCCTTTTGGTTCCTCCAGCTTCTGGACTCTCCAATCTCTTGTTGGGAGATTGGGGTTACAGTAGTTAATTGTTTCAACTATTTCGAGGGGGTTCCCTGGTACCAGCGGGAGCCAACATCTAGCTCGCGGTCGTTTCGGGATCTTGTCCTTAGTTACGACCTTGAGCCTAGCTCCCTCCCATATTTCCCCTATTTCGGCAACTGTAGTCTTTAGAAGATCCAGGGATCTTTCCGTCGGCACGTGCCTGCCTTGGTACCATCCATCGTCGTCGTAGATGGGCGGTGGTCCAGGGTTCTTCCTAACGATTTTTAGGAAGTTTGTCGATAGTGCTTGGTCGACATCCTTCTATTTTTCGGCCGTCAGTTTGCCGTCCGGGCCGCTATCATCTATGATTGCGGACGTGGTGCCGTGTAGGCTATACTTCCCCGTGATATGCCCATTCGTCGTTTGCAGGGGTCATTAGCTCTGTATCCGTCCGTATTCGATCCTTGTGGTTGCTTCGCAACGAACAAAGTTCTGTGATGGGGATGCTACCCCTAAGCACAACCCCCAACCTGGAGGACCAGGTTCCCTTTTTCCTAGGAACAAGGGGTCAGGTAGCTGAACACATTGGTTCATTACCTGGCGGATGCCAGGGCAGCTAAGCAGGGACAGAGATCGAAGCTGGCGTTTGCCACGTTAAACGTGATTAGCTTCTTTGCCCTGTTTGCTCGCTCCCTCTCCCTGGAATACTATGTAGATTGCGCACAATGGTTTTTTTCCAGAATTGCTGGAAATTAGAACATCTTAAGATCTTGAGATCAGCGCACTTCTTGAGAAAGGAATTTTTCTACAATATGAAAGAAGGAGATACCCATTCTTATCGTCTTTATTCAACATAGCCCAAGTTTACTTTGAAAGCTGGCATTGGAAAATACTGTTTTTCCTGGTAGCGGAAAAATCAATTATTAGCCAGAACGGAAGCCTGCGGAGACGAGAACGGACACCTAGTAGTAGAATCGCAGTCGATGCTGAGAATATGGAAAAACCACTTCTGCAGACTGTATAACGGCAATGTTAGTCAATATACCGCTGTCAGGCAGAATGATCCATTTCTAATCGACGAAGACCGCAGAGAACCCCGTTCCTCTGACCTCGACGAAATTAAGATTGCCATATCGAAACTCAAGTCGAATAAAACTGCTGGCGCAGACGGATTGTCTGCTGAGCTCTTCAAGGCAGCTGGGGATGACCTGGTTAGGAGCATGCACCAGCTTATCTTTAAGATATGGTCAGTGGAAAGCATGTCCGAGGAATAGAGTCTTAGCATCGTATGCCCGATCCACAAGAAAGGAGACCTTCTGATTGCGCCAAGTATAGAGGAATAAGTCTCCTTAACATCGCCTACAAAATCTTCTCTGCCGTTTTGTGTGAGCGCCTGAAGCCTTTTGTAAATAAGCTGATAGGTCCTTATCAGTGCGGATTCAGGCCAGGAAAGTCCACCATCGACCAAATCTTCACACTACGGCAGATCAACTGAAATTCATGCTCTGCGTATGCAATACCAAAGTGCTCGAAGGAATGACTACGGACTATAACCAACGCGGAATTTGGTCGGCTCTCGTTCTATCTAGGTCTTGGACAACCACCCCTGAGAGTAGTGAACGAACATCAACGACCCGAACCACTGCACTCCGTTCGGGTTGTGTGTGTAACAACACATCATAAGGGAATATACAAAAAAGTCTTGAACCTGCGCGAGTTTCTAAAAAAAAAAAAACAAGATCCTGGAAAAAAACAATGAATTTCAAATCGACGCTCACCACCTATTTGTCGACTTGAAAGCCGCATACGACAGCGTAATTAGAGACGAGCTATACAACGTTATGTCTAGCTTTGACATACCTGCTAAACTCATCAGACTATGCAGGATGACTTTGGAGAATGCTCGCTGCTCCATCCGAATCGGTGAACACCTTACCGATAGTTTTGATGTCAAAAAAGGATATGGGCAGGGCGATGCGCTGTCGTGTGCTGTCTTCGACATCATATTGGAAACGATTGTGCAAAAATCACTCGCCAATACAAGAGACTCAATCTATTTCAAATCCTCGCAACTCCTTGCATACGCCGACGATATTAACATAATAGGTAGATCACAGCGAGATGTCAATGAGAGTTCGAGGCGGCGAAAGTTGGTCTGGCGATGAACGAGGGCAAAACTAAATATATGCTGTCATCAAAAAAGGACGCTCACGACCGATGTCTTGGCCAGAACGTTCGTATTGGCAGTTATAAGTTCGAGGTAGTTAAGGACTTCGTCTACCTTGGCTCCGCAGTGACCTGGAACAACGACATCAGTTCCGAAATCAAACGCAGAATCACTCTTGCTAATCGCTGTTTCCTTGGGCTCAGGAGGCAATTGAGTAATAGAGCCCCCTCCAGAACGACAAAGTTGACTCTATATAAGGCCATTATCATCCCGGTCCTGTTGTACGGCGCAGAAGCATGGACACTATCAAAAGCGGATGAGAAGGCCCTTGGTCCGTTCGAGAGAAAGATTTTGCGCGTGATTTTCGGGCCTATAAACGCAGACGGGGGATGGAGGAAAAGATTCAACCACGAACTTTACGGGCTGTACAGCGACATGAGCCTAGTCAGGCGTCTACGGATTCAACGCCTAAGATGGCTGGGCCATGTAGAGCGAATGGACACCACAGCTCCAGCCCGGAGAGTCTTTGAATCCAACCCCGAGGGACGAAGAAGCAGAAGACGGCCGCACTTAAGATGGCGCACACAGGTGGAAGGGGACCTCAGCCAACTGGGTGTGCGGCAATGGAAAAAGATGGCTAGCAAAAGATCGTGCTAGTGGGATGGGAATGTTGGTTGAGGCCCAGGTTCACCTCGAACTGTAGCGCCCGCTAAGAAGAAGAGAATGTTGAAAATCGCAACACAGATCGCTCTCGTCAGTTAGTCGACATTGCTATATTGTCGAGATCATTTTTTTCTTGGCGATTTATCTAATATTATAGTTCTAAAAAAAAAAACAAAAAAAAAATGCTTAATTCGTGTCGTGAGTATTTCACAAAAGCAATATGACGGAGAGTAGCAGTTCCATATTGGGCTCCTTAAGTCGATCCCGCACGTAGGGACAATGTTCGGTATGTTTTTTGTTAGTAATTTATTCAGTTAAAATCTGTAGTATTCAGATGCAATACGTTTCGAGGCTTAAACTTTTCTGACATAATTTGAGGCATCAGAAGTAAATGAATAAAATTTGATATGTTTTCGCTAAATCTACTCGAATGTTTTTATGATTGATAAAATGATTGGAGTTAGTAATAAAACTGATGTTCTGTCATTTATTTATTTTTAGATTTCTATATCCCCTGATAGCCGCAGTACTGCTTGGGTCTCATTTGATGGAAGAAATCGTCAAGAGCTCTTTCACGGCGATAATTTACGAGTGACAACATCAATTTATCCGGTCCCAAGCATATGTGCTCAAGATCAGATATCAGACTGGTTTGATTCGTTAGCTGAATGCTTGCACTGGAATGTTAGAAAGCATCAAAAGTGCCTAGATGAATTATCTGACCTAACAGTTTCTGGATCTGAGGATACCTTAGATGAATTAGATCGTGGAAATGATCCACTACTAGATAGCTAGGCATTGCGATTGTAAGAGCAAATATTAGACAGTAATATTTAGTCATTACATTCAATCAAATTGAGATAAGCTTAAGGTTTGTGAATTTAGTAAATAGTAGAAGTAAAATTGAAAAGTATCAACGCACCAAGGAAATGTAAGCATCTATATATTCATATGTAAATGTGGATAGAACTTTAAAACACAAATAAATACATTAATAAGTATGGGCAGGTAATCCTCTATGTAGATATGTACATACGTATATAGTATAACAAGTATAGATATATATAATCGCTGAAATGTTCGTTATTGTCTCTTATTTTATACCGGTTGATTGTGAAAATATTTAATTCCACTCGTTTTGTACATGGCTGAAAATAAAATTGATCACATAAATAAAATGGATTTTTTCTTAAGTTCATGTTCATAAAACATATTTTATAAAGTGACGAGTAGAATATTGGCACGTCCATTTCTGTGGAACATAGTATATGAAAAGTATCTGGGGGCACGGCAGTGCCCCTGCCAAGTCGAGCAAAAAAGCGGCACGGCCGTACCATCCTTTTCTCGTAACATAATAGGCCATTTTCGACCCCCTATAACTTCGTTGTGGATAAAACTAGAAGTCTGAATTTTCAGTAACCAATCAAGCATTGCCTGTATGTATGTATGTTGGCGTTACAGTCCATGAAGAACCTGAGCCGAGCTTCTCTCAATCACCCATGTTGTGTGTGATTTAATTTTCCCATAGGTGAAAGGGACCTACAGTTTATTGCCGGTTCGAGAAGCTTTTCATGACAATTTTACTACACAGGGGGTTTTGTCAGAACCCCGCTGAGGAGAAACACCGTGAAAAACACGTTCGATGACATGGCTGGCTGTGTCGGGATTCGATCCCGTGTCATCGGCGTCAGAGGCCAACACACTACCCACTGCGCCACGGTGCTCTCGCATTGCTCAAGCATTGCATAGACACGGTATATTTCAAATTTCATACAATTTGAACCAGTAGTTTAAGAATTATAACCAGTCAAAGTTTCTTAATTTTGTCACTCACTGACTGACTGACCGATCATCAAAAGTCTAAGGCACTTCCAGCAGACGTGGAAGCTTCAAATTTGGAACACAACTAGTGTTAAGTGTATAAATCAAGGAAAAACTGAAATATTTTGCAATTTCGGTTCAGTTTTCTAGATACACCAATTTTAAGTTTTCTAGATACACCAACTGCATAAATAATCCCATATAAATAAATGGGATTACAAACGTATACATACATCAGTGAATGAATCTATTTGCCTGTATACATATGTATAAACAATGGAATAATAGGGGTAGGTAGGCTTACTGAATTCGGTATCGGCGAGTATATGCATATGTATGTGTTTACGCATCAGAAAGATTTGATTTTACTTCAAGCATATACCCCATCTATACGTGGTGTGATTTGTTCACTTGCACGTGCAAGTGTACGTGCATTGCATGAATTTGAACAGTGTATATCTGGTTTAGATCCCCGTAAAACTGATCCAGTTGTGTCGCGCCACGCTCAAAAACACGCGATGCACCGCGCAACTCGGTTCTAGGACCTCGGAACCATTCGAAACATGCACCGGATTTCGGCAAGGAGATGCGCTGTCATGTGACTTCTTCAACCTGGTGCTGGAGCAGATAGTGCGACGGGCAGGCGTCAACAGGGAAGGAACTACATATCTTTTACAAGTCCATCCAGCTGCTACGATACGCGGATGATATCGACATCATCGCGTGTTCTCGCCGTGGCATTGTGGAAGCATTCACGGCGATTGAAGAACAGGCGAAACGAGTTGGTCTTAAGATCAATGAGGATAAAACGAAATACATGCTGTCAAGCAAAAACCAATCCGTCGCTCACTACCTGGGACAAAATATAACAATTGACAGCTACAATTTCGAGGTAGTTAAGGAGTTTGTCTACCTCGGGGCAAACGTAAATTCCACAAATGACACCACAGCGGAGATCCGGCATAGAATCGCCCTTGGCAACCGCTGCTACTTCGGCTTGTCCAAACAACTGGGGTCAAAACTCCTTACTCGAAAGACCAAAGTCATGCTTTACAAAACGCTCATTCTGCCAGTCTTGCTGTATGGAGCCGAGAGCTGGACGATAAGCAGGACAGCGGAGCTGATTTTGGGTTCTTTCGAAAGAAAAATTATGCGCCGGATATTTGGTCCTGTCTGTGAGGAAGGTGAATGGAGAAGACACAACCGCGAACTCTTCGAGCTGTACCAAGATGTGGATGTAGTCCGGAAGGCAAGGATCCGTCGACTACACCGGCTCGGCCACATCGAGCCCATGGACATCAACGCTTCAGCTAAGAGGGTCTTCGACTCCGAGCCTCCTGGTTCGAGAAGAAGAGGAACACCGAACCTCCGGTATAAAGACCAAGTAATCGCGGATGTAAGACATCTTGGTCTTGACAACTGGAAGCAGCGTGCCCGGGACCGTCAAGGATGGAAGGCAGCTATAGCTCAGGCTCAGATCCTCCATGGATCGCAGGCCTGATAAGTAAGTAAGTAAGTAAGTAATATCTGGCTTAGGCATTGGTATCAGCGAAATTGTGCTTGCGCTGAAGAAATACATATGTATGTACATACATAACTGTGTGAGGGATACATAGGACGGGTGAGAAATGGGAGATTAGACAAATTTACAGCAGAAGGTTAACTTTATCACCCAAAATAAATAAATAAATAAAAAAGTAATAAGAAGTGTCTTTAGTTTCTTTATGTGTATGTAGTTTCTACCTTCTAGTAAAAAGAAAGTAACTCAGTTTTAAAGACAAGTTAAAAATAACAATCCTCGATATATTATACATACATATGTAAGTAAAGAAAGAAGTGAGAGCACCGTGGCGCAGTGGGTATTGTGTTGGCCTCTGACACCGATATGACACGGGATGGAATCCCGACAAAGCCATGTCATCGAACGTGTTTTCACGGTGTTTCTCCTCAGCGGGGTTCTAACAAAACCCTCTGTTGTAAAATTGTCATTAACCTTCGGAACCGGCAATAAACTGTAGGTCCCTTTCACCTATGGAAAAATGAAATCACACACAACATGGGTGATTGAGAGAAGCTCGGCTTAGGTCCTTCACGGACTGTAACGCCAACATACATACATAAATACATCTACAAAAAGGAATGAGATGCCATGAAAAACATAACTTGTAAAAAAACCAAGTCTCGCAACTCAGATCATCTACCGTAAAAAGTTGTAAGATCCATGTATTACCAAGTCAGTTAATTTATTCAGTCCCTACTTAAGGGACCTTCTGCCTTGATTTATTACGCAATTAGCTAACCTAACAACATCTTATAGTGACCATACCAATACCAAAATCTTTTATGTTTTAAGTAAATAGATTGACTTGGAAATCGCACTAAATAATCTAATTTAATATAATATGTATTACTTGTGAGATATATTGTGTTTTTATGCAATGGCCAGACCAATCTATTTACTTTACCTGATCGGCTCTTATCAGTGTGGTTTCAGGCCAGGTAAATACACAATAGACCAAATATTTACGCTACGGCAGATCTTGGAGAAGACACTCACCGCCTCTTCGTCGATTTCAAGGCTGCATATGACAGCCTGTATAGAGATGAGCTTTTCAAAGCCATGTCTAGTTTTAACATCCCTGCCAAACTCGTCCGACTATGCAGGATGACAATGGAGAATTCTCGCTGTTCCATTAAGGTCGGTAATGAGCAAACCGAGACCTTTGATGTTAAAAAAGGATTTAGGCAAGGTGACGCGCTGTCATGCAACTTTTTCAACATCGTGCTTGAAAATATCGTGCAAGAGTCACTGGGCAACACAAGAGGTACGATTTATTTCAAGTCTACTCAATTGCTTGCGTACGCCGACGACATTGACGTGATTGGACGGTCACAGCGAGACGTCCATGAGGCCTTTGTAAGCATTGAGGTAAGAGCGGCTAAGATGGGTCTCAAGGTTAATGAGGGTAAAACCAAATATCTGCTTTCATCTAAAAGAGACGGACAACACCAACGTATTGGCCAGAACGTCACCATGGGCGGATATAACTTTGAAGTGGTCAAGGAATTCGTCTACCTTGGCTCACTGATGACCAACGACAACAGCACCAGCGCTGAGATAAAACGCAGAATCACTCTTGCCAACCGCTGTTTCTTTGGGCTCAAGAGGCAATTGAGAAGTAGAGCCCTCTCTCGGAAAACCAAGCTGACGCTATATAAGATCTTAATCATCCCAGTCCTCCTTTACAGCGCAGAGGCTTGGACCTTAACAAAAGCGGATGAAAATGCCTTTGGTCGTTTCGAGAGGAAAATTCTGCGCCCTGTCTACGTTTGTTCAAACGGTGTATGGAGGAGAAGATATAACGAAGAACTGTACGGGTTGTACAGCGACATCGGTCTGGTACGACGTCTAGGGATACAGCGTCTTAGGTGGCTAGGCCATGTAGAGCGCATGGAAAATACAGCTCCGACCCGAAGAGTCTTCGAATCCACTCCGGAAGGAAGGCGCGGCAGAGGACGGCCGCATCATCGGTGGCGCACGCAGGTGGAAGGGGACCTTAACCAACTGGGCGTGCGGCGCTGGAAACAGCTGGCGAAAGACCGTGCCAGCTGGAGTCGCTTGTTGGTTGAGGCCCAGGTTCACCACGGACTGTAGCGCCACCTAAATTAGTAAGTAATCATACTTACAGCCCTTGGATTTAAGTCCCATCGAGCGAAAATTAACTTACTCATATTATCTAGTCCATAGCCAACGACTTTCTTAAAAAGGATCGGTTGGGTAATCAACACCTCATAAACCATTAGTAGTTTATTATTATTACTTGGTGGTTTTAAATTTAACTTGTATTAGCTCTTTCTAATGAGTTTAACGTAGTAAAATATGCGTCACTGAACAATAATTCTATATAATAATCGTTCCAATGTATTGCCCCTTAAGCAAACAGATCATCATTCTATGCTAGTGTTATCAAACTTTTGGGTAAAAATAGGCTGGAAATTTTTGGGAAGTATTCCCAAACAATACGGAGTTTCAGAACTACTTCCTCTTCTATATATCTATCTAACATACTTGTACTTGTATGTATAAGAAGTTAAGTCTCATCACGAGAAATTTGGGAAAAAATGGTCACCTGCAGCGGAGCCCGAAATGCTACAGAAAACCTTTGATTTAAATCGGAGACCGCCTGGCATCCGAATTTTGCACAAGAGAAACTATACTGCAAATTGTATGTGTGTTTCTTTAGCACACCGAAGCGTGTCATTTGTAGTCGTTTTTAATTCCATCCCAAGTGTTATATAATGAAAACACGCCATAGGGTGTGTTGTTCAATATTATGAGTGTTGATTATTTCTATCAGTATCTTGTTTTTATAATATGACATATCTTTTACGCAATATCATGTTCCATATTGAATCACGCTTTATCCAAATAGGTAGGTAGGTAGGTGATTCGTAGCTTTCACGAGGGGGAGTACACAGCCAGGTCAGATAAACCCTTTGTGTTGCTACCAAGGGGATGAATGCCTATTCATGGAACCATTTTGCGCTTCTAACAAAATTAAGATCAGTTATCCTTATCCGATGAACGTCAGTCAGATCACTAAGGAAGTAGAATTCTAGGTAAAGTTTTCTACTGCCTAGGTTGTCCTGTGGTTCAGGATAGAAGCGTGGCCGGCGATATAGCTCGTCCATTTAAAACGAGAGTACAAGTTCCGTTTTCTGGGGTTTTATCTCGATTCCATTATTTTGTGCCCAACTGCACAATGTGGAGAATGCCGTACACATACGGTCATTCACTGTAGGCAGGTATTTGCCTGAGATGGCAATACCAACGTCATCAGCGTAGGTTTAATTTAGTAGTTCGTTCGCGACTACGTTCCAGAGAAGAAGAGAGAGGACCATCTAGAGAGAACCGATCTAGTAGTTGCTTTGCTTCTCCATTTAGAGAAGATCTTGTGTGTTGAAAATAACTCGTCAATAAACTCTACTAGAATCCTCTCCACTTTTAGACTTTCTAGCCCTTCCGTAATTGTTTTCGAAATTGACGATGGATCCAAGTTGTGTCGTAAGTGCAAGTCTACCGGGAAAACTCGAGCTTCTCAGGCAACCCGGCGCGTCCCCAGGTGGCGGATAGGGGAAGGCCACGCAATGTGGTAGGGGTCATTGCACCCCCGCGGACCAAGAGCACTTACATTCCCAAGTCAAGGTGGTTGGAATACGTGCCGAGGACTGAATGATGCAGGGAATACAAAAATGTGCATCGCTAACGTACGATCCCTATGTGATACCGAGCGCCCTCACAAAGTAACTAGCCTTACATCTACATGGGAGCTCTGTAGATGGTTGACCATCAATTCTCGCCATACTCGTGGGACCAACACATGAACAACAAACACAAAAAAAAACAAAAACAAAACACCAACAGAGTCGGAGGAAGAATATTTCCTCCGCTCACCAGTACACGAAATGGAGACAGAAGTCACAGAACCATCTCCAAACTCTGCAACCACATTCCCGTCCAACAAGACGGACAACCAAAACGCTCAGGTACCTAAAGGTCCAAGCGCCGAGGTTGCAGTGGTTAACGACGCCAAAAAACCTCGGCAGAAACAAGAGCATTTCACCGGGGCCCAAAGGCGACCAATCGCCGCTCTAATCCGGGACGGGATGGAGCCCGAAGAGGCGAGACAAAAAGAAAGAGCAAGATATGCTCTCGTGCTTGCGGAAAAGGAAGCTCACAAAAATACCGATGCATCAAATCCCAAACGCAGCCGATCTAACGACAACTCCATTGTGGAGAATATCCGCAAGAAGAGTCGACCACACACAGAAGCACCTAGCAGCTCATGTGCTGGTAATAGAAATGATCGTCTTGGGTTCGCTTGCGAAAATAAAACAAAACCCACTAAGGGAAATAGTGGAGGTGCACGAGAGCGCACGGATGCACCCGAGCCATCCTACCGGGATGCCATTGCTCGGTGCAAAGTCGCCATCATGCACTCGCAACACCCGCAAGAGACTCTAACAGACGAACAGATGAAATGAGTGAGGAAGAGCCTGTTAGTGGAAATGGACAAGGCAGATAAAGATTGTCCAGCACTCCGATTCGAGGCCACCTCAGCCAGAAATGGATGGCTTTCCATCACCTGTCACGACATAGAAACAAAAAATTGGCTCATGTCGTCGATAGAGAAGATCAAGCTATGGAAAAACGCTGATTTGTGTGCAACTCAGGGTAATGACATACCCAAGTTATACACCGTAACATTCGTCCCCGAAGCCGATGACCTTATCAAGGACACCTTCCTTATGCGCATAATGAGGCAGAATGCGAACATTAGCACTAACGGATGGAGAGTCCTCAGGATTGCTAAGGAAAAAAGCGGTGGGGATCAAGTAACCTTTGCCATCGACGAGGCTTCTAAGACGCCATTGTGAAGCAAAGGTTTAAACTGTTCCTCAACTTCTCCCAGATCCTAATTAGGACCAAGGGAGTTCCCAAGCAGGCAAAGGTAACTGCGGACAACAAAACTAAGGACAGGGCACAAGCCCATCCGAAGTGCGATGCCCAAGGTATACCTCACCCAAGGGGGTGAGGAACTCGGCGCGCATAAGCCAAACCAGAGAGCAACAACCATTGCATCTGGCGTTAGTGCACCAACCATAGAGACAACGAAAGTACCCCAAACGTCAGGGCTACCTGAAGAAACAACTCGGGCAGCCAAGACTTCAGGGGTCAGCCCTATGGTTGGGACAATAACTAACACTGGCAGCCCTGCCAGTACCTCACTGAATCCATCATGTCGGGATTAAGGTGCATCCAAGTAAATCTACTGCATGCAAAGGCCGCGTCCGCGGTACTGAGCCATAGATTCAACAAGGAGCACCACGATATAGCCTTTATCCAGGAACCGTATACCATTAAAGACCAGATCAAAGGACTATCAGTTGAGCTGCTCTACGACTCCACAAATAAAGGACGACCTAGAGCCTGCTTAATGTTCAATAACAATATTAAAGCCATTCCCATTCCAGAATTCACGAATAAGGACCTAGCAGCTGCCATCATCCAGCTATCCACTGCTCAGCCTACCTTGCGGGCGACTCCACGGATCTCGGCTTCACACCACTGCAGGATCTTCTCGACCACTTTGGAAGAAGAGGCTCACACATCATCGTATGCTGTGACGCAAACGCACACCACACAGCATGGGGAAGCTCGGACATCAACAAAAGAGGTGAGTACCTATTTGAATTCATATTTAGGAACAACCTCAATTTCATAAACCGTGGAAATAATCCCACCTTTATGAATAGAATTAGGGAAGAGGTATAAGACCTCACCCTAACTACCCCGCTAGACCAAACAGGGAGGATTGGAAGAGGGCACGAACGATATTTCACGAGGGAAGCATAAGATGGGGCATCAATTCTTTTGACCCATACAAATCCCCGGGGGAGGATGGCATCTTCCCAGCCCTTCTTCAGAAGGGGAGTGCGCAAATCAGCCCCATGCTCATTAACATCATTAGAACCAGCTATGCATGGGGACACATACCAACAAGCTGGACAGAGGTAAAGGTAAAATTCATTCCCAAAGTAGGCCGTAGACCCACAGACCTACCTAAGTCCTACAGACCGATAAGCCTTACCTCTTTCTTCCTAAAAACAATGGAAAAAATCCTGGATAGACATATCAGGGACGGTGCACTGAGAAGATCACCACTTCACAAAAACCAATATGCCTACCAGCCTGGGAAATCGACCACGCATGCTCTTCAGGAACTAACGGCCCGGATTGACAAATCCCTGAGCGACAAAGAAATTGCGATAGGTTGCTTTCTCGATATTGAGGGTGCTTTCGATAACACCGAATACGCCCAAATAAAACGTTGCATCCTCAGCACAGGGGTGGACAACACCACATGCAATTGGATCCAACATATGCTTAGCAACAGGAAAATAAACACCTCGCTAGGCAATGACAAAATCAGCGTAAACGCCGCGAAAGGATGCCCTCAAGGCGGGCTTCTCTCACCACCCCTGTGGTGCATCGTGGTAAACGAACTGATAAGCATACTCAGCAACAATGGCTTCTATGTCCAAGGCTACGCTGACGACATAGTGATCCTGATCAGAGGCAAATTCGAAGACACAGTCTCGGAACTCCTCCAACGGACACTAAACCTTGTTGCAAACTGGTGCTTAAAGGTTGCACTAAATGTAAATCCTAGAAAAAGCACCATAGTCGCCTTCACCAAAAGAAGGAACAGGCACAAACTTACTAAACCTACCCTCATTGGTGAAGCGATAGAGTTCCCAAAAGAAGTCAAATATCTAGGGATAACTCTAGACGAAAAGCTCACTTGGAACTCCCACATTACAAAGACCATTGGGAAAGCCAGGATCTCTTTATGGACCAGCAAAAGTCTCACCGGCAAAAACTGGGGCACAAGCCCCAAAATGTCCCGCTGGCTATATACAGCAATCACCAGACCAATCCTTACATATGCTGCGCCCGTCTGGTGGCACAAAACAAAACAAGTATCAGTGCAAGCCAAGCTCAACAAATTGCAAAGACTAGCTTGCATCTGTATCACTGGGGCCATGAGAACAACCCCCACAGCAGCACTAGAAGACATCACAGACCTGCCACCTCTTCATCTCCAACTGAAGAAAGAAGCAATGGTCTTCGCCCACAGGATGATCGTGGAGGATGATACTAACCTTAGGCTCTTTCACCCTGATATCCTTACAGAAATAAACAGGCATGAAATCCTAAAGATATCTCTTACAGACAACTGTCTCCCAAGATATAACTTCAGCCAAAACTACAAGGTCACATTCCCTAACCGACAAAACTGGGAACAGGATAGACTCTCCTTCATCCGTGGATCCTACGTGTGGTACACAGATGGCTCCAAAACGGACGAAGGCGTTGGGGCTGGAGTATACGGAGCAAATACAGGCACATGCATTTACATCAGCATGGACAGATATAACTCCGTTTTTCAAGCAGAGATATTTGCTATAGAACTCAGCCTCAGAGAAAATATAAACAGAAATATATTTAACAAAAACGTTTACGTTCTCTCTGACAGCAAGGCTGCACCTTTAGCCCTAAAGAGCTATGAAGTGACCTCCAAGCTGGTATGGGACTGCCTACAGCTACTTCACCAGTTGGCCAGTACAAACAGAGTTCATCTCATTTGGATACCTGGACACAGCGGCCATACAGGCAACGAAAAGGCGGACCTACTAGCAAGGAAAGGCTCTGCATCACCATTTATGATGCCACGGCCTTTCTGCGGCATACCCATTTGCACCACCAAATGCTGCATAAACAATTGGTTAAGGAACACGACGGATCACTACTGGTCAAAGACGAAAGGTAGCAGACAAGCCAAGCTGTTCCTCCCAACTACATCCCTCAAAAGAACGAAACAAATTTCTCATGCTTTCGAGGAGTCAGATTCGTTTAATCACAGGTTTCCTTACTGGACACTGCCCAGTTAATAAACACCTCAAAACAATGGGCATCATACAAGATGACACATGCCGTATGTGTAATTAAGACGAAGAAACAGCAGAGCACATACTATGCCACTGTAACTGCCTGGTCAGTACACGTCTTCGTCACCTAGGCAAGTATTATCTTGAAGCAGAAGAAATCGCTGCTAGCTCACTCAAAAACATACTAAGTTTTATCACGAACTCAGGTTTTCTGAGTGAACTGTAAGTGGGGGACATCACAATAGGCCCACTCGTGGCCGCAGTGATCAGGCGACTCTGTCCCACCCCTAAGCCCTATCTATCTATCTATCTAAGTGCAAGTCTATCAGCTTTTCCAGAGTTTTAAGTACAAACGATGATAGGCGTAAGATCCTTGGGTGTGGTATAGGAACTTCTGCCACCCTTGAGGATGAAAAGTACACTTGCGGACTTCCACTTTTCTGGGATGTATCTCCAAACTAGACATCCTTTGAAAATGACCTCCAAGCCTAGTATTATACACTTCATAGTCTGTGCACGGGAAGAGGGAGCAAGCAAACAGAGCAGAAAAGCTGATCGTTTTTAACATGGCAAACGCCAGTTCAATTCAAGCTGACACACAGCCTCCGAGTGGCCTCCCCTGGATAACTGGCCTGGCATCTGTCGAGTAGTGAATCAAAGGGTGCAGCGACCCGACCCCTCGTTCCTGGGGACAAAGGAACCCGGCCGTCCAGGTTGGGGGCTGTGCTTAAGGGTAACATCATTATCACGAAAAAAAAAAAACTGTTTCGAAGCAACAACAAGTCTCGGATACGGACGGATATTAGGATGACGACCCTTGTACACGCCGAAATGACTCGCGAGTCTGCACCTGGAATGTGAGGTCCCTTAACAGACCGGGTGCAGGAAATCAATGGGAACGAACCCTCAACTACTATAAATCAGATCTAACCACACTTCGAGAAGTGCGATGGGATGGATAAGGCGAAGGACGGATGAAAAACTGCGACATCTACTACAGCAATTGCTAGAAGGAGACCCTTATTCGGATCCGGACTCGTTATTTGAGAAAGGCGCCGACAAGACTTCTTAAGCTTCCACATCAAGCCAAATTTCGGGAACATAAGCTTAATATGCGTTCACGGCCCAACCGAAGAA
Organism: Eumerus sabulonum; assembly: GCA_951905685.1. Lineage (NCBI taxonomy): Eukaryota > Metazoa > Arthropoda > Insecta > Diptera > Syrphidae > Eumerus > Eumerus sabulonum. The sequence continues at coordinate 39,899,983 of OX645063.1, forward strand.
AAGGACCTATACCCAATGTCCCAGCTACGATTTGAAAATAGTGCTAGGAGATTTTAGTGTGAAACTGGGCAAAGAGGACATTTTGATTCAATTGCAGGCAAGTATAGCTTACACGACGCTACGCCCAAAAACGGACACAGACTTCTTGACTTCCTGGCGGGGTGTAATCTCCTTCTAGGTAGCACACGACTCCCACATCGCAACATGCACAAATGAACCTGGCGATCACCTGATCAGTTGACCACCAACCAGATTAATCTTTAGCATTCTAGATGTACGAACCTTCCGAGGAGCCAACATCGACTCGGATCACTACCTTCGTGTAGCCAAGGTACGAACGAGCATACCAAGGATGCCACAGAGTCGAGCTGGACAACGAAAGTTTGACGTCGGAAAGCTTTGATCGCAGGCAATCGGGTTTCCCTAATTCTCTCGAAAAATCCGATGATACCGGCATAATCCACATAACAATAGTGGGAGCATTGCCAGGGTTAAGATACGCATGACATTGGTCATACAATAAAGCAAATGAAACTGTACAACACGAACTTTATTAATATTTTACACAAGTACACAAGACAATTGTCGGAACAATACTGATCTTTGCTAATTGGTAATTCGCCCCAGCGTCATCTTCTTTCAAAGATAGGGTTGGAGAGAGAAGCCGCATCAAAGATCAACAATACATTTGTTGTCGTGCTGAACAAAACAATAAGTGTGGGGGAATTAGAGCCGCTGCAGCATGTAACTCCAGCGTGCCATCAGAGAAACTGTACTGTGTTTTAAACCGCCGCCAGCTACATAGACGGACTAGAGAGAAGAACACCCGCTTTTAGGGAAGAAAAAAGAGAGCATGAAATGCGTGAAATCGAGGGGAGGGAAGGCCGCTACCTCAGGAATGACACTCGCGAGTTTTACAAAAACAACTAGTAGTTGAGTCACAATCGCTGCTGAGAACATGGAAAGAATACCGATACCGCTGACTCGCATTCGCAGCTGACGAAAATGCAAGAGAATTCCGTTCAACTGACCGTGGGAGCGGACAGCTTGTCTGGTGAGATATTCACAGTGGCTAGAGATGAGCTGGTAGGGTGCATGCACCAGAAGAAAACATGCCCAACGAATGGAATCTCAGCAGCGTTTGGCCGGTCCACAAGGAATAACTCTCCTTAACATCACATATAAAATCTTGTCTGGCCTATACAATTCCAATCTATTCTCCATGGATTTGGAGAAGAGCTGATTGGAAATTGGACTGGTGTTTTTAGAGAAGGAAGCGGTGATCCGAAAAAGAATATTCTTGGGAGACCGCCCGCTCCCTGATCCTGTTAATGAGCGATGGGGTTAGCAGAGCGATGTCTAGTACCTCCATTGATTTGTTCGTAATGAAGGTGGCAGTGTTGCCCTTGTTGCATACATATAAATTTGGTTTATATCAAACTCAAGTAGCCACCCATGCCTTTCATTTGTGTCGTTTGTGTCCCAAATTGTATGATGCGCGTTTGCGTCCGCGCTGATTAGGAGTTCTGCATGTTGCCTCTATCAGTCCTCGACTGATCGTCTGACGTTGTCCCGCGGGATGACCTTCTCCTGGGCCAAATATGAAGAAGCTATCCAGAGTTTGGCTCCATGTGATTCGATGGCGATCACCGTCGTTTCGGGACTGTCGTAGTTTGGGAGAAAGTATTCTTTGACAGAATACAAATACGTGTTTTACCTTCCTTTTGTAGTGTAATTATTTGATAGGCTGGGGTCCTTAATCCTCGAACCTTGTGGTCGTGTAACTACGGCTCTTGAATTGTGACTAAATATTCTTCCTCTTCTGTCAGCCGTAGAAGAAGATTTCCGGATGCCGCATCACGGTGACGGTGGAGTCTTGCGAATTTGAATCCAGAAGCTCCTGTTACGTGGGCGAGCTTATGGTGTCCATTGTAGCTTTGCCTTCAGAGTCGAGCAATAGATCCTGGTCTATACTATACTATACGTTTATTGTTGCTGTTTCAACATCTTCCTTAGCGGGACGCTTGCTTCGCATAGGAGTTGGGGGTTCCTGTTTAATTGCGCTTCCTGTGATGGCCAGGGGGTTCTTCTGTCTTTCGATGCCGGATGGTGGCATTTCCTTATCCTTCTTATGAACATTTAGTTTGACCCTCGAGAAGCCAAACCTGACCCAGTACTCATTCGGGCCAGAATATCCAAGGATTCACGGCTTAGGGCAATGATTGCCTGTCTTGATGATTCCTTGGCTTCTTTCAACTTTACGATTTTCCATTCCTATGTTGGGAGACTAGGATTGCAGTACGCAATCGTCTCCATGCTTTTCAGAGGGTCGTCAGTCATCAGAGGGAGCCAGCATCTTGCTCGCGGTCTACTCGAAATCTGGCCCTTAAATGCGACTTTGATCCCAGCTCCCTCCCACACCTCATCTGTTTCTTCCACTGTTGCCTTTAGCAGATCGAAAAATGTTTGGTCGGCACAGTTCAGAAGCTTTATTCTCTCTTGGTACTATCCGGTATCATCGCAGATGGGTGGTGGTCTGGGGTATTTCCTTACGGTCTTTAGGAAGTTGGCAGGGGATAGGCTATTTGAGACCAAGTCGTCGGAGTCTTAACAGCCCATGGTGTTGAGGAGCTTGCAGTTCCTTACGACTTTTTATGAGTTCCATTAATATTGTTACGAAAATGAATAATCCAGAATAGGGTTCGACCACTGGATTGCGATATACTACAACTGCATATTTGTTTGTCCAATGTGACACGTGTTATACGTTTTTAGGGTTCCGTACCCAAAGGTAAAACGGAACCCTATTACTAAGACTTCGCTGTCCGTCCGTCCGCCGTCCGTCCGTCCGTCTGTCACTAGGCTGTATCTCATAAACCGTTACAGACAGTTGAAATGTTCACAGATGATGTATTTCTGTTGCCGCTACCACGACAAATACTAAAAACAGAACAAAATTAATATTTAAGGGGGGCTCCCATACAACAGACATGATTTTCATCCAAAAAAATCCCCTTGGTCACATACTGAACTAAGGTTAGTCGACAATATCCCACAACCATGCATATACATATGCCGATTACCTGCCTGCAACCAAGATCTGTCATCATACAAAAAATGTGACTTAATGTGATGACTGATGAGGTAACATACATAGTATTTTTCGTGTTTATATATATAGATGGTACGGAACCCTTCGTGCGCGAGTCCGACTCGCACTTGGCCGGTTTTTTATATCTAGCATGTGGCAGAGTTCTTTGTACACCGTGTGGCAGAGTTCTTTGAACACCGGCAACTCGGAGATCTTTCCTTGGTCTGAGTGCAGTTCAAGCAATACTCCATAACGCGCAACCCAGCTATTTTCGAATGCATCCGAAATGGTTTTGGCTTCTTGGTTCCATACGCAAATCACTTCATGCCATTTGCTGAGGTAGTCGATCACTACCAGCGCGTAATTGCTTTCAGCGTTGCTCGTTGGGAATGGGACTGCAATGTCCATGGCGATACTTTCGAATGGTGCAGCAACATGGTACTATTACATATTTCCTCGGGTTTTTCTAAGTGGTCCCTTTGCCTTCGCACACTGTTCCCAACCGCGAATGAAATTTTAGGCCGATTCATGGCATCCTACCCAGTAGAAACGTTTCTTGATCTTTTCTACAGTATTGTTAACACCAATTACCAACAGATCGTTTACAATGTTCCCATTATCACTTTCCAGACTGCGGTAGAGGCAACCGTTCTTCAGCTTCAAATTTTGCCATTGAGCCCAGTAAGCTTTTACGATTGGGTTGCATTTCCTGCATGTGCTCACTGCCGTAACTTCGGTGAAGAGCATCCCAGATGGCTCTGTAGTTCCTTCTATGGGTCTCCAGAATAGTCTGTAGTACATCAGCAGCTTCACCTTTAATGGAAATTACTAGGGCGGCCACACGATCTTCTTTTCCCCATTGATTCTGTTTCGCTGTTGTCACGAATTGGGGCTTAAAGATGTTAAAAGCGCTCTTGCCGTCGAAGTTGGGAGCTGTGAATTTTGATGATGAAGGGCATGGGCTCGGACGTACAGGGTAAAGTTGTTGATCGCTCTCATCCCGGCGAGATGCCAGCAACGATCCCTGTTTAAATGCCCAGGTCAAGTTGGCATACGGCCTCCTCGCGGCGCCCTCTGGTAGCCTCTTCAACAATCGTTGAGGGGTGAACAACCGACCAGAATGGCGGTTGTGCGGCGGGCTAGCAATCCGCCTACATAAAAAACCTATAAGTTATGAATGAGCAAGATGGCTCTGATACCCGACGACGACAACGCACGAAAAAGGAACACGATTTGCGAGTATGCTCCTGGAATATCAGCTGCTCATAAACTAGAAAGACGCAGTAGAAAGCAGATATTACTGCGGTCCAGGAAATACGCTGGATACGAAACGGTATGATGAGAAAGAAAGATTGCGACATTTATTACAGCTGTCACAAAAGATTGCACCTACTAGGATGCGGATTTGTTGTGGGAAACCGGTTGAGGTAGAAGGTCATCGACTTTAAACCCATAAGTGATCGACTGGCTGTGATCCGCATCAGAGGCAGTTTTATAACATCAGCCTTAAATGCGCACACGTCCCTACCGAATAGGCTAAAGACACTATAAAGCAGGACTTCCATGACCTCCTGGACAACGCCTACGGAGCTTGTCCGGAGTACGACGTCAAAATCGTACTCGGGGACTTCAACGCCAAAATCGGTAAGGAGAACACCCTTGGCGGAGTGACCGGAAAGCACAGCTACCCCGATACAACAACAGATAACGGCTTTCCGACTCACGGACTTTGCGACAGCTCGTAATGCGGCGATAAGTAACACAAGCGAATCAACCTTCATAAGCGAATCCACACAGCAACCTGGCGATCTCCGGACGGTCGAACCGCCAACCAAATCGACCATGTGCTCATTGACGCAAGGCACAGAGCAAGATTCAGAGCTCGACTCTCCAATGTCAAAAAGCTGCACCAGCCTACCAGGAGGAGGTTCGACATTGTGCGCCCGAGCACACCGAAGGTTACCAGAGTCTACAGGGAGTAGCTGAGCGAAGACTCCACGGTATGCCTACGTCGAACACAAATGCCAATAATATGTGGCTGCATTGCCGCTCAGCCATTCAGGAAGTAGCCGAAACCATCCTTAGGATACCTTCCACCCCCGACAAGAAACCCTTGGTATGATGGCGAGTGTGAGCAGAAAAAGGCAGCAACCGACGAGGCGTATCAAAAGGCGCTGCAGAGAAAAACCAGGGCAGCGCAAGAGAAAAAAACTACTGCGGCAAAAGGAAAGAATCTTCGCAGCCTCCTAGCTCAAGGATATCGAGGAGTCCGGGGATAAGCATAAAACACTACCCTTTTACAAGAAAGCCAAAAGACCTTGCAGGAGACTTCTAAAACGGCACTCAAGCTCTTGGAAACTGCCAGGGTAATCTTGTCATCGACCCGCAGGGAATAGTCCTCCCACTCAGCATCGAAGAAGTCGGCACAGCTATTCAGAAGCTGAAGAATAACAAGGTCGCAGGCTCAGATGGCTTGCCATCAGAGCTCTTCATGGCTGGCGGCGATGTTCTGGTAAGGAGCATGCACCAGATCATCTGCAGAATTTGGGAAGATGAAAGCATGCCCGACGACTGGAATACCAGCTCTATTTCCCCCATCCACAAAAAAGGCAATCCTACCTCTTGCAAGAACTATAGAGGTACATCCCTTCTAAATGTCGCATACAAGATCCTGTCCAGCGTATTGTGTGAACGTCTAAAGCCATTTTGCACCACACTAGTGCGGTTTCCGGCCCGGCAAATTGATAATAGACCAAATCAAAGCCGCATACGACAGCATTCATCGTGAAGAACTGTTTGGGGCGATGGCCAAATTCGGGATCCTGGGAAAACCCATCCAGTTGTGTCGCGCCACGCTGAAAAATACGCGATGCACAGTGCAACTCGGTTCTAGGACTTCGGAACCGTTTGAAACATGCACCGGAAGAGAGGAGATGCGCTGTCATGTGACTTCTTCAACCTGGTGCTGGAGCAGATAGTGCGACGGGCAACTGTCAACAGGGAAGGCACTATCTTCTTCAAGTCCGTTCAGATGCTGGGTTACGCGGATGATATTGATATCATCGCGTGTTCTCGCTGTGGCATTGTGGAAGCATTCCCGGCGATTGAAGAACAGGCGAAACGAGTTGGTCTTAAGGTCAATGAGGACAAGACGAAGTACATGCTGTCAAGCAAAAACCAATCCGTCGCTCACCACCTGGGACAAAATATAACAATTGACAGCTACAATTTCGAGGTAGTTAAGGCAAACGTAAATTCCACAAATGACACAACAGTGGAGATCCGGCATAGAATCATCTTGGCAACCGCTGCTACTTCAGCTTGTCCAAACAACTTTGGTCAAAGCTCATCAGTCGAAAGTGCCAGTCTTGCTGAGCCGAAGGCTGGTGATAAGCAGGACAGCGGAGCTGATTTTGGGTTCTTCGAAAGGAAAATTCTCATCAACGCTCCAGCTAAGAGGGTCTTCGACTCCGAGCCTCCTGGTTCGAGAAGACGAGGAAGACCAAACCTCCGGCATAAAGACCAAGTAATCGCGGATGTAAGATATCTTGGTCTTGATAACTGGAAGCAGCGTGCCCGGGGCCGTCAAGGATTAAAGCTCAGTCTCAAATCCTCCATGGATCGCTGGCCTGATAAGTAAGTAAGAATTTTGATGCTGCAGCCGGTACGCCACTTCCTTGATGCTGTACGATTCTTGTCCAGTATCTCGATTTCCTTTTTTCCTTATTATTTTCGAGATCTTGAACCTTCCTGTCCAGGGTCTCGATCCCCATTTCCTGATTAATTTCCCGGTCTAGAACCTTCTTGTCCAGTGTCACGCTTCTCTCTTCGACGTCCTGGAATCGATCGTTGGCGGCCTGCTGAATGTTTCTTAAGCTTTCTCGATTGTTCTCTAGCATCTCTTCTAACGTCTCCAGCTCAGGGAGGTGGAGTTTCCTCCAAGTTTCTATTTACAGCCACGGAATTTTCCTCCAACTTCTGGCTCTTAGCATTCATAGCCGGGAGAATTTGCTGCATATCGAATGCTGGCTCACTGGATGTCGACGGCTTCTCCATTCCGAACTCATGATTCTCCCGGTCGCGACCTTTTTCCTCCAACGCTAATCGGATTAACTCCACTAGATAGGCTTTACTTCCCACTGTCGATAGTTCCGGGAGACTCAGCCCTCTTTTCAACTGTTAGCTTTTCTAATTTACAATTTTAGTAATCCACTTCGTAATTTGAACAGCCAACTTTTCACTCGTTTACTCGCAATCGCACTTCTGACACCAAATGTTACGAACATGAATAGTCCATAACAGGGTTCGACCACTGCAACTGTTTACTTGTTTATCCAATACACACTCTATTATTCCACCCCAGGTCAATTATCTGGGCGCTTCAACTTTATTTTTTATAACACTTAACACTTTATCGCTGAGGGCGCTGTGGCGCAGTGGTTAGTGTGTTGGACCCTGACGCACGATGAGCGAGTTCGGATCCCGATAACATCAACGCCATCGAATTCTTGTTTCGCGACGTTCCTCCTCCGCGAGGTACTGGTAAAACCACCTGTAGTATACTTGCCTTGAAAAAGCTTCTTGACTCACGCCGTTCGGAATCCGCATTAAACTGTGCGTCCCTTTCACCTGTATGAAATATAAATCACACATAGCATGGGTGATTGACAGAAGCTTGGCTCTGGTCCTTCATGGGCTGTAGCGCCACCAAAAGAAAAGAACAAGTTTATTGCTTACACACACCTTTTTTACAGATTTTGTCTCTAGAACTCGTCAGATGGCTTGATTACTTTTGCACTGGATTGCCGACTGATCACTGAGTCAGTCTCTAGAATGCTCTGGTATTGACATTCAGCAGTATGCCGCTGAAAGTTACCATCTTTTCCTTTTCAACAGCATGAGAGCATTCCAAACTTTGACAGCGAAATTCAAGCACAACCGTCGGTTCGTGTCCGCAACAATATTATTGTTTTTATCTTGTATAATAATGTGGACCCACGAGTTGCAGAGAATTAAAGGTCCACCTGCGCAGAGATCCGCAATACGAAGGTAAGGCTTTTTGATTCGGATGGCGCCTGGTTTCCGGATACACCGTTCTCGATTGAGCTATTTTTGATCTGGGTCCCTAGGATGGCCGACAGATTGGCACGGTTCAGTTAACACCTTATGTCCAGGCCAGGGGATTGCGAGTGGACGGGGGGAGATGAGAGTAGGGAAGGATTGGTGGATATGGGTGACGATATGGTTGGTGTAGGGCGGTAATGGGGTTGAATATACTTTAGTGGAAAGCCCCCAACAACGCTTCAGGGTCAGATACTTGTTCGTTTACTGTATATTTAATACACATATCTTTCAACAATCATATAGACAATTTTACTCTCTTCAAAGTTCTCCTTTGTTTCAATTGTCTTTTTTTTTTTAGTTGCTTAGACGAGTGAGTAATGTTAACGAAGTGTTTGCACTGTCCATGACTACATTTAGCTTGTTGTTCCTCGGTCGATCCTTTGTCCCTAGTATTAACGAGCAGAGTGGTGCTAGTGCAGTTTTCATTTGTCGGAGAGAATAGAGTCTATAGCAACGTGCAAAAAATACACTTTTACACACCAATGAGTGTGTTATGCTTTGTAAATGTAATAGTCAAAAGTGTGTTAATTATTATTCAATATGTCGCTGCTACTCAAGTGTGTCGCTGATTTTTTAATCATTATTTACAAATGTTTTTTTTTAGACACCATAGAATGTGTTAAGTGATACTCTTGTTAAATGACGCATTCATGTGTGTTGCTTAACACACTAGCACTGTGTTGCTTAACACACTAGCAATTGTAGTGTACTAAGGCCCCGCATCGCAAAAAGGTGAGTAATCATGCGAAGGGCACTTCATGTCGATTTTCGAAAAAAATTAAATGGCCTCTCTGATACCGATTACCTTACTTTCCCTATATCTACTTACTAGTATAATTTCTGTTTTGTGATTTATCATTTATGTTCCTTGTGGAGTTCCGCCAGACCCCATCATTGGTGTCAAATGGAAGGGAGCCGTTCTCAAAGTGTTTTTTTGGATAAAGAACCATGGTATCATCAGTGATCTATAAGAGCACTACACGATTCCTTTGTTCAGAATACTTTCTAGATTCTTGCATATTAACTGATTTAGTTTATTACCCATGTGAAACCTATCTTAGGGTTATTTAGGCTTGTAGAGCACTAATCTCAAATTTATAAACCAATTGCGTCCATAAAAAATCTGGTGATTTGAAACACTGCCACTTCAAGGAGGATGCGATTTGCAGGGTCGGCTTCACTGCTTTGCTATGATGTTTTCGAACAACTAAATTGTTGTTTGATGACATGCATTCAATGAAATTCCCTACAAAAACTTCACTTGTGTAACGGGATTTGTCTATCCTTTTTAGGATTCCGTACCCAAAGGCAAAACGGAACCCTATTACTAAGACTTCGCTGTCCGTCCGTCCGTCCTTCTGTCACCAGGCTGTATCTCATGAACCGTGATAGTTAGAGAGTTGAAATTTTCACAGATGATGTATTTCTGTTGCCGCTACTAAAAACTAAAAACAGAACAAAATGAAAATGTAAGGGGGGCTCCCATACAACAGACATGATTTTCATCCAAAAAATCCCCTTGGTCACATACTGAACTAAGGTTAGTCGACAATATCCCACAGCCAGTAGCAAACTTCCCAGTTTTGATCTCTTTTGTGTCTTTGATGAATTAATCCTAGCTGCAAACCTTTTCCCCATATTTCCCATTATTGTTATTCACCTTTTCACATACTTGATGTCCAGTAAGATAATTGATTTGAATTCAATGGACACTTTGATGATCAACTATATCTCATCATGAAGATTTTTGATTATCAAAGTAATATGCCGATAACCTGCCTGCAACCAAGATCTGTCATCATACAAAAATGTGATTTAATGTGATGACTGATTAGGTAACATACATAGTGTCTCTCATAGTTATATACACAGATGGTACGGAACCCTTCGTGCGCGAGTCCGACTCGTACTTGGCCGGTTTTTTTTTAATTAATTTTCAACAAAATGATTTAACTTTTCAAACTTGGACAACTTTCCCATTTTCTTCGGGTAAAAGCACAGAAGCGGTCCTGAATCAGATCTTAGCTTTCCTTTGTCGATTCTTCAATTTAGTTGTGCTTCCATCTTTATAGTTTAATTATGGAAGCCCTGGAATTTTATCATACCAGATCTTAGCCTGTTGTATTATATTTTATGTCGTTAATTTGGTTTGCACATTTCCGTTTGCACCCAGCCCCTGTCAACGCACTCCTACTCTCGGCCTCAGGTGGTGTAACTTGGGAGCCTAGTACCTTCGTCCGGAGATGGGACCGAACTCCGTGGAAAGTCGTTGGGGGCTGATAACGTGAGAGGGGGAAGTGTAAGAGTAAGTCTAGGGCTTAACTCTTCTTCAGAATTGTAATTGTAATTCCTATATGGACAAAAAGTATGCAACGTGGTTGTGAATGGAAAGTGACCAGATGTACTGCTGCAGGCATAACACTCACAGTATATGGTCAACCGAAATTCGTCCTCTGCGTATGCAATATTAAAAGTGCTCGAACGAATTACCACGGACTATAATCAAACGCGGAATTTGGCCGGCTCTCGCCCTGAGAGTAGTGAACGAACATCAACGACTCAAACCCCATGCACTCCGTTCAGGTTGTGTGTCAAAATATCATAAGAGTATAACTCTTGAACCTGCGTGAACTATAAAAAAAAAACAAAAAAACAGAACGCCGGCAGACGAGCTAATCAATACATCGGCCAACTGCGGCTGCGGCGGCGTCCACAGCTCCGGTTAGTGTGTGCCACCTGGTCCAAAAGGAGATCTCCAAGGTCAGGTGGAGAACCTGGAAAAGAAAAGGCGGCGGATGAGCCCTACATAGCAGAGCCAACGGCGGCGCAACCACAAGCTGTTGACAACCAACAGCTGCTACTGCTGACGACCCCAGCAAACGAAAAGAGGACAATGAATTTCGGTCCCTTAACACACCACGTGCAGCCGATGACGGCCCTTGACTGCTATGGAGGCCCTTGACTGCTCCAAAGAAGACACACCACAATCCTGGAAGTGCAGCGGGATGGGCCGGGTAAAAGGGGCCGATGAAAAACTTCGACCTCTTTCATGTTGATTGCTACAAAGGGGCAAGGCAGGGCTTATTTGAATGTGAATTTGTTATTCGAGGCAGACTGAGGCAAAAAGTCTTAAGCTTTAAATATATAAGCGAGCGCCTCATAACAATGCGCATCAAGGCTAAACTCGTAAACATGAACCTGAATTGCGCCCCGATCCAACAGAGGACAAGAATGACAACAGCAAGGCTGACTTGTATGATCTCCTAGAAAGGACTACCAGAGTCATCGGAAAACACAGCACACACGGAAACACGTACGGGAACGCACTCATGCTAGTGGATTTCGCGTAGGCGAGAAAGAACAAAAAAGTTTGACGTCGGCAAGCCACAATCGTATCCGACCGCTAGGAACTTTGCCGACCGAGTCTCCCAAAAACTCTCTGAAAGTTTGACGCAACCTGCATTACAGTAACGGTAGAAGAAGAATGGAAGGGTTGTCAAAAAGCTATTGAAGAAGCTGTCACTGATGTGTTGGGTTTTATGACACCACCGCCCGGAAAAAAACCATGGTTTGACGACGAGACGGCTGGCAAGAGACCGTGCTGGCTGGAGTCGCTTGTTGGTTGGAGACCAGGATCAAGCCGGTCCGTAGCGCCCTGAAGTGGAAGAATTTGGTTTTCTTGAACGGCTGTATAAATCTGCGGTATTTTGTCCGAAAATGGGTAAATTATGTCTTGAATAGAATATATTTATATGATATAAGGTCCATACTGTTGAATTGTTTTAAATAATAACTTGAAAACTGTTTGCGATTGTTCTGTTTATGGATATATGAGTTTCTTTTAATTTTGGAACGTAAAGGGTATTATAGAGGGAAATATTGAGAAAATGTTCATTTGGTGTGGCGCAGTGGTTAGTGTGTTGGACTCTGCCGCACGATGAGCGAGTTCGGATCCCGGTAACACCATCTTACTTACTTACTTATCAGGCCTGCGATCCATGGAGGATCTGAGCCTGAGCTATAGCTTCCTTCCATCCTTGACGGTCCCGGGCACGCTGCTTCCAGTTGTCAAGACCAAGATGTCCTACATCCGCGATTACTTGGTCTTAATACCGGAGGTTCGGTCTACCTCTTCTTCTCGAACCAGGAGGCTCGGAGTCGAAGACCCTCTTAGCTGGAGCGTTGATGTCCATGCGCTCGATGTGGCCGAGCCAGTGTAGTCGACGGATCCTTGCCTTCCGGACTACATCCACATCTTGGTACAGCTCGTAGAGTTCGCGGTTGTGTCTTCTTCTCCATTCACCTTCCTCACAGACAGGACCAAATATCCGGCGTAGAATTTTTCTTTCGAAAGAACCCAAAATCAGCTCCGCTGTCCTGCTTATCGTCCAGCTTTCGGATCCGTACAGCAAGACTGGCAGAATGAGCGTTTTGTAAAGCATGACTTTGGTCTTTCGAGTGAGGAGTTTTGACCCCAGTTGTTTGGACAAGCCGAAGTAGCAGCGGTTGCCAAGGGCGATTCTACGCCGGACCTCCACTGTGGTGTCATTTGTGGAATTTACGTTTGCCCCGAGGTAGACAAACTCCTTAACTACCTCGAAATTGTAGCTGTCAATTGTTATGTTTTGTCCCAGGTGGTGAGCGACGGATTGGTTTTTGCTTGACAGCATGTATTTCGTTTTGTCCTCATTGATCTTAAGACCAACTCGTTTCGCCTGTTCTTCAATCGCCGTGAATGCTTCCACAATGCCACGGCGAGAACACGCGATGATGTCGATATCATCCGCGTATCCTAGCAGCTGGATGGACTTGTAAAAGATAGTGCCTTCCCTGTTGACGCCTGCCCGTCGCACTATCTGCTCCAGCACCAGGTTGAAGAAGTCACATGACAGCGCATCTCCTTGCCGAAATCCGGTGCATGTTTCGAATGGTTCCGAGGTCCTAGAACCGAGTTGCACGGTGCATCGCGTGTTTTTTTAGCGTGGCGCGACACAACTGGATCAGTTTTACCGGGATCCCGAATTCGGCCATCGCCCCAAACAGTGCTTCACGATGAATGCTGTCGTATGCGGCTTTGAAATCGATGAAAAGATGGTGTGTATCGATTCGAAACTCGTTGGTCTTTTCCAGGATTCGTTGAAGTGTGAAAATTTGGTCTATAGTTGATTTGCCGGGCCGGAAGCCGCACTGGTAGCTGCCGATTAGTGCGGTGCAAAATGGTCTTAGATGTTCACACAATACGCTGGACAGGATCTTGTATGCGACATTGAGCAGGGATATACCTCTATAGTTCCTGCAAGAGGTAGGATCGCCTTTTTTGTGGATGGGGCATATAGAGCTGGTATTCCAGTCGTCGGGCATGCTCTCATCTTCCCAAATTCTGCAGATGATCTGGTGGATGCTCCCTACCAGAACATCGCCGCCAGCCTTGAAGAGCTCTGATGGCAAGCCATCTGAGCCTGCGGCCTTGTTGTTCTTCAGCTTCTGAATAGCTGTGCCGACTTCTTCTATGCTGGGTGGGAGGACTACTTCAGCGGCTGGAGTTGGGATTTCCTCGGTCCCTACCACTCTCTCTTGGTCATGCTCGTTAAGCAGCTGCTGGAAGTGCTGCTTAAATACATCCACTATTCCCTGCGGGTCGGTGACAAGATTACCCTCGCAGTTTCGGAGAGCCAGGGCGCTCTTTTTGAAGCCTCCTGCAAGGCCTTTGGCTTTCTTGTAAAAGGCTCGTATTTTATGTTTATCCCTAGACTCCTCGATATCCTTGAGCTGGGAGGCTGCGAAGATTCTTTTCTTTTGTCGCAGTAGTTTTTTCTCCTCCCTTCTTCTGGCTCGGTACTCTTCTCGCGCTGCCCTGGTTTTCCTCTGCAGCGCCTTTTGGTACGCCTCGTCGGTTGCTGCCTTTTTCTGCTCACACTCGCCATCATACCACGGGTTTCTTGTCGGGGGTGGTAGGTATCCTAATGTGGTTTCGGCTACTTCCTGAATGGCTGAGCGGCAATGCAGCCACATATTATTGGCATTTGTGTTCGACGTAGGCATACCGTAGAGTCTTTCGCTCAGCTGCTCCCTGTAGACTCTGGCAACCTCCGGTGTGCTCAGGCGCCCAATGTCGAACCTCCTCCTGATGGGCTGGTGCAGCTTTCTGACATTGGACAGTCGAGCTCTGAAGCTTGCTGCTACGAGGAAGTGGTCAGAGTCGACATTTGCCCCTCTGAATGTTCGCACATCCAGGATGTTTGACGCGTGCCTTGCGTCAATGAGCACATGGTCGATTTGGTTGGCGGTTCGACCGTCCGGAGATCGCCAGGTTGCTGTGTGGATTCGCTTGCGAGGGAATCTTTTGCTACTTATCACCGCATTACGAGCTGTCGCAAAGTCAGTGAGTCGGAAGCCGTTATCTGTTGTTGTATCGTGGAGGCTGTGCTTTCCGATCACTCCGCCAAGGGTGTTTTCCTTTCCGATCTTGGCATTGAAGTCCCCGAGCACGATTTTTACATCGTACTCCGGACAAGCTCCGTAGGCGTTGTCCAGGAGGTCATGAGGTCATAGAAGTCCTCTTTGATAGGGTCTTCAGCCTCGTCGGTAGGGGCGTGTGCACATATAAGGCTGATGTTATAAGATCTGCCTCTGATGCGGATCACAGCCAGGCTATCACTTATAGGTTTAAAGTCGATGACCTTCGACCTTAACCGCTATCCCACGACAAAACCGCATCCCAGTAAGTGCAACCTTTTGTGACAGCTGTAATAAATGTCGCAATTTTTCTTTCTAATCATACCGTTTCCTATCCAGCGTATTTCCTGGACCGCAGTAATATCCGCCTAATACTGCGTGAGGATTCCTTCTAGTTTATGAGCAGCTCCGGGAGTGTACAGGGTTCTGACATTCCAGGAGCATACTCGCAAATCGTGTTCCTTTTTCGTGCGTTGTCGTCGTCGGGTATCCGTCCGTGTATCCGAGGCATCTTGCTCATTCATAACCTTAGGTTATTTTACGTGGGCGGATTGTAAGCCCGCCGCACAACCGCCATTCTGGTCGGGGTTTTTTTCGCTGCATACGTTTGTTCACCTCCCAACGGTTGTTGAAGAGGCTATCCAGAGGGCGCCGCGAGGAGGCCGTATGTCAACTTGACCCGGGCATTTAAACAGGGATCGTTGCTGGCATCTCGCCAGGTTGAGAGCAATCAACAAGTTTACCCTGTATGTCCGAGCCCATGCCCCCCGGTAACACCATCGCCATCGAATATTTATTTCGCGGTATCCCTCCTCCGCGGGGTACTGGCAAAACCCCTCGTAGTATACTTCAAAAGAAAAAGCTTCTCGATTAAAGCCGTTCGGAATCGGCATTAAATTGTAGGTCCTTTTCACCTGTGAATCAAACAAATCATACACAATATGGGTTATTGAGAGAAGCTTGGCTCCGGCCCTTTATGAGCTGTAACCCCACCACAAGAATAATTATGCAAAGCCAAAATTACCTTCCTTTGGCTTTGAAAGAAAAAGCTTTGTGTTTTGTTACATTAATTTTTCATGAAGGTGAAAATGCATAGTAAATCTAAAGTTAATCGTATCCTTACCGTCAGTAGAAATTACTGGAATCGACAAAAAGCTAATTGAGAATTTCTTTACTATTTTAAGACTGATAGCATGTGCGAAAGGAACAAATGTAACTAAGTTTAATAAACTTTAAGACTACTCATTCGTGGTCCGGCCGGCTATTATTTCATTTTTCGTCAGAAGAGGCTTTCGAAGCATGCCATAATGAATTTGGAAGGTGATCTTCTCAAGAGCTATTTAATATACCCCGGAAATGTGGAATTATCTTCAGCCGATCCTTCATATTTTGAATTAAATGCCGAGAGTGATGATGGTACACACAATAAATACGTATAGAACATTCATCTTTCACGCACTCATTGGAGATATTTGCAACAGATTAGGTTAATTGTATAAATTGTTTTACTGTATTACAAAAGTTAAATAAAAAAATGAAATAAAAATGCTCGTAGAACTTATTTTGGAACGGAATATTAACTTCCAGCTCGTCGGACTGCACTCAAAATATCTTACCTGCATTTCTTTCACAAAATATTAATATACATATATCGACAAGAGGAACACATTCAGCACAATAGGAAGACCCCTAGAACCTAATATTCAGATGGGAGTGAGCGAGCAAACAGAGCAAAGAAGTTGATCGCGTTTAACATGGCAAACGCCAGCCTCGATCTCTGTCCCTGCTCAATCAAAATTGACACACAGCCTTCGCGTGGCCTCCAATGGAAAGCTACCCTGGCACCCGCCAGGTAGTAAACCAATATTTGTAGCGACCCAACCCCATGTTCCTGGGGAAAGAGGCACCTGGCCTTTCAGGTTGCGGGTTGTGCTTAGGGGTAACATCCCTCTCACGTAAAAACCTACTTGTTCAGAAGCAACGACAAGCCTCGGATACGGACGGATATAAAGCTGACGACCCCTGCAAACGACTAACGGACTTGAGAGTCTGCACCTGGAATGTGAGGTCCCTTAACAGACCGGGTACAGGCGATCAACCCTTAACTGCTATAAAGCAGATATGTATAACCGCGCTTCAAGAAGTGTCATGGGATGGATCAGGCAAAAGACGGATGAAAAACTGTGACGTCTACTACGGAAACTGCTACAAGGAGAACGAACAGCGCCTATTCGGGTGCGGATTCGTTATTAGAGGACGACTCCGACAAAACGTCTTATGCTTCCGAGATACAAGCGAAAACAATCCGCATCAAAGCTAAATTTGAAAACATTAGCTTAATATGCGCTCACACCCCAACGAAAGATAAGGACGATCGACTCAAAGAAGAATTATACGATCTCCTAGACAGAACCTATGCCCAATGTCCCAGCTACGACACATAAATAGTTCTAGGAGTTTTTAATGCAAAACTGGGCAAAGAGGACATATTTGAGTCGATCACAGGAAAGCCTAGCCTCCATAACACCACATCCGACAACGGACTTAGGCTAATCGATTTCCTAACGGGGCGTAACCTCCTTGTAGCAAACACGCGATTCCCCCATCTCAACATCCACAAGGGTACCTGGCGGTCTTGTGATCAATCGACCACCAACCAGATTGATCACATTGCGATCGACGCCAGACACTCCTCCTGTATTCTCGACGTACGAGCCTTCCGAGGGGCCAACATCGACTCGGACCACTACCTTGTTGTAGCCAAGGTACGAATGAGGATATCAAGAATGCTTAGGAGTCGAGTAGGACAACGTAAGTTTGACGTCGGAAAGCTACAATCACAAGAGACTGCCAGAATCTTTGCCGATCGTGTCTCCTCCAAGCTCTCTCAAAATCCGCCCACAGCAGCACAAACAATAGAGCAGGAATGGGCGCATTGCCAGAGCGCCGTCAGAGGCGCTGCCTCAGAGGGGCTGGGTTTCAAACCGCCACCACCTAGAAACCCCTGGTTCGATGAACAATGCGAACAAGCCCATGCAGCAAAACAGGAGGCATATATAGCCATGCTGCAAGGACGGACGAGAGCTGCTCGCGAAATCTATGAGCAGAAGAGAAGAAAGGAACACACGCTTTTCAGAAGAAAGAAGAGAGAGCACGGAAAGCGTGAGATCGAGGAGATGGAGAGATGCTTCCGCAGGAATGACGCCCGTAAGTTTTACGATAAGGTAAAACGAACATGCCATAGCTACAAAGCCAGAACGGCGGCCTGCAAAGATGAAAGTGGAGAACTGGTGGTAGATTTGTAGTCGATGCTGAGGATTTGGAAAGATCACTTCTGCAGACTGTATAATGGCGATGATAGACAGGATACCGCTGTCAGGCAAAATGAGCCATTCGTAATGGACGACGAATGACAAAATCAAAACAGCGATATCAAGACTAATAAAGACGCGGGCGCAGACGGCCTGTACGCTGAGCATGCACCATTTCATTTGCAAGGTATTGTCGGAGGAAAGCATGCCCGACGAATGGAATCTCAGAATCGTTTGCCCGGTCCATAAGAAAGGAGACCCCTATAACTGCGCCAACTATAGGGGAATAAGTCTCCTTAACATCGCATATAAAATCTTCTCTGCCGTATTGTGTGAACGCCTGAAACCGTTTGTTTATAACCTGATCGGCTCTTATCAGTGTGGTTTCAGACCAGGTAAATCCACAAAAGACCAAATATTTACGCTTCGGCAGATCGTGGAGAAGACCCAGGAATACCACATCGACACTCACCACCTCTTCGTCGATTTCAAGGCTACATATGACAGCGTGTATAGAGATGAGCTATACAAAGTCACGTCTAGTTTAAACATCCCTGCCAAACTCGACTGACTGTGCAGGATGAAAATGGAGAATTCTCGCTGCTCCATTAAAGTTGGTAATGAGCAAACTGAGACCTTTGATGCTAAAAAGGGATTTAGGCAAGGTGACGCGCTGTCATCCAACTTTTTCAACATCGTGCTTGAAAAGATCGTGCAAGAGTCACTGGCCAAGGTACGATTTATTTCAAGTCTACGCAATGGCTTGCGTACGCCGACGACATTGACGTGATTAGACGGACACAGCGCGACGTCAAGGAGGCATTTGTAAGCATTGAGGCAGAAGCGGCTAAGCTGGGTCTCAAGGTTCTCCTTCTTTTTAATGGGCGCTACAGTTCGGGGTGAACCTGGGCCTCAACCAACATGCCCCTCCTACTAGCACGATCTTTCGCCAACCTTTTCCATTGCCGCACACCCAGTTGGGTGAGGTCCCCTTCTACCTGCTTGTTCGTCCTTCGGGGTTGGATTCAATTACTCTCCGGGCTGGAGCTGTGGTGTCCATCCGCTCAACATGGCCCAGCCATCTTAGGCGTTGAATCCGTAGACGCCTGACTAGGCTCATGTCGCTGTACAGCCCGTAAAGTTCGTGGTTGAATCTTCTCCTCCATCCCCCGTCAGCGTTTATAGGCCCAAAAATCACGCGCAAAATCTTTCTCTCGAACCGACCAAGGGCCTCCTCATCCGCTTTTGATAGTGTCCATGCTTCTGCGCTGTACAACAGGACCGGGATAATAAGGGTTTTATATTGAGTCAACTTTGTCGTTCGGGAGAGGGCACTATTACTCAGTTGCTTCCTGAGCCCAAAGAAACAGCGATTAGCAAGAGTGATTCTGCGTTTGATTTCGGAACTGATGTCGTTGTTCCAGGTCACTGCGGAACCAAGGTAGACGAAGTCCTTAACTACCTCGAACTTATATCTGCCTATACAAACGTTCTGGCCGAGACGTCGGTGGTGAGTGTCGTTTTTTGATGATAGCATATATTTTGCCCTCGTTTATCGCCAGACCAACTTTCGCCGCCTGGAACTCTCATTGACATCCACTGTGATCAACCTATTATGTCAATGACACCGGCCTGGTACGACGTCTACGGATACAGCGTCTAAGGTGGCTAGACCATGTAGAGTGCATGGAAAGTACAGCTCCGACCCGAAGAGTCTTCGAATCCACCCCGGAAGTAAGGCGTGGCAGAGGACGGCCGGATTCTGTTTTCTATTTTCATCTAGAAAGTCTCAAAATATAGAGATCAACTTGAATGAATGGGTAAATATGTATATGATTCTTTGGAGAAGTCTTAAGTTTCCTTTTTTAGGGTTCCTAACCCAAAGGTAAAACAGAGCCCTAACGGAGTCACCAGGCTGTATCTCATGAACAGTTGAAATTTTCACAGATGATGTATTTCTGTCTGCCGCTACCACGACAAATACTAAAAACAGAACAAAATGAATGTTTAAGGGGGGCTCTCATACAACAGACATGATTTTCATCCAAAAAATCCCCTTGGTCACATACTGAACTAAGGTTAGTCGACAATATATTTGTGTCTTTGATGAATTAATCCTAGCTGCAACCCTTTTCCCCATATTTATTGTTATTCAGCTTTTCACATCGTTGCTGTCAAGTAAGATAATTGATTTGAATTCAATGGTGATTATCAAAGTAATATGCCGATAACCTGCCTGCAACCAAGATCGGTCATCATACGAAAAATGTGATTTAATGTGATGACTAATGAGGTAACATACATAGTCTCTTTCATATTTATATATACAGATGGTACGGAACCCTTCGTACGCGAGTCCGATTCGCACTTGGCCGGTTTTTTACTTTAATTTGAAATAGAAACTGAAATTTGAAATATAGAGGACGGTTCGTTGACCTTCCTTGTGGTGTAAATCATTTGGGTAACCTTCTCTTCATTTGTTCGTTTACCTCTATTTAGTAAACCATTGCATAGTATTATTTAGATGGGCTTGTGGTTTATAGTTTGCATGTTTTGAGACATTATTAAATTCAAAAATGTTTGTGTAGTCCATAAACTAAGCGCTGAGTATTGCGCTGCCAGGGTAGGTATATCTACTGTGTATACGTAAAGAAGTAGCCCTAGTACACTACCCTGTGGGAAACCAAATTTGAATATTCGTTGTTGTACATACAAATAACGTTCGCCGAGACAGCTGTTAAATGGTAGGTAAACATTTAGTGGTAAAGTTTTATTAAGCCTGTAAGTAGGCCTATGTGCCAAACTATATCAAATACTTTAGGTACGTCAAGTAATGTTGTTGAGCAATTTTATTTTCTTTTAATGTAGCATATTTTTTTGTTTTTTAATTATTGTCTATCTTTAGTTCTTTTGCGATCTTATTAAATTAGCTTTTCTATTTAGGAGATCGATTCGATTGCATCATTTTCGAACGTTACGTTTGTATCTAATTCTATTTAGTATATACATATTGTGGAGAGAAGTTGATATGTATGTTCAGTGTAAGTATTATGGTGTGATTGAGCTGAATTATTGCACTATCTTTGTTGTCACGATGTTTTAAAGGAACATTGAACGGCAGGTCACTGGTGAGGTCGCCCTCTTAAAAGTTTGCTAACCAGTTTTTCTGTTATAAAGTTCTATTTTTTTGTATGGAGCATGGTAGGTTTAGTCTCGTATGTGCTAACGATAGGGGAGTGGATAGATCAGAGGTCTGCGATTATGCAAAAATGAGGGTATACTTTTGTATATACAGCAGTTAGGTTTCCTATTTTTGTATATTGGTACCAGTGTGGCTAGAATATGCACGATTAGTGGAGTAAGAGTACTTAGAAGGATGCTACCGTTCCTGTTTGTTTTGCTAGAAACCCTCTCTATGTTCTTTGTGTTGAAGTCACCGTTTGCAACAACATAAGTGAATTACACGATAAGTGAGCTAAGAGTACTGAGAAGAATGCTACCTACAACCGTTGTTTTTTTTTAGTGTGTTGATACAGTTTTTGTATTGTTCTGTCCATATACCAAACTAAGTAAACTAAGGCTTAAGTGGTTGACATAAGTGGTCCATTTGCGTTTTCAATTTGTATGACCGTCGGCTGGATGTACGCAGATTTCAATTTCAATTGTTGGGATGATTTGTTTGATATACATATATTGCAACCAGGTATTTTGCAACAATTTCTATTTGTAAAATGTGTTATTAAAATCAATAAAATATCTATGGTGCTGGTCCCAATAAATTATTTCAGCCCATTGGCGTTCTGTTGTAGTAAACTGGCATAAATTCTGTTGGCGATTTGTGTCACTAGATGAATTGTATGTATGTATGAATGGTGGCGTTACAGTCCATGAAGGACCAAAGCCGAGCTTCTCTCAATCACCCATGTTGTGTGTAATTTTTTTTTCCCATAGGTGAAAGGGACCTACAGTTTATTGCCGGTTCCGAACGGCGAAATTCGAGAAGCTTTTCTTGACAATTATACTACAGGCGGTTTTGTCAGTACCCTGCTGAGGAGAAACACCGTGAAAAACACGTTCGATGACATGGCTGTTGTCGGGATTCGATCCCGTGTCATCCGTGTCAGAGGCCAACACACCACCCATTGCGCCATGGCAGATGAATTATTGTTTTTAAATTGGTAAAAACATTCGAAGACTGTGTTTGCTAAGATGTTGTTATGTGATGTATATGATGTTAAGTTTGTCTTGGAGAAGATCGCATTTTGTCGACCTTAAAGCTTTGTGTGAAGATAACATTATCCCGCACACACTCAACATAATAGACAGAATTTATTTTAATTCACGAATTTTTTCACTCTGTTATAGGTGTTGTGAAACCTAGGCCTGTACTATATCGCAAATCGCGATCAGTTCATAAAAATCAAACTGAATAGCTCGTGGACCGAGGAGTCAAAATCGTTTTGTTTAGAGATGTTGAACAATGTCAATATGTCAATCGTTCCTCTTATGGATTCTTCCCACGTGGTGGTTCGAAAATAAAATCGAGGACACATTGGGTCAACATACTTACTTAAATATCTTGTAGCCTTTTGCAGAGTGGGAAATGCATCCAAAATGGGTTCTTTAGCAAGATAACAACAAAAAATATACCAGCCGTCGAGCGAAAATTGGTTTTACGACAATGGTATTCAAGTTGGGAATGACCAACCCAATATCCAGACATGAATCCCATTGAAATTCTGTTATCATAAAAAAACCCACAAATAATAACCGATTGTCGGAAATTGTCAGAGAAGCATGGCTTGGCATTTCACTTGACCACTGTAGATGCCTTGTTGATTAGGTAGCTTCACAAAATGTTAGTATTCAGAACAATTTTAAAGCAATATGAGAACCCGCAAGGCCCTCGCGACTAACTTCCTAACTAACAGTGGGAAAAATTAAAACACTCATTTAATTTTATATTTTTTTCATTTTTAACCCCCGACGCAAAAAGAGGGGTGTTATAAGTTTGAGATATGTGTCTGTCTGTTGCAGCGTAGCTCCTTAACGAATGGACCGATTATGATGCCTTTTTTTAAAGCTACCGTGATCGAGATGGTTATTAGCTAAAATTTTCTGTTCAGGTTTTTCAAGATCATCAGCTCTTTTTGTTAGCTGTGGAATAATGCGTAATGTGTCAGTTCTCGTCCGATCACCGCAATCAACTAGCGTTGGGCGCGGTCAGTACTTAGCTGGGGGACCGCTTGGGAACACCGCGTATTGTTGGCATCAAGTTGGATTTTTTGCTGTTGCTCCATGCACATGCAATCTCAACACTGTCCGAGCAATCTCATACGTATTGGTTCTCGTCCGATCACCGCAATAAACCAGCGTCGAGCACAGTAAGTACTTAGATGGGGGACTGCTTGGGAACGCCGCGTGTTGTTAATTTTTTTGCCTATTTTTTAGTTATTTAATTTCTAACAAAAAACGGCTGGATCCGATTTTCTGAAAACTTCACCAGTTCTAAGCGTAGTAATTACGCGTGGAATGAACCTGGTCCCATGTCAATACCATCTTTGGTTCTTGAGATGTATGTATGTATGTATATTGGCGTTACAGTTCATGAAGGACCTGAGCCGAGCTTCTCTCAATCACCCATGTTGTGTGTGATTTCATGTTCCCATAGGTGAAAGAGACCTACAGTTTATTGCCGGTTCCGAACGGCGAATTTCGAGAAGCTTTTCATGACAATTTTACTACAGGGGGTTTTGTCAGAACCCCGCTGAGGAGAAACACCGTGAAAACCCGTTCGATGATATGGCTGTGTTGGGATTCGATCCCGTGTCATCGGCGTCAGAGGCCAACACACTACCCAGTGCGCCACGGTGCTCTCTTGGTTCTCGAGATTATCGTTAACAATTCTGCATGCACATACGCACATACATACATACATAAACATACACATACACACATATGCGCACCGAGAGACATCTCTATAGAAACCTTGGATTTGAATTCTGGTGACCTTGAAACGTGGAGATACATATGTCAAAACTTGGAATTCGCAAAATCGGCCCCATTTTAATAACTTCCCCACTGGGAAGCTAAAAATGACCACTTTTATACTGCTTGTTGAACGTTATTTTGAGTTTTTCTGCGAATATTAACTTATGTTTCGAATGTATTGATATAGTTTTTGTAGTTTGTCTAAGATATCTTAAAAGAAAAAAAATCCACGTTTTTAAGCACATTTTTGCTACACATTTTTATGTTTGCAGCTGTGTGCTAAAATATATCGCATCGTACTGGTCCTAACTGATCTTAACATGTATATAAATTTCAAGGATAGAAACGCACTGCGAAATCATTAAAAAAAGTGGAGCAAGACGCAGAGAAAAATATACTTAAAGATCTGTAAATAAAATGCCAACGCTAGTATTGATTGTAAACATGGGTGTAGTCCATGAAAGATGTATTTGCACCCCTGAAATAGGATAATATGACTATTGCAAATAATGGCAACTATTAGATATATTTTGACGTTTGTCAAGTTAACTGACATTTTGTATAATACATGTCGACAAGCCATATAATGTTATACTTCGCAAGATCGCGGAATACTCGTGACACTTTTGACGGAATAATTCGTTAATGACTTTTGCGAAACACAAATTTCAACTCAGTGTGAAATAATATGTGAGAGAAGGTGCGTTGAAAGGCTCGCTCTCACCAGAATCTCGCCCATCAACGTTGACCAGCCGACGTGCCACGTAATTGTGCATCACATGTTCGTTTCTGCAGTAAATTACGGTGAAAAATTTGCCAAGCCGCAGACAATCCATTAGCTACTATTTAGAGATCATCAAGTTGATGCTTTTCAGTCGAAATTCATTAAGAGCGACAGGAACATTTCCATCTAAATGGACAACAAATCAACAAATTGTGGACTTCTGAAGCACTGAAGTGCTTCGTTCACTCATGGAATGAAAACTAAACTGTACCTAACAATAAATTTGAAACATAGCCCTGTGAGGAGTGAAACTGCTGCGCGTGGGAAGTAGGTTGATAGATAGTTTATCCGGCTCAAATGCCGGCGAGGCGACGGAAACTACTGGTGCGCGTGGGAAGTAAGTTGATCTGGTTGGTTCATATTTCGGCCAGGTGACGGAAGCTATTGCTGGGCGTGAGAAGTAGGTTGGTCTGGCTCAAATACCAGCCAGGCGACGGGAGCTATTGCTGGGCGTGAGAAGTAGGTTGGTCTGGCTCAAATACCAGCTAGGCGACGGAAGCTATTGCTGGGCGTGAGAAAATGCTGTTGAGGCGATGCGCGTGCAGGACGATGGACAGGCCACGCATTGATGGCGTTATGATGCCATAACTCCTCCCCCCTTAAGCGGAACCGTCCGCGGTTTCGTTAACATTGCTTAAGGAGCTAATTGTGGCTGCTTGGACTTCTTCAATGGTGAGTGATGACTTGCCTAGGTTACTCGATATATCCCTTAGCTGAATCTTTACTTGAGTTGACTCTCTTTTAATAAAGCAAAGGTAGAGAAGTAATGCTGCGGATATAGTTAGAATTATCCCGTAGGATGTAAAGGCGATAATTCGATTTTGCGATCCAATCTTCTTTATATGCTGGGTATTCTTGATATGCATTTCTTTGAGCATTTCCAATGAAAGTAGTTCTTCCATCTCTATTTCCGTAGGCTGCGATTGAATAACTGCTGGAATCGCCTGGAGCAGTGAAGTCTCCTGCGATCTGTAAGTTCGTCCATTTATAACTAGGGTGGCGTTGCTGAATTTAATTAGATAGGTTCCGTTGAGGATGTAAACTTCGTTTTCGATCAAAATTTTGCTATCGAACATGTTCAAAAGTATCACGCCGGGCTCGACTTCTTCCACCGCTGGCACATGTTGGCTGTTGGTAAGGGTACAAGTCGCATTGCGGCCTTTCAGCAAATTTGGAATACAAGGTGATCCAGTAATATCCACTATGGCTTCCTCCTCACAAATCGAAACTAAGTTTAGTGTTCTACAATCGTTTCTTAACTCGTAATACCTATCCTTACATACTAATACATAATTGTTTGTATTGTTCGATACTTTAATTATTTTATTATTTCTTTTTACAGGTTTCACGATAATTTTTTTACAATCTATACTTTCTGTTAATGGAATATCTAAAACATAATATAAAAAAGTGCAATTCGTAAATATTTTGACGTTCGAAAATTCTATAGCTTCTTCAACATTATTGTATGGCAAGTTGTTTTTATTCATAGTGTCTACAGCAATTTGCATTTCGTCTTTGGAAAGAATTACAGAGTTTAAAATGCCGGCCTTAGCCCATTGTATTGCATACTTTATATTGACCAGTTCTTCCTTGACCAATTTCATTTTATATTTCAGACTTAATACTAACGTATCAGATACAATATTACTTTTCTGTATTGCATTCAAAATTTGGTTCGTTACAGAAGTTAAATTATTAATTCTTTCATTGTATTTTTCATTAATTACAAATTGTCGCTCATTGTTTTCAATTAATTTGTTCATTCCTTCTTGAATTAAGAGCAGATCATTATGGTCTGGATTGCCGGCAATCCATTTCCATGCCGATCCTAAAAAATCGAGTGATCTCTTGTTTCTACTCGGTTTTACATAATTAATTAAATCTTGCATCTGTTCAATTTCATATTTTAAAAACGGAAAGAGGGTGTGCTGTTTCGTAATAGTTTCATCGACAACAGTTCTTGCGTGGTCTATAAATTTTGTATACTGGTCAAGATTAATTCCATGTATTAGTCTAAAATGTCCGTCTTGTATCTTCGCGATACCTGCGTTTATAGTTACCACCTGAGAATTTGAAAAGTCCAATATCTGCACTTCTGCAGATGATGATGCTATAAGCAGTAAATGAAGCAGACAGAAAGTAATCATTATCATTACGCACAAGTACACAAGTAAATTTAGTTTCGGTATTATTATTTTTTCTCTTTTTTTGTTCAGATCCCCTTACACACGAGGGTACTTTAATTTTTCGTGGTGCACTGCACTATTCTTCACTTTGTCAACAAACTTTTTTTATTCCTTACTATCTTTTGTTCCAAAAAAAAAAAATTTGCAATCCGCACGAGGGTACTTTAACTTTCAGCGATTTAAGTTATTTTGTTATTTTTATTTATTTCACTTTATCAACTAATTTTTTCTCTCTTTCTCTTTTTGTTTTCTTCGTTTCACTACAAATGTTTCCGGAATTCCCTTTGTCAATTAACTTTACATAATTTCTTAATATTCTTTGTTTCACTAAAAAAAATTTCCGAAATCGCCTTACACACGAGGTGACTTTTAACTTTCCGTAATGCCCTTACACAGGAGGGTACTTTAATACGTTGGGCGCCAGTTATTTTTATTTATAAAAATATTCCGAGTTTCAGATCATGACTTCTTTATTTCGAGTCTTTCTTAAAACTAAACTGTACCTAACAATAAATTTGAAACATAGCCCTGTGAGGAGTGAAACTGCTGCGCGTGGGAAGTAGGTTGATAGATAGTTTATCCGGCTCAAATGCCGGCGAGGCGACGGAAACTACTGGTGCGCGTGGGAAGTAAGTTGATCTGGTTGGTTCATATTCCGGCCAGGTGACGGAAGCTATTGCTGGGCGTGAGAAGTAGGTTGGTCTGGCTCAAATACCAGCCAGGCGACAGGAGCTATTGCTGGGCGTGAGAAGTAGGTTGGTCTGGCTCAAATACCAGCTAGGCGACGGAAGCTATTGCTGGGCGTGAGAAAATGCTGTTGAGGCGATGCGCGTGCAGGACGATGGACAGGCCACGCATTGATGGCGTTATGATGCCATAACTTATATGGTCGTTCCAATTAAGATTGTGAGCAACACTCATACCCAGGATGGAAAGCTTTTCAGTTTCTGAGATGCAAGTGCCATTCATGGACAATGGCTGCGGGTTTTGCCTTAACGACAAAAGACAGCATTGTGTTTTGGATGCATTAAATTCCACTCTATTGTTTTTACCCCATTGGATGATGCTCTCGATGTATGTATGTATGTTGGCGTTACAGTCCATGAAGGACCTGAGCCGAGCTTCTCTCAATCACCCATGTTGTGTGTGATTTAATTTTCCCATAGGTGAAAGGGACCTACAGTTTATTGCCGGTTCCGAACGGTGAATTTCGAGAAGCTTTTCATGACAATTATACTACAGGGGGTTTTGTCAGAACCCCGCTGAGGAGAAACACCGTGAAAAAAACGTTCGATGACTGGCTGTGTCGGGATTCGATCCCGTGTCATCGGCGTCAGAGGCCAACACACTACCCACTGCGCCACGGTACTCTGATGCTGTCGATATCGGAATTTAATGAGCTTAACATACGCTGCCGCTCATTATCTACAACCGAAGTGCAGGGTCGTAAACTGGTGAACGAATATGAGAAAATGAGGGTACTGTCGTCAGCGAAGGAGTGAATTGGATTACAAGTAACAGACAAGAGATCATTTATGAAAATAAGAAAGAGTGTCGGAGACAAAACGGAGCCCTGGGGAACACCGGCATTTACAAAGTGAGTATCAGACTTGAATCCGTCCAGAATAACTTGAATTGAACGATTCGAAAGGTAACTTTCAAATCCATTGAAGAAAAGACTCATTGATCCAAAAAGCACGCATTTTCGACAAAAGAGCTTCATGCCAAATGCTTTCGAAATATCCAGTGCAACAATTTTGCTTTCACCTGCTTGGTGAAGCGAGTGATTCCACTTTTTAGCGAGATATGCCATCAAATCACCAGTGGATCTGTTGCTGCGGAAACCTTATTGGCGGTCATTGAGGAGTTTCCGTGATTGAAGATATTTCATAAGCTGACGGTTAATCAGCTTTAATTGTGGGATGTGATGTGTGGTTCCTACAGAATGATTTGAAGAATGAGTTTCGGATCGTCTAAAGTTGTACGTACGAAAATACGTAAAAAATATACACACTTGCATCTCTCTCTTCCATGAGTTTAGAATTTTCACTCACAAAATAGATCGTCACAAACCTTCAAACAGACAATGAAACCGGACATAATCATTATATTTTGCGAATAGTTCATATATGCTTACTTATTGTTAACAATTTCTGAGATTTAATCAACTGACTGCTTCGTTAGATTTTGTGTTAAAATAATACGAGTAACTCACAAAAACCGAGGAACTATCTACGTTTATTTTTCGCCCACTATTCATTTAACATCAAAAAGCACTTAATACAATGACAGAGTTAACCCATATCTATGGACAGTAAAATTGATAGCAATAAATCAAAAGAATTAGGAGAAATTTATTTTTACTAAGACTACTGAAAATATAAATAAACTATATTCGCACTACATGCAATTTAATGCAACAAGTATATCGGAGAGCAGCTTTACTTTTGTATGTATGCTCCACCAAAACCACATGCTTCCCCTTCGGATAACAGTAGACAGTTTTCCTTTGGTGGTTCATGGCATTCGTTTTTAGCAACGCCCCTTTTGAACAACTGCGCAAGATTTAGATATGACTTTTAAGTACAGTCCATGCTCACGATGCATATAAAACATTGTTCTTTGATTTTTGTATTTAGTCTTTAAAAGATCATGTTTGCATGTTGTGCATATTCCATATTTTTGAACATCAATTATCATAAAATGATTTTTGTTTTTATCGAAATAATCCCTAGCACCCCTTTCGTTGGCTCTTACCTAATCAAGAGGGCGTACCAACGTAATAAAAAAATAATTAAATGCAAATATTCATATAGAAATTCTGAAACATAATTAATAGTAGCAAGCAAATGATTTGTTTTGGTTTGTTGCCGGCTTTAGATTTCAAAGAAATGATGGAATTGAAGAAGTTGAAATTTCATACTTACCTTCAAATGTTCTTAGTTCGCATACTTGTATGATGTGAGCACACCAGAACTTTACCAAAACGACATCATTTAAAAAAAAAGTCCCTTTCTACGGTAAAAGGAATTAATGGAGTAGAAAGACTTCAAATACTCGAACGCGGAGATGTTATACAAAAAACGAGTCAATTGGTTCTATAAAAGAAAATCTTACGAATGTTCCTAAATGGGGTAAGATTTCATCACCCTAAGGTCGAATCAATAGTTAAAAGCAAACTCAATTTCTTCCACTTAAACACAGTTGAAGTTCAATATCACTTAAGAAACGGAGGCATTTATTTTTGCTTTCGATTCTCATTTTATTTATATACATATGTAAGTACTTAAATAAAATTACAATAGACAAATTGTAGATATGTATTGCAATTTTGGCTCGATGTGTACACGCATATATTTTGCTACATTTTTTTTTAATAAGTAGTTCATGAAAAATGTATTATTTCAGATATGATAAGAAAGAATTTAAGTAATATATAGCCATATAGCATTGAACATGAAGATAATAGGTAAATAGTGTAAATATAAATAAAAAAAAAGCCGGCCAAGTGCGAGTCGGACTCGCGCACGAAGGGTTCCGTACCATCTGTAGATATAAATATGAAAGGGACTATGTATGTTACCTCATCAAATGACAGATCTTGGTTGCAGGCAGGATTTTTTGGATGAAAATCATGTCTGTTGTATGGGAGCCCCCCTTAAAGATTAATTTTGTTCTGTTTTTAGTATTTGTCGTGGTAGCGGCAGACAGAAATACATCATCTGTGAAAATTTCAACTGTCTGACTATCACGGTTCATGAGATACAACCTGGTGACAGACGGACGGCCGGACAGCGAAGTCTTAGTAATAGGGTTCCGTTTTACCTTTGGGTACGGAACCCTAAAAACAATAACACAATCGACTAAAAAAAACCTAAAAAAATAAACTCGAATTTTCTCGATAATTTTCCGCTCCTATTATCTTTTCTTAATTACTGAAAATTCGGATGCTTAGGATTTTAGATATGTACATGGTAACAAACGTTTCATTTGTTTATATGTACATATGTATATGGTAGGCTAGGATGCAGAGTATATATCACTACCAAAGCTATAACAGAAATAAGAAACAGGAATATATTGCACAACACAATTCAATCAACACTTTTATGTTATTTTCTAATTGTAATTAGTCATTTAATGATCAATACTATAATCTAGTCAGATTACTTGCTACTTATGTATATTATATACTTTAACGTTTAGAAATATATGTAAATAAATTGATGGTTGATTTTTCATCAAATAATTATCGATCGACATTTTTTCATAAGTCGACATTGGAATTCTGGCACTATACCACAAGAAAAGAATGTGGAATATTTCGCAAATGTAAGGAATTTCTTAATGAAGTCCTTATCGGGCATTGTCTTCTGGGACTGAGATATGAATTCATACCCTTACTGATTGTATTTATATTCGACTATAATAGTAGAGAAAAAATGTGTGTATCTTCTTCGTGCTTCTCTTTGTTTCATTTGACATATTTTCCTGGTATTATAAGAACATGAGGGCGTTGATGGTTCAATAAATAGTGCGTGCCATGTACACATATACATACATATGTACATATATACACATGTAAATTGAAAGAAAGGGCATAGAATATAAAATAATACTGTGAGAGAGGGTATGTACATATGTTTGTAAGTCCTTTTCACAGTTCGCACTTATTTCGATGGTTGCTCCTAATTGGAGAAGGGATAGTACAACTACCCACATCTTTCTTTTTCTATAGCTGCGAATGACATATACGAGTACATATCCTTCAGGGCAGTAAAAAATAACATCTCTAAAAGGAACAATAGATGGATTAATACAAAATGTTCTCCCTAAGTGCCCCAAAATGGAATATACTATAGTAGCGTACGCGTCAAGAAATAATATATCAGGAAGGGTTGCTTGTATGCACACACACACATACATATTTCTAACTTAAGCCCAAATTTGCGAATTAAAAATGATGACATCTCCATGCTCGTATTTGTGAACATTTTTTTTCGTTGGGTGCATTTCAAGTACAAAAAGATAATTGACTTTGGACCAATTTTATTCAACTCATAATTACAAACCATTATACAGGGTGCCCCACGAGCAGAGTGCCAAAAGGCTAGAGCGTGTAGATCTAGTCAAGACAAGAAAAAAATCGTATGGGAGGGGGATATACCCCCCCCCCCCCCCCGTTTAGGCGGGAGGGGCAATTTTCTAAAAAAATACTTAATTTGGAAATAAAAAATATTAAAAATCAACGGTTACATCCACAATGCCGTGATATACTTTTTTGTAAAGCCAGAAACCTCTTCTTTCATGGGACTGAGACACCTCCGATTGGGGTATCTTTCAGCGTATAGCTGAATGGTCGAGATCGTGAAGCCGAAAGACTCTACACTGAAAGATATCCCAATCGGAGGTGTCCCAGTCGTAGTATGTTTTCAAGAATCCACCTACGTCTGCAAGAGCACGGAGTGCTAGAGCATCGAAGAAGCGAAAGATCAATTACAGATGGATCAGCAGCCATAGATGAAAGAATTTTGGATTTGGTCCGATGTAATCCCTCCCTTAGTACAAGGAGCATAGCTATTATGCTTAGAGTGCCCAAATCTAGAGTATGGAGAGTGCTTCATACCGATAAGTTACACCCGTACCATTTTACACCAGTTCAATGTTTAGTCCGACATAGTCCCTCCCTTAGTACAAGGAGCATAGCTATTATGCTTGGAGTACCCAAATCTAGAGTATGGAGAGTGCTTCATACCGAGAAGTTACACCCGTACCATTTTACACCAGTTCAATGTTTCATACATTAATTTACTCACAAGTCTAGCCGCGTTAAAACTAAAAAAAAGGTTTTTCTTAGAAAAGAGTGGTTTGGGTTTTTTTTTAATTTCTCAAAAACTGCAATATATTTTTGCATCCGGTTTTATGTTTTGAACTAAACACTAATAACAGAATTTAATTCTTGAAAAAAAAAATTGTACTTAATTACATAAAATTTTGAAAAAAATTAGTTCGAATTTTCTTTTTTTAATTTTTTTTTTCTAAATTTTGAGTTTGAAAATTAATTTCTCAAAAACTATTTCTTAAAACAACTTCCTTTAGAAACAAAATGAAAGAAGAGGTTTCTGGCTTTACAAAAAAGTACATCACGGCATTGCGGATGTAACCGTTGATTTTTAACATTTTTATTTCCAAATTAAGTACATTTTTTTTTAGAAAATTGCGCCTCCCGCCTAAACGGGGAGGAATAGACCCCCCCCTCCTACACGCTCTAGCTTTTTGACACACTACTCGTGGGGTACCCTGTATAATGGTAAACTGTAAATGTTTCCCAACATTTTAATTTTCGTATCCAATATTTTAGAAACAAGTAATGATATCGACTCGATTTCATACTTATTATCTGATTACGCTAACAAGATACTTCTGTTGGCTGTTTTGTTGTTGACCACAAATAAAATGAATCGTATTTTAAACATCTCCATTTATTAATTGAAATCATTTTTGATAATGTTCTTAAAATTGCTGTGGACATGGCCTTAAGCAATAACTCTGTGTGCCAACGTTATACACGGAACACTTTACCCACTCAGGATAAGTTAGATTAACTAAAATTTTTCTTAGTAATCTAGAGTCTAAAAAATACTTTAGTAAGAATACTAGTCTACAATTTGAGCAATGGCCTTAATGGTAAAAAGAATATTAAAAAAGTTAGTATTGCAAGTAACGTATGATAAAGTAGACACATTCTCAAGCAAATGCACTCGATGTGTGAAACACTTACTTCTGCATTCAGTGTAGAAGTGGATCAACAAACCTAGGTAGATGTATTGCTCGAGGCAGCTTGTCTCTTCATAAGGATTGCATAACACACATTCAAGTCCGCTTTGGTAAGTTGTTGTTTCCTTGTCTTTTTTCAAATTCAAGGGTTGTCTCTAAACATCCACTGTTTTTGTATGAAATTGAAGGCTATATTTAACGAAGTTAGACTGAATTGAGTATGGGCAAATATACGCCGGAGCTATTATAAGTTCACTATTGATGCGTGTGGTCTGGCGTTGTCCAGATGGAATACAAATTCTTTCATATTGGCCAAAACCGGTCGCTTTTAACCAATTGCTTCCTTCAAATGAGAGCTTAGGCATAGGGGAGGTTGGCCAATGGGGAGTAGCTCATATGTAGTTGATAATTCCATGCCAATCCCACCAGACAGACAGCGAAACTTTAATTTTCGAGAGTCCGGGCTTGGCTACTGTTTGAGTCTGCTCACCGCAGTTCGATCCTGATCATTTTCACTTGAGGTTATCGTAGTGTGATGGCGAGAGCACCGTGGCGCAGTGGGTAGTGTGTTGGCCTCTGACGCCGATGACTCGGGATCGAATCCCGACACAGCCATGTCATCAACGTGTTTTCACGGTGTTTCTCCTCAGCGGGGTTCTGACAAAACCCCGTGTAGTAAAATTGTCATGAAAAGCTTCTCGGAATTCGCCGTTCGGAACCGGCAATAAAACTGTAGGTCCCTTTCACCTATGTGAAAATGAAATCACACACAACATGGGTGATTGAGAGAAGCTCGGCTCAGGTTCTTCATGGACTGTAACGCCAACATACATACATTATCGTAAGTTTCCTAATTTTCATCATGAATAATCATCCGTTTGAGATATTAATCGATTTTGTTGCGTTTCAGCAGGGATTGGTAGATGGAAATTTGGCCCATGAAGGTTTTTTTATGCACTGCCTCTGATGTGTTGGATTACAAGCCACCGTCAGCTAGAAACCGCTGGTTTGATGAGCAATGCGGGGAAGCCTATGTAACAAAGCAAAACGCCTAGAAAGCCATGCTACATAGACGGACGAGAGCCGCTCATGAACATTACGAGCGGAAACGGAGAGAGGCCCACACGCTTTTAAGAAAGAAAAAAGACAGCATGAAAGTGTGAGATCGAGGGATGGAGAGATGCTATCACAGAATATGGAAGGAACACTTCTGTAGACTGCTTAACGGCGATGAAAGACATAATTCCGATGCAAGAGAATTTCGTTCACCTGACCTAGATGAAATTAAGGTGGTAATTTCAAAGCTCAATGCTAATATCATCGCATACAAGAAACCCTTTGTGTGCACAACCGTTTGCGTACGCGGATGACATTGACGTAATTGGACGAACACAACAGGACGTCAATGATTGTCGTGTGTAATTGTCGTGGGGTACACATCATAATAAATAAGTTCCATAAGTTAAAATGAATTGTTCAGTGTGTTTACAAAAAATCGATCGCAATTGCTCTGCAAAAATAAATTGTATTGATTGCAAGCATTTTTTTCATTTAAAATGTGTGAATATCACTAAAGATGATGCCGAATTCTTTAAATCAAGTGGTAATGCTTTTCGATGCAATAAGTGTGCGGTATTAAGACGGCGGTCGCTGCTTGTTCCAACGCCTGCTACATCCAAGAAGCACAACAACAACAACACGCCACCTAGTGTATATACTCATCATACTGGAGAATCCAACATTCAACCTACAAATAGTGAGTCATCCAGCACCAGCAGTGACGTCAATAGTGAGAGTCAATGTACTCTTCAGATGATATACGCTAAACTCTCAAGGCTAGAGGAATGTAACACCGGCTTTCTCCAAGAACTAGCTGATTTGAGAAAAGAGAACATAGAGCTCAGAGCAACAACAAGAAGCATTAGTCAACTCTGTAGACATAGACACCGATGCAATTGATAAGGCAAAACAAGTCTTCAAAAATGCGTTATCTATAGATGTTGCTAACAGTGACATTATGAGTTGCCATGTAAAAACAAGTCGATCAAAAGCTCAGCTTAAGCAAATCACCTGTGTAAAGTTCTCTAATCTTACAATGAAGCAACGCATAATGTGCGCCAAAAGGACTTACAAAAACAAACTTAACTCCCATGTGGTTGACCCCTCCAGCGAAGATTCAAACAAAAGCAACAGCAGGAACAACAAAGGAACCAACATATTTATAAAAAAACTCTCTACTCGTTACACGCATTCTCCTTTTAAAAAAAAACGAAAGAGATGGCCACGGAAAAAGGTGCAAAATATGTATGGTTTAGTAAAAATCAAATTTTATTAAGAAGAGAGGAGGGTGGAAGAGTTATCTCGATTAAGTCATTTAATGATATCTCTCTCATTTAATGTATTTTACTTTTTAGCTCATAGATATTATGAATTCGAAAAATGATTTGGTTGATAACTCTTCCACTCTTATCCAATGCAATCCCCACTGTGATACTGTCTTAACACATAATTCTTATTGCAATGAAAAATTAATTATTGTTATTGACTCATTTGCCGGTATTCCGGATATTGTGTTCGTGTCTGAGATCTGGATCTATAAGTTCGAAGAAAATGTTTACTTCCTGCCTGGTTTTAGTTTCTATACTAAAACAAACGAGACTTACGCAGCAGGTGGGGTCGGCTGCTTTATAAAAAACGCTTTGAAGGTCATTGAGATCTCCCAAGTTGATTGCTTTAGCGCAGACGTTTTAAAGGTGTCCATTGAAATAAATAGTGAAATTTATGTTTTTTTATGTGTTTAAAGACTGCACATGTTTAATGTGACGACATTTATTAAAGATTTGTCTGTTGTGTTAGATAGAGAAAAATCCAAAAACTTAATAGTATTAGGTGATTTCAATGTTGATTGTCTAGATGTAAGTCCCATGATGTCTAACTATCTTTCTGTGCTAGCTTTAAATGGTCTGACAAACTTTATCAATGTGCCTACCAGGCCTATATCAGGTACTTGTTTAGATCACATATATGGGCGTTTTCGAAATGTTGCAATTAAAGAGTGTGAATATTGTGTTTTTGATTTTATGATCACTGGCCATTCTATGACAGGCGTTTTATTTAACATAAAACGAAAAAATAACAGCCCAACTCAGAATTGTGTTCAAGGAAAGTCAAAAATAAACTTTGGTAGGCTCCGAAATAAGTTGTGTTTTGAGTCCTGGAACACTGTTTATGACTGTAATGATGTATCTAATGCTTGTGATAATTTCATATCCACCCTTAAGATTCATATTACATGTTGCAGCTCTTCGACCTCAAGTAAATCCTTAAAGAAACTTAAACCTTGGTTATCTAATTATTTATTTAACAAAGTTAAAACAGGAAATAAGCTTAGACTTAAATGCAAAAGACGTCATAGCAATATCTTTCTTAAAATGAAATATAAAAAGTTATGTGAGTTGAAAGAAAGAAATTCCAATCTGTAGGGACTCATATTATCGTGCTCAATTCTATTCAGCTAGGGGGAATCTTAAGAAGGAGTGGAAACTTGTAAATACCATATTTAACAAAAAATCACCTATCCAAAAAATATTGTTCTACGCACTGCTAATAAGGAAATAACAAATAAACACGAAATTGCTGACGTTTTTAATAAACATTTTTCAGGCATCGGACATAATTTACTTATTAAGCAAATTCAGAATCTGTGTCCTCAATGTTCATCTGTTAGTGGTAATGTTAGTCCTTTGCACAGTAATAGTTTTGTTTTTGACCATATAACTCCCTTAGAGATTTTAAGAATGATTGGCAGCTTAAATAACTCAAATTCATGTGGTGTCGATGGCGTGTTTCATTGTAGACGTGTTAGCTGAATTACTTAATCGTAGCGTTTTTTCTGGAATTTTTCCGGACGCTCTGAGATGTGCAGATGTTATACCCCTTTTTAAAAAAGGCTCTTCAACTGAAATTGGGAACTATAGGCCTATATCTCTTCTGCCAAGTATTAGCAAAGTCTTCGAAAAACTTATTAAAATGAGATTAGGGAATTTTTTAGACAAGGTAAAATTCCTTCAGCCCGCTCATTTTGGTTTTCAAAACGGTAAATCAACCGAAGATGCACTATTAGAATTTTGTTCTCGGATAATGTGCTACCTTGATAAAAGAAAATGTACAGCTGCGCTATTTGTTGATATCACCAAAGCCTTCGACATGGTTGACCACCAAATTTTGTTAAAAAAAACTATAAAATGCAGGTGTGCGTGGTTTCATGCTTAACTGGTTTGAATCTTACGAGTAAGCAGCAGATTATGCCATGGAATTCTTCGTCCTCTTGCTGGGCCTAGTGAAACACTCAATTTATGTCTGTTATTATCTTTTTCTGTTCTTATTCTTCTTTGTTCTTCGGTTTCTTCGTTTATTCTTCTTTGATTTCTTTGTCTATTTTTTTCTCTTCTAATTCTTCTCTGTTATTCAGTTTCTTCTTGTCTTCTTTCAATTATCTTCTGTCTTTTGTTCTGAATTTCTTCTTCTGTTCTATTCGCATACCATGACTGAGAGAGTATGAGAGAGACTGTGTGTGTGTGTGAGAGAGAGAGAGAGAGTATGAGCACATGCGCTTTTTGCTACAAACTCTAGCTTTAGATTGTACCGTTCTAGGTTAAGTGGCCTACACACACGCTACGGATCGAATGGATCTGTTTGAACTCATTTCGCCACACACTTGTGGATCAGTATACGTTCTTCATTTCACGCTGTTCGCCGTCGAGTAAGGATGGATCGCGGAGAAAATATAATTTTGTTGTGTGGTGTTTATTTGTGTGGAAAAAGAAAAGAATGGATAATGAAAAAGAAAAGTTCACTGTGGATGCAGGAGTGGTTTCTGATCCTAATAACTTATTCATATATAGATACATGCATTCACAAATATGTGAATGAGGCTCTCATAATTCTATTGCCTACTGCCTGCGAGTGTTTATTTTCTGATTCGATGTTCACAGTTTTAAAACATACATTTGTGCACATATGAATCATAAATACAATCATAAGCATATAAACAGACTGCATAGATGCACTCTAACAACTTCGGGTGGACGTTTCCTAGGCATCGTCAACCGCGCCACACACACGCTACCGATCGCAAGAATATCAAACTCATATGATAACTTGCGATCTTTAGCAGACTGTGCCACACACACGACGATCTGTTTGAATCGCAACATTTTCAACCGCGCCACACACACACTACCGAATGCAAGAATATCAAACTCATTTGAAAATTTGCGATCTGTAGCAAACTACCCCACACACACAACGATCTATTTGAATCGCAACCGATTCATTCGATCCGTAGCGTGTGTGTAGGCCGCTTTAGTGTGCTGGGTTAGGATCACAAAGAAAAATGTCTTTAATAATATGTTATGATTTAAATAATAGATCACAGAGAGTAAAGTTGGAGGAGATAAGAAGTGATGTACAATTGAATAGACTTGGGGTACCACAAGGCTCAGTTTTAGGACCCCTTCTTTTTTTAGTTTATATAAACTCACTTTTTCACCTTAATCTCAATGGCATACCTACTGCTTTTGCCGACGATGTTGGGTTAACGTATGGCCTAGAGAGTCCTTTAGATCTTATTTCTGACATAAATTTCGATGTATGTACATACACTAAGACAATGGTTCGCTGAACATAAGCTTGTAATAAGTTCTAATACTAAACTAATGTTTTTCAATTTATCTTCTTCTATCAACCCAAAACCAAATGTATATTTTCATGCACCGAACTGCAAAAAGTTTAAACTGTATCAATGTAAATGTGCAACAAATGTGCTTGGTCCTTTATTTTGTTCTAGCGAAAGTTGCAGTGATGATTGTTTTTTGATCGAGAATGTGGATGAATTTATGTACCTATGTCCCCCACCTGATTATCTACCTTGCCGTGGTGTGGGGGCTTCTCACCAAAGGATAATCACCCCCGTCACTCCCTTCACAAGCCCAAATCATATCCCAATCCATATATCCCATCACACTCCCATCCTACCTATCCACTCCCTATCCCCTGGGCTGGACATAAGGTGTTAACCGTACCGTGCCGAGATGTCGACCAGGCTGAGAGCCCAGACCAAAAATAGCTCAGTCGCAAACGGTGTATCCGGATACCTGGCGCCCTCCGGATCAGCCAGCCTTACCTGGGTATTGCGGATCTCTGCCCAGGTGGACACTTATTTCTCCGCAACTCGTGGGACATGAATAAATTAAATAAACTTCAAACAAACAATGAGTCCGGATCTCACAAAAAACCGGAAGGGGATGATATTCCCTCCACATCAAAAGCGGTAAAAACTCCTATCGGAGAACCATCAAACCGCTCCGACAGGAAAATCAACCCATCGTCCAAGGCCTATAAAGATCGCAAAGCGGCTTTGAGAATTATAAAACGATGGGGTCATAAAACCGACTTGTCTGAAAAAGACAAAGAGTCGGTAACCTGGGCGACAGGAATTCTAGCCCAGGAGACAGAACAGGCCAAGAGGCCCAGATCGTCCCCCGAGGAACCAAAGCGGGAGGCTAAGAAAGCTAGGCTGGGAACACTGGCCAAGCTATCAAAGCCCTTCGGTGAGGTTGCGAGGGAGTGCCTGACGGTCGCAATCATAGATGAGAGCGACCCGGACGGCAAAATGACGACCGAAAAATGGAAGGATGTCGATCAAGCGCTATCGACAAACTTCCTTAAAGTCGCTAGAAAGAACCCTGGACCCCGCCCATCTGCGACGACGCTGGATGGTACCAAGGCAGGGTCAAATTGATAAGCTGTGCCGACGAAAGATCCGTTGATCTTCTGAAGGCAACAGTTGCCGAAATAGGGGAAATTTGGGAGGGAGCTAGGCTCAAGGTCATCACTAAGGACCAGATCCCTAAACGGCCGCGAGCTAGATGCTGGCTCCCGCTTGCACCAGACAACCCTCTAGAAATAGTTGAGACAATCAACTATTGCAATCCCAATTTCCCAACAGGAGATTGGAGAGTCGCGAAGCTGGAGGAACCGAAAGGTCGATCAAGACAGGCAATTATTGTTCTGAATTGTGAAGCCTTGGAACCTCTGGCCCTATGTGACTACCACATCAGGTTTGGCTTCAAAAAAGTCAAACTCAACATTTACAAAAAGGATGAGGAAGTGCCACCATCCGGCAACACAGACACGGTTAACACCGAGGTCAGTAACAGTAGCTCTGCAGTGCAGGAACCCCCAACCCCCTCAGGGAGCAAGGGCCCTGCGCCGGTAGAAACTGAAACCCCAGCAACATTCCTGGTCATTAAAGATCAGGAGTCATTGCTCGACTCCGGAAGCGAGGACTATTCCACTAGCTCGCCGATGGAAGGCGATCTTCTGGACTCAGATCTGGAAGACCTCAACACCACCATGGTGGAGGCAGATCGAATTAATAACAGCCATGATGCTGAAATTAATTCAGATTAACCTCCATCATTCCAAAGCGGCAACCGCAAACCTTCTTCTCAGGCTGGCCAAAGGAGAAGAAGACATAGCCTTAATCCAGGAACCTTGGGTGCATGAACACAGGGTTCGTGGACTAAGAACTCCAGCCTACAATCTATTTGCTTCACAAAAAGTAGGTAAGCCCCGCACTTGCATACTTGCAAAGAAATCCTTAAATGCTTACCTTCTTCCAAATTACAGCTTCCCGGACACTACAGTGATTGCAATCCAATCACCCGGGTGCAAACTATGGATAGCGTCCACATACATGGCGCAAGAAGAGTCCATTCCATCGGACGAAATAAATAGACTGGTCGAGGACTCGTCGAATCATCAAGCTGGGCTCCTTATGTGCTCCTTACGGTGCAGATGCGAATGCGCATCACACGATTTGGGGCAGCAGTGATACAATCGAAAGAGGTGAGTGGCTTATTGAATTTATCTTAACCGCTAACCTTCTTATCTGTAACAAGGGTCATACACCCACATTTATTACGAAAAATCGTAGGGAGGTACTAGACCTAACTCTAGCATCCCCCACTATCATTGATAATGTAAGAGAATGGAAGGTTTCTGAAGAGCACTCCTTCTCAGATCATCGTTACCTGGTTTTCAACCTAGACTACACGGTCCCAACCCCAAGTGATTCATCCTGTAACCCAAGAAGAATCGATTGGGAGCGTTATAGAGCCTTCATTGGTAGCTCTATTATAAGTAGGACCCCTGACACCCCGCGGACCACGTTAGATATAGACCTTATGGTCGACACTCTAACAATCACATTGGGCAACGCAAGGGCCAACAGCTGCGCAACCCACAAATTAGGAAAAAAAATCTTACCCTCCTTGGTGGAACGCAGATCTAAGCAAGCTCTGCAAAGCCTGTCGTAAGCTCTTTAATAAAGCAAAAAACACAAGTAACGACAGAGACTGGAGCCTATACAAAAATTCACTCAAGGTGTACAAACAGAACCTGAGGAAAGCACAAAGGCTGTCTTGGAAGACCTTCTGCAATAACATGGAGAAAATCTCAGACGCCTATAGACTGAGGAAAATACTCTCGAAAGTTCCACAATCTCCTAACTGCCTCATAGCAAATGGAGTTTGGACAACATCCGAGGAAGAAACTTTAAATCTTCTCCTCAACACGCACTTCCCTGGCTGCTCTGAATCGCAAGACTCAGTGCACTCGCGAGGAACTCAGAACTCCTCTGCCGTAGAAGGGCAGTACGAACACATTATCTCCAGAGAGAAAATTATATGGGCATTAAAAAGTTTCAAGCCCTACAAATCGCCAGGTCCCCATCGAACTAACGCAAACTATGGAATGGACTATACCATGGCTAGAGATAATCTTTAAAGGATGCCTAGCTTGGAGTCATATTCCAGAAAAGTG
Source organism: Eumerus sabulonum (assembly GCA_951905685.1). Taxonomy (NCBI): domain Eukaryota; kingdom Metazoa; phylum Arthropoda; class Insecta; order Diptera; family Syrphidae; genus Eumerus; species Eumerus sabulonum. Next base: position 39,942,592 of record OX645063.1, read on the forward strand.
GAAGTGCGCAAAGGTAATCTTCATCCCCAAGGCCGGCAGGAATTCTCATACTTCCCCTAAGGATCTAAGGCCTATCTGTCTATCATCCTTCGCTCTAAAAACCTTAGAAAGGCTGATAGACCTACACATACGGCACAGCTTGGATCCCTCCCTAATTTCTAAGGCACAACACGCCTACTGTAAAGGTAGATCGGTCGAAACAGCTCTTCACTCATTAGTGAGGAAAATCGAAAGATCAATCCATCTCTAAGAATATACTCTAACAGCCTTCCTAGACATAGAGGGTGCCTTTAACAACGTCACTCCGAAAGCAATAATAGAAGGGCTAGATAAGCTAAAGGTGGAGAGGACTCTGATAGGGCTGATCAGCGAGTTGTTATTAACACGCAAGATTCACTCTAAGTGGGGAAGCCTAGAAACTACCAGAGTAGCTACCAAGGGAACCCCGCAAGGTGGGGTCCTCTCACCTCTTCTCTGGAACGTAGTTGTAAACGAACTACTAATCAAACTAGAGAAAGAAGGCCTGGACGTTGTTGCCTACGCCGATGACGTTGCCATCTCAATTTCAGGTAAATACCTATCCACACTGAATGACCGCATGCAAACGGCATTCTCATTCCTGTGCAAATGGGCGCATAGTAGCGGGCTCAGGATTAATCCCCAGAAAACGGAGCTCGTGCTATTCACCAAAAAGCATAAAATCCCGGAATACTGCCCTATCACTCTGCTCGATACAAGGTTAACCTATTCCCCTAGTGCCAAATTCCTAGGCATTATACTCGATAGGAAATTAACTTGGAAGAGTAATACAACTGAAAGAGCAAAAAAAGCAACAATTGCTCTCTACACATGTAAGAAAGCTCTAGGAAAAAAATGGGGATTTAACCCCAAAATCACCCTATGGCCTTACATTACGGTCGTCAGACCCATAATACTGTATGGAGTGATAGTCTGGTGGACTGCACTGGACAAGACAACATACCATAAACAACTCGAGAAGGTACAAAGGATGGCATGTATGTGCATTACCGGGGCCCTCAGGTCCACACCAACGGCTGCGCTTAACATTATACTAGACCTTACACCACTCGATATTCTCGGAAAGCAAATTGCCACACACACGGCCATAAGACTAAAAGCCAACTCGAAATGGGCGAGCTACGTCACTGGCCACTCATCCATCCTGCAAAACAAGATAACTCTGGCAGAAAACTTGGACCACACAGAACCCACCATAGTCTTGGACAAAAAATTCACGACGATTTATCCGGACAGGAAGAACTGGACTCGCCAAACTCAACCCCGCAGAAACTGTGTGTATTTTTATACCGACGGGTCTAAAACCAAAGACGGGGTGGGAGGTGGAGCTTTCTGCAAACAACTCAAGCTATACAAAGCTCTAAAATTACCAAATAACTGCAGCGTCTTCCAGGCGGAACTGTTGGCAATAAAAGAGGCTTTATCTTGGCTGAAGTGGAACGTAATATCCACCACGGATATTCGCATCCTTACAGATAGTCAAGCTGCCTTAAAGCCGTTGGAGTCCTATGTGTACTCATCAAAATCTAGTCTCGACTGTCGCAGATCTCTCAACGAGATGGCAGAACAGTTCAATATACAGCTTATCTGGGTACCGGGACACAGCGGCATTACAGGTAATGAGAAAGCCGACATACTCGCCAAACAAGGAACGACGATACAATCAATCGTGGCTTGTGAGGGAGTACCCCTTACAACCATTAAACACAATCTGACCAATCTCGCCAGGGCCGAGACCAACCTGAGATGGACCCAGGGACATACCTGCGTCATCACCAGGCAAATCTGGCCTCGGCTTGATAGTCAACGCACAAGGAGTATAATCTCCCTAAAAAGAACTGACATCTACAAAGTCATCGGTGTCATCACAGGTCACTACCTCATTGGCAGTCACGCACAAAGACTAGGTATAGTTCCAAATGACTTCTGCAGAAGCTGTCGGGACGAGGAGGAGGTTGAATCCATTCACCACCTTCTCTGCGCCTGTCCAGCTTTTTGCAATATAAGGAAATGTTACCTAGGCTCTTACTTCCTTAACGATCTGACAGATGTTCAGAAAGTAGGGATACTTAATCTTCTTAACTTCTTAAGAAGCACTAGATGGTTCCACGATTAGGGGGGTAAAACCCCCTCGTAGCTGCACAACGGGCCTCCCTGGCCTAAGTGCGTTCTTCTCAATTCTGGGAAGGCTACGACCCTACCTACCTACCTATGTACCTAGGACTATTACTTGATTCCAATATGAAATTCTCTTCTCACGCCAGTGTATTGCATAAGTATTTTATCTCTACACTTAGACATTTCTATTACCTGCGAAATATATGTTCCACTAAGCTTCTAACCACAATCTATTATGGACTTTTCCATTCGAAGCTTCAAAACGGTATTAGCTGCTGGGGAGATGGCTATCAGAATAAAGACCAACCATTGTCAGTCTTGCAAAAGAATGTTGTCCGGAAAATTTGTCGTAAACCTAACAGACATCATAGTTATCCTTTGTTTTGTGAATTAAGAATTATTCCTGTTCGTCACTTATATTGTTTTAAGGTTCTAAAAGCGTATTTTATGAAGTCTGGTAACCGAAATTTTAGAATCATATCAGACTATAACCTGCGCAAAAATGCCCTTGAAATGTTACACATACTATGTTTTCGTACCACTGCTCTTAGAAATTTCAATTCCATCATATGTCACCGTTTATTTAACTTACTACCAGAAGGAATCAGAAAAGTACACACGTCCAAAGTATTTCTTAAGCTCTTAAAAAATTGGTTGTTTCTTTTTGACTATAATAGACTTGACTCTCTCATTTCTAATATTTTGATGTGATTATGTTCCGTTACTTTGATTTAATATTTTGATTAACTAAATTTTGTATCTTATGTATATGTAAGTACCAACAATTTGTAATGAATTTAAATGTAATTTCATTTTTGCTTAATATCCCACCCCATATTATTGTATTGTTCCAATGAAATGACATTCAACTCTATCGTATTACGTTTGTAAAAAATATCGAATGTCATCAGTATTTCTTATATTACATTACATACTAGTTATTAAGATATAACTGAAATTTTGAAAATTTTGTATTATAATTAATTTACATGTAATTATGAGAAATAAAATTATAATCAAATCGAAATCAAACAAACCAAATTAAGTGTTCGAAAGCAATAAAGCAGAAGCGGCTGAAATGGACCCTTCGGCTGTCAACCAAAAAAGACGAGCAACACCGACGTCTCGGCCAGAACGGCACAATTGGCAGCTACAGATTCGAATTGATCAAGGACTTCGTCTACCTTGGCTCACTAGCGGCAACAATACCAGCGCTGAGATCAAGCGCAGAATTACTCTTGCCAACCGCTGCTTCTTTGGGCGCAAGAGGCAATTGTTAAGTAGAACCCTCTCTCGAAAGACCAAAGTTGCGCTGTACAAACCCTTAAGTTAGTAAGTACGTAAGCCCGCATGGGGTCGGTAAGGTATCTATTCTTCTTTTTTGGTGGCGTTACAGTCCATGAAGGACCAGACCGAGGTCGCCGTGGCTCAGTAGTTCGTGTATTGGACTCTGAATCACGATGAGCGAGCTCGGATAACATCAACGTAAGAAACACCGTAGTATAACTTGCCTTGAAAAAGCTTCTCCGTTTGGATTGGGCATTAAATTGTGGGTCCCTTTTACCTAACATAACACATAACGGTCAGATTTGACGATTTTCATGATTTTATCGACCTCTTCACCAATTGGTCTTCCAGAATGCATATTTAATATAGAAATTACCGGAACGAAATCGATGAAAACAAAACTTGGCATTATTGGCTGTTACAGTATAATGAAAACTATGAACACCATAGACATTATTCACATTTTAAGCCTCCTGGCTTGCGTTTTCCTTTTTATCCAAGAAAAACAAAAATATGGATTATTTCTTCTGGACTGATGTCCACCTGAGTCAACGAATCGCAAAACCATCCTACTTACCTACTTAACGGGCGCTACAGTTCGGGGTGAACCTGGGCCTCAACCAACATGCCTCTCCACCTAGCACGATCTTTCGCTAGTCTTTTCCAATGCCGCACGCCCAGTTGGTTGAGGTCCCATTCCACCTGTGCGCGCCACCTTAGGTGCGGCCGTCCTCTATTTCTTCGTTCCTCGGGGTTGGATTCAAAGACTCTACGGGCTGGAGCTGTGGTGTCCATTCGCTTTACATGGCCTAGCCATCTTAGGCGTTGGATCCGTAGACGCCTGACCAGATTCATGTCGCTGTACAACCCGTACAGTTCGTGAATGAATCTTCTCCTCCAACCCTCCTCTGTGTTTATGGGACCAAAAATCGAACGCAGAATCTTTCTCTCGAAACGACCAAGGATTTCCTCATCCGCTTTAGAAAAAGTCCATGTTTCTGCGCCGTATAACAGGAACGGGATGACTAAGGTCTTATATAAGGTCGTACGAGAGAGGGCTCTACTTCTCAGTTGCCTCTTGAGCCCAAAGAAGCAGCGGTTGGCAAGAGTAATTCTGCGCTTGATTTCGAAACTGGTGTCGTTGTTCCAAGTCACTGCGGAGCCGAGGTATATGAAGTCCTTAGCTACCTCGAATTTATATCTGCCAATATGCGCGTTCTGTCCTAGACGTCGGTGGTAAGCGTCCTTTTTCGATGACAGCAGATATTTAGTCTTGCCCTCATTAACTGCCCAACCAATTTTTGCTCCCTCCATCTCAATAATTGCAAACGCCTCATTGACATCTCCCTGCGATCTACCTATTATGTCAATGCAAGGAGTTGCGAGGATTTGAAACAGATTGTGCCTCATGTATTGGCCTGTGATTTTTGCACAATCATTTCTAATATGATGTTATTCTTTTAACATCACACGACAACGCATCACCCTGTCTATATCCTTTCTTGACTTCGAAACTATCTGCACCGATTCGGATGGAGCGGCGAGCATTTTCCAGGGTCATCCTGCATAGTCTGATGAGCTTAGCTGGTATGGCAAAGGTAGACATAGCGTTATATAGCTCGTCTCTAATTACGCTGTCGTATGCGGCCTTGAAGTCGACGAATAGATGGTGCGTATCGATTTGAAATTCATTGGCTTTCTCCAGGATCTGTCGTAGTGTGAAGATTTGATCGATGGTGAACTTCCCTGGCCTGAAGCCACACTGACCTATCAGCTTGTTTACGAATGACTTCAGGCGTTCACACAAAATGGCAGCAAAAATCTTGTATGCGACATTAAGGAGACTTATTCCTCTATAGTTGGCGCAGTCCAAGGGATCTCCTTTTTTGTGGATCGGGCAATCAATGCTGAGACTCCATTCCTCGGACATGCTTTCCTCTGACCATATCTTACAGATGAGCCGGTGCATGCTCCTAACCAACTCACCCCCAGCCGCTTTGAAGAGCTCAGCAGACAGTCCATCTGCGCCAGCAGCTTTATTCGACTTGTGTTTCGACATGGCAATCTCAACTTCATCGAGGTCAGGGAGACGGAATTCTCTGCGATCTTCGTCGTAAAAAAATGGATCATTCTGCCTGACAGCGGTATGTTGGCTATCATCGCCGTTATACAGTCTGCAGAAGTGGTTTTTCCAAATTCTCAGCATCGACTGCGATTCTACTACTAGGTGTCCGTTCTCATCCTTACAGGCCTCTGAGCCTTGAGACATTCGTTTTATCCGCTGATAAAATCTTCGAACGTCGTGCCTGCAGTAGCACCTCTCCAAGTTTTCAATCGCCCGCTTCTCGTGCTCTTTCTTTTTTCTCATGAGAAGCTTATGTTCCTCCCTTCTTTTAAGCTCGTAGAGCTCACAAGCCGCTCTTGTTTTTTTGTGTAGTGAGGCTTTGTATGCCTCCTGCTTTTCCGCATGAATCCTTCTACACTCGTCATCGAACCAGGTGTTTCATCGTGGTGGAGCTTTAAGGCCCAGCACTTCCGTTGCTGTGCTCTTCAGGGCTTGTGTGCACAGGCTCCAGTGTTGCTCTACTGACTGAGTAGAGGATTGAGGTGTATCGGAGAGCTTAAGGGAGACGCGGTTGGCAAAGGTACTGGCGATCTCCGGCGATAGTAGCTTTCCGACGTCATAGCTTGGTGTTCTAACTCTACTCCGCGGTGTTCGTGTTATGCGCTGACGTATCTTGGCTACTACAAGATAGTGGTCTGAATCGATGTTCGCTCCTCGGAAAGTGCAAACATCAAGGATAGTGGAGGAGTGTCTGACGTCAATCGCGATGTGGTCAGTCAGGTTGGTGACTGATTGATCTGGCGACCGACAGGTGCCTCTGTGTATATCGAGATGGGAAAATCGTGTGCTGGCTACAAGAAGATTTCGCCCCGTGGCAAGGTCGATCAGCCTGTGTCCGTTATCGAATGTAGTGTCATGTAGGCTGTGTTTACCGATGACCAGCTCAAAGATGCTTTCTTTACCCAGCTTAGCGTTAAAATCTCCTAGTATGATTTTGGTATCATAGCTGGGGCATTTGGTATATGTTCTGTCTAGGAGATCAAAGAAATCATCTTTGATTGAGTCATCCTTGTCTTCCGTGGGGGCATGGACGCATATGAAGCTGATGTTACAGAAATTTGCCTTGATGCGGAGATCGTTATGAGGCGTTCACTCACATACCTCTAACAACAAATCCACATCCAAATAGTCTCTGTCCTCTCTCCCTATAGCAATCACCGTAGTAATTGTCGCAGTTTTTCATCCTTTTTACCCGGTCCATTCCATCGCATTTCCTGGATGGCGGTTATGCCCGCTTTATAGCGGTCTAGGGCGTCCGCAAGTTGTTCGGGCGCACGTGGTCTGTTTATGGAGCTAACATTCCACGTACAGAACCGAAGGTCCTTGTTTGTTTTTTGTTTTCTTATAGGGTCGTCAACATAGATCCGTTCCGTTTTATTATCCGAGGCTGTTTTTATTTCTGAGCAATTAGTGGTTTTACGGTTGTGGTTCGCTGGACCATAGCCCAACCGGCACTAATCCTGTTTGGTGGCGCAGGATACTCGCCATTCGGCCTCTTCCGTCAGTAATTTCCCTTTTAAGGAAATTTCCAGATGGCACCACGAGGAGGCACCCTACGAGGCCTTTGCTAGTCCTTCACCATCGCAAAACCGTCAGTGAAGTTTATTTAGCACGAGTCGTACCTTACTAACAGTACGTCAAATAGAAAGTGTACAACGCAGGATATAGAATAACTAAACCATTTTTTGCAGGGGTTTGGGTCGTTGATGTCCGTTCACTACTCTCAGGAGTGGTTGTCCTAGATAGGACCAGAGTCGACCAAATTCCGCGTTGGTTATAGTCCGTAATAATTCGTTTGAGCACTGTAATATTGCATACACAGAGGATGAATTTCAGTTGACCATATACTGTGAGTGTTATGCCTGCGGCAGTACGTCTGATCACTTTCCATTCACAACTGCGTTGCATACTTTATGTTCGTATAGGAACTACTTTTTCTTGGCTATGAAGCGAATTTGAACTTTGGACCTTCCGCTCGGCGGTCGATGATGTTAACCACTGCATCACGGCCACCCCCATTCTTTTTATTAAATGCTGACTCAATTTCCTCCTTTGCTATCGTTCTAAAAAAGTTTACTCTTACGTTTGGCCGTGTATTTGCCGTACCTCAAATGTTCTCGAACTTCGTTACCGATTTCTTCTTATATTTCTGCGGCTTACTTCCTTAACAGTCGCCTTGCCACACTCTAAATAGGTGCTAGCCCTACGCTTCTTAGTATTGTATTGTTGATCATGAATTTGATATCACATAGCACGAATACAAACAGCACGACTCTTTTCACTATCATAGGAATTAAACTCGAATTTATTCGCTCAACTTGTCCGTTCGCAGATGGGTACCCCGTATCTATATTCAAGTGTGTCTGCATCACATTGTTCGTTTTCAAAATTCTCTAAAGTAAAAGCGATGAAGTATTGCATCAATGCTCTCAATACCTCCTGCCCAATAGAGTACAGGGCGTATAGCTTCATATACGCGGCTTTGGATTTCGAGTTTTTTTTGTTATGCTGTCAGAAATGCCCATAACATGTATGTATGTACATCTGTTGACATGGACATTTTGGATATCTAGTTTATTTTTGATTTGTTTGCTGATGAAGAAACGAATCAAATGACTTGGCACCTTGCTATTTTTCTCTTCTCAAAACTGAAAAGACCAAAGTGTCTTATATTTCCAAGCTGAGGTCTTCGCTATCAAGCAGGCGGCGGACCTGATCAGCCAAGAGAACGTCTAAGGAAAAAGGATCAGCATCTATATTGACAGTCAGGAAGCCATTAAGGCTTTGCAGGCAGCATGGATAAGATCCAAACTCGTCAAACTCTGGAAGGAGAACTTAGAACAATGTAAATGAGGTGACCCTTTGAATATGAATATCTCTGGAAACGAGAGGGCGGACGAGCTGGTTAGGGTGGGATCAAGTCCAAACACTGTGCAGATCTCAGCTGAGGCCAAAGCACCACTCAGTGCGCTCTACAGGGAGATAGAGTCGGAACTATTAGTGAAAGCCAATAAGCGATTGTGTCGCTTAGATACATGCGCAACGGCGAGATCGACTTGGCCCGCCTATGATAAGAAAAGAACGGAAAATCTGCTGAAGTTCAAGCGGGAATATTCGCCTTGCAGTCGGTGCCCTCACCGGGCACTGCATGCTATCTATCCTACCATGCAGCTCGACTAGGCCAGTCCTACAATGACTTCTGCAGAAGCTGCAGGGACGAAGAGGAAATTTGATCTATTCGTCACCTGCTGTGCGTATGTCCGGCGCTAGCCCAAAAAGGGAATATGTTTCTAGGAGGATACTTCCTTTCGGGGCTCGAAGAGGTAAGTAACATTGGGCTGAACAGAACAGTAGGATTCTTACCATCCAGTTCAGCTCAACGGTAAATGTCTACGTACCAATGGGTTAAATAAATCAATCGGGCACAATGGACTCTACGTAGTCTATGTGAGCCTTGATTTTCATCAATAGGGCACCCATGTACCTAACCTAAAGTAGAATCGGCTTGTGGTAACCAAAATATGAAATAAAAAAACTATATTTGAACACAACTATGTTAACAATAAATATACATAATATGTATGCAGTTACACACCGCGGAGAATACTAATAGAGCAGATTTAACACCTCTATATATATAAAGGTTATGTCTATGTAGTATAATACGCTACACATGCACCGACCACTTTTTTTCCGTCAAACACTTTTGTCGTTCACTTTTGTTGTGACTTCCAAAAAACTGAACCGGCAAAGTTTTCTTGTTATTATTCATTTTATTATTAATTTGTTTCCTTAACGGCCGCGTAACGCTTTTTAGTAACAAAAAAAAAAAAAACGTTAAGACCCCGTCTATATAGAAGCTTCACTTCAAAAAGCAGCCATTCACCCCACTAAGGTAAAAAGTGAGGGCTGGGCTCGGACATACAGGGTAAAGTTGTTGATCGCTCTCAACCTGGCGAGATGCCAGCAACGATCCCTGTTCAAATGCCCGGGTCAAGTTGACATACGGCCTCCTCGCGGCGTGCTCTGGATAGCCTCTTCAACAACCATTGGGGAGGTGAACAAACGTATGCAGCGACAAAGCCCCGACCAGAATGGCGGTTGTGCGGTGGGCTCACAATCCGCCCACGTAAAAAAAGAAAAGTTATGAATGAGCAGGATGCCTCGGATACACGGACGGATACTCGACGACGACAATGCACGAAAAAGGAACACGACTTGCGAGTATGCTCCTGGAATGTCAGAACCCTGTACACTCCCGGAGCTGCTCATAAGCTAGAAGGAATCCTCACGCAGTACAAGGCGGATATTACTGCGGTCCAGGAAATACACTGGGTAAGAAACGGTATGATTAGGAAAAAAAATTGCGACATTTATTACAGCTGTCACAAAAGGTTGCACTTACTGGGATGCGGATTTGTCGTGGGAAAGCGGTTAAAGTCGAAGGTCATCGACTTTAAGCCTATAAGTGATCGCCTGGCTGTGATCCGCATCAGAGGCAGATTTTATAACATCAGCCTTATATAAGCACACGCCCCTACCGACGAGGCAGAAGACCCTGTCAAGGCGGACTTCTATGACCTCCTGGACAACGCCTACGGAGCTTGTTTGGAGTACGATGTAAAAATCGTGCTCGGGGACTTCAACGCCAAAATCGGTAAGGAGAACACCCTTGGCGGAGTGATCGGAAGGCACAACCTCCACGATACAACAACAGATAACGGCTTCCGACTCGCTGACTTCGCAAGGGAATCCACACAGCAACCTGGCGATCTCCGGACGGTCGAACCGCCAACCAAATTGAACATGTGCTCATTGACGCAAGGCGATCGTCAAACATCTTGGATGTGCGAACATTCAGAGGGGCAAATGTCGACTCTGACCACTTCCTCGTAGCACCAAGATTCAGAGCTCGACTGTCCAATGTCAGAAAGCTGCACCAGCCCATCAGGAGGAGGTTCGACATTGGGCGCCTGAGCACACCGGAGGTTGCCAGAGTCTATAGGGAGTAGCTGAGCGAAAGACTCTACGGTATGCCTACGTCGAACACAAATGCCAATAATATGTGGCTGCATTGCCGCTCAGCCATTCAGGAAGTAGCCGAAACCCCCTTAGGATGCCTACCACCCCCGATAAGAAACCCTTGGTATGATGGCGAGTGTGAGCAGAAAAAGGCAGCAACCGACGAGGCGTACTAAAAGGCGCTGCAGAGGAACACCAGGGCAGCGCAAGAAGAGTACCGAGCCAGAAGAAGGGAGGAGAAAAAACTACTGCGACAAAAGAAAAGAATCTTCGCAGCCTCCCAGCTCAAGGATATCGAGGAGTCCAGGGATAAACATAAAACACGAGCCTTTTATGAGAAAGCCAAAGGCCTTGCAGGAGGCTTCAAAAAGGGCACCCAGGCTCTTCGAAACTGCGAGGGTAATCTTGTCACCGACCCGCAGGGAATAGTGGATGTATTTAAGCAGCACTTCCAGCAGCTGCTTAACGAGCATGACCAAGAGAGAGTGGTATGGACCGAGGAAATCCCAAATCCAGCCGCTGAAGTAGTCCTCCCACCCAGCATCGAAGAAGTCGGCACAGCTATTCAGAAGCTGAAGAACAACAAGGCTGCAGGCTCAGATGGCTTGCCATCAAAGCTCTTCAAGGCTGGCGGTGATGTTCTGGTAGGGAGCATTCACCAGATCATCTGAAGAATCTGGGAAGATGAAAGCATGCCCGACGACATCCACAAAAAAGGCGATCCTACCTCTTGCGAGAACTATAGAGGCTTATCCCTGCTCACTGTCGCATACAAGATCCTGTCCATCGTATTGTGTGAACGTCTAAAGCCATTTTGCACCGCACTAATCGGCAGCTACCAGTGCAGCTTCCGGCCCGGCAAATCGACTATAGACCAAATGTTCACACTTCGACAAATCCTGGAAAAGACCAACGAGTTTCGAATCGATACACACCATCTTTTCATCGATTTCAAAGCCGCATACGACAGCGTTCATCCTGAAGAACTGTTTGGTGCGATGGCCGAATTCGGGATCCCGGTAAAACTGATCCAGTTGTGTCGCGCACGCTAAAAAATGCGCGATGCACCGTGCAACTCGGTTCTAGGACCTCGGAACCATTCGAAACATGCACCGGATTTCGGCAAGGAGATGCGCTGTCATGTGACTTCTTCAACCTGGTGCTGGAGCAGATAGTGCGACGGGCAGGCGTCAACAGGGAAGGCACTATCTTTTACAAGTTCATCCAGCTGCTAGGATACGCCGATGATATCGACATCATCGCGTGTTCTCGCCGTGGCATTGTGGAAGCATTCACGGTGATTGAAGAACGGCGAAGCGATTTGGTCTTAAGATCAATGAGGACAAAACGAAATACATGCTGTCAAGCAAAAACCAATCCGTCGCTCATCACCTGGGACAAAATGGAACAATTGACTGCTACAATTTCGAGGTAGTTAAGGAGTTTGTCTACCTCGGGGCAAACGTAAATTCCACAAATGACACCACAGTGGAGATCCGACATAGAATCGCCCTTGGCAACCGCTGCTACTTCGGCTTGTCCAAGCAACTGGGGTCAAAATTCCTCACTCGGAAGACCAAAGTCATGCTTTACAAAACGCTCATTCTGCCAGTCTTGCTGTACGGAGCCGAAAGCTGGACGATAAGCAGGACAGCGGAGCAGATTTTGGGTTCCTTCGAAAGAAAAATTCTGCGCTGGATATTTGGTCCTGTCTGTGAGGAAGGTGAATGGAGAAGAAGATACAACCGCGAACTCTACGAGCTGTACCAAGATGTGGATGTAGTCCGGAAGGAAAGGATCCGTCGACTACACTGGCTCGGCCACATCGAGCGCATGGACATCAACGCTCCAGCTAAGAGGGTCTTCGACTCCGAGCCTCCTGGTTCGAGAAGAAGAGGAAGACCGAACCTCCAGTATAAAGACCAAGTAATCGCGGATGTAAGACGTTTTGGTCTTGACAACTGGAAGCAGCGTGCCCGAGACCTACAAGGATGGAAGGCAGCTATAGCTCAGGCTCAGATCCTCCATGGATCGCTGGCCTGATAAGTAAGTAAGTATACGTTAAAGTGAATACCACATTCCTTATATTCTTCTCCGTTGGTGGTGTTACAGCCCATGAAGGACCAGAGCTAGGCTTCTATCAGTCAACCATGTTGTATGGGATTTATTTTTCACACAGTTGAATGGGACCTAAAGTTTAATTCCGATTACGAACGGCGTGAGTCGAGAAGCTTTTTCATGGCAAGTATACTACGGCGGCTTTCTTAGTACCCCGCCGAGGAGGGACGCCGCGAAATATACATTCGATGGCATTGATGTTATCGAAATCCACACTCCCTCATCAGAGCCGAACTCATTAGCCACAGCGCGTTGGCGCCCTTTCATTTATTATATTGCCTTTTAAATAAACAATTAAAATATCTCACAAAACTTATCAAATCTTCGATATGTATCTATGCGTCAATTGAAATATTAATCAATCGAGTCAAGCATTTACTCTCTAAATATTTCAGACGAAATGCCAATTGAAATATCTTGTAAACCTGTCTGTCACTAAGTCAGTTACTATGTATGTACATAATTGCGGTTGAAATAAAATATAAATGTATGCACATAATGGTCTGTAAAGCCTTTATTGATAAACTAGCTTTTACCCGCGGCTTCGCTCGCGTTAAATTCGGGGTAACACGGTTCCCCTTTCCTGATTTAGAACGCAGAAGAGAACTGAGAACAGAATGTTATTTTAATACGCTACTGTAGGCGATATTATATGTCATTCCATTTGCGGATAGAATGTAAAGATTCTGGGCATTGGACACACGCGAACACGCTACATACAATTGTCCATGGGAAAAGCACGGCTTTTCTAAGTTCACCCCAGTCACTTTTAATGTTTGACCTTGCGCTTTGTTAAAGGTCATAGCGAAACTAAGCTTTAGAGGAAATTGTAGCCTTTTAAACTGGAACGGGAGATCTGTGGGAATTTTTTTTTATCCTTTCCTACGCCGGTTAAGATAGTGGCGCTAATGATATTGCGGCCAAGTTGTGTGACACGAAGTCTCGTCCCATTACATATTCTCGGGGCATCTAAATTTCGTTAAGCATGACTGGGACGCTTATTAGTCAAATAACAGAGTATAGGTACCGTATGAACTATAATGTGAAGCGGGGCCCGATGCCCGCACTTAAGTACAGATAGAGAACACACAACGTTAGCGCGTTTCAGAAACATATCAGCGCCATCTATCGTAATTCTTCAAGAGTAACACTTATTTATGTTTCGAATGTTGATTGTTTTCTCAAAAGCTGATTGATTTATGGTTGTTTTAATTAAATTATTTTATTATTCGTTTGTATCATATAACCTATACTAATTTTGCGGTGAGTCTCACACAAATTTCCATCCCCTATTGATTGTTTTTTTTGCTACGTACAAACTTAACGGGGGCTAGAAAGAAACAAAAAGTAGCCTACGTCACTCTCCATCCCTTCAACTATCTCCACTTAAAAACTCACGTCAATTCGTCACTCCGTTTTGTCGTGAAAGACGGACAAACAGACACACACACTTTCACATTTATAATATTAGTACAGATATAGCACATTACCCGGTTGTACCCAGTCAAACAGTAGAAGGCCATTTCACGATTTTAAAATATACTATTTCAATAGAACTGATTATTTTTTATTTTTTGCATTATATGTATGTAATCAATTAAGAGAAAAGAAATTGTATGTACATATGTAAGTTTACAATAATGTATGTATGTGTGTTGGCGTTACAGTCCATGAAGGACCTGAGCCGAGCTTCTCTCAATCACCCATGTTGTGTGTGATTTCATTTTCCCATAGGTGAAAGGGACCGACAGTTTATTGTCGGTTCCGAACGGCGAATTTCGAGAAACTTTTCATGACAATTTTACTACAGGGGGTTTTGTCAGAACCCCGCTGAGGAGAAACACCGAGAAAAACACGTTTGATGACATGGCTGTGTTGGGATTCGATCCCGTGTCATCGGCGTCAGAGGCCAACACACTACCCACTGCGCCACGGTGCTCTCTTACAAATATGTGTATAATTATTTCCCAAGAGTCCGTTGAACTGCTAACTTACGGCGGATGATATTGACGTGATTGGTCGAACGCAGTGGACGCAGCTGAGGCGGCTAAAATTGTTCTGGCGGTGGAGAGGCATGGGCTCTTTGTCTTTTCGAGAAAATATTCTGCGTGCGAATTTTGGTCATGCTTCCGTTGATGACATCTGGAGGAGAAGATTCAACTACGAACTGTACAGTCTGCTCGGCGGCATGTGCCTGGTCTGTGGATACAACGCTTAAGATGGATAGACTGTATAGAGCGTATGAAGAATCTTCGAATCCGAGCCATTGGGACAACGCAACAGGACGCCCTCGACTAAAATAGCGCACACAATTGGAGAAGGACCTCAACCAACTTGGTGAAGGGGATTAGAGATGCCTAGCAAGATATCATGCTGGCTGAAGCCGCTTGTTGGTTATTAGATTTCAAAATAATTAAATTTAATAGACTGTGATTAAACTGTCAAACTGATTTATACAACATACCCGAAATAAAGGCTTTTATTGTAGGTTTCTCTATTTTCAGAGCAAACACATAGTCTTATAGTCTTATTTCAAGAAGATTAGTTAATACCCTTTTCTTTTTTTTTTTTTTTTGAAACTCGCGCAGGTTCAAGAGTTTTATATTCTCTTATGATGTGTCATATACACACAACCTGAACGGAGTGCAGTGGTTTGGGTCGTTGATGATGTTCGTTAACTCTCAGGGGTGGTTGTCCTAGATAGGACGAGAGCCGACCGAATTCCGTGTTGGTTATATTCCGTACTAATTCGTTCGAGCACTTTAATATTGAATACGCAGAGGATGAATTTCAGTTGACCATATAAGTTATTTTTATTTATAAAAATATTCCGAGTTTCAAATCATGACTTCTTTATTTTGAGTCTTTCTTAAAACTAAACTGTACTTAACAATAAATTTGAAACATAGCCCTGTGAGGAGTGAAACTGCTGCGCGTGGGAAACAAGTTGGTAGTTCGTTTATCCGGCTCAAATGCCGGCGAGGCGACGGAAACTACTGGTGCGCGTGGGAAGTAAATTGATCTGGTTCATATTCCGGCCAGGTGACGGAAGCTATTGCTGGGCGTGAGAAGTAGGTTGGTCTGGCTCAAATACCAGCCAGGCGACGGGAGCTATTGCTGGGCGTGAGAAGATGCTGTTGAGGCGATGCGCGTGCAGGACGATGGACAGGCCGCGCATTGATGGCGTTATGATGCCATAACTCCTCCCCCCCCTTAAGCGGAACCGTCCGCGGTTTCGTTAACATTGCCTAAGGCGCTAATTGTGGCTGCTTGGACTTCTTCAATGGTGAGTGATGACTTGCCTAGGTTACTCGATATATCCCTTAGCTGAATCTTTACTTGAGTTGACTCTCTTTTAATAAAGCAAAGGTAGAGAAGTAATGCTGCGGATATAGTTAGAATTATCCCGTAGGATGTAAAGGCGATAATTCGATTTTGCGATCCAATCTTCTTTATATGCTGGGTATTCTTGATATGCATTTCTTTGAGCATTTCCAATGAAAGTAGTTCTTCCATCTCTATTTCCGTAGGCTGCGATTGAATAACTGCTGGAATCGCCTGGAGCAGTGAAGTCTCCTGCGATCTGTAAGTTCGTCCATTTATAACTAGGGTGGCGTTGCTGAATTTAATTAGATAGGTTCCGTTGAGGATGTAAACTTCGTTGTCGATCAAAATTTTGCTATCAAACATGTTCAAAAGTATCACGCCGGGCTCGACTTCTTCCACCGCTGGCACATGTTGGCTGTTGGTAAGGGTACAAGTCGCATTGCGGCCTTTCAGCAAATTTGGAATACAAGGTGATCCAGTAATATCCACTATGGCTTCCTCCTCACAAATCGAAACTAAGTTTAATGTTCTACAATCGTTTCTTAACTCGTAATACCTATCCTTACATACTAATACATAATTGTTTGCATTGTTCGATACTTTAACTATTTTATTATTTCTTTTTACAGGTTTCACGATAATTTTTTTACAATCTATACTTTCTGTTAATGGAATATCTAAAACATAATATAAAAAAGTGCAATTCGTAAATATTTTGACGTTCGAAAATTCTATAGCTTCTTCAACATTATTGTATGGCAAGTTGTTTTTATTCATGGTGTCTACAGCAATTTGCATTTCGTCTTTGGAAAGAATTACAGAGTTTAAAATTCCGGCCTTAGCCCATTGTATTGCATACTTTATATTGACCAGTTCTTCCTTGACCAATTTCATTTTATATTTCAGACTTAATACTAACGTATCAGATACAATATTACTTTTCTGTATTGCATTCAAAATTTGGTTCGTTACAGAAGTTAAATTATTAATTCTTTCTTTCTATTTTTCATTAATTACAAATTGTCGCTCATTGTTTTCAATTAACTTGTTCATTCCTTCTTGAATTAAGAGCAGATCATTATGGTCTGGATTGCCGGCAATCCATTTCCATGCCGATCCTAAAAAATCGAGTGATCTCTTTTTTCTACTCGGTTTTACATAATTAATTAAATCTTGCATCTGTTCAATTTCATATTTTAAAAACGGAAAGAGGGTGTGCTGTTTCGTAATAGTTTCATCGACAACAGTTCTTGCGTGGTCTATAAATTTTGTATACTGGTCAAGATTAATTCCATGTATTAGTCTAAAATGTATCTTCGCGATACCTGCGTTTATAGTTACCACCTGAGAATTTGAAAAGTCCAATATCTGCACTTCTGCAGATGATGATGCTTAAGCAGTCTGAAAGTAAGAAAATGTGTCTTGAAATCCAAAAAAAAAACATATTTATATAGCCTTCCTGGTATGCTCAATTGATCAAGTTTGTCTACACCTACTATCTCAAATTGCTCTTATGCACTTGTTTACTATCTATAAGAACTTTTGTCCCGAGGTCTTTTTGAATAACCTTCTCAACGAATAGCTTTGTAAATTTATTCCCTATACGTTTGTCTGGTTTAACATAGACCTTATCTCCCTGATTGTAATTTCTTGTAGCTCTTCCCTCATTATGATACCTTAAATCTTTCTTCTGGGCTTTATCGAGCTTGGCCCTAATTTTATCCCTAAATTTAGTAGGCATACAGTGAACAATGTCGATTGGCCTGTAGCCCGTGCAGAGTGGATTGATCTATTGTATTTTGCCGTAGCCAACAGAACTAGTTCTTTAGTGTCGCTTATATTTTGTTCGGCTTTGGTGCACCGCGCAATTTCCGATAAGGTACTATGAAAACGTTCCACCTGTCCATTTGTTGAACTATGGAAAGGCGGGGTTGTGAAGATGTTTACTGCAAAGTGATCCCTTAACAATGATTTTATCGTTGCTGAATTGAGCGATCGCTCATTGTCGCAAACTATTGTCCTGGGTGATTTAAAAAAAATTAGGATCTGCAATAAGGGTTCCTTAATATCAACAATTGCACGGGACTTGATTGGTATTACAACGGCGAATTTGGAAAATTTGTCCAGACATGTCAGGAAGTGATTTTAGTCGGTAGAGTAAATGTCTATGTGTAGTATTTCCCCCGAATGAGATGGTATGGGGGTGGGACCAATCTCCTGCTTAGGTGGGTGGCGCTGATACTTCGCTTCCTTACAAATTTTGCAGTTATCTACTATTTCTTTTAGTTTCTGCCTTATCTTGGGAAAGAAATAGTCATTGAGTACCTGTCTCGCATTTTCTCGAGCGGACCGGTGAGCTCGATTGTGCTCTCCTACAAGTATTTCCAATTGATTGTCAGGATTGAATATGTCTGTGACAAATAGTTCAGTATGGACAAATTTAACTGAAGGGAAGATTTTCGCAATCTCGTCTTGAATCTGTGCTAGCGTATGCAGATCACTGTAGATCGCATTGACCACGTCAGGATTCACAACCTCTTTCAGTAATCTAAATAGATCGTTGTGGGTATCAAATATAATAGTATGCCTAATTTGCCGTTGAAATATAATTTTTGTCATTTTCGATAACTCTGCGCCTTTGGTTAGTATGATCTGGTTTTTGAAACAATTTACTGGGGTTTTTACACTGCGAATAGTATAGGTAAGCGATTCCTCGCTGTTCACTGCCATCGAATATGTGTCCTCGTAATGGTGTAAAGCATTAATATGTTGTCTAGACAAGGCATCAGCAACATGGTTTTCTTTTCCTGGCATATAAAAGAATTTTGGAGAAAATTCCTCTATAAAAGCCCTCCATCCTTTCAGTTTCATATTCGTATTTCCATCTGAAATGGCGAAGGTTAGAGGTTGATGATCGGTAAAGATATTTAGACATTTAACCCCATAGAGATAATTGCGCAATTTCCGCAAAGCCCAGACGATGGCCAAAAGTTCCCTCTTATTTGTTGCATAGTGCTCCTCAGCGGAGGATAGGGTTCTCGATATCATGGTAATTGGCCTACCGCCTTGCGACAGCACGGCACCAAGTGCGTGCGATGAGGCGTCTGTCGTCAAATCGAACGGTTCGCTATAATCGGGGTACAAGAGTAACACATCTTCGGACGCCAAGATTTTCTTTATTCTATCGAACGAGCAGAGTGCTTCTTCATCCAATTCTATTTGAATATGTTTTGATTTACTAGCCGCTATTTTGCCGTTCTCTCCCCGCAAATATTTTGTTAATGGCTTCGTAATTTGGGCGTAATCTTTAATAAAGCGCCTGTAATATCCTGATAGTCCTAAAAAGGATCGAAGACTGCGAAGAGTTTTAGGAGTTTCATAAGAAACAATATCCCTCACCTTATCCGGACATGTCCTGATACCTCTTTTAGACACGACAAATACCAGAAATTCCACTTCAGTTCTGAAAAACTTCGACTTTTCTGGAGCTACTCTCATGTTGGCGTCATAGAGCCTTGCCAGAATGCGGCGCACGTCCTCAAGATGTTCTTCCTGTGTCTCGGAGAAGACTATAACGTCATCAATATAGACGTGACAACTTTTTCCAACTTCGTCTCTTAGGACGTCGTCGATTGCCCGTTGGAAAATACTTGGGGCGTTTTTCAGCCCAAAGGGAAGTCTGCAAAATTCGTATTTTCCGTTATTCACGGAAAATGCGGTTTTTTCCCTATCGCTCTCTAACAGTTTAATTTGATGGAAACCGGACTTTAAGTCAAGTGTCGAGAAGTAACGAGCTTCCCCAGATTAGAAAGTATTACTGATGTGTCAGGAATCGGGTATTTGTCACTTATAGTTTTGAGGTTAAGCTTCCTAAAGTCGACAACTAGGCGCATTTTTCGCCTTCCATTTTCGTCAACGCCTTTCTTATCCACTACCCATAGCGGGTTATTATAGGGAGACCGTGAAGGTCTTATAATTCCACTGCTTATCATGCTAGCGATTTCTTTATTGACGAAGTCAGTAGCACCCACCGGATAGGGATAAGCTCTTGAGTAAACAGGTTCGTTGTTCGTTGTCCTTATGGTGGCAACAACATTCGTGTTGAACGGCAAAGATTCGTTAGGCTCAGCGAACACTTTTGATTGGCTTTGAATCATTGACAAAAATGATTCACGCATTCCTGCGGGAATATTTGTCTGGTCTATGGAAATATTATTAACACTCCTGCAGTGTAAATACAATAATTCTTCGGTTCCCCCATTGTAGTGTATAATTCCTTTCTTCGCATCTATGTATGCGCCGATTTCCCTTAAAAAATCAAACCCTATGATTCCATCGAATATCCCGATATTCGGCAGAATAAAAAATTCAGCATTTCTGTTAAATATGTTAATAAGACATTTAGAAGTCACTTTGTTTGCGCCGTGAATTGATTTCACAAAAAACGGTTTATCAATTTCTTTTATAGATTTAAGAGTGCAGAATTGCCGTATGTAATTCTTCGCAGCACCAGAAGAAGCTTAATTTCCCTGCCTGCTAATGTCCGTCTGACATATGGCAGGAGGGATTTTCGCCTAAAAAAGGTAACCTCAGAATTCGAGAAATCAGTATGTTCATGTGTGACATCGGAGAGTTCGTCAGCATACGAATCATTCGCAGTATCTCTCTGCTCACAGTAACTGTCCTAACCTATTCCCGAATCTATCTGTTGCCTCAAAAAATTGAGCCTCTGAGCTTTAGGTAATGTTTGCCTGTCTGATTCCCTTTCTCTTTTAATTGCCCTATTCCGATAATTGGCCTGTGCAGGAGAAGCCTCGTAATTTGAAGTTAGGTTAGGCCTTGGTTGGTAATTGTTCTGAGCAAAACGGTTGTTAGTAATGTTCTGCCTATGTGAGTCCGATCTTCTATAGTTTGATCGTGATGGGTCAACGTCCATTGGTATGGACACCGGTTGATTAACCAAAGTTCGCCTATAATGGGGTGAATTAAAAGAATTGGACTGAACCCCGTCAACAAAGGACGTTCTTCCATAGGTTCTACCAAATGAGCTAGCGAATGTGTAACGAGCCTGGTTCGCTTCCAGTTCCTGAGCGAGTGCCAGTGCTGTAAGCATATCAGCTGGCTTGGAGGAGAACAGAACATCTCCCATTGGTCTGTTAAGACCTGAGATAAATATTCTTAGGGCATCCTGTCGGTATTTTTGACTAAGTGTTGAGATCAACGAAGGATTGCCTTCGTGGGCCATTATTGTTTTGTTTATCATCAAAGATAATTTTTGCTCAACCTTATCGTAAAACTGAGTAATTGACATCCTACCCTGTCTTAAGGTTGACATTTCTTGCTCGATCAGGCATATAGGCCTCTTATCCGAGTATGTAAAATCGAGACGGGCCATAATAGCTTTTAAGTTTAATACAGTATTGAAAGAAGACAATACCAAGTCGGCGGAGCCCACTATCTTGTTCCTAACAATGGCTACTGCCTGGTAGTGCTTAGAGCTGCCGTCATAATTTTCAAAAAGTTTGTAGACTGCGAATGCGGCCTGCCTCCACGAGATATAGCGTGTTTGATCCCGATTGAATTCGGGTAAAGACTTAATTATGTCTAAGGATTCTTCGCATGTTTTATTTGCCTGAATTGTAACTGGTTTATACTCCTCGACTTTCGTCGGTGTTTCTAATAATTGCAACCTATTTGTTAATTCAATAATTTTCCGCTCGAAACGAATTCGAGTTTGGTCGGTGGCGACCTGAACGGCCGACGTTATTATTGTCTGAAGTTGTTCCGCGTCCATTGCGAAACAGCTCTTAACGCAAGATCAGGCAACAAATAGTGATAAAAAACTAAGTTGTAGAAACAAGAGATTTCAATATAAAAATAAACTTTCCTCAACTTATCACTTAGCTACAAAAATGATTTTCTTAATCTATTTTTATTTAATTTTCTTATGGATTAATAAAAAACTTACTTACTTACTAACTTACAAATGAAGCAGACAGAAAGTTATCATTATCATTACGCACAAGTACACAAGTAAATTTAGTTTCGGTATTATTATTTTTTCTCTTTTTTTGTTCAAATCCCCTTACACACGAGGGTACTTTAATTTTCCGTGGTGCACTGCACTATTCTTCACTTTGTCAACAAACTTTTCTTATTCCTTACTATCTTTTGTTCCAAAAAAAAAAAATGTTCGCAATCCGCACGAGGGTACTTTAACTTTCAGCAATTTAAGTTATTTTGTTATTTTTATTTATTTCACTTTTTCAACTAATTTTTTCTCTCTTTCTCTTTTTGTTTTCTTCGTTTCACTACAAATGTTTCCGGAATTCCCTTTGTCAATTAACTTTACATAATTTCTTAATATTCTTTGTTTCACTAAAAAATTTCCGAAATCGCCTTACACACGAGGTGACTTTTAACTTACCGTAATGCCCTTACACAGGAGGGTACTTTAATACGTTGGGCGCCAGTTATTTTTATTTATAAAAATATTCCGAGTTTCAAATCATGACTTCTTTATTTTGAGTCTTTCTTAAAACTAAACTGTACTTAACAATAAATTTGAAACATAGCCCTGTGAGGAGTAAAACTGCTGCGCGTGGGAAACAAGTTGGTAGTTCGTTTATCAGGCTCAAATGCCGGCGAGGCGACGGAAACTACTGGTGCGCGTGGGAAGTAAATTGATCTAGTTCATATTCCGGCCAGGTGACGGAAGCTATTGCTGGGCGTGAGAAGTAGGTTGATCTGGCTCAAATACCAGCCAGGCGACGGGAGCTATTGCTGGGCGTGAGAAGATGCTGTTGAGGCGATGCGCGTGCAGGACGATGGACAGGCCGCGCATTGATGGCGTTATGATGCCATAACTTATACTGTGAGTGTTATGCCTGCAGCAGTACGTCTGGTCACTTTCCATTCACAACTGCATACCTTTTGTCCGTATAGGAATTTCGTTTTCTTGGCTATGGAGCGAATTGAACTGTAGACCTTCCGCTCGGCGGTCGATGATGTTAACCACTGCACCACGGCCACCCCACGTGTACTATTAGAGTACAAACAGATTTATTACAAAACTACAATTTGCTGTGATCAAACAAGGTAAACAATGTCATTGGAACTTTTAAGATGGAGAAACTAAGATTTGATTTTATGATGAAAGCTTCACAAGATGTTAAGACAAAGATACTGTGTATAACCTCAATAGGCACACCAACCGGAAGAGTGTATAAATTGCCAGATGATTTGAAACCTGCTGTTTTACACAAAGTATTGATGAAAACCGAGGTGTTTGCAAAAGTAAAGAAAACTTTACTGAAAAGACACCAATTCAGGAATGTATCGGTAAACCTAAGCCAAGATATGACAGGTACCTATTTGGATGATGAAGAAAATTTACAATTTGATGATTTTTTTCTGGAAGAAATAGAAGGAAATGAGCAGAATTCTGTGAATGGAGCAGATAACTCGATAAAAATACTGTTGGAGAAATTGTTGGAAGAAAAACAACAGAAATCAGAAATACAAAATTTGAGTAAAATTTCAAAAGATTTTATGATTGAAAATTTGATGGAAAAAATTCAAATGCAAACAAATGGTTGAAAGAGTTTGAAAAAGAATGTGCACGCTGTGTGATACCAGAAGATTGAAAAATGATAGAAATGCTGAAATTTTTTTTGGAGAAAGCAAGTATGGACTGGTATAGCTGTATGATACTTAAACACACAGTAGATTCAAACTGGGAAGATTGGAAAAAAGAACTCTGCGAAGCGTTTGGAAATAAAGGCTGGTTTTTATAAAATATGCACATACATTCAAATACCAATCTGACTCACTACTAGAATATGCATTGAAGAAACAAAAACTGCTATTGGAGGTTGACAAAGAAATAAGTACAAGCACACTAATAGACCTTATTGCCATGGGTTTACCGAACAATGTGGTGGAAAAAATAGACAGAGAAACACTGCAGAACACTCGAGACCTATGCAATGAATTAGGTAAATTAGAATACTTAGTGAGATATCAAATGAAAAAAGATGTCGGAAGCGGACAAATAGAAGAAAAAACTCCATGCAGAATATGTGAAAATATCGGAAAAAAAAGAACGCTTCCACCCAGAGCAACACCTTCCCTCCATTTAGAAATAAAGAAGAAGAGAAGAACCAACCGGGAAGAATGAATAACAATGCTATTTTAGAAGTGGAACTTACCAACGAAGACCAAAATAACTAAAGTTTCTACCATTAATTGAATAGATCTGTAATAAATCTGTTTGTACTCTGAGAGTATTAACTAATTTTCTTGAAATAAGACTATGTGTTAGCTCTGAAAATAGAGTGTATATTATAGTATATTTATATTACATTATTTACATTCATTATTCATACCTGAAAATAGAGAAAACTACAATAAAATCCTCTATTTCGGGTATGTTGTATAAATCAGTTTGACAGTTTAATCACAGTCTATTAAATTATTTTGAAATCTAATAAAAGAAACTCTCAGCATCGTATGCCCGATCCACAACAAGGGAGACCCCTCTGACTACGCCAACTATAGAGGAATAAGTCTCCTAAACACCGCCTACAAAATCTTCTCTGCCGTTTTGTGTGAACGCCTGAAGCCTTTTGTAAATAAGCTGATAGGTCCTTATCAGTGCGGATTCAGGCCAGGGAAGTCCACCATCGACCAAATCTTCACACTACGGCAGATCCTGGAAAAAACCAAAGAATTTCAAGTCGACACTCACCACCTATTTGTCGACTTCAAAGCCGCATACGACAGCGTAATTAGAGACGAGCTATACAACCCTATGACTACCTTTGACATACCTGCTAAACTCGTCAGACTATGCAGGATGACTTTGGAGAATGATCGCTGCTCCATCCGAATCGGTGAACACCTTACCGATAGTTTTGATGTCAAAAAAGGATTTAGGCAGGGCGATGCGCTGTCGTGTGATTTCTTCAACATCATATTGGAAATGATTGTGCAAAAATCACTGGCCAATACAAGAGGCACAATTTATTTCAAATCCTCGCAACTCCTTGCATAAGCCGACGATATTGACATAATAGGTAGATGACAGCGAGATATCAATGAGGCGTTTGCGAGTATTGAGATGGAGGCGGCGAAAATTGGTTTGACGGTAAACGAGGGCAAAACTAAATATATGCTGTCATCAAAAAAGGATGCTCATCACCGACGTCTTGGCCAGAACGTTTGTATAGGCAGATGTAAGTTCGAGGTAGTTAAGGACTTCGTCTACCTTGGCTCCGCAGTGACCTGGAACAACGACATCAGTTCCGAAGTCAAACGCAGAATCACTCTTGCCAATCGCTGTTTCTTTGGGCTCAGGAGGTAACTGAGTAATAGAGCCCTCTCCCGAACGACAAAGTTGACTCTATATAAGACCCTTATCATCCCGGTCCTGTTTAACGGCGCAGAAGCATGGACACTATCAAAAGCGGATAAGCCTTTGGGCCTATAAACGCGGACGGGGGATGGAGGAGACGATTCAACCACGAACTTTACGGGCTATACAGCGACGTCTACGGATTCAGCACCTAAGATGGCTGGGCCATGTAGAGCGAATGGACACCACAGCTCCAGCCCGGAGAGTCTTTGAATCCAACCCCGAGGGACGAAGAAGCAGAGGACGGCCGCACTTAAGATGGCGCACACAGGTGGAAGGGGACCTCAGCCAACGGTCAATGAAAAAGGCTAGCGAAAGATCGTGCTAGATGGAGGGGCATGTTGGTTGAAGCCCAGGTTCACCCCGAACTGTAGCGCCACTAAGAAGAAAAGAATAAAAGAAACTCCTGCACATTGTATATGTATGTGTCGCGATTTTCTTTACAATTAAATGTTATGCTACAAATCCATTCACATTTCTTTCAAGGAGACCATATAAAAATGAACGTGTTTTTTTATTAAATCAAGGTAATAAGTTAAAATATATCTTAACGAATTCTTGTGCTATAATATGTTATATACTTAATGTATTTATTGTAGTATAATTTATGAATTTAGGTGAAATAGAAGAACTAACATTGAATATCAGTTGCATTACGAGTATTATTTATAATTTTGAACCTGAATTTCATCAGTAATTATGATTAAATAAATGAATAGTAGTACATAAATAAGGAATGGGTTTCTTTTTGGAAATATGTACTTGTGATATGAGATTTTGCACAGAACTATGCATACGTACATATATGTTATGTATTTTAAAATTAATTTAGGCTTATCGTTTTTTTTGCCGACAGTCTTACGACCGCTTCAGAGTCTTTCATCTCCGCGTATTACAATTGGAACAAAAAGAAATAAAGCAACAAGTTTTAAAAGTTCTCTTGAGAGAGCTATTTTTACTAGGGTGAATCGCATTACCATAAGTATTTCTATTGCGAGTTTAAACCGAAGTGTATACCTATAACATTCGTATATCGACTTTCCCCTTATCCGGCTTTATCCGCTCCACAAAACACTAGTTGCGCACATTGTACGAAATTATATTTCGCTATGATTTACACATGAGTTGCGTAACAATTCAAGTATGTCACTAAGAGGGTGTATGCGGTATCGCAGCTTCATCCGCCTATTCAGCCATCCATTTATCGTCCTGTGGCTGCTGCCATGCTTCCACGAAACCTGAAGTCTACTTCCATTTATGTATGTGTGTTGATGTACTAATGCTACTCGTAAGGTTTTACTTGTATATGACCAAAGGCGACTATGCCAAGTGCATGATACCACATTCTGAAAATAGAAAGCATACCAACAGGACATTTATCATAGCCAGTTTCAGTACGAGGTAAGATCTCGTGGCTGGTGGATGTAAATTTATTTTTTTAGAAATTAGTTCAAATAATATTGTGATATTATTTTGTTTTTTAATTTAAAGCAAAAATAAAAAAGTGGATGTAAGTTATATTTGAATTTATTAAACTTATCAGGAGTTATTGAAACAACATAATGAACCTTATTATTCTTATGCAAAATGCATACATATCCAAAGGCTTATATTATTGCGAAATTGTGTGCGAACGGAAAAATGCTTAAATTTTTTTTAAGTCTGCGAACAAATACATACATACATATTTTCAAACCACTCAAAGTCAAAAACAGATATTCACACTTAAGTTCTGTGACGAACCCTTGACCAATTATTTTAGTGAAAGTGCGGGTGATAACGTTAACAGAACAGTTCAGAACCACATATCTGTTCTTATCTTCGAGTCTTAAAGTCCCTTATCATATTTAATTAAATCTAAGTAAAAATGGGGGTTGAATACAGCTTGAATTAAAACAACAACCTTTTTTTTTTAAATAATAAATATTATCAGTAAACATATGAAAATGTTATGAATATTAATAGGTTCGAATAGAATATACAATTATAAATTCTTTCACTTTTATTGTTTCAGTCTATAAATTCTCTTTGTAATTGTTACTACATTTTACAGGTATCGCTAGTAGAGAATTTATTTAAACACCAACACGGGCAAAAGCCACTAAATGTAAGTAAGAAATGTTTTGTATAAGCAATTATATTATAATATAGCTACGCAACTATTTATTTTAGTTTGACCCATTCATTTCTTACAATTTTAATTGATTAGATAGAATGCTGTAAGTAACTAGTTGCCAGTTTACAAAACAAGCAATCATAACTGGAATCCTCAAATGAAAAATTAATAAATATGAGCATCATCTGCGATCTCAGTTCTGTATCTAATTTTAATTCGACCATGGAATTCAAATAGCCCTGTACCCTATTTGTGGGAAAATCACGAAAGGATAGTAGCAACACTGTCAGTATCCAGCATACTGTTTACTATAGAGGATGTAAAATTTAAAAGTCGTAGAACTACGAAAACACCTATAACAACACTTAGGCGAAACTATTAAAAAACAGACAAAAAATTTAAAAGAATTTAAGCAACCAACCAATTGAGCAACCATGCCAATCAAGTCACCAAATAACCAAATTAAAAAATTTGATAAAGCTATTTGTGATGCAATCTAATAAAATAAATGCAATATAGACTTCTTCGACATATCGTAGACGTTCGGCAAAGTTTGGCTTAAAGATTTATTTACTTACTTAGGTGGCGCTACAGTCCGTGGTGCACCTGGGGCTCAACCAACAAGCGTCTCTAGCTGGCACGGTCTTTGGCCAGCTGTTTCCAGCGCCGCACGCCCAGTTGGTTAAGGTCCCCTTCCACCTGGGTGCGCCACCGATGATGCGGCCGTCCTCTGCCGCGCCTTCCTTCCGGAATGGATTCGAGGACTCTTCGGGTCGGAGCTGTATTTTCCATGCGCTCCACATGGCCTAGCCACCTTAGACGCTGTATCCGTAGACTTCGTACCAGGCCGATGTCGCTGTACAACCCGTACAGTTCTTCGTTATATCTTCTCCTCCATACACCGTTTGAACAAACGGGACCGTAGATAGTGCGCAGAATTTTCCTCTCGAAACGACCAAGGGCATCTTCATCCGCTTTTGTTAAGGTCCAAGCCTCTGCGCCGTAAAGGAGGACTGGGATGATTAAGGTCTTATATAGTGTCACCTTGGTTTTCCGAGGGAGGGCTCTACTTCTCAATTGCCTCTTTAGCCCAAAGAAATTGCGGTTGGCAAGAGTGATTCTGCGTTTTATCTCAGCGCTGGTGTTGTTGTCGCTAGTCATCAGTGAACCAAGGTAGACGAATTCCTTGACCACTTCAAAGTTATATCCGCCCATGGTGACGTTCTGGCCAATACGTCGGTGTTGTCTGTCTTTTTTTAGATGAAAGCGGATATTTGGTTTTACTCTCATTAACCTTGAGACCCATCTCAGCCGCTTCTACCTCAATGCTTACCAAGGCCTCATTGACGTCTCGCTGTGTCCGTCCAATTACGTCAATGTCGTCGGCGTACGCAAGCAATTGAGTAGACTTGAAATAAATCGTACCTCAACATGGTACGATGTTGAAAAAGTTGCATGATAGCGCGTCACCTTGCCTAAATCCTTTTTTAACATCAAAGGTCTCGGTTTGCTCATTACCGACCTTAATGGAGCAGCGAGAATTCTCCATTGTCATCCTGCACAGTCGGACGAGTTTGGCGGGGATGTTAAAACTAGACATCGCTTTGAAAAGCTCAACTCTATACACGCTGTCATATGCAGCCTTGAAATCGACGAAGAGGTGGTGAGTGTCTTCTCCAAGACCTGCCGTAGCGTAAATATTTGGTCTATTGTGGACTTACCTGGCCTGAAACCGCACTGATGAGAGCCGATCAGGTTATCCACCAACTGTTTCAGTTAAGTCAAGGAGACTTATTCCCCTATAGTTGGCGCAGTTATAGGGGTCTCCTTTCTTTTGGACCGGGCAAACGATGCTGAGATTCCATTCGTCGGGCATGCTTTCCTCCGACCATACCTTGCAAATGAGACGGTGCAGCTCATCTCCAGCCGCCTTAAGAAGCTCAGCAGACAGGCCGTCTGCGCCCGCGGCTTTATTAGACTTAAGTCTTGATATCGCTATTTTGACTTCGTCTTGGTCGGGTGGACTGAATTCTGTTTCATTGTCGTCCATTACGAATGGCTCGTTCTGCCTGACAGCGGTATCTTGTCTATCATCGCCATTATACAGTCTGCAGAAGTGGTTTTTCCAAATCCTCAGCATCGACTGCGACTCTACTACCAGTTCTCCACTTTCATCCCTACAGGCCGCCGTTCTGGCTTTGTAGCTATGGCATGTTCGTTTTACCTTATCGTAAGACTTACGGGCGTCATTCCTGCGGAAGCATCTCTCCATCTCCTCGATCTCACGCTTTCCGTGCTCTCTCTTCTTTCTTCTGAAAAGCGTGAGTTCCTTTCTTCTCTTCTGCTCATAGATTTCGCGAGCAGCTCTCGTCCGTCCTTGCAGCATGGCTATATATGCCTCTTGTTTTGCTGCATGGGCTTGTTCGCATTATTCATCGAACCAGGGGTTTCTAGGTGGTGGCGGTTTGAAACCCAGCCCCTCTTAGGCAGCGCCTCTGACGGCGCTCTGGCAATGCGCCCATTCCTGCTCTATTGTTTGTGCTGCTGTGGGCGGATTTTGAGAGAGCTTGGAGGAGACACGATTGGCAAAGATTCTGGCAGTCTCTTGTGATTGTAGCTTTCCGACGTCAAACTTACGTTGTCCTACTCGACTCCTAAGTATTCTTGATATCCTCATTCGTACCTTGGCTACAACAAGGTAGTGGTCCGAGTCGATGTTGGCCCCTCGGAAGGTTCGTACGTCGAGAATACAGGAGGAGTGTCTGGCGTCGATCGCAATGTGATCAATCTGGTTGGTGGTCGATTGATCACAAGACCGCCAGGTACCCTTGTGGATGTTGAGATGGGGGAATCGCGTGCTTGCTACAAGGAGGTTACGCCCCGCTAGGAAATCGATTACCCTTATTCCGTTGTCGGATTTTTTATTTTTTTTTTAAAGACTCGCGCAGGTTCAAGAATTTATATTCTCTTATGATGTGATAGACACACAACCTGAACGGAGTGCAGTGGTTTGGGTCGTTGATGTTCGTTCACTACTCTCAGGGGTGGTTGTCCTAGATAGGACGAGAGCCGACCAAATTCCGCGTTGGTTATAGTCAGTAGTAATTCGTTTGAGCACTTTTAGTATTACATACGCAGAGGACCATATACTGTGAGTGTTATGCCTGCAGCAGTACGTCTGGTCACTTTCCATTCACCTCTGAGTTGCATACTTTTTGTCCGTATAGGAAATATTGTACTTTTTCTTGGCTATGAACGAATTTGAACTGTTGACCTTTCGCTCGACGGTAGATGATGTTAACCACTGCACCACGGCCACCCCCGTTGTCCGTTGTCGGATGTGGTGTTATGGAGGCTATGCTTTCCTATGATCGACTCAAATATGTCCTCTTTGCCCAGTTTTGCATTAAAATCTCCTAGGACTATTTTTGTGTCGTAGCTAGGGCATTGGGCATATGTTCTGTTTAGGAGATCGTAGAATTCTTCTTTGAGTCGATCGTCCTTTTCTTCCGCCAGGGCGTGAGCGCATATGAAGCGAATGTTTCCAAATTTAGCTTTGATGCGGATTGTTATGAGGCGATCGCTTATGTCTCGGAAGCCTATGACTCTTTGTCGGAGTCTTCCTCGAATATGGAATCCGCACCCGAATAGGCGCTGTTTGTTCTCCTTGTAGCAGTTCCCGTAGTAGATGTCACAGTTTTTCATCCGTTTTTTGCCTGGTCCATCCCATCGCACTTCTTGGAGTGCGGTTATATCTTCTTTATACCAGTTAAGGGTTTGCTCCAATTGATCGCCTGCACCCGGTCTGTTAAGGGACCTAACATTCCAGGTGCAGACTCTCAAGCCCGTTAGTCGTTTGCAGGGGTCGTCAGCATTGTATCCGCCCGTATCCGAGGCTTGTTGTTGTTTCGGAACAAGTAGGTTTTTACGTGATAGGGATGTCACCCCTAAGCACAACCCCCAATCTGGAGGGCCAGGTTCCTCTTTCCCCAGGAACAAGGGTTGGGTCGCTACACACATTGGTTCACTACCTGGCGGGTGCCAGTATAGCTATCCAGGGGAGACCACGCGGAGGCTGTGTGTCAACTTGGATTGAGCAGGACAGAGATCGAAGCTGGCGCTTGCTATGTTAAACGCGATCAACTTCTTTGCTCTGTTTGCTCGCTACCTCCCCCCCGTTTGTCATAAAGAGCTGCTATAAAAAGTACAATATTTACATGCCAGCAAACTGTTACTCGCGTATTAAATGAGACCGCTCCTTCTACATAAAATACAACGACCAGTATTCAACTTTTAGGGGAAATAGAAAACGATGTGCACAGTGGAACGCTTTTGTATTTTGGTTATTATCCACACTATATACGAGCATTCAAAGGTTTTCAATAAATAATATGATCAAACTCAAAAACCGCGACTTTTGCAGTAAATACGTTTCCAAAATCATCATTCAAGGAAATATTGAGAATTCATTATTATTTTTAAGGAGCGAAAACTCTTTAATTCTTAAAAAAGGCAATCATGAATTATCACTTTTTGGGGATAGATTTGAAGAACTGTGTGTCCTTCAATGTTAAGGCTCTGAACTGCTCAGACCATGAGAATTCATGTCTTGTTTTATCTATTAGAGTATTCTTCTTCTTCATAGTGGGCGCTACAGTTCGGGGTGAACCTGGGCCTCAACCAACATGCCCCTCCAACTAGCACGATCATTCGCTAGCCATTTCCATTGCCGCACACCCAGTTGGCTGAGGTCCCCTTCCACCTGTGTGCGCCATCTTAAGTGCGGCCGGGCTGGAGCTGTGGTGTCCATTCGCTCTACATGGCCCAGCCATCTTAGGCGTTGAATCCGTAGACGTCGCCGTACAGCCTGTAAAGTTCGTGGTTAAATCTTCTCCCCCATCCCCCGTCTGCGTTTATAGGCCCGAAAATCACGCGCAAAATCTTTCCCTAGAACCGACCAAGGGCCTCCTCATCCGCTTTTGATAGTGTTCATGCTTCTGCGACGTACAACAGGACCGGGATGATAAGGGTCTTATATAGAGTCAACTTTGTCGTTCGGGAGAGGGCTCTATTACTCAGTTGCCTCCTGAGTCCAAAGAAACAGCGATTGGCAAGAGTGGTTCTGCGTTTGATTTCGGAACTAATGACGTTGTTCCAGGTCACTGCGGATCCAAGGTAGACGAATTCTTTAACTACCTCGAACTTATATCTGCCTATACAAACGTTCTGGCCAAGACGTCGGTAGTGAGCGTCCTTTTTTGATGACAGCATATATTTAGTTTTGCCCTCGTTTACCGTCAACCCAATTTTCGCCGCCTCCATCTCAATACTCGCAAGCACCTCATTGACATCTCGCTGTGATCTACCTATTATGTCAATGTCGTCGTCGTATGCAAGGAGTTGCGAGGATTTGAAATAGATTTTGCCTCTTGTATTGGCCAGTGATTTTTGCACAATCATTTCCAATATGATGTTGAAGAAATCACACGGCAGCGCATCGCCCTGCCTAAATCCTTTTTTGACATCAAAACTATAGGTAAGGTGTTCACCGATTCGGATGGAGGAGCGAGCATTCTCCAAAGTCATCCTGCATAGTCTGACGAGTTTAGCAGGTATGTCAGGCTCGTCTCTAATTACGCTGTCGTATGCGGCTTTGAAGTCGACAAATAGGTGGTGAGTGTCGACTTGAAATTCATTGGTTTTTTCCAGGATCTGCCGTAGTGTGAAGATTTGGTCGTTGGTGGACTTCCCTGGCCTGAATCCGCACTGATAAGGACCTATCAGATTATTTACAAAAGGCTTCAGGCGTTCACACAAAACGGCAGAGATGATTTTGTAGGCGATGTTAAGGAGACTCTATAGTTGGCGCAACCAGAGGGGTTTCCTTTCTTGTGGATCGGGCATACGATGCTGAGACTCCATTCCTCGGGCATGCTTTCCTCTAACCATATCTTACGGATGAGCTGGTGCATGCTCCCAACCAGGTCATCCCCAGCTGCCTTGAAGAGCTCAGCAGACAGTCCGTCTGCGCCAGGAGCTTTATTCGACTTGAGCTTCGATATGGCAATCTTAACTTCGTCGAGGTCAAGGGGACAGAATTCTCTGCAGTCTCCGTCGAATAGAAATGGATCATTCTGCCTGACAGCGGTATATTGACTAACATCGCCGTTGTACAGTCTGCAGAAGTGGTTTTTCCATATTCTCAGCATCGGCTGCAGTTCTACTACTAGGTGTCAGTTCTCATCCCTGCAGGCTTCCGTTCTGGCTTTATAACTTGTCATGTTCGCTTTATCTGTTGATATAACTTTCAAACGTCACGCGTAACACCTCTCCAAATCCTCAATCGCGTGCTTCTCGTACTCCTTCTACTTTCTTCTAAAAAGCGTATGCTCCTCCCTTCTTTTTAACTCGTTGAGCTCACGAGCTGCTCTTGTTCTTTTATGCAGCGAGGCCTTATATGCATCCTGCTTCGCTGTATGAATCCTCCTGCACTCGTCATCGAACCAGGTGTCTCTTCGTGGTGGAGCCTTGAAACCCAAAACTTCGGACGCAGAGCTTTTCAGGGCTTGTTTGCAAAGGCTCCACTGCTGTTCTATTGATAGTGTGGAGGATTCCGGTGTATTGGAGAGCTTAAGGGAGACGCGATCGGTAAGAGCACGAGCGGTTTCTGGCGATAGTAGCTTTCCGACGTCATAACTTTGTATTCTTACTCTACTCCGTTGCGTTCGTGATATCCGTAATCGCATCTTGGCTACTACAAGAAAGTGGTCCGAGTCGATGTTAGCCCCTCGGAAAGTTCGAACATTAAAAATAGTGGAGGAGTGTCTGACGTCGATCGCGATGTGATCAATCTGGTTGGTAGTCGATTGATCAAAAGACCGCCAGGTGCCTTTGTGTATTTAGAGGTGCGGGAAGCGCGTACTGGCTAGAAGGAGATTTCGCCCCGTAGCAAGATCAATCAGCCTGTATCCGTTATCGGAGGTGGTGTCGTGTAGGCTATGTTTGCCGATGACTCGTTCAAAGATGCTTCCCTTACCCAGCTTGGCATTGAAGTCTCCTAGTACAACTTCGAAGTCATAGCTGGGACATTGGGCATACGCTCTGTCTAGGAGATCGTAGAACTCATCTTTGGCGGAGTCATCCTTGTCTTCCGTGGGGGCGTAGGCGCAGATCAGGCTGATGCTAAAAAATTTAGCCTTGATACGAATTGTTATGAGGCCTTCGCTCACATGCCGAAAGCTTAGGACTTTTGCCTTAGTCCACCTCGAACAACAAAGCCGCATATAGACAGTCGTTGCCCTCTCTCCCTATAGCAGCCGCCGTAGTAGATATCGCAGTTTTTCATCCGCCTTCTACCCGGTCCATTCCATCGCATTTCCTGGATGGCGGTGATGGCCGCTTTATAGCGGTCTAGGGCGTCCGTAGGTTTTTCGGCTGCACGTGGTCTGTTTAGGGACCTAACATTCCACGTACAAAGCCGAAGATCATTGTCCTTTTTTCGGTTTTTGCAAGGGTCGTCAACATAAATCCGGTCCGTTATATCCGAGGCTTGTGGTTGTTTCGGAGTTTGTGTTTTTTTTTACGATTACGGCTTACTAGGCCGTAGCCCAACCGACTAATCCTGTTTTTTGGCGCAGGAGGCTCGCCATTCGCCCTTCCGCGTCTGCAATTTCCATAGGAAATCTCCAGATGGCACCACGAGGAGGTGGGGATAGGACTTACTAACAGTGCCGCAAGATGTTCGACTGCGGTGGCTCTTCTCACTTTTTAGCAGGCCAGCATCCGTCGGATAGATGCTACCCCTACGAGGCCTTTGTTAGTCCTTTGCCATCCTCTATTAGAGTATTTCTAACATTAAATACCGACAAAGAATGCAAAACAAAAGAGGGAACATTTTACAGTCTTTATTACTAATCTAAAAGTCCGAGTATGAAGAGTAAACTCAAGGCCAACTACAACTTCAATGAACTAGTCGAATCATCAAGTACATAGTCACTGATGACACTCAACGACAAATGATACAATGATACCACCGTATAAGGCCTCTAGGTCCTTAGTATGGACTTAATCCTCCAACTGGACATTTTTTGTTCGATGAAAAAATGCATATTAACTAATTCTTCAACTAGAGAGACTGGCCTGGAACATTTGAAACATTTTAAACATTCTTTTTTTGCTCCTATCCAAAATATCAAGTATATGACGAATACCATCATAACGAATATCAGCAGGGGCAGCGTACGTTTCTTTGGTTGCCTTTCATTTTGTAGTTTGTCATCCAACGGAGTTTTTGAGTTTCTTTTAAGTGTAATAAAGCAAGTCAGCTTCTTCTAGGCATCTTTAAAGGAGCACTGTATTCATGGTCTTCTCCATGAATTCGCCGATAAAGCAGATATGAGTTCAACATAGTCATATCTTTATGCGAATATGATAACGGCCTTATAAACCGTCCATGAGATAAATACATGCCATAGCGGTTACATTCTCTTCTGATTTTTTTTCTGAGCGGTTGATTTTAATATATTGTAACAAATATGTTACGCCTGACTGGACACGTCCCACGTAATTAGCCAGGCTTGTTCTAAAATATGACAACTGTCACCTTTTTTTTTAGTAGTAGAAATTTGATAACCCGTGCAAGCTTCTTCCGGTTTTGTTGGTTAGAATTAGCGGGCAGAATAAAGAATCTTTTTTATTATTGAAGAAGTCTCTACGTTTTATTTTCGAGTAATTTCCCTAGGCCACCCACTTGAGGAACAAGGAAAGTTTACAACATTGGTGTCAGAAGTGGGATCCTCGAGTTGATATGTCGGAGGAGATTACTCAAAGACTTGAGACAGTTCTCACACAATTAAGTTTACTAAGCGAAAGTGTGGAACGTCAAAATTGTGAAATCGCCAAATTAAAAAAAAATCAACAACAGCAAATGGAAGAATTGCGTACCATGGGAAGCAGCACCTTCGCTGAGAAAGTATTCCAGTGCTCAACTCCACATGTAGACAACGCCATGGAAAAGACAGTAACCGCCCAAGATGACGCACCCGCGGAGATAACCCCCGTGATTACTTCTCAACAAAGTGCGGTTGCCTGTGCTGGTCAATCGGACTCTCCCAGTAGCAGCTGTCCTATTAGAATTGATCCCCAACCTTTTGACAGTCAAATAACTGACTGGCGTGAATA
The DNA here is from genome assembly GCA_951905685.1 of Eumerus sabulonum. NCBI lineage: Eukaryota > Metazoa > Arthropoda > Insecta > Diptera > Syrphidae > Eumerus > Eumerus sabulonum. The sequence continues at coordinate 39,979,339 of OX645063.1, forward strand.
TAAAATTCAATTCGACATCGTCGCCGAAGCTAATGGCTGGACTAGTAAGCAGAAAGCACAAGTACTTGCATCTTTACTTCGCGGGGAAGCTGTATCGATTCTGGGAAATTTAAGCACTGAGGATCATGCGGACTATGACAAACTTACGTCGGCTTTGCAGCTAAGGTTTATTTCCCAACGAAAACAGATTTCTCATTCGACATTTCGTTCCAGGCGCCAAAGGCAACGAGAGGAACTTGGTGCATTTGCCAGCGATATTCAGCGACTTACTCGGATAGTGTTCGGCGACTGCCCACCTGAAGCTCAGGAACGTATTTCGGTTATGCAGTTCGTCGATGGAATTTCCGACCGCTCAATTCAGGCTGCTGTTCGAATAGGAGACCCAAGAACTATGATCGATGCAGTGAATAAAGCTATTTCCGCAGAGGCAGCCCATCTCGCCACTCAAAACAGTTATCTAACTCGATCCGTTGAGGTTGCAACCGATGTGCCCCATCTGCGTAGCCACTACCGCAATTAACGATCACGAGGAAACCAAAACGTCGCTAATTACGAGGGTTCAAATCAATTTGCAAATGTGTCTCCCGAGTCGGGAAACGCTCAGCCGTCAGTGCGGAGGGGCTAACGTTGACGAAGTCCAAATGCCCCCAAATTTACAATGTCCATTGTGATAGTCAAACTGGTGGATATACCATCCCAGTAGTTCTTGGTTGTGTTCCCTGTCAGATGCTCGTTGATACTGGTCGGTCTTCGGTCACGTTGGTGCGCCGGGACGTTATACCTTCGAATGTTCAACTTCAGCCAGGAAAGTCCGTAATCCAAACTTTATGCGGGAACATCTTTAATGTTTCGCAAGAGTGGCGTACGTTGATTCAAATTGGAAAGTTCAAACGTCGAATAAAAGTCTTGGTGGTCGATCTTCCCCTTCCCGCCAACAGCCAAGGTATTCTTGGAGTGGATGTTTTGAAAGCTGCCAAGAGCATCTTAGACTTTTCATGCAACGTTATATCTATAGGAAGTAACAGGATTGCTTTGAACAATGAATTCAGTGCACCTTTAGGAAAGCCACCTGTTGAACCAGATAAGCAATCCGTTCGAGCTGTGTTCCTTCGAACAGCAGACTCATTCTTGATACCTCCCAGAAAAGAAACATTCATTTCAACAAACACTTCCAGTGCAGGACCAATCGAAGGCCTTGTTTCTCCCTTTGGGGATGATTTACCGAAAGGAATTTTAGTTGGAAAGACTATGACCTGTAACCAGAATGGGTCTGTTTTAGTACGAGTCGTCAACTTCGCCGATCATGCTGTTACTCTTCCCCGTAATACTCCAGTAGCTACGTTCGAAGAAGCTGTGGGCACCGGAGAGTTAACGTCAGAAAATTGTGCATTGCCGTCTCATTTGGATGATCTGCTATTCAGGTCTCAAGTGCATCTTCAGTCAACACAAATTGAATTGGCGCGGTGCTTGCTTAATGACTTTTGCTATATTTTCTCCAGTGGTCCGAATGATCTGGGTAGAACCAGTGTAGCGCAGCATAAAATCGATGTGGGTACAGCGAAGCCTATTAAGCAACCGCCACGTAGGTTGCCGCTGGCAAAGCAGGAAGAGTCACGGGAAATAATTGAAAAGATGTTGGAAGGCGATATCATTGAACCATCTACCAGCCCATGGGCATCGCCCATTGTAATGGTGAAAAAAAAGATGGCTCCACGCGCTTCTGTGTGGATTACCGCAAACTGAACAATGTAACCATAAAGGACTCCTTCCCCTTGCCCCGAATCGACGACACATTAAGCGCAGTCGCTGGCTCGGTATGGTTTAGTACGGTTGATTGTCAGTCTGGCTACTGGCAGGTAGAAATGTATCCAGGTGACCGGGAGAAAACAGCGTTTGTGACAAGAGATGGTTTGTGGCAATTCAAGGTTATGAGCTTCGGTTTAACTAATGCACCTGCGACATTCGAACGATTAATGCCAACTGTTCTGAGAGGACTACCCCTGGATACTTGTCTTGTGTATTTGGATGATATCCTGATTCATGGTAAGAGTTTTGAAGACATGCTCTCTAACTTGCGTTCTGTTTTCAGTCGATTGAGAGAAGCTGGACTAAAAATAAATCCCACCAAATGCAATCTGTTCCAAAAAGAGGTCTGTTTTCTGGGACATGTCGTAAGTGAGGCAGGAGTGTCACCCGATCCTGCTAAAATTGAAACGGTGCGGACTTGGCCGATACCAAAAAACGTAACAGAACTCAGAAGCTTTATTGGACTATGTACGTACTACCGCCAGTTCGTACCCCGATTCGCTGAAATAGCTCGGCCCCTGCACCGATTAACAGAAAAAAATATTGCATTTAGTTGGTCTGCTGAATGTGACGCTGCATATAATTTACTAAAAAAATGCCTTATAACACCTCCGACTTTGGGTCATGTTCGTCCCGACGCTGATTTTGTGCTGGACACCGACGCTTGCGACCATGGGATAGGAGCAGTATTGTCCCAGATACATGATGGAGAGGAGAAAGTTATCGCATACTATAGTAGAGCTCTCAGCAAACCCGAGCGCAATTACTGCACCACCCGCAAGGAATTGTTGGCTATGATTAAGGGGATAGAACATTTCCACGTTTACCTTTTTGGGCGAGAATTCTTGGTCCGTACCGACCATGCTGCTCTTAACTGGTTGCTGTCCTTTAAGAATCCTGAGGGTCAACTTGCGCGTTGGCTAGAACGCATCCAACAGTACCACTTTAAAATACAGCATCGTGCCGGCAAAGCACATCTCAATGCTGATGCCCTTTCGCGCCGACCATGCGCTGATCAAGTGTGTCACCATTGTGAGTCCAAGGAAGCGAATTACAATGTCGTTGAAAAGCATCCAGTAAATGTTCTTCTCCAAGTTGATGGCGAACTGACATCCGACAAGCTGAAGCAAGCGCAGAAAAACGACAGTATTTTGAAACTCGTTATTCAGTGGGTCGAAGCGGGCATGCGCCCTAATTGGAACAACGTCTCCGGAGGCAGCAATCTGTTGAAAGCATATTGGGCTCAGTTTGCCGCTTTATGTCTAGTAAACCAAATGCTTTGCAAAAAGTGGGTACCTACATCATTTACGCAGCCAGAACGAATGTTGCCCATCGTCCCAAAATCATTGACTAGCTATGTAATTAGAATGTTTCATGACACTCCGTTTGGTGGTCACTTTGGTTCTAATAAAACGTTCGAGAAAATCAGATCACGATTTTACTGGGTCGGAGCCAGAAAAGACGTTGAGCAGTACTGTGCTGAATGCGATATCTGTGCATCAAAAAGAGGTCCGAAGACGAGAACTAAGGGTGAACTTCAAGTCTATCTATCTGGTGAGCCCTTTCAACGAGTAGCAGTTGACATTCTTGGTCCACTACCATCTACCAAACGGGGAAATAAATATGTGATGGTCTTTATGGATTATTTCACCAAGTGGGTCGAGTTATTGCCACTCGTGGACCAGACAGCGGATACTGTTGCTCAGACGCTAGTGAAGGAAGTCTTTTGTAGATTTGGAACGCCAATGGAGCTGCATTCGGACCAGGGCCGTAATTTCGAAGCGGAAACCTTCCAAAACGTGATGGAGCTTATGGGTATTCACAAAACAAGAACTACGCCGTTGCATCCTCAATCTGACGGCCTTGTTGAACGAATGAATAGGACTGTATTGCACTATCTTTCTAAGTTCGTTAGCGATAAACAGGATGATTGGGATGACTTTTTGCCTTTGTTTGCCATGGCATATCGAGCGTCGCAACAGGAGTCAATTAAGCAGTCACCTTTTACCATGCTTTTTGGCAGGGAAATGAGATTGCCTTCAGATTTGTTGTTCGGAACGCCGCCCGGCGAGGTTTCTGTATGCGGTTATGCAAAGCAGCTGCAAGAACAATTACAGCAGCCAAACGGATGAAAACCCGATACGATATTACTTTTAATGTTCCCCGCTTTAGGCCAGGAGATTTTGTCTGGTTTCATAACCCCAGAAGAAAGGTCCGTGTGTCTCCGAAACTTCAGTCTGATTGGGAAGGCCCTTATCGCGTTCTGGATGTAATCACCGATGTGACTTTCAAAATTCAAAAGAAGCCGAGAGCCAAGCCAAGGATTGTGCACATTGATCGCCTTGCCGAGTACCGAGGAAATAATGTTCAAGCATGGGGACTGCTAACAGAGTCGTCTGATAGAGGCGCTCTAGTCCAAGGAGGGGAGAGTGTAACAAATATGTTACGCCTGACTGGACACGTCCCACGTAATTAGCCAGGCTTGTTCTAAAATATGACAACTGTCACCTTTTTTTTTTAGTAGTAGAAATTTGATAACCCGTGCAAGCTTCTTCCGGTTTTGTTGGTTAGAATTAGCGGGCAGAATAAAGAATCTTTTTTATTATTGAAGAAGTCTCTACGTTTTATTTTCGAGTAATTTCCCGAGGCCACCCACTTGAGGAACAAGGAAAGTTTACAACAATATGTAGGTATTAAGCCAAACGAATATTTCACAAATAAACTAAAAGTGGAAACGACATGAAAGTTATCAAAATAAAGAATGGGAATAACGACATTCGACATCACACCGAAATGTGGAGTGTTTTCTAACACATGATTGTAATCTGCACCTTTATACTCTTCGAATATGTATGAAAATCCGTAGGAGTCACATAAAAAAACGATTTCGTACCCTTTGTGTGGTCTAGCTTTTTTAGGGTTCCGTACCCAAAGGTAAAATGGAACCCTATTACTAAGACTTCGCTGTCCGTCCGTCTGTCACCAGGCTGTATATCATGAACCGTGATTGTTAGACAGTTGAAATTTTCACAGATGATGTATTTCTGTTACCGCTACCACGACAAATACTAAAAACAGAACAAAATGAATATTTAAGGGGGGGCTCCCATACAACAGACATGATTTTCATCAAAAAAATCCCCTTGGTCACGTACTGAACTATGGTTAGTCGACAATATCCCACAACCAGTAGCAAACTTCCCAGTTTTGATCTCTTTTGTGTCTTTGATGAATTAATCCTAGCTGTAAACCTTTTTCCCATATTTCTCATTATTGTTATTCACCTTTTCACATCGTTGCTGTCAAGTAAGATAATTGATTTAAATTCAATGGACACTTTGATGATCAACTATATCTCATCATGAAGATTTTTGATTATCAAAGTAATATGCCGATAACCTGCCTGCAACCAAGATCTGTCATCTTACAAAAAATGTGATTTAATGCGATGACTGATGAGGTAACATACATAGTCTCTTTCATATTTATATATACAGATGGTACGGAATCCTTCGTGCGCGAGTCCGACTCGCACTTGGCCGGTTTTTTCTTTTTATTAAAGTTCGCGCACGTTAAAGAATTTTATACTCTTATGATGTTTATCGCAGAACCTGGACGAAGTGCAGTGGTTTGGATCGTAGATTTTCGTTCACTACTCTCCAGGGGTGGTTGCCCTAGATAGGAGGAGAGGAACCGACGGTTTTTTCATGTTGGTTGTAGTTCTCAGCAACTTATCCATGCACTTATGGTATCATATCAGAATTGAGTATGAATTTAAAGTGACCATATATTGTGAGTGTTATGCCTTCATCAGTATGTTTGATCACTTCTTCTCATTCAGAACAGCTGTGTTGCATCGTTCTTTTTTCGTATAGGGATAGTTTTTTCTTGGCTATGGAACGGATTTGACCTTCCGCTCGACGGTCGGTGATGTTGACCACTGCACCACGTCCCCAGCTGGCCTATGATACTATGATCCAAATAATGCAAAAAGATGTTTGCTGCGGTTCCAGTGAACCTTCCTGCGGAAGTTAAATCATATACGATCTTGATTTGGTCGTTTTGGTTTTGTTTGTCGCAAATTTATCGATGCTGTGTTATTCTTTTTATAATATAAGACCATGTCCCCACTAGAGCTTACTCGCTCACTATTCGAATAGAGAGCTACAATGGAAACGCTTTCGTCACTATTAGGTGTCTATTCTCTTACTACTTTTTGAGAGCTCTCTATTCTCGAATTGACAGTCTATTCGCTTACTTCGGAAAATAATTCAAAATTAATTGAGTCAAAATTGTAAACATATGCTCCATTGTTTATGTTTTGATATTCATAAATTATGGCGTTTTTCCAATGGGAAGGGGCTAAATTTTAGAAAGCAAATGGAGACTGAATAAGTGAGCGAATAGACTCTAGTGGGGACATGGCTTAACCTAGTATATGTTGCTACTAAATACAATACATATCAATTTAAATTGTTCTTGAGAATGTAAAAACTATTGGGAGAAGATCTTACTTACTTATCAGGCCAACGATCCATGGAGGATCTGAGCCTGAGCTGTAGCCGCCTTCCATCCTTGACGGTCCCGGGCACGCTGCTCCCAGTTATCAAGACCAAGATGTCTTACATCCGCAATTACTCGGTCTTTATACCGGAGGTTCGGTCTTCCTCTTCTTCTCGAACCAGGAAGTTCGGAGTCAAAGATGACTATGCGCTCGATGTGGCCGAGCCAGTGTAGTTGACGGATCTTTGCCTTCCGGACTACATCCACATCTTTGTACAGCTCGTAGAGTTCGCGGTTGTGTCTTCTTCTCCATTCACATTTCTCACAGACAGAACCAAATATCCGGCGCAGAATTTTTCTTTCGAAAGAACCCAAAATCAGCACCGCTGTCCTGCTTATCGTCCAGCTTTCGGCTCCGTACATCAAGACTGGCAGTATGAGCATTTTTTAAAGCATGACTTTTGTCTTTCGAGTGAGGAGTTTTGACCCCAGTTGTTTGGACAAGCCGAAGTAGCAACGGTTGTCAAGGGCGATTCTATGCCGGATCTCCACTGTGGTGTCATTTTTCGAATATACGTTTGCCCCGAGGTAGACAAACTACTTAACTACCTCGAAATTGTAGCTGTCAATTGTTATATTTTGTCCCAGGTGGTGATCGACGGATTGGTTTTTGCTTGACAGCATGTATTTCGTTTTGTCCTTATTGATCTTAAGACCAACTCGTTTCGCCTGTTCTTCAATTGCCGTGAATGCTTCCACAATGCCAAGGCGAAAACACGCGATGATGTCGATATCATCCGCGTATCCTAGCAGCTGGACGGACTTGTAGAAGATAGTGCCTTCCCTGTTGATTCCTACCCGCCGCACTATCTGCTCCAGCACCAGGTTGAAGAAGTCACATGACAGCGCATCTCCTTGCCGAAATCCGGTGCATGTTTCAAACGGTTCCGAAGTCCTAGAACCGAGTTGCACGGAGCATCGCGTATTTTTGAACGTGGCGCGACACAACTGGATCAGTTTTCCCGGTATCCCGAATTCGGCCATCGCACCAAATAGTCCTTCACTATGAATGCTGTCGTATGCGGCTTTGAAATCGATGAAAAGATGGTGTGTATCGATTAAAAACTCGTTGGTCCTTTCCAGGATTTGTCGATGTGTGAAAATTTGGTCTATAGTCGATTTGCCGGGCCGGAAGTCGCACTAGTAGCTACCGAGATCGCCTGTATGTATTTTCTATTTGATAAATGTAGTTATCCATTTTGACAAAATATCCCCCTTATATCCAGATTGCAAACTCTTGAACCTGCGCGAACTACAAAAAAAATTTGCCATCTTCCTTTACAGATTCTATAATAATAAATCTGCTTACCGTTAATTTTTCAAAGTTATTTGATGAGAGAGAGGAATCAGTATTTGAAGTATAACTCACTTAGCTATAACCCTCTAATCGACAGTACCGCCTTTAGGAGTAGTGCGAAGTTTATTACTCAACACGAGCATAGACCGCTATGAGAACACGAGGAGTTTACCTTTTATTACTAGACTCGACCTGCACCAGTAGGAACACACATTCATCGATTTCTATGTCTTTCCAATAGTTTTCCCAAAACATTCCCTGGGTCTCTTTTAGATTGAATGGTAATACCACATGTGCCGAGTTCCCGCATTGCTCTAAACCTTTAAAAGGTCATGTTACCTTAATAAAGCACCAATCGGCCATCCGAAAAACAAAGTCCCAAATGATTGCTTCTTTTCTCCAATGGTGCCCATATTTTCATGTGCACGCAACACCTTTAATTGCCTAATTAGTTATTATTATTAAAATACCATTTAAAGTATGAGTGGAGTGGAGGACAGTCCACCATTCGTCAAGTCAACAATTGGAGTTGGTGAAATATTTCCGAAAATGTTCAAGGCGATTGGTAAAGAAGAACAGACCCTAATCTCTCCTCTTTCAGACAGCCCACTTATCACATACAGCACGTAAATTATTGGTACGAAAATGACTAGTCCAGGATAGGGTTCGATCACTGGATTGCGACAAAATACAACTGTCTGCTTTTTATTCAATACATAGATACACTTTATTATTCTACCTCAGATCAATTATCTGTACGCTTCACCTTTAGTTATTATTATAACCTTTTACACAGTTCACACTTGGTTGCCTAGACACACCTTTATTAGACATTTTGTCTGTACAACTCACTAGGTGGATTGATTACCTTTACGCTGATTACCGACTGATCACTGGTTACTGAATTCTGAACACTGAACTCTGAATGCTCCCGAGGGCGAGTGTTCCCGCTTATAAAGCCCTCGGTTCAATCTCCCCAATGTTCGCCGTCAGACGTTCCCCATCAGAAATATCTAGAATGCTCTGGCATTGATATTCAGCAGTATGCCGCTGAAAGCTACCACCATTCCCCTTTCCCGTTTGACAGCGAAATTCGAACACAACCGTCAGTTCGCAACACTGCCCTCCTCCTAAACTTGCTCGTCATCGAACAAGCTATCTCATTCTTCTCCGCAGTATGGCACTTACCTCTCCAAGTGTACAATTTTATATTTCGCCCGTCTCTTTCCCGGCTACTTTAATCGATATACCACGTCGGTGAGTTTCTTGATGACCTCATATGACCCGTTACAGGCAAATTGCAATTTGGGTCGCAAGCCTCTTTTTCGTTGGGGGTTGTACAGCAATACTAATTGTCCTGGCTCGAATCCAGAAGTGTTCGCCCTTAAGTCGTATCGCGCCTTCATTTTGTCACTAACCCGGATGAACTGATGAACAGAGTTCAGCTGCTCCTTCTTTTCGGTTACGAAGTCCATGCTGCTGCTAGTTGTTGGTAGTACCACGCCGAACTTCAGATCCGATGGAAGTCAGAGATCAGTTCCGAAAATGGCTTCAGCTGGTGTTATCGCCGTTGAATTATTGTTCTACGCTGATCGATACGTTATTAAGAAAAAAGGAAGATGTTCATCCCAATTCTTCTGATCTCCGACTACGACTTTTCTTAAATACTCCTCCATCGTCCTCCATAGTCGTTGCTCATGGACCTGCAATGTCCATGCCGATACGTTCGAACGGTACTCCAACATTGTACTGCTGCATATTTGCTCGAGTTTTCCTAAGAGCTCCCTTTGCCTTCGTATACTGTTCTCATTAACCAATAAAATGTGTGACCGATTCCTGGTATCCTACCCAGTAGAAACGTCTCTTAATCTTTTCTACATTATTGTTAACACCGAGATGACCCTCGCTTGGTCCCTCGTGGTATTCTAGGATGACTTAGTAGTTTTGTGCCTCTCGAATCACCAGCAGATTATTTACAATGTCCCCGTTCTCACTTTCCCAACAGCGGCAGAGACAACCGTTCTTCAGCTTCAAACTCTGCCATTGAGCCCAGTAGGCTCTTACGATTGGGCTTTCACTGGATATTTGCTGCCAAGTTGGTCGAAAACCTCGTTCATTGTAGTCGATGATGACTGCCAGATCGGCACCTTCTCGCTGCTTTCTTCCGACCTTCTCGACAGTCCATGAATGTTCTGGCAGCACATGGAAACGACGGATGTCGGTGACCTGTTCCTTGGTCTTCGCACGTGAACAATGTTTATATTCAACGTCGCAAGGTCGCCTTGATGAGGCACTCACGTTTCCATTACTGCTTTCCGTCCGGTTTTCGCGTGCTCTCGTTTAGTCTCTTTTCGCGAATTAGACCTAGAACGCTTTCTTCGCAGACGGAAGTTTCTCGCAATGTCCCCTGCTGGTCGCGGATGTAGCATATACCCGAGAATGAGCTATTCCCACTCGCCGTGGTTAACCTGGAAACGTCCTGGTCTTCAGAAATACACCGCAATTTGATGGAGGGTCAGCATATGAAGAGCGATGTTTCATATGCTAGAGCGCTGACAACTACCTCCTTTAAAGGTGTTTTTGGCAGGAGAATCAAGCGTATCGGGGTCCCTTAGCCCTTGGATAAAAAAATCCGTTTTCAGTTTCTCCACCACATCAATTGGATGAGACAGCCCCTCGATGTCGGCAGCATACTGCTAGATGGTCTCGTTTCCTTTCCTTCTCTGGGTCTCCGGAATGGTCTGTAGTACGTCAGCTGCTTCACCTTTAAGGGAAATGACTAGGGCGGCTACACGGCCTTCTTCTCTCCACGGATTCCGTCCCGCTGTTGTCTTAATAGTTTTATCGAATTCCAGAAACTTCCTGTCCAGTGTCCCGATTCTCCCTTCGTCGTCCTGTAATCGATCGTCGACGGCCTGCTGGATGTTTCTTAAGCTTTCTCGATTATTCTCTAGCATTTTTCCCAGCTTCTGATTCAGAAAAGATTTTCCTCCATATTTTTACTCACGGCAACAGAATTTTACTCCAGTTTCTGGCTTATGGAAGCTGAATTTTCCTCCAGATCTAGTTTCTGTCCTTACTTACTTACTTAACGGGCGCTACAGTTCGGGGTGAACCTGGGCCTCAACCAACATGCCTCTCCACCTAGCACGATCTTTCGCTAGTCTTTTCCAATGCCGCACGCCCAGTTGGTTGAGGTCCCCATCCACCTGTGCGCGCCACCTTAGGTGCGGCCGTCCTCTATTTCTTCGTCCCTCGGGGTTGGATTCAAAGACTCTACGGGCTGGAGCTGTGGTGTCCATTCGCTCTACATGGCCTAGCCATCTTAGGCGTTGGATCCGTAGACGCCTGACCAGACTCATGTCGCTGTACAACCCGTACAGTTCGTGATTGAATCTTCTCCTCCAACCCTCCTCTGTGTTTATGGGACCGAAAATCGAACGCAGAATCTTTCTCTCGAAACGACCAAGGATTTCCCCATCCGCTTTAGATAAAGTCCATGTTTCTGCGCCGTATAACAGGACCGGGATAATTAAGGTCTTATATAAGGTCAACTTGGTCGTACGAGAGAGGGCTCTACTTCTCAGTTGTCTCTTGAGCCCAAAGAAGCAGCGGTTGGCAAGAGTAATTCTGCGCTTGATTTCGAAACTGGTGTCGTTGTTCCAAGTCACCGCGGAGCCGAGGTATATGAAGTCCTTAACTACCTCGAACTTATATCTGCCAATATGCACGTTCTGTCCAAGACGTCGGTGGTAAATGTCCTTTTTCGATGACAGCAGATATTTAGTCTTGCCCTCATTAACTGCCAAACCAATTTTTGCCGCCTCCATCTCAATACTCGCAAACGCCTCACTGACATCTCGCTGCGATCTACCTATTATGTCAATGTCGTCGGCGTATGCAAGGAGTTGCGAGGATTTGAAGTAGATTGTGCCTCTTGTATTGGCCTGTGATTTTTGCACAATCATTTCCAATACGATGTTGAAGAAATCACACGACAGCGCATCGCCCTGCCTAAATCCTTTTTTGACATCAAAACTATCGGTGAGGTGCTCACCGATTCGGATGGAGCAGCGAGCATTTTCCAAGGTCATCCTGCATAGTCTGACGAGCTTCGCAGGGATGTCAAAAGTAAACATGGCGTTATATAGCTCGTCTCTAATTACGCTGTCGTATGCGGCCTTGAAGTCGACGAATAGGTGGTGCGTATCGACTTGAAACTCATTGGTTTTCTCCAGGATCTGCCGTAGTGTGAAGATTTGATCGATGGTGGACTTCCCTGGCCTGAAGCCACACTGATAAGGACCTATCAGCTTGTTTACGAATGACTTCAGGCGTTCACACAAAACGGCGGCGAAGATCTTGTGTGCGACATTAAGGAGACTTATTCCTCTATAGTTGGCGCAGTCAAAGGGATCTCCTTTTTTGTGGATCGGGCAAACAATGCTGAGACTCCATTCCTCGGGCATGCTTTCCTCTTACCATATCTTACAGATGAGCCGGTGCATGCTCCTAACCAGCTCACCCCCAGCCGCTTTGAAGAGCTCAGCAGACACTCCATCTGCGCCAGCAGCTTTATTCGACTTGAGTTTCGACATGGCAATCTCAACTTCGTCGAGGTCAGGGAGACGGAATTCTCTGCGATCTTCGTCGTTAAATAATGGATCATTCTGCCTGACGGCGGTATGTTGGTTGTCATCGCCGTTATACAGTCTGCAGAAGTGTTTTTTCCAAATTCTCAGCATCGACTGCGATTCTACTACTAGGTGTCCGTTCTCATCCTTACATCCTTGAGACATTCGTTTTATCCGCTGATAAAATCTTCGAACGTCGTGCCTGCAATAGCACCTCTCCAAGTTTTCAATCGCCCGCTTCTCGTGCTCTTTCTTTTTTCTCTTGAGAAGCTTATGTTTCTCCCTTCTCTTAAGCTCGTAGAGCTCACGAGCCGCTCTTGTTTTTTTGTGTAGTGAGGCTTTGTATTCCTCCTGCTTTTCCGCATGAATCCTTCTACACTCGTCATCGAACCAGGTGTTTCGTCGTGGTGGAGCTTTAAGGCCCAGCACTTCCGTTGCTGTGCTCTTCAGGGCTTGTTTGCACAGGCTCCATTGTTGCTCTACTGACTGAGTGGAGGATTGAGGTGTATCGGAGAGCTTAAGGGAGACGCGGTTGGCAAAAGCACTGGCGATCCCCGGCGATAGTAGCTTTCCGACGTCATAGCTTGGTGTTCTAACTCTACTCCGCGGTGTTCGTGTTATGCGCTGACGTATCTTGGCTACTACAAGATAGTGGTCTGAATCGATGTTCGCTCCTCGGAAAGTGCGAACATCAAGAATAGTGGAGGAGTGTCTGACGTCAATCGCGATGTGGTCAATCTGGTTGGTGACTGATTGATCTGGCGACCGCCAGGTGCCTTTGTGTATATCAAGGTGGGAAAATCGTGTGCTGGCTACAAGAAGATTTCGCCCCGTTGCAAGGTCGATCAGCCTATGTCCGTTATCGGATGTGGTGTCATGTAGGCTGTGTTTGCCGATGACCCGCTCAAAGATGCTTTCTTTACCCAGCTTAGCGTTAAAATCTCCTAGTATGATTTTGGTATCATAGCTGGGGCATTCGGTATATGTTCTGTCTAGGAGATCAAAGAAATCATCTTTGATTGAGTCATCCTTGTCTTCCGTGGGGGCATGGACGCATATGTCCTGATGTTACAGAAATTTGCCTTGATGCGGATCGTTATGAGGCGTTCACTCACATACTGGAAACTTAGGACCTTATGTCTTAGTCCACCTCTAACAACAAATCCGCATCCAAATAGTCTCTGTCCTCTCTCCCTATAGCAGTCACCGTAGTAAATGTCGCAGTTTTTCATCCGCTTTTTACCCGGTCCATTCCATCGCATTTCCTGGATGGCGGTTATGTCCGCTTTGTAGCGGTCTAGGGCGTCCGCAAGTTGTTCGGCCGCACGTGGTCTGTTTAGGGACCTAACATTCCACGTACAGAACCGAAGGTCCTTGTTTGTTTTTTGTTTTCTCATAGGGTCGTCAACATAGATCCGTTCCGTTTTATTATCCGAGGCTGTTTTGTGTTTCTGAGCAATTAGTGGTTTTACGATTATGGTTCGCTAGACCATAGCCCAACCGACACTAATCCTGTTTGGTGGCGCAGGATACCCGCCATTCGGCCTCTTCCGTCAGTAATTTCCCTTTTAAGGAAATTTCCAGATGGCACCACGAGGAGGTGGAAGTAGGACCTGACTAGCAGAGCTGCAAGATGTTCGGCTGCAGAGGCTCTTACTCGCTTTTTGTCGGGCCAGCATCCGTCGGCAGATGCTACCCCTATAATTTCCCACCAACTTTCTACTTACGGCAGCGGAATTCTCCTCCAGCTTTTGATGTATGGTCGCCTTTAGTTTTTGTCTTATGGAAGCACCCATACATAGCTGCCAGAATTTGCTGTATATCGAATGCTGGCTCACTGGATGTCGACGGCTTCTCCCCTCCGAACTCATGATTCTCTCAGCTGACACATTTTCCTCCAACGCTGATCGAAGTCTCTCCACTAGGTTGGCTTTACTTTCCTCTGTGGATAGTTCCCGAGTATCCAGCTCTCTTTTCCATTGTTCGGTTGCTAGTTTCTCTAATTTCGCCATTTTCTTGCTCTCTCGTATAATCCACTTTTCACTCGTTTACTCACAACCCCAATTCTGACACCAAATGTTACGAAAATGACTAGTCCAGAATAGGTTTCGATCACTGTGTTGCGATAAACTGCAACTTTCGACTTTTTATTCAATACAAACACTTTATTATTCCACCTCTGAGCAATTATCTGGCCGCTTCACCTTTATTTAATATTACAACCTTTTACACATTTTTCGATTTATTGCTTCCACACACCTTTATTACACACTTTGTCTCTACAACTCACTAGGTGGCTTGATTACTTTCACACTGAATACCGGCTGATCACTGGTGACAGGATACCGAATACTGAATACTGAATGCTCCCGTGGTCAGCGTTTCCGTTTATATAGCCCTCGGTCCAATCTCTTGAATGTTCGCCGTCAGACGTTCCCCTTCAGAAGTCTCTAGCATGCTCTGGCATTCACATTCAGCAGTATTCCGTTGGAAGTTACTATCATTTCCCCTTTCAGCTGCATCAGAAAATCGAACATAACCGTCGGTTCGTGTCCGCAACATTATTTTCCAAAGTAAATCCAACAAGTTAAGTAATTTGACTATTAGTTTATTGGTCTTAAGTTAAGTATTGCTTACTTACTTACTTTGATGGCGCTACAGTTCGGGGTGAACCAGGGCCTCAACCAAAAAGCCCCTCCAGCCGGCCCGATCTTTAGCCAGCCGCTTCCAGTGCCGCACGTCCAGTTGGTTGAGGTCCCTTTCCACCTGTGCGCGCCACCTTAAATGCGGTCGTCCTCTGCTGCATCGTCCCTCGGGGTTGGAGTCGAAGACTCTTCGAGCCGGAGCGTTGATGTCCATTCGCTCTACATGGCCTAGTCATCTTAGAAATTGGATCCGAAGACGTCTAACCAGGCCGATGTCACTGTACAGCCCGTACAGTTCTTGGTTGAATCTCCTCCTCCACTCTCCGTTTACACAAACGGGACCAAAGATTGCACGCAGAACTTTCCTCTCGAAACGCCCAAGAGTCTCTTCATCCGCTTTTGATAACGTCCAAGACTCAGCGCTGTAGAGGAGGACCGGGATGGTTAAGGTTTTGTAGAAGGATACCTTAGTTTTTCGAAAGAGGGCTCTACTACTCAATTGCCTCTTGAGCCCGAAGAAGCAGCGGTTGACAAGAGTTATTCTGCGTTTCATCTCAGCGCTGGTGTCGTTGCTGCTTGTCACTATCGAGCCAAGGTAGCGAAGTCCTTGACTACTTCAAAAATATAACTGTCGAAGGTGACGCTCTGACCAAGACGTCGGTATTGCGCGTCTTTCTTGGATGACATCATATATTTGGTCTTGTCCCCATTTACCCTTAGACCCACTTTAGCCGCTTCTGGTTCAATTTTTGCGAATGCCTCATTGACGTCTCGCTCTGTCCGTCCAATAACGTCAATGTCATCTGCGTAGGCAAGCAACTGTGTGGACTTGAAGTAGATCGTACCTCTTGTATTGGCCGCAGAGGCCCGCACGATCTTTTCAAGTATGATGTTAAAGAAATCACATGACAGTGCTTCACCCTGTCTTAAACCTTTTTTAACATCAAAGGGGTCAGTTAGTTCACCTCCGACCTTAATGGAGCAGCGAGAATTCTCCATAGTCATTATGCATAGTCTGACGAGCTTGGCAGGAATGTTAAAACATGACATGGCTCTGTATAGCGCTTCTGTATAAACACTGTCATACGCGGCTTTAAAGTTGACGAAAAGGTGGTGCGTGTCGACCTGGAATTCATGGGTCTTCTCCAAGATCTGCCGTAGTGTAAATTATTGATCTATCGTGGATTTTCCTGGCCTGAAACCACACTGGTAGGAACCTATCAGATTGTCCACGAACGGCTTCAGGCACTTACACAGTTCACAGAGGCTTATCCCTCTGTAATTGGCGCAGTCATATATGTCTCCTTTCTTATGGACCGGGCAAATGATACTGAGATTCCATTCATCGGGCATGCGTTCTTCCGACCATATCTTGCAGATGAGTTGGTGCATGTTCCTGACCAGCTCATCGACAGCTGCTTTAAACAGTTCCGCGGGGAGTCCGTCTGCTCTAGCAGCTTTATGGGACTTAAGTTTCGATATCGCTGCTAGGTCCGGTGGACGGGATTCTCCTTCGTCTTCGTCCATTGTGTATGGTTCGCTCTGCCTGACGGTGGCATTTTGACTATCATCGCCGTTATACAGTCTGCAGAAGTGGTCCTTCCACAATCTCAGCATCGACTGTGACTCTACTACTAGTTGTCCGTGCTCATCCCTGCAGGCTTCTGCTCTGGCTTTATAACCGTGGCATGTTCGTTTTACTTTCTGGTAACATTTTCGAACGTCGTTCCTGCCGTAACATCTCTCCATCTCCTCGATCTCGCGCTTCTCATGCTCATTCTTTTTCCTTCTCAGAAGCGCATGTTCCTCCCTCCTTTTCTGTTCATAAGTTAAATATTAGGCTCCCGAAAAATATAGTATACATATGTACATACACTGATGGACAAAAGTATTCCTAATGTGGTGTTACTAACAATAAAAAGCGGAAAAAACACTTTTGAAAAGTTATTATTTGGAAAACGTTTCTCTTTTCTTGTAGAGAAAGATATATACAACAAATTATATAAAACTCAAAATAAATTCCATAACGAAAACAAACAGTAGCAATAAAAGTAATTAAACGATTGAGAATTTGGTTGGACAAAAGGATTCGTAATTTCTAAATAGCACACAATATTTCCAAACACAATAACTAAATTCAATGCTTGAACGAGTATATTTTAAGCTTTAAGGTATTTACTGTTATAATTTGATATCAGCTATGATACAGCAAAGTACAATTAACTGATACGAGCAGGATGATACGTACTCAGCAATGAGGGGTATAGGGCTAGAACTTGCAGAGGGAAGCCATTTATTACTAAGGTGAACAAAAAAGGAGGAGACTGGATCTTGCAAATGAATTCTCGGGCAAACCAAAATCGTTTTTTTCTCCGATGAGAATAAATTTTGTGTTTGCCGATCGGATGGACGAGTTTTGACTTGGAGGAAAGCAGGCACCGAATTAGATCAAAAAATGTTCAATCAACTGTCAAACATGGTGGTGGTGGAGTCATGGTATGGGGATGTAGTGCAGCTTCTGGTGTAGGGACGCTTGTATTCATCAACGAAATCATGAAAAAAGAAGTATCTATACCTGAGGATCTTGAAGGAAAATTTAAAGATCAGTGATAATGATTTACATCTGAGCAACTATTTTTACTTTCAGCAAGATAACGACCCAAGGCACACTACTGAAATGGTTCGATCGTGGATATCATATAACACTCCTCATACCTTGAAAATACCACCCCAATCACCAGATCTCAATTCTATAGAGCATCTATGGGATATGTTGGATAAACGGGTGCAACGACACAACATAACGTCTAAACAGCAACTTATAGACTTGCTACAGGAAGAATGGGCAAAAATAGGTACTGACTTCACCAAAAAGTTGGTACATTCCTTGTCAAATAGATTGCAAGCAAATATACTGTTATTAAGCCAAAAGGCAATTCAACCAACTACTAAATTTTAAGTAATTAAAAGTGTGTTTTGAATTAACATAAAATTACGAATACTTTTGTCCAACCAAATTCTCAATTGTTTAGTTACTTTTATTGCTACTGTCTGTTTTTGTAATGAATTTTGTTTTGAGTTTTATTTAATTTGTTGTTATATCTTTCTCTATAAGATAAAAAAACGTTTTCCAAATAATAACTTTTTTAACTTGTCTTTTCCTCTTTTTATTGTTAGTGACATCACATTACGAATACTTTTGTCCATCAGAGTATTTTATTTGGGTCAAAATAAAATGCACTGATCTCCTGTTGAAGGCAAACAGAAGAAAAAAGATTTTAAATGTCTTTTATGTAAAGAAGTGGGCGATTCTTATTTTAAATATTCATAAAGCTGAACACTTTGTAAGTCAAAGAAAAATAAGTCACGTGAGAAGATTTTACACTCGTACAACAATTATACTGAATCTAATTAAGCTATCTTAATTGCTTCTGCTACGCTCATAGAAATAAACCTTAAAAGTCTATATTAAATAAATTAGTACATACTGCGTAGGTGCATAGTCAACTTACTTCTATCCCTTTCCAAGGGGCACTTAAAGTTATTGCTCAAAAAGTCATTCTATTGGTAAGACGTCTCTTTTCTCGTCGCATAGTTTAAGTCTCGCTCTTTGAAAGCTAATTCACACCATTTTATTTATTATTCGACGAAAAAAAAACGCAGACGAGTCTTTAGTTGTTCTTCATCAAACAGTGACATGTGCCGTAGTTTTGTATACACATCGGTATGGAAAGATTTCAAACAATTTATACCTTCCTCGAGCTCGTACTACTTACAGTTTTTTACGTTTATTGTGCAAAACAGTTCTATTTACAAAATTCTGCATACGAGTACATATGTTAATATTCTGTATTTAAATACATGTATACGGATATACAAAGATATAGGTTGGGTTATTTTAAAGCCTTTTCCCATCCTCATTTTAATTGCGATAGTCAAAATGAATTCAGAATTGTCAATAAGTACTTGCATATATGTATTAGCTAATATTACGCTTATACGAAACGTGCGTCGTCTTATTACAACGTTAGCCTGGTTGTTAACATTGACCTCGAACATGTTTTTGCTTTCATTTTGTTTATGTTTTTTATCATTATTTTTACCTCCAACTATTTTCTGGCGCGATGCAGTTACGTTATGTCAAATAACAGTAGTTTCGTGATGATGAGAATATATTTGTTACCCAAAAAGATATTTTTTTCGTAAATTGTAAGTACAGTGGTGTTCAGATAATTGGCACACCCGTAAGTTCTCATACATAATGTTGTGCCAAAAGTCTAAGATGATGTTCAGCTTTTTTCGTCTTATAACCGATGTGTGCTTATATGTACTTTATTAAAAAACACATAATTCCTTTCAATCGACTCAAAAATAATAATTCAAAATGGGAAAAAATAAAAAAGTAGTTGTTCATTTAAATAGCGCAGTCAGCGGAATACTTTAAAAAATAATCTTTTTCTTCGATGGCGTTACAGCCCATGAAGGACCAGAGCCAAGCTTCTATCAATCACCCATGTTGTGTGCGATTTATTTTTCACATACAGTGGCTCTCAGCTTAAATGATGCAGTTAACGTCTCAATAGAAAAGTTAAGAAAACGTATCCAAAACTTGCCCGAAATAAGAAAACAATAATACGATTTCAATTCTGAGTTTATTCAAAATAAAGAGCGAAGAAAAAAATTGCAGAAATAATATTTGTATTTAAGTTAATAGAGTATTTTAATCAACTATGAGAAAATAATGCCACAGCTTAAAAGATGCACAGTAGAAAATAAAACAAAAAAAAAAAGGACAATTCATTTGTTTTTGTTACTGAGCGTATTCTTAATACTTTGTAGAGTATCCTTTCTGCTTATTCACCGATTCCAATCCTTTCGGCATTGATTTCACAAGTTTTGTTGTGTATTCTGCAGATATTTGATTCCACTCCTCCAAAAGCGCCTTTTTTTAGATCTGTTGTGTTTCTTAGATCAGGTTTTCTAATTTCAGGTTTGAGTTTGGCCCATACATTTTCTATTACGTTAAGATCTGGCGACTGCGCAGGTGTTTGAATTATGTGCGGACAATTCCAAATTAACCAAGTTTGAACAAGCTCAGATTTGTGTTTAGGATCGTTGTCTCGATAGAGACGCTTTCTTTTTAATTATTTTGTAGTATATTCAAGTACATTTTTTTGTCCATATTGCCTTCAATGAACACTAAATTCCCCACACCAGCAGAAGACATGCAGCCCCAGACCAAACATGGCCTCCCCCATGTTTCACAGTGAAACGTAAATTCTTTGGTTGGAGCTCTGTATAGGGTTTCCTCCAAACGTATGATCTGCCATCTGACTCGTACAAATTAAATTTGCTCTCATCCGCAAATATAACCGAGTTCCAGAATGTTTCATCCTTATTCATATATTCACGAGCGAATTGAATACGACGCAACTTGTTTTTATGGCTAATGAAAGGCTTCCTTCGAATGCTCCTTCCATTAAGATCGGCTTCTCTTAATATTCTACGTATTGTCTCTGCACTGCACGTTTTGTTAAGATATCTGTGAGCTTCCTCCGCCAATTTTGGTGCGCTCAAAGTAGGATCTTTCTTCACTTGTCTTACTATCCATTGGCGATCACTATCGGAAAATATTTTGTTTGGTTCTACCTTTATTTTCCACTCGGGTTTGATGCACATAACGTTCAATAATGTGCTGAACTGTCGACGAACTTAGTTTCACCATTTCGGCTATTTTTCTTTGGCTTTTTCCATCGCGAAAATGTTCAAGTACTAACTCACGAGTTTCATCAATGCTTGTCCGCGGTCCCATGTTAAAATAAAATATCGGTACGATCACTTTCAATGCACAACACAGATTAACTAGCCAAACTTCTTCTTCTGTTACAATTTGCCTTCAGTGGAATTGTAAAGAGTTTTATTTTACCGTTTTAAAAAAAAATGCATCATTTAAGCTGTGACGTAACTTTTAGGAATGTTTTTCTTCTCTTTTATGGAGGAAACAAACGGTTAATTTCTGTTTCTTTGTCCAATTTAAAACCAATAGAAGGAATTCCATATTTTCAGTCCAGTTATTCCTTCAGCAGGTTTTAGACGCGTTTGCTTGAAATTGCTTCCTCTGCAGTCTGAAAGTGATTGCATTTTTTAAGCTGAGAACCACTGTAGATGAAAGGGACCTACAGTTTTAATACCGATTCCGAAGGGCGTGGGTCGAGAAGCGTTTTCACGGCAAGTATACTACGGGGGTTTTGCCAGTACCCCGCCGAGGAGGAATGCCGCGAAATAAACATTCGATGGCGTCGGTGTTATCGGGATCCGAACTCGCTCATCGTGCGTCAGAGTCCAACACAATAACCACTGCGCCACGGCGTCCTCTATAAATACTCTAAAAAAACGAATGTATAAGTAAATATTTTATTAACATTTTGTAGGATATTCCTTGTTCCTCATCACTCTTGACAACGTTTCTGCAAACTCTCTACTAAGCGCTTACATTTCTGGGCAGGTATAGCTTCCCAAGCAATCTTTATGGTTTGCCGAAATTCTTCTAAATTTTTTGAGCTGGAGTCTTTAACAAGGGAGTCAACATCATTCCAAAGATTCTCGATAGGATTCAGATCAGGACTTTGGGCCGGCCAATAAAACAGGACAATTTTTTCGCTCCGAAAGCCAATTCTTCATTATCCGCGAAGTATACTTTGGATAATTGTCATGCATAAAAATCCATGATACAGGCATAGAGTCGCCGGTATATGGCTCAATTTGGTCCTCCAGGATTAGCTTATATTGATGTTGATTTATAATGCCATTTATTTTCACAATTGGTCCAACGCTATGCCATGGCATCGCCGCCCCACCATTATGCTCCCACCGCCATGCTTGACAGTCTTAATGGTGTATCTGGGATGGTACTCTTGGTTCGTTGGCCTTCGCACATTCATACTTTTTCCATCTGATCCCAACCTGTTGAACTTATTTTCGCCGCCCCAGAAAATATTTTTCCAAAAGGACAAGAGTTTGTTCTTGTGAGCGTTTGCGAAAATAAGTCTTCTCTTCCGGTTTTTTTTTTTTTTTTTTTTTTTGGAGACACCGGCAACTTACAGTTGGACATTGTGTTGGTCAAGTTGTTGCTTTGTCTTCCGGGAATTTAGGAAAAGGTCGCTGGGACTGATTTTGTGGATAAGTCTGTCAGTCACTTCTGACGTTTTTCTTTTTTTGTTTTTCCTCACGGGACTTGCGGAAGATTGGCTGCACCGTATGGCCTTCATTGCATTTTGAACAAGCTTCCTCGAGCGCCTTAATGTCCTTGCCACCTCTGAAATAGTCTTTCCATCCTATATCATGGTACCGACTATTTGCCTCCTTTCCTCCGTGCAACGCTTTCTTCTGCCCATTTTAAGTACTCCTATTTGTGTAAGAAATGAGTTTAATTATGACTATCCTTAAAAAAGATTCACACTAACCTCACTTAAATCACTGAAAAATATTTTTTTTCTGAGACACCATGATATGTGCTTTTTATATGAACACCCAATTCGCAAGGATCACCAACTCTAACAATTGCAAAAGCAGGAAAACCTTACGGGATCCTCTTTGTAGTATGTTCTCATATTCATAACGGTACTACATTGGGATATTATGGCTTTACTCCTGTGCAGCTTGCGAGTACAGTGTATATTGCAAGCAAATACACATTTGAATAAGCATCTAGATAAGTGCTTGGTGTTTGTTATTTCTGGATAATTTTAAAAGACCTGGATGGACTCTCCCGAAAAAATGAAATGTATTACATTCCAAAATAACATTAACTAATTTATGGCAATAAAAACAAAATAAGCACTGAATTAACGCGTCAATATAAAGTTAACAGATGGGAAAATAATATTTTAACATGAGGTTGAACCATCTTTTGCTTCAATTATGTACTTCTTCCAATCTCCTCGGCATGGCCTCCACAAGGGCTTTTGTATTTTCTTGAGAATATCCCACAAGCTTTACGGACTGTACAACGACATGAGTCTAGTCAGGCGTTTACGGATTCAACGCCTAAGATGGCTGGGCCATATAGAGCAAAAGGACGCCACAGCTCCAGCCCGAGGAGTCTTTGAATCCAACCCCGAGGAACGAAGAAACAGAGGACGGCCACAGTTAAGATGGCGCACACAGGTGGAAGGGGACGTCAGCCAACTGGGTGTGTGGCAATAGAAAAGGCACGCAAAAGATCGTGCTAGTTGTAGGGGCATTTTGGTTGAGGCCCAAGTTCAATCTGAACTTTAGCGCCCGATAAGAAGAAGTCTAACAGCACGTTGGACAGATATTCAACTCAGGAAAAAGGCAAATATTTAAATAATTAGCCAAGTAAAAGGAGATAGTGTAAGTGCTAGTACAGTGCGCAGCGCACTTCATGCTAAGGTATATTTTGGTAGAGTTCCATGGAAGAATCGGCTAATCTCTGTAGTCAACAAAAAGAAGCGTTTTGAACACGCGCAAAAGTATAAGGAGAAGGACTTTTCTTTTTGGAAGAATGTTCAGTTCTCAGATGAGAGCAAATTCAAAATTTTGAAGCAGCGGAGACCACCGAAAATTTATAGGAAAGAAACTGCGCTTTACAGGAACAGAATTTAGTACGTAGCGTCAGACATGGAGGGGGATCTGTGATGGTCTGGGGATGTTTTGCGCTTTCAGGGAGTTGGCAGTCTTGTATTCATCGAAAATACAATGAAAAAGGAAGATTATTTGAAAACCTTACAGACAATTCTTCCGCCTAGCGCTGAAAAGTTGGGCTTGTGTCAGTCTGGGATATTTCAACAAGACAACAACCCCACACATACAGCCAAAATTGTAAAAGAGTGGCTGCTGTATAGAACATCTAAAGAGCTGGATCATCCTCCTTGCTCCCCAGATCACTATTTCATAGAAAATCTATGGGACCAACTGGATAAACAGATCAGGAAACGAAGTATAACTTCGAAAGATGGCCTCACACTTATACTCCTTGAGGAATGGAAAAATATCTTAAGAACATAAACAAGCCCTGGTGGAGTCCATGCCGAGGAGATTGGAAGGAGTAATAAAAGCAAAAGGTGGTTCAACCTCATATTAAAATATTATTTTCAAATCTGTTAACTTTATATTGACGCGTGAATTCAGTGCTTATTTTGTTTTTATTGCCATAAACTTGTTAATATTATTTTGGAATGCAATACATTTTATTTTTTAGAAAGAGTACATCCAGGCCTTTTAAAATGATCCGGAACTTATGTAGATGCTATTGAACTCAAAATCCCAACATTGTTAATGTTAGCTTTATATTGGTGCTCACTGTAGGTATCAACTGTTTCTCAGATTGAATTATTATTCGTAATTGCTCATGGTACATATTAATATAATGTTATTCGCACCCTTATCGGTAGAGCAGCTTCGTACTTTTACTTATGCGAACATTTTTCCAATCAATGTTCGTAATTACATTACCAAACACGTAATCACTACGAGGAAAAGGAAAAAGGAAAATCTTGTTTCCTAATTTATTTAAAATTACATAAAGTCTTAACTAATCTTTGTACCATGGCTGCAGGCCGACAAGGTCATCTTTGATCGCGTTGTTCCTATATTATTGTGTGAGGTGCATTGTGGCCCAGATTGCGAAACACGGTGTTGTTGTTATGTGCTTCACGTAACACAGAAAAGTATATAATATGTATCTTTTATGCATAACGAGTAACACACTACCCACTGCGCCACGGTGCTCTCTTTGTTAAAAGCATTGTTTATTTATTTGTTCTTCTTCTTCTTAATGGGCGCTACAGTTCGGGGTGAACCTGGGCCTCAACCAACATGCCCCTCCAACTAGCACGTCCTTTTGCTAGCCTTTTCCATTGCTGCACACCCAGTTGAGGTCCCCTTCCACCTGTGTGCGCCATCGTAAGTGCGGCAGTCCTCTGCTTCTTCGTCCCTTGGGGTTGGAATCAAAGACTCTCAAAGCCCGTAAAGTTCGTGGTTGAATCTTTTCCTCCATCCCCCGTCTGCATTTATAGGCCCAAAAATCACGCGCAAAATCTTTCTGTCGAACCGACCAAGGGCCTCCTCATCCGCGTTTGATAGTGTCCATGCTTCTGCGCCGTACAACAGGACCGGGATGATAAGGGTCTTGTATAGAGTCCACTTTGTCGTTCGGGTGAGGGCTTTACTACTCAGTTGCCTCCTGAGCCCAAAAAGACAGCGATTGGCAAGAGTGATTCTGCGTTTGATTTCGGAACTGATGTCGTTGTTCCAGGTCACTACGGAGCCAAGGTAGACAAAGTCCTTAACTACGTCGAACTTATATCTGTATTGTATTGGCACAAACGTTCTGGCCAAGACGTCGGGGTGAGCGTCCTTTTTTGATGACAGCATATATTTAGTTTTGCCCTCGTTTACCGCCAAGCCAATTTTGGCCGCCTCCATTTCTATATTCGCAAACGCCTCATTGACATCTCGCTGTGATCGATCTATTATGTCAATATCGTCGGCGTATGCAAGGAGTTATGAGGATTTGAAATAGATTGTGCCTCTTGTATTGGCCAGTGATTTTTGCACAGTCATTTCCAATATGATATTGAAGAAATCACACAACAGCGCATCGCCCTGCCTAAATCCTTTTTTGACATCAAAACTATAGGTAAGGTGTTCACCGAATTGGATGGAGCAGCGAGCATTCTCCAAAGTCATCTTGCATAATCTGATCAGTTTAGCAGGTATGCCGAAGGTGGAAAAGGCTTATTTACAAAAGGCTTCAGGTGCTCACACAAAACGGCAGAGAAGATTTTGTAGGCGATGTTAATGAGGCTTATTCCTCTGTAGTTTGCACAATCAGAGGGGTCTCCTTTCTTGTGGATCGGGCATACGATGCTGAGACTCCATTCCTCGGGCATGCTTTCCTCTGACGATATCTAACAGATGAACTGGTACATGCTCCTAACCAGGTCCTCCTCAGCTGCCTTGAAGAGCTCAGCAGGCAGTCCGTCTGCGCCATCAACTTTATTCGACTTGAGCTTCGATATGGCAATCTTAACTTCGTCGAGATCAAGGGGTCCGAAATCTCTGCGGTCTTCGTCGATTAGAAATGGATCATTCTGCCTGACAGCGGTATATTGACTAGTTGGGTAGGTAGGATCCCAGAATTGAGAAGAATGCACATAGGCCAGGGAGGCCCGTTGTGCAGCTACGAGGGAGTTTTGCCCCCCTATTCGTGGAATCATTTTGTGCTTCTTAAGAAGTTAAGAAGATCAGGTATCCCTACTTTCCGAACATCTGTCAGACCGTTAAGGAAGTAAGAACCTAGGTAATGTTTCCTGATATTGCAAAATGCTGGACAGGCATAGACAAGGTGGTGAATGGATTCGACCTCCTCCTCGTCCTGACAGCGTCTGCAAAAATCATTCGGAACTATTCCTAGTTTTTGTGCGTGACTGCCAATGAGGCAGTGTCCTGTGATGACACCGATGACCTTGTAGATGTCAGTTCTTTTTAGGAATATTATACTCCTTGTTCGTTGACTGTCAAGCCGAGGCCAGATTTGCCTGGTGATAACGCAGGTATCTCCCTGCGTCCATCTCAGGTTCGTCTCGGCCCTGGCGAGATTGGTTAGATTAAGTTTAATGGTTGTAAGGGGTACTCCCTCACAAGCCACGATTGATTGTAGCGTCGTTCCTTGTTTGGCGAGCGTGTCGGCTTTTTCATTTCCTGTAATGTCGCTGTATCCCGGTACCCAGATAAGCTGTATGTTGAACTGTTCTGCCATCTCGTTAAGAGATAGGCGACATTCGAGACTAGATTTTGATGTGTACACATAGGACTCCAGCGACTTCAAGGCTGCTTGACTGTCTGTGAGAATACGAATATCCATGGTGGATAATACGTTCCACTTCAGCCAAGACAAGGCCTCTTTTATTGCCAACAGTTCCGCCTGGAAAACGCTGCAGTGATCTGGTAATTTCAGAGCTTTATACAGCTTAAGTTGTTTGCAGAAAACTCCACTGCCCACCCCATATTTGGTTTTAGACCCGTCAATGTAAAAAATCCATGCATTTTCTGCGGGGTTGAGTTTGGCGAGTCCAGTTTTGTCTGTCCGGATATATCGTCGTAAAGTTTTTGTCCAAGACTATGGTAGGTTCTGTGTGGTCCAGGTTTTCTGCTATCGTTATCCTGTTTTGCAGGATGGAGGAGTGGCCAGTGACATAGCTCGACCATTTCGAGTTGGCTCTCAGTCTTATGGCCGTGTGTGTGGCGATTTGCTTGCCAAAAATATCGAGTGGTGTAAGGTCTAGTATCATGTTAAGCGCAGCCATTGGTGTGGACCTGAGGGCCCCGGTAATGCACATACATGCCATCCTTTGTACCTTCTCGAGTTGTTTGTGGTATGTTGTATTGTCCAGTGCAGTCCACCAGACTATCACTCTATACAGTAGTATGGGTCTAACGAACGTGATGTAGAGCCATAGGGTGATCTTGGGGTTGAATCCCCATTTTTTTCCTAGGGCTTTCTTGCATGTGTAGAGAGCTATTGTTGCTTTTTTTGCTCTTTCAATTGTATTGCTCTTCCAAGTTAATTTCCTATCGAGTATAATGCCAAGGAATTTGGCACTAGAGGTATAGGCTAACCTGGTATCGAGCAAAGTGATAGGGCAGTTTTCCGGTATTTTATGCTTTTTGGTAAATAGCACGAGCTCCGTTTTCTGGGGATTAATCCTGAGCCCGTTGCTATGCGCCAATTGGCACAGAAATGAGGATGCCGATTGCATGCGGTCATTCAGTATATTGACTAACATCACCGTTATACAGTCTGCAGAAATAATTTTTCCATATTCTCAGCATCGACTGCGATTCTTCTTCTAGGTGTCCGTTCTCATCCCTGCAGGCTTCCGTTCTGGCTTTATAACCTTGGCATGTTCGCTTTATCTGTTGATGAAACTTTCGAACGTCACGCCTGCAGTAACACTTCTCCAAATCCTCAATCGCGCGCTTCTCGTGCTCTTTCTTCTTTCCTCTAAGAAGCTTATGCTCCTTCCTTCTTTTTAACTCGTAGAGCTCACGAGCTGCTCTTGTTCTTTTATGCAGCGAGGCCTTATATGCATCCTGCCTCGCTGTGTGAATCCTCCTGCACTCGTCATCGAACCAGGTGTTTCTTCGTGGTGGGGCCTTGAAACCCAAAACTTCGGATGCGGAGCTTTTCAGGGCTTGTTTGGCAAGGCTCCACTGCTGTTCTATTGACAGCGTGGAGGATTGAGATGTATTGGAGAGCTTAAGGGAGATGCGATCGGTAAAAGCACGAGCGGTTTCTAGCGATAGTAGCTCTCCGACGTCATAACTTTGTATTCTTACTCTACTCCGCTGCTTTCGTGATATCCGTAAGCCCATCTTGGCTACTACAAGATATTGGCCCGAGTCGATGTTAGCCCCTCGGAAAGTTCGAACATAAAGAATAGTGGAGGAGTGTCTGACGTCGATCGCGATGTGATCAATCTGGTTGGTAGTCGATTGATCAAAAGACCGCCAGGTGCCTTTGCGTATATCGAGGTGCGGGAATCGCGTACTGACTAGAAGCAGATTTCGCCCCGTAGTAAGATCAATCAGCCTGTGTCCGTTATCGGAGGTGGTATCGTGTAGGCTATGTTTGCCGATAACTCGTTCAAAGATGCTTTCCTTACCCAGCTTAGCATAGAAGGCCCCTAGTATAATTTTAATGTCATAGCTGGGACATTGGGCATACGTTCTGTCTAGGATGTCGTAGAACTCATCTTTGGCGGAGTCATCCTTGTCTTCCGTGGGGGCATGGACGCAGATCAGGCTGATGTTAAAAAATTTTGCCTTGATACGGATTGTTATGAGGCGTTCGCTCACATGCCGAAAGCTTAGGACTTTTTGCCTTAGTCCACCTCGAGCAACAAATCCGCATCCGAAAAATCGTTGCCCTCTCTCCCTATAGCAGTCGCCGTAGTAAACATCGCAGTTTTTCATCTGCTTTATACCCGTTTATTTATACCTGTTTATTTATTTAGATATCTTAAATATCTTAACCATTTATTAACTAACTTACTGGACATTTCAAGCTATGGTGATAATAATTTACATCTATGTCTTTCGACATCAAACCTAATTTGCGTTAACATTTAGCAATAGAAATATGTACATATGTAGTCTTATGCCATTGTACGATATGTGAAATTATTATTTTTAGATCTGTTGTACACAATGTACCTCAGAAAAAATGATATCACACAAACCCAATACCAAATTTTGTTTCATGCATCTCAAAACTTCAATACGCTTTTGATTTTGTTGTCATTTTCCTAATTACATTTCAAATTGTAAATTAATTTGCAAGAACATGGATGGCAATTAAAAATCCATTTGCAGTAAAGCATCTTTTTCCTAATTCGTTTTAAATTTTACTTGTGTAGATATATGCTACTATTTCGACATAGGAAATATTATAAAGACATTGCGTCTAGAAGAATGTAGATACATATATTATTTCTATTACTTTTTAGGTGACGATATTAATTTAAAGTGGTCTTATGCTCCACGTACAAGTTTAATTTTATACATATAGTTGGTTCAGTTGGTTTCCGGGAATTAAAGAAAATATTTTATTAAATTTCCCTACACTTAGATATGCTTTGGGACTGTTAGTTCCTTGAGATGATGTGTTTAAACATTGCATTCAAATTTTACTAAACTAAAATACATACATATAGAGCAACAATGTGAGTTAATATTCAACAGTTTAATATTAAAGGCTATAATATCTATCTTGCTATGTACATAGGTACATACGTGAGTGCAGATTTACGAAATACTTCAAATAAACTCCAAAACGCCCCTTTGAATTGAAAATTGCCTGTAAATGAATTAGGGAAATTGAATTCCAAAAATTATCTATACATACATACGTATTTTTCCCTCCAAGGGTACATAAGCGTAATTATTCCAAGAGCACGTTGGCAGCGTGACGAGATACTTTCCGAAGAACATTTACTAGGGTTTCCGATGATCTGTAAAAACAACCCTCTAGAGGAATAATACCATGCTCTTAGGCGATAATTGATGTGATGATGATGGTGACAGAAGCATAAGTTGAATACAATACCATTGACTTGTGGTAGAGCAATCAACAACTGAACTTTAAAATATTTGAATTGACAAGAATACCTGGCATTTGACATCTACGTCAAACCATACCCCTTATTGCGTTAATGCACTTAAAACTGATTGCAATCAATACAAAATATAATGATTTTAACAATTATGAAGTAAGGGGAACGATAATAAGTAAGATAATGGGAATTGAATTCTTTAATTACATTAGGTTTCAAAACTAATTATTTTACTGGATTTTTAACTAAAAAAGAGTTATTATTATGTACATACATACATACATACATATACAGTCAGTCACGAAAGTCTACATATAGTCCTGAAAAGTGCTAGATAAATGCTTATAGACAAAATTTTAATATTAATTATTTATAAGGTAACGTAGTACTGTTCAAAAACATGATTTAAAACAAAAACAAGTCCCTTTATAGGAATAATTCAACGAAAACATGAAAAAAGCAAAAGTCAACATACAAGTAAATTAGAATACTAGGTCGCCGCAGTCTCAAAGGTGGAACCTATGTTCGCAGCATAATTGAAGCGAAGCTTTAGTCTTAGATCATTAAAATGAAAATATCTTATTTGTTTACTGATAGAAATTTATAATTGATTCAATGATAATAATCTTTCTAATTCAACGCGTTTTTCTGTGAAGCCTTTTTTGTTGTTGATTTTCAAAAGCCTCTCAAAGGGAACAGACGGAGTGATGAATAAACCATGGATACTTCTAACTCTCGAAAAAGCAACATATGACAACCCTAATGCAAATTCAATGTCACCAATATCTACAATAGCTTGATCTAAAGTTAAACCTTGTGATCGGTGAATGCTGATTGCATATGCCAGTTGAAGGGGAAACTGTTTTCTTGTGAAAGTAGAAGTTCCATGCCTGAAGGGTTGGCAGAAGGTTTGTGCCGTTGAATTTCGGACCAGTAGCTGGGAAAATCAACTATTACACACACTGGAAACTGGTCAATAGTAGAATCGTTGTCTGCGTATATAACATCCACGACTTTTCTTATTGAGCCATTACAAAGTCCAGCAGCTGTAAACAAATTCTGCCGTAGAATCACTTGAGCACGTTTCGACACATAAAGCTTACTACTGAGCCCTCTTGCCTCATCTGATGTTGCTGATGCAGCCCGAGGATCATTGTGCTTAACCTTGATCAACACAACAGCATTTCCATTTCGACGTAATTTTTCGTGGTTGTATGATTGGATTTCAGCATTTCTAGAAATCAATCTAATGACATCTTCTGTATTTCCAACACTACGCTGATCATTTGATAGAAATCGAGATTTGAGTAGCTCATAGTCTTCAGCAATGATTTCTCCCGTCGCAATTCTAGCTAGTGTATCCTTGAATTGCTGCTGGTCTGGGCCAGTTTGACGCATTATTGTCTTCAAATGGAAAACACGAGTAATGTGTCGATATACAAACTGACCTTGTGTTGAGATCAAGTCAGTCAACGGTCGTTGATCGTACAGGGGTTTGTCGCCCACAGGTTGAAGCTGATTAAAGTCTCCAAATAGCACTACTATGTAGCCGCCCATAATTTCGTCAGTCGGCTTAGCTTTTTTGAGCTGCTGATCGACTTTTCCAAGTAACTTGAGTCCAATCATTGAAAATTCGTCAATGATAATGACTTTCACAGAACTCATGTCATCTTGAAATTGTCGCAGCTTTTCATCAGACATGTTACGGCCTCTCTGATTGGAAATGTGCAGTGCACTGTGTATTGTTTGGCCGTTGATATTGTTAGCTGCTACCCCTGTTGGGGCCATACTTACTTACTTACTTACTTACTTATCAGGCCTGCGATCCATGGAGGATCTGAGCCTGAGCTATAGCTGCCTTCCATCCTTGACGGTCCCGGGCACGCTGCTTCCAGTTGTCAAGACCAAGATGTCTTACATCCGCGATTACTTGGTCTTTATACCGGAGGTTCGGTCTTCCTCTTCTTCTCGAACCAGGAGGCTCGGAGTCGAAGACTCTCTTAGCTGGAGCGTTGATGTCCATGCGCTCGATGTGGCCGAGCCAGTGTAGTCGACGGATCCTTGCCATCCGGACTACATCCACATCTTGGTACAGCTCGTACAGTTCGCGATTGTGTCTTCTTCTCCATTCACCTTCCTCACAGACAGGACCAAATATCCGGCGCAGAATTTTTCTTTCGAAAGAACCCAAAATCAGCTCCGCTGTCCTGCTTATCGTCCAGCTTTCGGCTCCGTACAGCAAGACTGGCAGAATGAGCGTTTTGTAAAGCATGACTTTGGTCTTTCGAGTGAGGAGTTTTGACCCCAGTTGTTTGGACAAGCCGAAGTAGCAGCGGTTGCCAAGGGCGATTCTACGCCGGATCTCCACTGTGGTGTCATTTGTGGAATTTACGTTTGCCCCGAGGTAGACAAACTCCTTAACTACCTCGAAATTGTAGCTGTCAATTGTTATGTTTTGTCCCAAGTGATGAGCGACGGATTGGTTTTTGCTTGACAGCATGTATTTCGTTTTGTCCTCATTGATCTTAAGACCAAATCGCTTCGCCGTTCTTCAATCACCGTGAATGCTTCCACAATGCCACGGCAAGAACACGCGATGATGTCGATATCATCGGCGTATCCTAGCAGCTGGATGAACTTGTAAAAGATAGTGCCTTCCCTGTTGACGCCTGCCCGTCGCACTATCTGCTCCAGCACCAGGTTGAAGAAGTCACATGACAGCGCATCTCCTTGCCGAAATCCCGTGCATCGCGTGTTTTTAGCGTGGCGCGACACAACTGGATCAGTTTTACCGGGATCCCGAATTCGGCCATCGCCCCAAACAGTGCTTCACAATGAATGCTGTCGTATGCGGCTTTGAAATCGATGAAAAGATGGTGTGTATCGATTCGAAACTCGTTGGTCTTTTCCAGGATTTGTCGAAGTGTGAAAATTTGGTCTATAGTTGATTTGCCGGGCCGGAAGCCGCACTGGTAGCTTAATTAAGGTTACTTAATATTCTGTCTTACTTCTGTGATTATGTTTAAATGATATAGAATAGACTTTTTAAAAAAAAAAAGTGGCATCGAAGGAAAAACTATGAAAAAAAACCTTCATTTAAGTTATTACAAACAAGTTTGATTAAGTCATTTGGTATAAAAAAAAATAAAAATAAAAAAAAGTAATAGTAGTAATCATACACACATTTACATATACATATATATACGTTATATATTATAAGTGATTATTTAAGCAGATATGTGTACAATATAGTATATAAATAAATGAATGTGCAAATAGAGAAAAGGAAGGAAACAAATTAATAAATAAGTAAACAAAGAAAACGAAAATAATAAATTAATTAAACAAGTAACAGTAACTATATGTATAATAAATAAACATATAGATATTAAATAAATTGGTAAATAGATATATGGATAAATAAATAGTTAACAGATTAGAAAGATGAGTAAATAAATAATACTACGGAATGAGTGGAAACAATAGATAAATAAATAAATAAAAAGATAAATAAATAAATAAGTAAATAAATGAATAAACAAATAAATAAATAAATAAGTATATAAAAAAATAAAAAAAAAAATAAATTTAATAAAGCTAAGTCCGACAACTCATTAATGAGAGCGTTATTAGCATATCTACATTTATAGCTAAATTTTTCATTGAGTATTACAATTTTCCTTGCAATCTGATGGACGTGTAATACCATTGTTGAACAGTCCCTTGGCAGACCTAACATCATTTTCAAAACTTTGTTCTGGGCTATTTGTAGTCTTCTAATATGGGTTTTAGCACAATTTCCCCAAACTGGTGATGCGTACGTCATTATTGCTTGGAAAACAACTTTATTGATTGTGATTTTGTTGTGCTTACTCAGTAGTGATTTTCGATTAATTAGCGGATATAACATATTTATGGCAAGGTTTGTTTTATTCAGAGTATGCAGGATATTATCCCCAAAGGTTAATCTTTTATCCATGTGCACACCTAAGTACTTTACTGAGCTAACCCAAGGAATCTCCATGTTATTAATTTTTAGTTTGCTGATAGGCAATAGGCAACTCTTTCTTTTTCTAGTGAAAAAGATAGCTTGGCATTTTTCAGCGTTTATTTTCACTTTCCAATGCTTAAAGTATTCGAATATTACATTCAAGCCGTTCTCGAGAATGTCCTCAACTATGGAACATATTTCGTGAGAAGAATATATAGCAGTATCATGTGCATACATTGCAATCTTACAGTTCGGAATAGTTGGAAAATCTGCTATAAATATGTTGAACAGGATTGGAGCCAAGACTGATCCTTGGGGCACACCGGCTGAAATGTTTTACGCCGAGGAGTGTGATTTAGCTATTGAAACTTTGTATGATTTTCACTAAATACATTGGACACTGAAGCTTGTATATTAGAACTTTATGCCAAATAGAATCAAAAGCCTTTTCAATATCAAAGAGCACTAGACCGGTTGACTTTCGGTCATTGAAGTTCTTTTTAATATCCTTAGTGACCCTTAGAACTTAATGGGAGGTACTTTGATTTTGCCGAAATCCAAATTGGTATTGTGGCAAGATATTATTTGCTTCTAAAAACGTATCTAAAAACAAAACATGGTACATTCTTTTCCGATGTATTGTACAAGTCGAACAACGACCGTGCAGGTTTTATCTGTCTATGAGGATTATTAATTTATTCGAATAATTCAATCGTTATACCGTTGCTAGGCAAATAGGTCTTGTAATCGTATTATTTTGAAATTTAATTTAACTTTTAACTTCAATCATATTTTGTGGTACATACTTATAATATACATACTATGTATGTATTTATATACGAAAGGCATTTATTTTCTTATATCTCCCCATACTTACTTTTCACTTATACATACAACAAATAAGCATCGAAATATACATTCATACAGTCACGCATATGTATCTACATGCATTCGGCCATGCATACGTATGTACATGCATGCCAACATACATATATACGTATATAATTACAGGCATGGATACTTACCCTTGCTGGGTTGCTTATAACTTATCAATATGTTTACTCTTACTCCCTCAGATAGGCAAAACGTTCTCTGTCAATATTTAATGTACACGCATTTGAAGATTTTTATAAACATGTAATTGTGTGCACATCTTTTCCCCTATTTTTCCAAAGTAACAAGTGGGTGGCGAAATGCAATCGACTGGTCCTGGTGATCCAAGAATAGCGACAAATGCTTCAGCGGCATGCTCCACTCCCAGCAAAAATCCTTTTAGAGTGCACTTGGTACATCAAAATCCAACATCTCAAAATAATGGTACTAAGACGACACCTCGCGATTCAAACGGTTTTACGGAGTCGACCCATCTTTCAGCGTCGCCACACCTGCCATCACAAGCTAACACCGATCGCAATAACACAAATCCCACCAATCACCCTTCAAATGAGTCACAAGTGACGTCTTCCATTTCTTCGCCACCAATTCCACCAACAGACAATTACCGCCAAGAGGATTACCGGGCAGCAGGAACCTGGGCAGCTACAAAGGCATGGATGATTCGATGGAGAGGTTCTCGCCAACTGGTTTTGGTTATTGTAGCTATCGCTCTGTTGCTGGATAACATGCTGCTGACAACAGTTGGTAAGTTATTTGTCTTCCATAAGCATTGTTTTACTCTAAAAAATATAGTCTATTGTGCCCGAATGTCGGAAAAGTGTCCAAATAAATCCCAAGGCTACTTACTCAAATTGATACTTTCCATTATGTGATTAATGTGACGGCAGCAATAAAAGTGAATTTAAGCTCAGGTTTATATATTACCTATTAACTTGATTACACAAATGTGAGAGATATAACAACGTAGATCTGGTGTATTGTACTATTCCCAATGAGCATTTCCATAAATAAGAAATGTATTAGCAACTACTTCACCTTCCAGCCTTAAAGAGCATGTGCACTGCCTTTTTGACACCCCCTGATAGCAATGTTTTATTTATGAGATATCCAACGCTGCTTGCAATCACAGGCATTTGTAATGTAGATTTATACACCTACATACATAAATCGAGCATCATTCGTTTTATCTTCTGATATAAAAGCATTCTCTATTTGCTAAATATTCTCTTCTTAACTACTCTCAAGATTTCCCTTCCTTTCGTACATATACATTAAAATGTCGTCGGATTCAACAAGTCGTTTTCCTATATAGAGGCAATCCTCTTGTGGTTGAAAAAAAAAATCCTTTCACTTGCCTGTGTTTTATGTTTTATTTGTTGAAATGGGAAAGAAGTAGAATTTGGGGAGTACGGATCTGGACATTCTTCTTAGGGACTTTTAATACAAAGTAGTATATATATATGTATATAATCGTTTAAATTGTCCTTGTGGCTTTTATACTTTGAATAGATGGCAATATTGTTTTAAATGAATATATATCGTGATTTTGGATTAGTAATAAACGCATATGGGAAAATAAAGTCAGGAGCTAGGCTTAGGTCTTCTGTGAGCTATAATGCCACATACATACATACATATGTATGTGCATGCAATAGACAAAACTATTAAAAAATGGTCTTCATAGTTAAGCCGAATAATTGTATATAAATGCATAGTAGATATATCAGTTACCAATATTATGTGTAGGTAATTCTATCTTTCATTTTTATTATCTATTTTTGGTCTTCTTGTATTAGATCTAAAAAAAAACAGCCGCTGCTGTTTGAATTGATCAAATACTTTCATTAACTTATGTGAAACCAAATTGGTTGAATTGATGAAGTAATGCTGAACAATATCTAAACTTGTGTGTATTTTATTGTACATAATTGAAGTGTGTATTATGAAGTGCTTGTAATTTATAGTCTTGTTATATACGTACATTAAGTTTTCTAACACCTGTTGCAAAACGAACACCCCTACAACAAAGTTATATAAACATGTTGGGTGTTATACTCATACTGTTAGTGTTGCGAATCTATTTGACATATCTCTTTCACTTGATTCAGTGTTCAGAGTCGACGGTTGGTAGAGGAATTTATTAGGATATACATATACATACTTACTTACTTACTTAAATGGCGCTAAAGCCCGTGGTGAACTTGGGCCTCAACCAACAAGCGTCTCCAGCTGGCACGGTCTTTGGCCAGCTGTTTCCAGCGCCGCACGCCCAGTTGGTTAAGGTCCCCTTCCACCTGCGTGCGCCACCGATGATGCTGCCGTTCTCTGCCGCGCCTTCCTTCCGGAGTGGATTCGAAGACTCTTCGGGTCGGAGCTGTATTTTCCATGCGCTCTACATGGCCTAGCCGCCTTAGACGCTGTATCCGTAGACGTCGTACCAGGCCGATGTCGCTGTACAACCCGTACAGTTCTTCATTATATCTTCTCCTCCATACACCGTTTGAACAAACGGGACCGTAGATAGTACGCAGAATTTTCCTCTCGAAACGACAGAGGGCATCTTCATCCGCTTTTGTTGAGGTCCAAGCCTCTGCGCCGTAAAGGAAGACTGGGATGATTAAGGTCTTATGTAGTGTCACCTTGGTTTTCCGAGAGAGGGCTCTACTTCTCAATTGCCTCTTGAGCCTAAAGAAACAGCGATTGGCAAGAGTGATTCTGCGTTTTATCTCAGCGCTGGTGTTGTTGTCGCTGGTCATCAGTGAGCCAAGGTAGACGAATTCCTTGACCACTTTAAAGTTATATCCGCCCATGGTGATGTTCTGGCCAACACGTCGGTGTTGTCCGTCTCTTTTAGATGAAAGCAGATATTTGGTTTTACCCTCATTAATCTTGAGACCCATTTCAGCCACTTCTACCCCAATGCTTACAAAGACCTCCTTGACGTTTCGCTGTGTCCGTCCAATAACGTCAATATCGTCGGCATACGCAAACAAATGCGTAGACTTGAAATAAATCGTACCTCTTGTGTTGGCCAGTGACTCTTGCACGACATTTACAAGCACGATGTTGAAAAAGTTGCATGACAGCGCGTCGCCTTGCCTAAGTCCTTTCTTTAACACCAACGGTCTCGGTTTGCTCATTACCGACCTTAATGGAGCAGCGAGATTTCTCCATGGTCATCCTGCACAGTCGGACGAGTTTGGCAGGGATGTTAAAACTAGACATAGCTTTGTATAGCTCATCTCTATACACGCTGTCATATGCAGCCTTGAAATCGACGAAGAGGTGGTGAGTGTCGATTTGGTACTCCTGGGTCTTCTCCAAGATCTGCCGTAGCGTAAATATTTGGTCTATTGTGGATTTACCTCGCCTGAAATCACACTGATAAGAGCCGATCAAGTTATCCACAAACGGTTTCAGGCGTTCACACAATACGGCAGAAAAGATCTTATATGCGATGTTAAGGAGACTTATTCCCCTATAATTGGCGCAGTTAAAGTGGTCTCCTTTCATATGGACCGGGCAAATGATGCTGAGATTCCATTCGTCGGGCATGCTTTCCTCCGACCATACCTTGCAAATGAGATGGTGCATGCACCTAACCAGCTCATCTCCAGCCGCCTTAAGAAGCTCAGCTGCGCCCGCGGCTTTATTAGACTTAAGTCTTGATATTTCTATTTTGACTTCATCTAGGTCGGGTGGACTGAATTCTGTTTCATTGTCGTCCATTACGAATGGCTCGTTCTGCCTGACAGCGGTATCTTGTCTATCATCGCCGTTATACAGTCTGCAGAAGTGGTCTTTCCACTTGAGGAAACTGCGACTCTACTACCAGTTCTACATTTTCATCCCTGCAGGCCGCCGCTCTGGCTTTGTAGACATGGCATGTTCGTTTTACCTAATTGTAAAACTTACGGGCGTCATTCCTGCAGAAGCATCTCTCCATCTCCTCGATCTCACACTTTCCGTGCTCTCTCTTCTTTCTTCTGAAAAGCGTGTGTTCCTCTCTTTTCTTCTGCTCATAGATTTCGCGAGCAGCTCTCGTCCGTCGTTGCAGCATGGCCTTATATGCCTCTTGTTTTGCTGCAAGGGCTTGTTCGCATGGTTCATCGAACCAGGGGTTTCTAGGTGGTGGCGGTTTGAAACCCAGCACCTCTGAGGCAGCATCTCTGACGGCGCTCTGGCAATGCGCCCATTCCTGCTCTATTGTTTGTGCTGCTGTGGGCGGATTTTGAGAGAGCTTGGAGGAGACACGACCGGCAAAGATTCTGGCAGTTTTTTGCGATTGTAGCTTTCCGACGTCAAACTTACGTTGTGCTACTCGACTCCTAAGCATTCTTGATATCCTCATTCGTACCTTGGCTACAACAAGGTAGCGGTCCGAGTCGATGTTGGCCCCTCGGAAGGTTCGTACGTCGAGAATACAGGAGGACTGTCTGGCGTCGATCGCAATGTGATCAATCTGGTTGGTGGTCGATTGATCAAAAGTGCGCCAGGTACCCTTGTGGATGTTGAGATGGGGGAATCGCGTGCTTGCTACAAGGAGGTTACGCCCCGCTAGGAAATCAATTAGCCTTAGTCCGTTGTCGGATGTGGTGTTATGGAGGCTATGCTTTCCTATGATCGACTCAAATATGTCCTCTTTGCCCAGTTTTGCATTACAATCTCCTAGGACTATTTTTGTGTCGTAGCTGGGGCATTGAGCATATGTTCTGTCTAGGAGATAGTAGAATTCTTCTTTGAGTCGATCGTCCTTTTCTTCTGTTGGGACGTGAGGGCATATTAAGCTAATGTTTCCAAATTTAGCTTTGATGCGGATTGTTATGAGGCGTTCGCTTATGTCTCGTCTCGTGTATATATCATATACATACCTATGTAATAAAGATGGATCCGGATGTATATAAATTACTGGACTATGCAGAAATGTTTATGAAATGTATGGATACTGACAATAGCTCAGACGAAGAAGCTTTTAAAAATATCAAGTGTGTGTCAAAATGCTTTGGAGAAAAGCAAACAAAAAAAAAAAAAATTAAAACAAAAGTAATGAAAGTGAATGATAAAGCATCTTTTTGCAATTTTTGAGGATGGATTTGACCTGGTTTTGGCTTTGTAAAAAATGTGGTGGTGATATTAACTTTACTGAACGAAGTGTGAGGGGATTAGGCTTCACGCATGTTGTGAACTGTGGAAAGTGCGATCCAGTTGTAATTGACTCATGCCCTCTTATTGACAATGCGTACGAAATAAATCGGCGTTTTATCTTTGCAATGAGGCTTATTGGTGTTGGGTTAGCGGGTGCGGAAAGATTTTGTGCCATCATGGATTTACCAAGGCCTATGTTTCATAGTTTTTACGATAGAGTAGTGAAACAGATCAGAGATGCAGCAAGAACTTGTTGTGACATGGTTCTAACGAAAGCAGTAAAAGAAGAAGTGGAACAAACTTCGAAACAATTGGAGTCCGAAATTGTTCCTGGTATTTCGGTATCTGGAGATGGAAGTTGGAAGAAGCGAGGATTTAAATCATCCTTTGGCATTTGTTCTCTTATTGGCTACTACTCTGGCAAAATTGTGGATGTTGTCATGAAATCGAGCTTCTGTAAATCATGTGCACAAATAAATCTGGAGAAAGATACTGCTGAATATGAGACCTGGCAAAAAAAACATTCAGAAGTGTGCACAATAAACCATGATAATTCTTCGGGTCAAATGGAGGTGGAAGGAATAAAAGAAATGTTTCTAAGATCTGAATCTTTACATAACGTCAGATATATTAATTATATTGGGGATGGTGACACAAAGACCTGTAAAAACGTTTGTGATGCTAAACCTTATGGAAATGTGAAGATAATTAAAAAGGAATGTATCAACCATGTACAGAAAAGAATGGGCAGTCGACTTAGAGCAATAAAAAAACAGCGGACAAAAGAAGGAAAAACTTTGGGGGAGAAAGGTAGATTAACTGATAAGTTGATTAATGAATTGACAAAATACTATGGATTAGCAATACGTCGTAGTGTAACGAATATTGAAGACATGTATAACGGTATTTGGCAAACGTTATACCATAAATCCTCGTCACCCGAAGACCCCCAACATTTTCTATGCCCTGAAGGATCTGATTCTTCGTGTAACTTCCAGAAAGCTGTATCGACAAATTCCTTGGACTCATTAATTGAAAAATCGCCAATTCCAGAAGATATTGCCGAGGTATTATTGCCGATTTATGAGGACCTCTCAGACTTTGAGTTATTAGAAAGATGCGTAGGTGGATTTACGCAGAATAACAACGAAAGTTTTAATGCTCTAGTATGGCAGATCGCACCAAAATCAAATTCAAGTTGTGCGTTTATTGTTGAAATAGCTCTGTATATCTCAACCGTGATATTTAATGGAGGAACATTGGCAACTTTAAAATTGATGGACTTGCTCGGTATCAAAGTTGGCCCAACACTTTTTAAATACTGCACTAATCGTGACTCTACTCGGATTAAAGCTACTGAGGATCGCATTGAAGCAGTTCACCACAAAATTAAAAAAGTCACCAAGACCCCTGGAGATGAAGAGGAAGAACCGTCATATGGTCCAGGACTTGATAGTTTTATATAAGTATGAAAATTTTACAAGATATATGATTTCATTGCGAGAGAAATGGACTAAAAATTTTAAACGCGTTTTT
Organism: Eumerus sabulonum; assembly: GCA_951905685.1. Classification (NCBI taxonomy): domain Eukaryota; kingdom Metazoa; phylum Arthropoda; class Insecta; order Diptera; family Syrphidae; genus Eumerus; species Eumerus sabulonum. Next base: position 40,020,990 of record OX645063.1, read on the forward strand.
CTCGAAACGACTTTTTTCGAATTGGTCGCATTGATAGCTCGGACAATTCTTAATCGATTATTAATTTTTTTTTTTTTTTGCTTTGTTCGTCTTAGTAGTGGCTAAGGTTGTGCGTAGCCGATTCATGAAATGTTGTTTTTTACTATTTTTTAAACTGTTTGAAAAAAAAAACGGTCGAAAAAGTAAAAATATTTTCAATCGGTCGCCATTTTGTGAAAAATCAAAAAAAAAAAAAAAAAAAAAAAAGAAAACGGCTACGTACAACGATAACGACATCCATACAGATTATAAGGAATTTTTTGTTTTTGTTCACATCACCAGTTTTTGAAAAATCCATGCGACCATGGAGGGGGAATTTTTTTTCAATCTCTACGGAATCATTTATATTGTTAAAAATACGTAAGATTTTTTAATAAAAATTTGTGGAAACATTATTCGATGTGTACTTAATAAATTAAAATAAACCGATCCAAAAATTCCTTTATTTACCCGGTCAAAAAAATTCTCAAAAATCACTCATTTTTATTAATAATTAAAAAAAACGGCCAAGTGGGAGTCGGACTCGCGCACGAAGGGTTACGTTCCATCTGTATATATAAATATGAAAGAGACTATGTATGTCACCTCATCAGTCATCACATTAAATCACATCGGCATATTACTTTGATAATCTCAAAAATCTTGAGATACAGCCTGGTGACAGACGGACGGATGGACAGCGAAGTCTTAGTAATAGGGTTCCGTTTTACCTTCGGGTACGGAACCCTAAAAACGACATAAAAGAGAAAGACACATTGATGAGGGACCCTACCTAACACTCCGCTACTTGCAACTGCACACTTAGGAGTTTGAACCGCATGTGAAGCAACCTGATGAGGAATTTTATTTTCTTTTTGTTTTGCGAGGGTTGGTGAAAATCTTCAAAAGACACTATGAGAGTCGGCAACGCGTGCTCATAGTAGTGTGAGACTTGAATCTGCTTGACTCACTAAAAACACCACCCTTCGGGATAATTATTATTTTCTACTACAAATAAGTCAATTGACTTATCCCACAGTTTTCCGTTCTCGAGGTTATCACATTTAGCTGACAGCTTTCCAGTGAGAATTCCTTCCACCGAACGTGGCCTGGCATATGTCATTGGACGAGTTCCACGCTCTCCCGGCTAAAAGTCACGACTCAAGTGCACCTACACCTCGTGTATTAAACAATAAACCAGCTGATGCACAATCCATCAACAACTGCACGAGTTCATCAACCGAAAACCTTTTTTCCATGGAGGAACTTAACTCACTGATTATGGAAATGATTACAAGGCTTGGTTCCTGTACATCTAGATTAGAACAATTTAATGCTATTGCACAATTAGCAACCAAATTTTTGTATAATAATGTTAAGTAATACGTATCACACTTATTTAAACATTATAAATTGATGCTAATGTTGCATCATAAGCATGCTGAGCTTTTAAATTTCTTAGTTACTAAACAACGCCGATATTCACCTCTCCACTCAAATATTTAAATGCTACCTAGTCGATAGAAGTCATACCCGCGGTGGTGGTGTTGCCATTTTTATACGAAGATCAATTGAATATTCGCTACTTCCTGTTTTACGCACCAATTGTGTTGAAAACGTAGGTATTGAAGTTTGCTTATCTAACCATAGCCCTTTTAAAATATATTGTGTTTACTTTCCGGGCGGTTCGTCAACCGATATCAAACGAATAAATTTTAGTTCTGACATTCGCAAACTACTTCTCAAAAACGAAAATTATTTTATTGGTGGTGACTTTAACTGCAGACATAGCGACTGGGGGTGCGCCAGAGCCAACGTTTGGGGAAACATTTTATATCATTTTTCATGTAATTATCCGTTTACAATTATGTCACCGTCAAGTCCCACCTACGTTCCGTCTTGCTCTAGAAGTCTGCCATCTGTGCTTGATTTGTTTATAACAAATCAATTTCATTTAATTACTCCACCTGTAGTATTCAGAGAACTGAACTCCGATCATTGTCCTGTTTTATGTCGACTCCTCAAATCCGGATCTATAAAAGAGAATTAAGTACTTGATTTTAAAAATGCTAATTGGAACATTTTCCGTACAGTGATTAGAAGCAAGTTTAGGAGTTTCCCAACTACTCAAGAAGATATCCAAAACAGGGATGATATTGATGCTTTGCTAGAAACGTTTTCTTCTCATACCTTATATCAATAGCACATATCTGCGTCCCCAAAATTCGAAGGAATTCTCATTTATCTAAGCATCTATGAGTATATACGCATTAGGAATTCACTCAATAGACAATGGCAACGATAACGATATCGCTATCGAATACATTTAAAAAAATGTGGTCTAGGTGCGACCCGTAAGGTCCACACGACTAACTTCCCAATGGGAAAAATGGAAACACCCATATTATTTAATTTTTTTTTTTTTCATTTTTAACCCCCGACGCAAAAAAAGGGGTGTAAGTTTGTGGTGTCTGTGTGTCTGTCTGTGGCATCGTAACTCTTGAATGAATGGACCGATTCAGGTGTTTCAAGGTCATTAGCTCATTTTGTTAGCTGCGGTGGGATTCTTAGACGAATAATGGGTAATGTATCGGTTCTCGTCCGATCACCGTAATCAACCAGCAACGGGAGCGGTCAGTACTTAGATAGGAACCGCTTGGAAACATCGCGTGTTATTGGCATCAAGCCGCCAATTTGCTGTCGCTCCATGTAGCCCAGGGTAAGGAAACGCACACTCATATGCGCACATTAAACAATCTATTGCTCACGTGGGTGTGCAATTTCGATTGCTGAAAGTTTCTAATTTAGACTTTATAGAAAAGACAAAAATATTATAAAAATGTGAAATGAAAAAAAGTGTTCAAGTGAAATGTTTTCATGTTTTATCATTCTGCAAACAACTCCCGAGCAGTAAATTAACTTATTTAAACATAACCCACCCTACAGAGTGCACATACATATGTACGTGTGCGTTCTCTTTCGAACATATGAAGTACGCACAAGGGGTGAGTTTCCATAAATCCACACACACTCGTGTTCATGAGCGAAAATAAAAATGAACGCATTCGTTTAATAAATTGTTCGAGCAGCTTATGAGTGTGCGTTTCCTCACCCAACCACAATACTGTCCGAGCAATCTCGTATGTATCGGTTGTCGATAATTGTGGGCTGATCCAGGATAGATTGGCGGTACCGCCAATCTTCCATGTGGCCCGTAATTCTGTGGAACGGCGGCTCCTTTACGAACCTGACGTCGTGCTCTGTGAGCCCGAGCGCCTCAGGTTCAGTAGAGCGGTTTCTCGCCGAGATAGAGAAGACGTTGTCCGACAGCATCAACGACTCCGTCGTGGAATTTTTTAATATAGCCTCTTCAAGGCAGGTTCGCCGAACGCCATTGGCGGACTCCGATAGGGTGGGGTAGGCTAGGGTAGGTTAGGGTAGGCTAAGGTAGCTTATAAGTGCTGGGCAATTTTATTAAAAAATAAAAAATCAAAAAAATAAGAAATAAAAAAAAAAAAGAAAAAAATCGTAAAATTAAAAAAGAAAAACCGGCCAAGTACGAGTCGGACTCGTGCACGAAGGGTTCCGTACCATCTGTATGTACATATAAATATAAAAGAGACTATGTATGTATGTTACCTCATCAGTCATCACATTAAATCACATATTTTGTATGATGACAGATCCTGGTTGCAGGCAGGTTATCGGCATATTACTTTGATAATCACCATTGAATTCAAATCAATTATCTTACTTGACAGCAACGATGTGAAATGGTGAATAACAATAAATATGGGGAAAAGGCGTGCAGCTAGGATTAATTCACCAAAGACACAAATACATTGTCGACTAACCTTAGTTCAGTATGTGCCCAAGGGGATTTTTTGGATGAAAATCATGTCTGTTGTATGGGAGCCCCCCTTAAATATTAATTTTGTTCTGTTTGTCGTGGTAGCGGCAACAGAAATACATCATCTGTGAAAATTTCAACTGTCTAACTATCACGGTTCATGAGATACAGCCTGGTGACAGACGGACGGACGGACGGACAGTGAAGTCTTAGTAATAGGGTTCCGTTTTATCTTTGGGTACGGAACCCTAAAAAAGATGTATATATGTATGTATATATAGTATACAATGTATATAATGTATACAATGTATATAATGTTTGTATTTACATTTTAGTTAAAATAGATTAAGTTAGAGTTAGTTGGTCTTAGTTAGGTCGTAAGTTTTATATGTATTTATATATGTATGTTGGCGTTACAGTCCATGAAGGACCTGAACCGAGCTTCTTTCAATATATGTACCCTCAAAAACCCGTTAATAAGCTAAGTTTTTGTAATTTTCTTAGCATTCATTTTATAAAAGATACATTTTCTGTTAATATTAAGTTGTCGAAAGACGTAGATTAAGTATATGTATATTGTTTGTTTTAGAGTGCCCGCATAGGGTCTGTAAGACACTAATGTTAGTTATAATATGTATGTATGTATGTATGTCGGCGTTACAGTCCATGAAGAACCTGAGCCGAGCTTCTCTCAATCACCCATTTTGTGTGTGATTTCATTTTCCCATATGTGAAAGGGACCTACAGTTTATTGCCGGTTCCGAACGGCGAATTTCGAGAAGCTTTTCATGACAATTTTACTACAAGGGGTTTTGTCAGAACCACGCTGAGGAGAAACACCGTGAAAAACACATTCGATGACATGGCTGTGTCGGGATTCGATCCCGTGTCATCGGCGTCAGAGGCCAACACACTACCCACTGCGCCACGGTGCTCTTAGTTATAATATAAGCTAGTTTTAATCATTTTGTCTAGCGCGTAAGATAGTTATAAGTTTTTCTTCAAATAAAATGAATTTAAAATGCAAAAAATGTATCGGTTGTCGTCCGATCACCGCAATCAACCAGCATCGGGTGCGGCCAGTACTTAGATGGAGAACCGCTTGGGAACACCGCGTGTTGTTCATTTTTTTTTGCCTATTTTTCAGTTATTTAATTTCTAACAAAAAAACAGCTGCATCGATTTTGCTGAAAACTTATTCAACATACATGTCTATAAAATCCTTGGATTTGCATTCTGTAACCTTGAAACGTGGAGATATGCCAACATTTGGAATTCGCAAAATCGGCCCCATGACAATAACTTCCCATTGGGAAGTTAATATTATAATAAGGTAATCTCAGAAGAGATATATAATCATCGAAACAAATTATGGAACAAAAAGCTCAGTGAACTTGATAATGGCTCCAAACCCTTTTGGAACATCGTCAAGGTAGTCAAAAACAAGAATAGGCGAGTAAATACATTAGTAGATGCCGTAAAAGTTATTTTTACCGATGCTGAAAAGGCCGCAGCTTTTGCATGCACTTTTCTTAACAATCACTCCATTTCAACCGACTTATAAACAATATTTTTCTTTTTTAATAAATAATTCTTCAGTTGTACGATATTTCGTTCTTATCAATCTCTGTATGTAAAGTGTGCAATAGCCGAAATATAGATAATACTTTTGGACGTAAATAAAATTTCTATCTATCTTTCTACTCTATTTTAAAACGTTTGTATAATAGAAGACTTACTCTTCTTGGTACAACCTCAAAATTGTATACCGTTATCCCAAATAGATCTAAGCACTTTGTTGTAGAAAAGGAGCCTGTTTTCAGTACTAAGCAGGAAATGTTTTCCTAGCAGCCAGTGCATTTCCCTATATATCAATTCAAGCTCTTCACGTTTTTTCTTTACATCTACTTTCCACTTAAGTTTCGCATCGAGAATTATGCCTAAGTATTTTGCCTCGTTTGCGAATGGAATCCGAACTTAATTTACTAAGAGAGGTAGTGAACTTACTTTTCTTTAAGTGAAATGTACATGGACAAATTTGGTTTCGTTAAGCGCGATCCGCCAAGTCTTTGTCCATTCGCTTATACGGCACAGGGCATATTGCAATTTAGTCGGTGATTCTTCGACTGATTTTCCTGTGGCTGAAATTGCAGTATCATCGGCGAATGTGACCAGCACAATGCCATCCGTTTGTGGTATGGCCGGGGATGGCCGTGGTGCAGTGGTTAACATCATCGACCGCCGAGCGGAAGGTTTATGGTTCAAATTCGCTTCATAGCCAAGGAAAAGTATTACGAATTACTTCGGACTATAACCAACGCGGAATTTGGTCGGCTCTCGTCCTATCTAAGTCTAGGACAACCACCCCTGAGAGTAGTGAACGAACATCAACGACCCCAATCACTGCACTCCGTTCAGGTTGTATGTGTCAACACATCATAAGAGAATATAAAAACTCTTGAACCTGCGCGAGTCTCTAAAAAAAAAAAAAAAAAATGTCTCTGGTATACAGCAAGTAAAGCAGCGGACCAAGTACGCTTCCTTGCGGAACGCCAGCCATAATTTGAGTATTCGCTCCCCTGTTTAACACAAAAGAATCTATTAAATACGTAGTTTCCCAGAATCTTGGATAGTTGTTCGGGGAAAACTGGTTTCAGTTTGTATCCTTTCGTGCCGCAGGCTTGGGAGACGTCAAGAAATACACCCGAACGTATTGGCTTATGTTCGAGTGCTTTTTCGACCACATCTGTTATTCGATGAAACCAAACTGATGTTCGGCAAAAGACGCTTTTCTTCGACGATCGGCTTTAAGCATTTGAGCATAATCTTTTCGAACACTTTTGACTTTTTATCCGTCGGTGGCTTTCAGGGCTTTAGAACCACAGTAACTTCGGCGACCTGCCATTGGCTGGGTACTTGTTCCAACCTAAGCGCTGCGTTTACAAGATATAAAAATTTGTAATTAAGTCGTGGCCTGGTAAGCACAATTTGACTTGAGGGATTTTATGATATACCTCGCGTCATTCTGTATTCCCCGGTCATTTCCAGAGTATTGCTTTCTACAGGTAGCGGTTATCCTTTAAATGGCTTGAAGGTTTCAGCAAGATATTCAACAAAAACGTCAGCCTTTTCTTTATAACCTTTCGCCCATTTGTTTTTGATTTTTCTTTATTGGTGGTACCCGCGGTTTAAGTTTTTCAATGCCCTTAAAACTTCCAAAGGGAGTCATTCGACTCCCTGTCAGCGGTTAGGTATGAACGAACCTCTGATTTTAGAATTCTCTGATAGATTTCTGCAGTGGGTTACATAATCGGTTTAAATATGTCTTATGCTGCGGCGATCGACCTTGTTGCCATTCGTTTACAGGCTTTTCGTAACTTCTTTACCAGCTCTTTCATTTCTGGTGGATAATTTATGGAAAAACTGTGCGACACTACTTTCTTGAATTTCATTCCTAAAACCTACCCAGTTTGTCCTTCTATTCGTAAGCCTAGGTGATTCAGGCTTTTTAATAAGAGTTTCACTCATCTTCAATGATCTGGGGAAAGATCAAAGATCAGAGCTCTCTCTGACTTTAATGAAGCAATCAGATATGCCTTTTGCAATGAAAAAATCGATGACGTCAGGTGTGCCAGTTGAGTAAAAGTTGCAACCGCAATCCATACATGCTTTGTAGAGAATTTTTCCTCTCTGAGAAATAAACCTTTAGCCCCAAAATGTGTGTTTGTCGTTGAAGTCACCACCAATAAGAAACATTGTTCCGAGGTCATTAAAAATGATGATGAACTGCTCCGCCTGCCACGGTCAACGCGGTTGGCCATAAACTGAAGATGAAGAATAATTTGTATTCCTAACGCGCACTGTGCTGACTTGTATCGTCTCAAGCTCTACTCTTAATCCCGGAGAGTGTTGGATACTCTTCTTCTTCTTTGGCGCTACAGTTCATAGCGAACCTGGGCTTCATTCAAGGAACCTCTCCAACTGGCACGGTCTTTCGCCAGCAGTCTCCAGTGCCGCACGCCTTGTTGGTTAAGGTCCTCTTCCAATTGGTTGCGCGACCTTAAGTTTGGCCGTCCTCGACCGCGTCGCCCCTCGGGGTTGGATTCATAGACCTTCCGGCCCGGAGCTGTGTTTTCCATACGCTTAATATGACCTAGCCATCTTAGGCGTTGAATCCGAAGTCGCCGTGCTTTGTTCATGTCGCTGTATAGCCCGTACTGTTAAGTCTTCTCATCCACTCTCCATTTATGCAGGTCGGGCCGAAAATCGCACGCAAAATTTTTCTCTCAAAACGACCAAGGGCCTCCTCATCCGCTTTCATAAAGCTCCATGTCTCTGCGCCATAGAGCAGGACCGGGATGATAAGGGTCTTGTATATGCTCCCCTTGGTTTTTCTAGAGAGGGCTCTGCTTTTTATTTTCCTCCCGAGCCCAAAGAAACAGCGGTTGGCAAGAGTTATTCTGCGTTTGATTTCGGCACTGATGTCGTTTCTGCATGTCACTGCGGAGCCTAGGAAGTCCTTGACTACCTCGAAATTATACATGCCAATATGTGCACCCTGGCTAAGACGCCGGTGGTTCGTGTCCTTTTTCGACGACAGCATATATTTCATTTTGCCCTTATTTACCGCCAGTCCCATTTTAGCCGCTTCCGTCTCAATGCTCGTAAAGGCCTCAATGACATCTCGCTGACTTCGTCCAATTATATCAATGTCATCGGCATATGCGAGCAGTTGTATGGACTTGAAAAAGATGGTGCCCCTCGTATTGACCAGTGGGTTTTGCACTATCCTTTCAAGGACGATGTTGAAAAAGTCACACGATAGCGTGTCGCCCTGTCTAACACTTTTTTTGACATAAAAGGTATCGATTAGGTCGCTTCCGACCCTGATGGAGCAGCGAGAGTTCTCCAATGTCATCCTGCACAATCTGACGAGTTTGGCAGGGATGTCAAAACTAGACATGGCGTTGTATAGCTCGTCCCTATTGATACTATCGTATGCAGCCTTAAAGTCGACAAACAGATGGTGGGTGTCGATCTGGGATTCGTTTGTTTTTTTCAGGATCTGCCGCAGTGTGAATAATTGATATATAGTGGACTTCCCGGGCCTGAAACCACACTGATATGGACCAATCAGTTTATTAACGAACGGTTTCAAGCGCTCGCACAGAACAGGAGAGAAGATTTTATAAGCGATGATCAGAAGACTTATTCCTCTGTAGTTGGCGCAGACAAAGGGGTCTCCTTTCTTGTGGATCGGGCAAACGATACTAAGATTCCATTCATCGGGCATGCATTCCTCTGACCATATCTTACGGATGAGCTGGTGTATACTCCGAACCAGGTCATCTCCAGCTGCCTTAAAGAGCTCGGCAGGTAGTCCGTCTACTCCAGCAGCTTTGTTGGACTTAAGCCTTGAAAAAGCATTCCTAACTTCGTCCAGGTCAGAGGACGGAATTCTCTGCTATCATCGTCCATTGTGAAAGGATTATTCTGCCTGACAGCGGGATCTGTTTCGTCATCGCCGTTATACAGTCTGCAGAAGTAGTCTTTCCAGATTCTTAGTACCGACTGTGAATCCACTACTAGGTTTCCATTTTCGTCCCTGCAGGCTTCCGTTCTGGTCTTATATCCCTGGCATGTTTGTTTTATTCGTTGATAAAACCTTCGAACGTCATTCCTGCGATAGCATCTCTCCATCTATACGATCGCGAGCTTCTCATGCTCCCTTTTTTTTGTTCCTCTTCTGCTCATAATGCTCACGAGCAGCTCTCGTCCTTCTATGCAGCGCCTCTTGATAAGCTTGCTGCTTGCTGCGTGTGCTCTCCTACACTCGTCATTGGTTTTTTGTTGGTGGCGTTTTGAAACCCAGTACCTCAGAAGCAACACTTTCCAAGGCTTGTTGACAACGGGTCCATTGTTGTTGTACGGTCTGAGCAGGTGTTGGAGGGTTTTCCTAGAGCTTAAGGGAGACGCGATTGGCATAGGCTCCGGCGGTCTCTTGCGATTGTAGCGTTGCGCATATTGGAAGTCGCAACCTGGCTGCCACAAGATAGTGGTCCGAGTCAATGTTGGCTCCTCCAAAAGTTCGCGCATCCAGAATGTCGGATGCGTTGACGGTTGATTGATCCGGAGATCGCCAGGTCCCATTGTGGATGTTGAGATGTGCGAAACGCGTGCTAGCAACTAGAAGATTTCGCCCCGTTGCGAAGTCTATCAGCCTAGGCTGTGCTTGCCAATAACCCTATCAAAGGCGACTTCCTTGCCCAGTTTTGCGTTAAAGTCTCCCAGTACGATTTTAACATCGTAGCTGGGACATTAGGCATATGTCCTATCTAGTAGGTCGTAGAAGTCGTCTTTTATAGCGTCATCCTGGTCCTCGGTAGGGGCATGAGCGCAAATTAGGCTGATGTTTGCGAATTTAGCCTTGATGCGGATTGTCATGAGGCGTTCGCTTACATGCCTGAAGCTCAAGAATTTTTGCCTAAGTAAACCTCTAATAACAAATCCGCATCCGAATAAGCGTTGTCTTCTGTCCTGGTAGCAGTCGCCGTAGTAGATATCACAGTTTCTCATCCTCTTTTTGCCCGGTCCATCCCATCGCACTTCCTGGATTGCGGTAATATCTGCCTTATAACAGTCTAGGGCCTCCGCAAGTTGTTCGGCTGCACGTGGTCTGTTGAGGGACCTTACATTCCACGTACAAAGCCGAATATCATTCTACCGTTTCCTTTTGTTGTTTCCTGGGTCGTCATCGGTTAATCCATCCTTTTTTTTGTTTCCGGGGCTTTTGTTGGGTTTTTTGGCTTGTTGGTTTTTTCCCAGGTATGGCTTGCCGGGCCATAGCCTAACCGTCACTTATCCTGTTTTGTGGCGCAGAAAACTCGCCATTCGCCCTTTTCCGTTCCCAATTTCAATATAGAAATCCCCAGGTGGCACCACGAGGAGGTGGAAATAGGGCTTACTAACAGAGCTGCTAGATGTTCGGCTGCAGTGGCTTCTGCTCGCTATTTTACGAGCCAGCGCATATCGGATACGCTACCCCTACGAGGCCTTTGTTAGTCGTTTACCACTGTTCAATATTATCTTTAAGAAATAACGATCCGCCTCGCGTCCCTCCCGATGGATGGTAAGCGTGGTAGGCATGATAGCCTCTAAACTTAGCACGCGTTTGCGATGTCAGATGGGTTTCAGAAACCAAGCATATGTCAATATTTCTTTGTTTAGTGAATATTTCTAACTCGTAAAGTTTTGTGGAAGCTCATTGGCGTTCCAAGCGAGTGTTTTTAGAAATTCCATATTGGACGCGAACGAGGCCTATTTTCGAGAGTTTTGATTTGATTTCCTCGAAAATAAGCTGATTTGTCTTGTTTTGTTCTTCAAGCTTAGCAAGAATAACAGACAAGACATTCAAGACTGAATCAGGCGGTGTGCTACTGGTTGTACTTGTTGATGCCGTCTTTGTGCCTGGTTTTATTTTTACTGGCGTAGTTTTAGTGTTCGGACTCTTGTCGCTACCAATCTTTCAAATCTTTTCGCGAGTACCCGCCATGTCCAGTTTTTTCATTGCTGGCTCATTTATTTTGTCCCGCCGCTTTTGTAGCATCTTAGCTACTTCACAGTTGGCGCAGGCTACAGGGGCTGTTTTAAATAAAGACACTCCTTCGTCAGATGTGGTCCGAGCACTTAACACAACGCTGTTCTTTTTTACAACATGACTGCGTGTGGTTGAATTCCTGGCATCGTTTATATTGAGGAACTAATTTCGTTCTTCGGGGAGACCGCGTTTTGTTTTGATTTATTTATTTATTTATTTATTTATTTGTATAATTCATCTCTGTACAGATAAGTTTTAAACTTTTCAGTTTGCACAGGCAAATAAGTACTAAAATTTTATAATGGTACAATTTCTAAGAGATAAATTCTAAGAGATAAGGAAAGGATGGGACAGAAAATAGGAAAATATGGATATCATTTCAAATGTTGTTCTTTGCAAGAAAATTAAAAAGATGATTTTAAAATTGCTGTACTGTGTTCATTGTTCTTAGATGTCGGGGAAGACGGTTCCACAATTGAACAGCATGCACAAAAAATTGTCGACTTGTCACTGAATATTTATGTCTTGGAGGAACTAATTGGAAAGATCTTTGGGAGCGTACTAATTGGATCTTACTTTTCAAATGATTGGGGATTTGTTGTGAATGATCATAAAAAGTTTTAGAAGCGTCCTGTAGTTTAAAGAAGACTGTAGAGTGCAACCAATTATCCTTTTTGTAAAAGCAGATATATGATTAAATCTGCCTAAATTACATACATATCTAGCACAGCTATTAAAGGCGGCACTAAGTTTTCCAGCCAAGTCCGACTCTAAATCTGAGAAGATTTCACACACACAATGTGATTCACGTGATCACGCCAACTTAGCTGCCCATTGAAATAAATACCCAAGTTTTTAAACTTTTTTACGACTTCAACTGGACAATTATTAATATGTACCACTGAAGTACTCTCTATTGTTCGTAAATGTCTACCGAGTTTAAGAACTTTTGTTTTTGAAGAGTCTAGCTTCAGTTGGTTTTGTTGTGACCAGGTGAAAATGGCATTCAAATCATTACTTACCGCTGTAATTCCAACTTTTTCATTAGACTGCGAAAATGTATGATATATCTGGACATCGTCCGCATAGATGTGGTATTTGCAGTTTGAAATACATTTCGAAATGTCATTGATAAAAAGTGAAAACAGAAGAGGACCCAAAACAGAACCTTGAGGTACGCCCGAGGGAACGACTAAGCGAAGTGCGAAGACTTAGATCCACAGTATACATTTTGCATACGATTGCAGAGGTTTGATGTTATTAGCTTACACACAGAATCTTGAAAACCGAATTGACGTTTTACTTTGTGCAATAAGATTGAGTGATTTACTGAGTTAAATGCTTTCGAAAAATCTAAGAACACAGCTAACGTTACAAGATCTGAGTCAAACCCTGATCTAATATCATCACTTGCTCTTAAGGCTGCAGAAATACAACTGTGCTTATTCCTAAAACCAGACTGAAACTCTGTTATCAGATGTTTCTCATCAAGAAACATTTTGATTTGTTTTGCTATCAATTTTTCAAAAAATTTGCTTAAAAAAGGCAAAATTGCAATCGACCTAAAGTCAAGATTATTCCCTGAATTTGATTTCGGAAGAGGCATCATTTTGGCACATTTCCATCTATCAGGATAATCCCCAGTGGTAAGAATTGTATTGAAAATATGGGTTATATATTTGCATACAAATGGCAAAAGTATCTTTATCATGTCTGGATGAACGCCGTCTAAACCCTGTGCTTTTCACTTAAAGAGACGATTGCCTCGCCTACAGATATGGCATCGATATTTTGTAAGAAGAAACTCCTTCGTGTATTAGGAAAAACGGTCTCAGAGACAGAATAGTCGATCTGAATATGCGTCTGTGTTGATGACTGGACGAATCTTTGGTTGAGCTCATTGAGATCAACAGTGATGTCAATCGATTCTTTTCTACTAGTAATCCCAATCTCACGAATGGTTTTCCAAAACTCTGCACTTGACTTACTCATACCAAATTTGCTTTTATAATACGCAGCCTTAGGTTTCATCGCTATCAGCTTCCTTTTTTTCGCGCGCAATGGTATTAACAACATCAATTATTTTGAAGCCATTACTTTTTAATAAGATAAGGGAATGTTAAAACCATGCACGGAGAAGCTGACCCGTGCATGACTGTGCCAGTATACATATTTCTATTTCACTCATTTGAGTCTTGGCTACTGGTTGCAGCGTGTGATACCGTATTTTCTAAATCCAATATTTCTACGAGTATATTCTAAGCATTAATCCGATCCGTTTTATCCGAGGCTTGGGGTTGTTTCGGAGTTTGAGGTTTTTACGGTTACGGCTTACTAGACCGTAGCCCAACCGGCTAATCCTGTTTTTTTTTTTTTGTGCAGAAGGCTCTCCATTCGCCTCTCCGCGTCTGTAATTTCCATAGGAAAACTTCAGATGGCACCACGAGGAGGTGCGGATGCGACTCACTAACAGTGCCGCAAGATTTTCGTCTGGGGTGGCTCTTCTCGCTTTTTAGCAGGCCAGCATCCATCGGATAGATGCTACCCCTACGTGGGGCCTTTGTTAGTCCTTTGCCATCCCGGAACAACGACATGAGTTCCGAAATCAAACGCAGAATCACTTTTGCCAATCGCTGTTTCTTTGGGCTCAGGAGGCAATTGAGTAATAGAGCCCTCTCCCCTGTAGAGCGAATGGACTCCACGTTTATCATCAACTCACCTCGAACCGTTGTTGTCTACTTCTTCTGGACCCACGTTTCTTTGACCCAACTGTCGAAGTATCAGATCGCTTGGGTTTCCGTTCGTTTTCTTTTTTACTGCACATTGCCATTCCTAAAACTGTTCAGCTACCATTGCCATTGCGCCTGAAACATCTCAGCCTACCGAAAATTTAATTATTAAATATGGTGATTGCAAAAACAATGTACTTAATGATGTCTGAATCTTATGCTGCTTGACTCTCACCTGAGACTGACTGGCGCAAATGGAATGAATATCTACAGACGACGTATATGACAGTGACTATTTCGGACCTGATGCAATGATCAAAAAACCAAACAAATTTGCCGAGAAGGCAGATTATGTCCAAACGCATCCCTATGGTTTTATAATCGCGCGCTTTACTAATTGCCTGACGGGGTGGCCGTGATGCAGTGGTGAACATCATCGACCGCCAAGCGGAAGGTCTATAGTTCAAATTCGCTTCGTAGCCAAGAAAAAGTAATTCCTGTACGGACAAAAAGTATGCAACGCAGGGAAAGTGACGATACGTACTGCCTGCAGGCGTAACACTCACAGTATATGGTCAACTGAAATTCATCCTCTGCGTATGCAATATTAAAAAGTGCTCGAACGAATTAATACGGACTATAACCAACCCGGAATTTGGTCGGCTCTCGTCCTATCTAGGAGACAACCACCTCTGAGAGTAGTGAACGAACATCAACGACCCAACCACTGCACTCCGTTCAGGTTGTGTGTCTATAGGCACATCATAAGAGAATATAAACTCTTGAACCTGCGCGAAAAAGGTGCTCACTTTGAGCTTCCTCATTACCGACTAACAGGAACCTGTAGACGACGAGATTGATATTGCTAAATAAATACTTTTCGAGAAAAATAGAGTCACCTTCAGTTTTTAAATAAACCAGGTACCGGCAGACAGGACACTGAAGTAATTGATTAAAAAACCCAACTGTTGATGAAAGAAAATTACAGAATATCTGTAAGTTTTGCATTGGAACAACAGAGTTCGTGCTGTAAAATCCAGCGATGCGAATATATTAAAAACTGGGTGGGTCGCAGGGCATCCAAGTTGAAGCGAAGCGATCCATTTTAAAACTCCGTTTATTATTTTATCAGTGCGCGTGAGCAATCATAATCTAATGTTTAGCGGGACCTTAAAACATGGTAACTGAGTTTCCCTATCGATTGTAAAAAGAATTGTGGATCTATGTTAATTCGTCCATTGGGCCTACGCTAGCTGGTGGTCATCGAAAACAGACCATCGGCATATGTTTGAAATTTTTCCCTGTATTCTTTCATTCAGGTATTGTGCAGGTGCGGAAGGACGATCGTATCAGTGAGTATCCATATGAATTTATGTTTGTGATATTTTAATCTATATCCTTACGGTCCGCGGCTATTCCAATCAAATGGATAGCAGAGTTGATAGTGTTCAAAAAATGGCGCCTGTAAAAACAGACTTCTACCACTTGGACCCCTAAACGGGCAAAAAAGTCGTCGTATTTCGTTGACAGAGCTGTTTGACGACCAGGGTTAGAACGTGCTTTCCGAGGCATGATTATTGAAGTCTAAAGGAAAAAAATATATTTTTATTTTCACAAACTTTTCTCTGAGTATTTACTATCACCATGTCAAATTTGATTAAAACCGTTTAAGCCTTCTGCGTTGTTTTATTATCAAAATGCGGATGCGCGTGATTTCTAAGGTTAAGTCTCCTCTCGATGCCTTTTATTGACATGTCCAATTTGGTCAAAATCCGTCAAAGCGTTTAGGAGGGATAGTCTGTCAACGGAATACATTTTGGGGTGTAAGGAGCTTCGCTCCAATAATATATTTTAATGATCAGTCAACTTATATGCATGTAAGTGGTATGTATATACCAATTACCGCCTTTTTATCTAGTCAACAAATGAAAGCATTGGACATACATATGGACATACTCGGTTTTCTTTGAATTCTTTAATCTCTCTTAGCTATATTGTAAAAACCTAACGTCTTGCAATTAGATTCAACGGGATAAATATAACGTTTTCTTGGGAAATTCGGACATTGGATATTGAAGCCACGTCTGGCGTCAATTACTATGTGATCAATTTAGTGGACGGTTAATTGACCTATTGACCGCCAGCTCCGTTATGGATGTTGTTATGCGGGAAGATTTATCTCCGTCTTGAAACCGAGTTGCGTGAGGCCATTGTGGAAAGTGATACCGCCGTGCCATGATTTGGCGCTCCTCGCTCAGTTTCGCATTTGTCGCTGCACAATTTTTGTATTATAACTGTTTCCTGAAGTCTAGGTCCTGTATGAGGGTCGTACAATTATTCTTTTATTGAGGCGAAGCGTAAGCGAAGCCTCTCTCTACTCGACTCCAAGGAAAAAGCGTTCGTCCGCGAACTGTTCGAAAACGTGATGTCCGATTGTAATGAAATGTTGCACAGTGACATATCTTAGCATTTCGCAGTTGCATTGATTGTGGATAAGGCCAAATTTTGCGTCGGTCACGAACCATGGTCACAAATGTCCAAACTTTCGAGCGCGCGCCGATTTTTCATTGAGTTCAAAAATGTTTACTTTTTGCACATCCCCTTTATTTTGAGATTCTTTAACGCCGTCCCACGTCCGTGGTAACCGTAACGATAGAGCAATGAGTGATTTAAAAAACGGTTTAAAGAACGGTTTAATTAATTAGTTAGAGAGGTTTCTTGTACGCTTCGCCTCAATATTTTGGTGTAGGAGCGGATAACTAGCTCGGTCCACCGCCCTAGTACTGTCATCCTTGTCATCTGTAATGGCGCAAATGCAGGTTAGTAGATACATATGTGCAACTACCCTCTAACATAAGTAGGCTTAACATGACACAATCGTAATCAATCACCATAAGCCTATAATCAACCCCACATAAACCAATTCTGAATCATTTTGACGATATTTAAACATCTTACTTGCGAATATTAACCAAGTTAAGCCATTTATCTAATGAACCATTCTTTATTGCGATAAAAAAATCTAAACATTCATTAACGACTATCCCGCAGCCTGCTTTCTTTCCAACACGATCAAGCCCTTCGATAAATATAATCGATGTATATATTAAGCATATTAAATTCACTATATGTCAGCCTTGACCCTGAGCTGGAAAACTGAATATATTTGTCCATAGCAAAATCATGTGTTGTTCTTTAAAAAAAAGGAAAAGTTAACTATGAGACGGATATTAGTGAAATTCGTCTTTATGCGTATTGTTACTTACATGTCTAATGGCAAGATATTTTGCCTCAGCATAAGTTCCTCGTATTATTTAATTTTTTGTTCCATTCGTTTCGTTATATTTAAGTAGGAAGCAGTGCTCTGTTTAGGAACCCACAATCCGTTTAAGGACTCTAATGGTAATCCCTTTTTTTTAATGTTTTTATTTTTTTTATTTTTAAGATAACCAACGTTTTATCCGGCAGAGGCTTGTAGTAGCTTATCCGTATTGCTATACTCGGGACATGTACTAACATATGTACATACATCGAAACATTTTAACACAATGCATTATTAGCATTTTTTAATTGAAATGATTTCATTACATAGCAATTGTTTATTTAAATTAAAAAATCCGTGTATTATAACTACTTATCTAACTTCGTATACTAATGTGATGAAATGGATTTACGAATAAGGTTATTTAAGTTATGCTGCATGTGTACATAAACTAATGTGTTTTTGGCAAGCTTGGCATAAAAATATGCAATTGTTTTTTTATGTCCTTGATAAATAAATTTTCCTTCTGCATCGAATTGCTTTTTAGTTCTGTACCGCCACGTGTGTTTTGCGCATACGAGTGCGTTTTCCTGAGTCGTGTGGCTGCACATGCCAGTGTATCGTTACTTTCTCTCTCACTTATTGTGTTATCTTCATACAATCTAGATGAAACCAGATTTCCTGTTAAGCGCTTTAAAACACCTGCACTACTAGTACTAGCACAAAGATTAATATTTCTTACTGGTCTATCTAGGCGAAGCGGAACACCTTCTTTAGTAAAAATGATGGTAATAGGCTTAACCGAATCAGAGCTTTTCGTGTAATTTATTTCGGGGAGTTTGGAAATACTACGTACACCTTTATATTTCCTTTTCTCACTTGGCTTTAGAACTACTGGGGGAGGTTTAGTTAAAGGCGATTTTCCAGCTAAATCCAACCAATTTAATACACGGTCGGCTAACTTTTCTTCGGAATTGTTTCTACTACTTAAAGGAGAATTACCTTTAGTGGTTTTTACCTCTCCGTAAATGTCGTATTTCCATCGAAATTGATCAACGGCCGCATTACGCGAAGAAAATCTCCGGCAGCTCCTTTTTGATAACGCTATTGGTGTTAGGCCATGTTGACAATGGGTTTTGGATAAGCCAAATAATAAGAAATCATTGTTAAGAACTGGTGAATTGGATAAAACAGTTTTTTGGTCTGATTCTAAAAAAAGCATGAAAATATTAATTATTAATCAATATTCTTAGTTTTATTACTCACCGCATTTGTTTTGCTGAATTGTACATATTTCAGATTTATATTTAGGTTTGTAATCCAAAAGAAAATGTCGATGTCCCGAGTCTAACCAAACGGATTTAATAAATAACGGCCTACAAGACGATTCCCATATTGGAGAATAATTCATTTCTGGTACTACTTTATTGTTACTCATTTAAATACGTCCCAAAAGTATCTCATCAGCTCCACCGCATGTCATTGACTAAACGAATCGCGGCGAAAATGTCTGTTGGTGGTTTCTAAATGGCATACAAAGGTGGGGGAAAAGCAACTTGTAGTAGATACATTTAAATATTTTAGTCGATTGTACTCTGCTTCTGCATAATCCCTGTTGTTTTTGCATGTGGTTGATTCAAACTTACACAATAACAGTTGCATGCAACTAAATTAAGTATTTCCAACACGCGACGTCCGCCCTTACTTTCGCATGCTTGGTGAAAAAACTAATAAATTTCTTTTCTCCCCCATTTAACAGAAGCTTGCGTACGTATTAGTGCTAGGATTTATGTTCCGAAATATGGTAAAAAATTAAGTTCAATACCACTTGTCACATATTGCATTTGCATGAACTTACATACATATATACTACATAGATATCTATGTATGTGAAAAACAAAAACAATAGAAAAGGATTTCTGTAGGCTAAGAAAATAGCAATGCTATACTACGAGTATTACGTACATACATACAACTTATTTCTAAAATTTTATAAGAAAAAATCTGCACCTTGTGCTGCATGTGAGTTCTTCTTTTTTGTTTAAACAATTAGCAACACAAAGCAAGAAAACTAACAACACTTATCGCCCTATGTATTTCGTTTTGAGAATGTCAATAGCCATATCCTTTATAATACATAGTAGGACCTTTTCTTAAATTGTTTTCTTGTGGATGGTTAATTTGGGCAGGCGTTTTCATTATTGGATACTAATTTTGCAAATAGTACAAATACTAACTAGATAGATAGATAGGATAAGGGGGTGGGACAGAGTCGCCTGATCACTGCGGCCATGAGTGGGCCTATTGTGATGTCCCCCACTTACAGTTCACTCAGAAAACCTGAGTTCGTGATAAAACTTAGTATGCTTTGGAGTGAGCTAGCAGCGATTCCTTCTGCTTCAAGATAATACTTGCCTAGGTGACGATGACGTGTACTGACCAGGCAGTTACAGTGGCATAATATGTGCTCTGCTGTTTCTTCGTCTTCATTACACATTCGGCAAGTGTCATCTTGTATGATGCCCATTGTTTTGAGGTGTTTATTAACTGGGCAATGTCCAGTAAGGAAACCTGTGATTAAACGAATCTGACACCTCGAAAGCATGAGAAGTTGTTTCGTTCTTTTGAGGGATGTAATTGGGAGGAACAGCTTGGCTTGTCTACTACCTTTCGTTTGTAACCAGTAGTGATCCGTCGTGTTCCTTAACCAATTGTTTATGCAGCATTTGGTGGTGCTAATGGGTATGCCGCAGAAAGGCCGTGGCATCATAAATGGTGATGCAGAGCCTTTCCTTGCTAGTAGGTCCGCCTTTTCGTTACCTGTATGGCCGCTGTGTCCAGGTATCCAAATGAGATGAACTCTGCTTGTACTGGCCAGCTGGTGAAGTAGTTGTAGGCAGTCCCATACCAGTTTGGAGGTGATTTCAAAGCTCTTTAGAAGTGCAGCCTTGCTGTCAGAGAGAATGTAAAGTTTTTGTTAAGTATATTTCTGTTTATATTTTCTCTGAGGCAGAGTTCTATAGCAAATATCTCTGCTTAAAAAACGGAGTTATATATTTCCATGCTGACGTAGATGCATGTGCCTGTATTTGCTCCGTACACTCCAGCCCCAACGCCTTCGTCGGTTTTGGAGCCATCTGTGTACCACACGTAGGATCCACGATTGAAGGAGGGTCTATCCTGTTCCCAGTTTTGTCGGTTGGGGAATGTGACCTTGCAGTTTTGGCTGAAGTTGTATCTGGAGAGACAGTTGTCTGTGAGAGATATCTTTAGGATTTCATGCCTGTTTATTTCGCTAAGGATATCAGGGTGAAAGAGCCTACGGTTAGAGTCATCCTCCACGATCAGTCTATGGGCGAAGACCATTGCTTCTTTCTTCAGTGAGAGATGAAGAGGTGGCTGGTCTGTGATGACTTCTAGTGCTGCTGTGGGGGTTGTTCTCATGGCCCCAGTGATACAGATGCAAGCTAGTCTTTGCAATTTGTTGAGCTTGGCTTGCACTGATACTTGTTTTGTTTTGTGCTACGAGACGGGCGCAGCATATGTAAGAATTGGTCTGGTGATTGCTGTATATAGCCAGCGGGACATTTTGGGGTTTGTGCCCCAGTTTTTGCCAGTGGGACTTTTGCAGGTCCATTAAGAGATCCTGGCTTTCTCAATGGTCTTTGTAATGTGAGAGTTCCAAGTGAGCTTTTCGTCTAGAGTTATCCCTAGATATTTGACTTCTTTTGAGAACTCTATCGCTTCACCAAAGAGGGTAGGTTTAGTAAGTTTGTGCCTATTCCTTCTTTTGGTGAAGGCGACTTTGGTGCTTTTCCTAGGATTGACAGTTTGCAACAAGGTTTAGTGCCCGTTGGAGGAATTCCGAGACTGTGTCTTCGAATTTGCCTCTAATCAGGATCACTATGTCGTCAGCGTAGCCATGGACATAGAAGCCATTGCTGCTAAGTATGCTTATTAGTTCATTAACCACGATGGACCACAGGAGTGGTGAGAGAACCCCGCCTTAAGGGCATCCTGTGGCGGCGATTACGCTGATTTTGTCAATGCCTAGTGAGGTGTTTATTTTCCTGTTGCTAAGCATGTGTTGGATCCAATTGCACGTGGTATTGTCCACCCCTGTGCTGAGGATGCAACGTTTTATTTGGGTGTATTCGGTGTTATCGAAAGCACCCTCAATATCGAGAAAGCAACCTATCGCAATTTCTTTGTCGCTCAGAGATTTGTTGATCCGGGCAGTTAGTTCCTGAAGAGCATGCGTGGTCGATTTCCCAGGCTGGTAGGCATATTGGTTTTTGTGAAGTTGTGATCTTTTCAGTGCACCGTCCCTGATATGCCTATCCAGGATTTTTCCATTGTTTTTAGGAAGAAAGAGGTAAGGCTTATCGGTCTGTAGGACTTAGGAAGGTCTGTGGGTCTACGGCCTACTTTGGGAATGCGTCCCCATGCATAGCTGGTTCTAAAGATGTTAATGAGCATGGGGCTGATTTGCGCACTCCCCTTCTGAGGAAGGGCTGGGAAGATGCCATACTCCCCCGGGGATTTGTATGGGTCAAATGAATTGATGGCCCATTTTATGCTTCCCTCGTGAAAGATCGTTCGTGCTCTTTTCCAATCCTCCCTATTGGGTCTAGTTGCCCTGATCTGCGGAGGTATGTTAGAGAGATCGGAGGGAATGATGTTGGAGTATGGGAAGTGCGTACTGGTCAGAATTTTGAGTACTTCCGTACCATTTTCCGCGTAGGTGCCATCTGCTCTCCTCAACAGTCCAATTTGATTAGTGTGCTCTTTGGCGAGAACTGTTCTAAACGTCTGAAAGACTGCTGCAGAACTTTTTCCATGAGTCTCTTTTGGCTCTTCTAATCTCTTGGTTGTAGTTGGTGAGTGAGGCACGATACTGCGTCCAGTCACCAGTCCGTTTAGCTCTTTTGAACAGTTTTCTGGTCAGTGCTTTTAGCTTGGCCAGATTGCTGTTCCACCACGGAGCGGTACGGTGGCCTGACTTAACTTTCTCTGGGCAAGCGTTGTGAAAAGCAGATAGGATGGTAGCATTGAGGCTGTCACAGCAAAGTTCAAGGCTGTCTATGTCTCTGATGTTGTTTGGACAGTTTCCGATCGTTTGTGCGATTTCTAGGCTATAAGTGTCAGAGTCTGGCGCTCTCGGTTGTCTATTTTTTTTTTTTTTTTTTTTTTAGAGACTCGCGCAGGTTCAAGAGTTTTTATATTCTCTTATGATGTGTTGACACACACAACCTGAGCGGAGTACAGTGGTTGGGGTCGTTGATGTTCGTTCACTACTCTCAGGGCTGGTTGTCCTAGACCTAGATAGGATGAGAGCTGACCAAATTCCGCGTTGGTTATAGTCCGTAGTAATTCGTTCAAGCACTTTAGTATTGCATACGCAGAGGATGAATTTCGGTTGACCATATACTGTGAATGTTATGCCTGCAGCAGTACGTCTGGTCACTTTCCATTCTCAACAGCGTTGCATACTTTTTGTCCGTATAGGAACTACTTTTTCTTGGCTATGAAGCGAATTTGAATCATAAACCTTCCGCTCGGCGGTCGATGATGTTAACCACTGCACCACGGCCACCCCTTACTTACCTCTATTACTTACTTACTTATCAGGCCTGCGATCTATGGAGGATCTGAGCCTGAGTTATAGCAGCCTTCCATCCTTGACGGTCCCGGGCACACTGCTTCCAGTTGTCAAGACCAAGATGAATTACATCCGCGATTACTTGGTCTTTATACCGGAGGTTCGGTCTTCCTCTTCTTCTCGAACCAGGAGCCTCGGAGTCGAAGAGCCTCTTAGCTGGAGCGTTGATGTCCATGCGCTCGATGTGGCCGAGCCAGTGTAGTCGACGGATCCTTGCCTTCCGGACTACATCCACATCTTGGTACAGCTCGTAGAGTTCGCGGTTGTGTCTTCTTCTCCATTCACCTTCCTCACAGACAGGACCAAATATCCGGCGCAGAATTTTTCTTTCGAAAGAACCCAAACTCAGCTCCGCTGTCCTGCTCATCGTCCAGCTTTCGGCTCCGTACAGCAAGACTGGCATAATGAGCGTTTTGTAAAGCATGACTTTGGTCTTTCGAGTGAGGAGTCTCGTTCGTCTTAGAACATATGTTCTAGTAATTCTATCTCCTGCTTTTATGCCAAAACTGATCTGTCGATGGTCTGACATCGATGTTTCTGTTGAGACACGCCAGTTTAGAATAGAGATGCCTATGAACGGGGTAGTTAGGGTGAGGTCTAATACCTCTTCTCTAATTCTATTCATAAAGGTGGGATTATTTATACGGTTTATGATATTGAGGTTGTTCCCGAATATGAATTCTAATAGGTACTCGCCTCTTTTGTTGATGCCCTAGCCTCTCCATGCTGTGTGGTGGGCGTTGGCGTCACAGCATATGATGATATGTAAGCCTCTTCTTCCAAGGTGGTCGAGAAGATCCTGCAGTGGTGTGAAGCTGAGATCCATGGAGTCGCCCGCGAGGTAGGCTGAGCAGATTACGGCTTCTGACCTACCTTCCGCAGTAGATAGCTGGATGGTGGCAGCTGCCAGGTCCTTATTCGAAAATTCTGGAATGGGAATGGCTTTAATATTGTTATTAAACATTATGCAGGCTCCAGGTCGTCCTTCATCTGTGGAGTCGTAGAGCAGCTCACCTGATAGTCCTTTGATCAGGTCCTTAATAGTGTATGGTTCCTGGATAAAGGCTATATCGAGGTGCTTTTTGTAAAATCTATGGCTCAGTACCGCGGACGTGGTCTTTGCATGCTGTAGATTTACTTGGATGCACCTTAATCCCGGTAAAATGGATTCAGTGAGGTACTGGCAGGGCTGCTAGTGTTAGTAGTTGGCCCAACCATAGGGCTGACTCCTGAAGTCTTGGTTGCCCGAGATGTTTCTTCAGGCAGCCTTGACGTTTGGGGTGCTTTCGTTGTTTCTATGGCTGGTGCACTAACGCCAGATGCAATGGTTGTTGTTCTCTGGTTTGGCTTATGCTCTCCAAGTTCCTCACTCCCTTTCTTGAGCATGGCCGGTATACTTTGAACATCGCACTTCGGATGGGCGTGTACCCTGTCTTTAGTTTTGTTGTCCGCAGTTATCTTTGCCTGCTTTTGGAACTCCCTAACTAACTAACTAACCAACTACAAACTACGTTTTTTTATTCTTCCGTCCTTCTTTGAAACTGAGTAACGTCATATAAAATTTCCTATTGGAAAAACAGTTTTTTTTTTTTTTTAATGTGCACCTGCTACTTTGAGCGTTTGTCCTTTCGCTTTGTTTATTGTAAATTGTAAATTTTGGGAAAGCTGCACGCTTTTAAACTTAAATGGCAAATTGGCCGGAATCATTGTAATACGGGGAATTAAAATTTTTTTTTCTTTTCCCATTCCAGTGACAATTATAGTTTTTATACTATTGTGTCCCAAGTGACTACGTTGTATCTATGTATTATTATTTACCCTTAATTTGTCAAGATTTCTCATTAGCAGGACCTATTGATAACTTTTAGACTCAGCTTATAGTAAGGCCGACCTGTTGATTCCAAAGAGTTGAGAAGCTTTAGAGGGCACGACGTTACTTATTCAGTGTCCAAAACATTGTCTACCGAGAGATCAGCTAGGATTCTGATCTGTATTTTGCAGCGTCCTTATTATAATCGCAAACATATTTGATAGCGTTCAGTACGCGCAAGCCTCGACAATTATATGGGCGTTAAATATTTTTAACAAAACAGACGGATAAGAGACAAGCCAAACTGCTAGCGCTCTTCTACGATATAGCGGATACACGTGCGTCAGTTTGGATACCTAATCTCTATAGTACGCTTATGAGGAAATTTTTTTCCGATCTTTTAAGCGAGGGCATTCCAAATTTGCAGGATGGTATGAATCATGTTTTTTACAATAAATTCATGGAGTGTCTTTTTACTGTTTGGTATTCTTGCAACTACATCATGTCTATCTATCGTACTTTGTTCCGGCAGCAACTCATCAACTATCTTAGCCCAAATTAGATTATATGTATGTGAAATATAAATCATTGCGCCATAAGCACATGCGTCCTGTGTATATTTATGTAAATACCGAGGGCTATTTACAAACGTAGACGGTAAAATAACCAATATACTTTAATTATTTGGATTAACATTAGCGTCATTTGCTAGAGCATCTTGAAGATGAAAGCAGTTATCCACTTTTGGTTTGGCTTGATTCAATCGTTCGCTTTCAACTTTTAGGTACATGCCAACATAAAACTGATGCAAACCATCGTGATATAAAATTTAAATCATTTTCTCGAATCATGATATTGAAGGCTTCAAAATCCATGTACGATACTGTTTCATCGAGTAAGGACAAGTCGGTTACAGAATTGGCTTTTGGTATTTGAAAGTGCCCTTACCCCTTGCTAAACAGTAGCGGATACACCGGTTAGTATGTCATCTCGGACGCTTAAAATAATATGACGGGAAGCAAACTGTTCGCCTGAGAGCATGGCTTCGACTTCAATGATTAACGATGCATTGCACCTTCTTTAATGTTTCCCAATTGCATAACTAACTTGTAATCTTCTCCCGGTAATCTTTTCAAAGCTGTTTTAATCATGTAGTATTCTCAGAATTTTTAGGACGGTATTACTTTCAACCCCTCGAACATTTTGACATTTTCGTCTCCCATGAAATAAATCTGTAAAAAGCTAATTCTGTGATTGATTTGGTATTGAAATTATATTTCATTATTCTTTTCAAAAAAACCCCGTCACTTAATGCTATTGTACAAAACTAAACATTTTAGAGGTTCGTCTAGCTCTGGAGGTGATGGACATAAAACTTTACAACGAGAAGAACATTTCCATTTTAGTGCTTCAAAATGTCTATACTTTTTATCCAATCCATTTGCCCTATTAGGATTAATCAATGGTTAATATAGTTGAAATGGTCATAATAAAAAGCCTCTTTTGTGACTGCCGACAATACGTCGTGGTTGTGACTCTTCATGGGTTACTGCAGTTACAGGTGGTTCGTGACGTTCAACATTTTAAAACCGACATGCCCGAGTTTGCCATTTAAGCTGCGTACCGATCGGCATCTAAAATCAATTGGGCTTGATTTTGCCTCTCAGCTTCTTTGCTCATAGCAATTAGGAACTATGCACTAGATTAGGTTTATGCTTGCGAGATATATCTGAAGCATAGATAATATGTACGTCGAAATAGTAAAAATGAGAAGTGCAGGAAGAACCTTACGTTCAACAAAACTACTAAATTTTTCGAAGAATATTAGATAACAAAAGCAGAATACCTTATACAAAAAATCGAAATCATTGCAGTTTTGCTTTGGTTACAGCCCATGAATGGCCAGAGCCAAGCTTCTCTCAATCACCCATGTTGTGTGTGATTTATTTTACTGGAAAAAGCTCCTTGAAATCGTTGCAGACCAAAATATTAATATTCGCATACCTGCGACAGAGTCTCACGTGACTTCAACGCTGTGATTCCGGAAAATGAAAAACTTTCGCGGCGAAACGACGTGACATTTCTATCTTGGACTTGGTCTAATCCGCCCCCCTGTCCTGCAGATTTTTTTTTTAACTTTTTATAAACTTAAATACTATTTGCATCTAACTATGTTTCCTCATGTAACTTACAGGCAAGCATTTAGAGCATTTGTGGGGATTTTGATTGTAAGCACGTGTGGAAAGAATGGCGTTAATAGTGAGGATAAGTTTACCGACCTACTATAATAAAAGTATGTACAACAAAGCGGCTCACAAATCGCTGCTCTATGGTATTGCATATGTATAAGTATAAGTGATTTATAAAGTGCTCCTCAAATCCGAACTTTCGAGTTTAATTGTTCAAACTTTTAATTACTTTTCGTGCTATCAATTCAAAGCGCGTACAAGCGCAGTACAGTGGGGCAGGATACAAATGTATATATATGTTTACAGTGGTGTTCGCATAAATATCCCACCTACAGTTGCGAGCAAAACTAGGCAAATAAAGCAAATATCCATAAAATTGTACATAACTAATATGTATATGTATATATTTGCTTACTTACTTATTGCTGATTTTTGCGAGTTTCATCTCTAATTCCCGGAAAGCAAGTTTGTACATACATCGAATTTATTTTGTGCAGCTGCAGTTCCATTGGTCCATTTTTACAGGCAAGAAATATATTCTGGGACTGGATTCCAAAAAATAATTGCAGCACAATTCAGAAACACGAATGTATGTATGTGCACTATGTATGTATGTTTATGGCGTTACAGCTCACTGAGAACCTAAGCTTATAGCTTCTCTCAATCACCCATTTTGTGTGTGATTGTATCTTTCCATAGGTGGGGCCTACAGTTTATTGCCGATTCCGAATGGCGAACTTCGAGAAGGATTTTTATGACAATTATACTACGGGGGGTTTTGCCAGCACCCCCCGAGGAGGGACGCCGCAAAATTCGATGGCGTTGGTGTTATCGGGTTCCGAACTCGCTCATCATGCGTCAGAGTCCAACACATCAACCCCTGCGCCACGGCGTCCTCATAGATCCTCAAAGATAAAAAATACGAAACGTACAGTCTGATGCGACGAAAGAAAAATCAACATCTATAAATCAGATGGGAAGAAACATTACTTACTTACTTTACTTAGTTAGATGGCGCTACAGTTCGGGGTGAACCAGGGCCTCAACCATCAAGCCTCTCCAGCCAGCACGACCTCTGGTCAGCCTCCTCCAGTGCCGCACGCTGGTTGAGGTCCCTTTCCACCTGTGCGCGCCACCTTAGAAGCGGTCGTCCTCTGCTGCATCGCCCTCGGGGTTGGTGTCGAAGACTCTTCTGGCCGGAGCGGTGATGTCCATTCGCTTTACATGGCCCAGCCATCTTAGACGTTGGATCTGAAGACGTCTAACTAGTTCTTGGTTAAATCTCCTCCTCCACTCTCCGTTTACACAAACGGGACCAAAGATTGCACGCAGAATTTTCCTCTCGAAAATTCTCAGCGGCGTAGAGAAGGACCGGGATGATTAAGGTTTTGTAGAGGGATTTCTTAGTTTTTAGAGGGAGGGCTCTACTACTCAATTGCCTCTTGAGCCAGAAGAAGCAGCGGTTAGCAAGAGTGATTCTGCGTTTTATCTCAGCGCTGGTGTCATTGCTGCTTGTCACTATCGAGCCAAGGTAGACGAAGTTCTTGACTACTTCAAAAATATAGCTGCCGAAGGTGACATTATGACCAAGACATATATATTTGATGACAGCATATATTTGGTCTTGTCCCCGTTTACCCTTAGACCACCTTAAGCCGCTTCTGCTTCAATGCTTGCGTAAGCCTCATTGACGTCTCGCCTTGTCCGTCTAATAACGTCAACGTCATCTGCGTAGGCAAGGTATTGTGTAGACTTGAAGTAGATTGTACCTCTTGTATTGGCCACAGAGACCCGCACGAATGATGTTAAAGAAATCACATGACAGTGCGTCACCCTGTCTAAAACCTTTTTTAACATCAAAGCGGTCGGTTAGTTCACCTCCGACCTTAATGGAGCAGCGATGGTTCTCCATAGTCATCCTGCACAGTCTGACGAGTTTGGCAGGAATGTTAAAACAAGACATGGCTCTGTATTGCTCGTCTCTATAAACGCTGTCATATACGGCTATAAAGTCGACAAAAAATGGTGCGTGTCGACCTGGAATTCATGGGTCTTCTCCAAGATCTGCCGTAGTGTAAATAATTGGTCTATCGTGGATTTTGCTGGCCTGAATCCACGCTGGTAGGAACCTATCAGATTGTCCACGAACGGTTTCAGGCGCTTACACAGTATGGCAAAGAGGATCTTGTACGCAATGCTTAGGAGACTTATCCCTCTGTAATTGGCGCAGTCATAGGGGTCTCCTTTCTTATGAACCGGGCAAACGATACTGAGATTCCATTCATCGGGCAAGCATTCTTCCGACCATATCTTGCAGATGAGTTGGTGCATGTTCCTGAGCAGCTCATCGCCAGCTGCTTTAAACAGTTCCGCGGGGAGGCCGTCTGCTCCAGCAGCTTTATAAGACTTAAGTTTCAATTTCACTAGCTTACCATCGTCTAGGTCGGGTGGACGGGATTCTCTTTCGTCTTCGTCCATTGTGAAACATAAGGGAGTTGTTATTATCGTAATGGGGCTGATTTTGCGAATTCCAAATGTTGACATATCTCCACTTTTTAAGGTAACCAGAATCCAAATCCAAAGATTTTATAGAGATGTATGTAGGTATGTCTATGTACGTATGTGTGAATGTGCGGTCGAAATGTTTGATATTGACATGGTACTGATTTCTTTCGACGCGTAATTACGTAACTTAGAACTGATTAAGATTCCAGCGAAATCAGTCCAGCTGTTTTTTGTAAGAAACTAAATAACTGAAAAAGGCAAGAAAATTATGAAACACAGCTGTTGTGAATGAAAAGTAACCAATAGTGCGCGAAAATCGTCACTACAACTCGAGAAAGCTTTTGAAGTCTTAATGATGTAATTATGCGCCGGTTGCAATTAATCACCAGTTCATCTCGATATCTATAAATAATGTATGTTGGCGTTACAGTCCATGAAGAACCTGAGCCGAGCTTCTCTCAATCACCCATGTTGTGTGTGATTTCATTTTCCCATAGGTGAAAGGGACCTACAGTTTATTGCCGGTTCCGAACGGCGAATTTCGAGAAGCTTTTCATGACAATTTTAATACAGGGGGTTTTGTCAGAAACCCGCTGAGAAGGAACACCGTGAAAAACACGTTCGATGACATGGCTGTGTCGGGATTCGATTCCGTGTCATCGGCGTCAGAGGCCAACACACTACCCACTATAAATAATACTCAAGTAAAACTGAGCAACAAAGCATGATAATCATTCTCGTCTATGGAGGTGATACTCAGTGTTGTTTTCTGTTTTGTGCAAACTCATTTGAACATTTACAGTTAACCGCCCGTGCAGAAAAGTGTAGTCTAAATACCGTTAAGCAACTGATGAAATTTTGTAAACTTTTGTAGCTTTATTCCAGTATGTAACAGCCTATCATATCGAATTCAACTTACACTAAATAATTAGATTGAACAGGATTTGTCTATAAATTCTTCGAATTTACCCATTCTATTCGCTCATAAAAAACAATGGCCGGTACATGACTAACAACCCCCTACATTTGTTTACTTTTTTCTCACGCCCTGTTTTCCCCAGTCCATCCTCGAGCAGCTAATGTGCTAAGTACCTTGTTGCACATTTGCACATTTGCCCCATCGTCTTCTTTTATAAAAACATGCTGTGGTGTATTTTCATTTATAAAGAAAAATACATTAATTATTGAACTATCACAAAACATGCAAAATGATCTTACATGTTTTTCCTTTTTTTTTTGTTTTCTTCTTTTATTTCATTTAAAAATATAATTCTGTTACCAAAGACTTAAATCGAAAACTCATCTTGCACTTGGTCGAATGAGACCCTCGGGCTGACAATGAGATTAATAATCAATTAACGAAATATTTAATCCGGTACCGTAATGAAATTTTAACTTCATCTTCCCAAGTGATTTATTTTGATATTAATGGATTTCTGTGGTACTCATATAGGATAACTTGATGCAATATAACTTAATTCAATTATATTTGTTCTCTTTTAGTTCCCATAATTCCCGAATTTCTTTACGACATACGCCATCCTGATGCTCCACTTGATAGTTTTCCAAGAACGCCCATATCTTTGGAATTAACACCAACACCGACGTCACCGCCTTGCTCCAAGGATGAGGATAATTTGTTACCCACTACCACTAGCAGCGAAGATTATTTGACAACGAGTAGGAACGGTATCTAGAGTTAAAATATGTACATGAAAGCTAACTCTAATGTTGAATCACTTTCTATCCAGAAAATGCTTCATTATATAAGGAAATCGAGGAAAGACATAAAGAACTTGTTGGTGAAACTGTTGAAGTTGGATTAATGTTTGCTTCTAAAGCATTTGTGCAACTATTGGTCAATCCAATCGTTGGACCTCTTACACATAAGTATTATGCTTAAATAAATGTATCTTTATTACATAAATTTATATTGTGTCATACATTTCAGAATCGGCTATAGCATTCCCATGTTTGCTGGATTCGTTATAATGTTCTTGTCTACATTAAGTACACTTAAATACTTGTAACTGATTTATCGATCTACTATTTTCATTATGTTTCTGGTTTTAGTATTCGCTTTTGGACGTTCGTACAGCGTTTTATTTCTAGCAAGAGCTCTACAAGGTATCGGCTCATCATGCTCTTCTGTATCCGGTATGGGCATGCTAGCAGACCGATATACGGATGATAAAGAGCGTGGAAATGCCATGGGAATAGCCTTAGGTGGATTAGCTCTTGGCGTTCTGATCGGACCTCCTTTTGGTGGAATTATGTACGAATTTGTTGGTAAATCGGCACCTTTTCTAATTCTTTCGGCATTGGCACTTGGTGATGGATTGCTTCAATTGTTTATGTTGCAACCATCAATTCAGCAAGCGGAATCTGATCCTCCATCTCTGAGGGCCCTAATAACCGATCCTTACATTCTTATTGCTGCAGGTGATTGCTCATTTTTCCTAATGATATTTTTTATTAGTTTTTTTTAAAATACATTCAGATTTTTTAATATATAACAACATACTTACATAAAACGCAGCTTAAATGCTTTTTAATATTTTTTTCGAAATCTTTTAATAAAATATTATATATGTATTTATCGCTATACTACTACACTAATCCTCTCTT
Source organism: Eumerus sabulonum (assembly GCA_951905685.1). Taxonomy (NCBI): domain Eukaryota; kingdom Metazoa; phylum Arthropoda; class Insecta; order Diptera; family Syrphidae; genus Eumerus; species Eumerus sabulonum. Next base: position 40,053,240 of record OX645063.1, read on the forward strand.
CAATTCTTTGGGTGTGTGATAAAGCTATGAAGATCTGCAAAGTGGTCTAATTAAGGAACAATAGTAAACATAATTGTTAGAAACTCATGCAATGTTTCTATCATAACCATATAAAAATAATGTTGTCTGAGTAACCTCATTATGATTGGATCTTTTTTTTTTGTTTCAGATTCAGCACCGTGGCGCAGAGGGTAGTGTGTTGGCCTCTGACGCCGATGACACGGGATCGAATCCCGACTCAGCCATGTCATCGAACTTGTTTTCACGGTGTTTCTCCTCAGCGGGGCTCTGACAAAACCCCCTGTAGTAAAATTGTCATGAAAAGCTTCTCGAAATTCGCCGTTCGGAGCCGGCAATAAACTGTAGGTCCCTTTCACCTATGGGAAAATTTTAATCGCACACAACATGGGTGATTGAGAGAAGCTCGGCTCTGGTCCTTCATGGACTGTAACGTCACCATTGATATAAATATAATATTTACTCTGACTAACTCATACTCCAATAACGTCAATGGATTTATTTTATAGATTTAAAATGCTATATACTTAGTGTACTTAAAATTAGATATTGTATATTTTCTTTAGGTGCAATTACGTTTGCAAACATGGGTATTGCTATGCTTGAACCCTCATTACCGATTTGGATGATGGATAACATGGGCGCAAGCCGGTGGGAGCAAGGCGTCACCTTTCTTCCAGCCTCAATAAGCTACTTAATTGGAACTAATCTTTTTGGGCCATTAGGACATCGAATTGGTAGATGGCGAGCTGCGCTTCTTGGCTTGATTATCATTGGTGCATGTCTCATTATGGTAAAAGCCTATCTTTGGAAATATATATTTTAACTTAAAAATCTAATTTCAGATTCCGATGGCGACATCAATCAATCACTTAATTATTCCTAACGCCGGGCTCGGGTTCGCAATTGGAATGGTAGACTCTTGCATGATGCCTGAACTTGGGTACTTGGTTGACATTCGACATTCCGCTGTATATGGCAGCGTTTATGCTCTTGGCGATGTTGCATTTTGTGTGGGTTTTGCTGTAGGTCCAGCTCTGAGTGGAACTCTTGTAAATACAATTGGTTTTGAATGGATGCTCTTTGGTATTGCGATTCTATGTTTCCTATACGCTCCATTATTAACTTTTTTGAAACATCCTCCAACTAAGGAAGAGAAAAAGGTAGGTATAGAAATGAGTGCAAGGTAAAAATATTGACAATGGTTATAAGTCGTAATAATAAACATTGTTTCATGGTTTTTTCTTTGCCTTTTTTCTTTTCATTAATAAACATATATATAAATAAGTTTAAGTGCGTGTGTCGGAGTATAAAAAAAATTATGTAGTAATGGTTTTGTTTATTTTTTTATTCTTTTTGTATGCTTAATTGCTTTCTTACATCGCTTATATTCACTATTGTAACCAGTTGTAGTGACATTCCAATCACCGAAATACTCATGAGAAAAGCTTGGCAGTTATAATATGAATAATGGAGGGCGCCGTGGCGCAGTGGCTAGTGCGTTGGACTCTGGCGCACTATGAGCGAGTTCGGATCCCGATAACACCAACGCCATCGAATGTTTATTTCGCGACGTTCCTCCTCGACGGGGTACTGGCAAAACCCTCCGTAGTAAACTTGCCATAAAAAAGCTTCTCGACTCACGCCATTCGGAATCGGCATTAAACTGTAGGTCCCTTTCACCTGTGTGGGAAAAAAATCACACACAACATGGGTGATTGAGAGAAGTTTGGCTCTGGTCCTTCATGGGCTGTAACGCCACCAAAGAAGAAAGAATATGAATGATGGGTCCAATTTTGCGAATGAACAATTTTGACATACGTCTGGGTTATAAGGTTCCTAGAGTCGGAATCTACGGTTTTTTGTTTTTTTTGAGGAGATGCATGTGTGGTGTGTATGCACGCACGTTCGTATAAGCATTGCATCTCCAATTGCTTGAAAATAAATACAGATGTCTACGAGTTTGTCAGAATAATCTTATTCGACGCGTAGCTGCATAATAAAGAACGGATTTAGTATTCATCTTAGCTAACTAAGCAATAATTTTTAGGTTCACATGATTTGTTTCAAAATCTATATCTGGAATAACTTGAAAACAAATAAAAATATCAGCTTCCAATGAATATTACTCGACGTGTAGTTGCATTGTAAAAATGAGGTAAACAATTTTTATTTTTTTGCAATTATACAGCGAAAATGCATTTCAAACATCACAAGAATAAAAAACCGGTCGAGTGCGAGTCGGACCCGCGCACGAAGGGTTCCGTACCATCTGTATGTATAAATATGAAGGAGACTATGTATGTTACCTCATCAAATGACAGATCTTGGTTGCAGGCAGGATTTTTTGGATAAAAATCATGTCTGTTGTACGGGAGCCCCCCTTAAATATTCATTTTGTTCTGTTTTTAGTATTTGTCGTGGTAGCGGCTACAAAAATACATCATCTGTGAAAATTTCAACTGTCTGACTATCACGGTTCATGAGATACAACCTGGTGACAGACCGACGGACGGACAGCGAAGTCTTAGTAATAGGGTTCCGTTTTACCTTTGGGTACGGAACCCTAAAAAGAAATCGACTTTGGACTTTGAACGAATTGATTGGGTAAGATCATCCGATGGGAAGTTGGTAATGAGGGTAGACCTATCGCAATCTCCCCATATCTTAATTTGATTTTAAGTGCAGAAGAACGTTTCGTTTGTCATAATGTTCTATAACAATATTTCGTCTGTATTTAATTTTCTTTAGTATACATATGTATATGTTGGGTAGCATGGGATTCACGCTCTTCAATGGTAAGTTGTAGTGTAGATCTACTTTAATACGAGTATAGTTTTTTTAATGAAACTGTTGGACTCTCCATATAGTCAGGGTATTTTAGGAAAATATTGAGTGGCAGACCTTTGACAAGTATGCCCTCAAAGGTTTGCCAATAAGTTATTTTATTGTAATAGTTTGTGTTGCGAGTGAGTAGATGATCGTTATAAGGGAATGGCCAGATGAAAGTCCAAGGCAAGCTTTTGTGGAGAAATTTATTCTCGGTATACTTCTCTTTTGTTTTAGTCTGTGGGTCATTAGTTGGTTTCCCTGTACCTCTTTCTCTATTTCATAATATATTATATATTAAAATGAAAGCACGCACAGTAAAATGTAGAAAGGGTGAGTGGTCCATATGCGTCTTAAATTTGTACAGACGTCGCTTGGATGTGGTACGATTTGTAGCCTATAAGATCTATTAATTTCTTCCCAGTGGGAAGTTATTGCAATGGGGCCGATTTTGCGAATTCCAAATTTTAACATATTTCCAAGTTTCAAAGTCACCAGAATCCAAATCATAGATTTTTATAGGAGTTACGTATTTGCCTTCGGAATTTTTTATCTCGAGAACCTAAGATGATATTGACATGGGACCGGGTTAATTCTACGTGTAATTACGCAACATAGAACTGACAACATTTTCAGCAAAATCAGCCGTTTTTTGTTAGAAACGCCCAGTTGGTTAAGGTCCCCTTCCACCTGCGTGCGCCACCGTTGATGTGGCCGTCCTCTGCCGCGCCTTCCTTCCGGGATTCGAATTCGAAGACTCTTCGAGTCGGAGCTGTATTTTCCATGCGCTCTACATGGCCTAGCCACCTTAGACGCTGTATCCGTAGAAGTCGTACGAGCCCGATGTCGCTGTAGAACCCGTACAGTTCTTCGTTATATCTTCTCCTCCATAAACCATTTGAACAAACGGGACCGTGGATAGTGCGCAGAATTTTCCTCTCGAAACGACCAAGGGCTACTTCATTCGCTTTTGTTAAGGTTCAAGCCGCTGCGCCGTAAAGAGGGACTGGGATGATTAATGTCTTATATAGTGTCACCTTTGTTTTCCGAGAGAGGGCTCTACTTCTCAATTGCCTCTTGAGCACAAAGAAACAGTGGTTGGCAAGAGTAATTCTGCGTTTTATCTCAGCGCCGATGTTGTTGTCGCTGGTCATCAGTGAGCCAAGGTAGACGAATTCCTTGACTACTTCAAAGTTATATCCGCCCATGGTGACGTTTGGCAAATACGACGGTGTTGCCCTTCTATTTTAGTTGAATGCAGATATTTGGTTTTACCCTCATTAACCTTGAAACCCATCTTAGCCGCTTCTACCTCAATGCTTACAAAGGCCTCCTTGACGTCTCGCTGTGTCCGTCCAATCACGTCAATGTCGTCGGCGTACACAAGCAATTGCGTAGACTTGAAATAAATCGTACCTCTTGTGTTGACCAGTGACTCTTGCACGATCTTTTCCAGACGATGTTGAAAAAGTTGCATGACAGCGCCACCTTGCCTAAGTCCTTTTCTAACATCAAAGGTATCGGTTTGCTCATTACCGACCTTAATGGAGCAGCGAGAATTCTTCATTGTCATCCTGCACAGTCGGACGAGTTTGGCAGGGATGTTAAAACTAGACATGGCTTTGTATAGCTCATCTCTATACACGCTGTCATATTCAGCCTTGAAATCGACGAAGAGGTGGTGAGTGTCGATTTGGTATTCCTGGGTCTTCTCCAAGATCTGCCGTAGCGTAAATATTTGGTCTATTGTGGATTTACCTGGTCTGAAACCACACTGATAAGAGCCGATCAGGTTGTCCACAAAGGGTTTCAGGCGTTCACACAATACGGCAGAGAAGATCTCATATGCGATGTTAAGGAGACTTATTCCCCTATAGTTGGCGCAGTTATAGGGGTCTCCTTTCTTATGGACAGGGCAAACTATGCTGAGATTCCATTCGTCGGGCATGCTTTCCTCGGACCATACCTTGCGAATGAGGTGGTGCATGCACCTTACCAGCTCATCTCCAGCCGCCTTAAGAAGCTCAGCAGACAGGCCGTCTGCGCCCGCGGCTTTATTGGACTTAAGTCTTGATATCGCTATTTTGACTTCGTCTAGGTCGAGAGGACTGAATTCTGTTACATTGTCGTCCATTACGAATGGCTCGTTCTACCTGACAGCGGTATCTTGTCTATCATCGCCGTTATACAGTCTGCAGAAGTGGTCTTACCAAATCCTCAGCATCGACTTGGACTCTACTACCAGTTCTCCATTTTCTGCCCTGCAGGCCGCCACTCTGGCTTTGTAGCCATGGCATGTTCGTTTTACCTTGTTGTAAAACTTACGGGCGTCATTCCTGCGGAAGCACCTCTCCATCTCCTCGATCTCAAGCTTTCCGTGCTCTCTCTTCTTTCTTCTGAAAAGCGTGTGTTCTTCTCTTCTCTTCTGCTCATAGATTTTGCGAGCAGCTCTCGTCCGTCGTTGCAGCATGGCTTTATATGCCTCTTGTTTTGCTGCATGGGCTTGTTCGCATTGTTCATCGAACCAGGGGTTTCTAGGTGGTGGCGGTTTGAAACCCAGCACCTCTGAGGCAGCGTCTCTGACGGCGCTCTGGCAATGCACCCATTCCTGCTCTATTGTTTGTGCTGCTGTGGGCGGATTTTGAGAGAGCATGGAGGAGACACGATCGGCAAAGATTCTGGCAGTCTTTTGCGAATGTATCTTTCTGACGTCAAACTTACGTAGTCCTCCTCGACTCCTAAGCATTCTTGATATCCTCATTCTACAACAAGGTAGTGATCCGAGTCGATGTTGGCCCCTCGGAAGGTTCGTACGTCGAGAATACAGGATGAGTGTCTGCCGTCGATCGCAATGTGATCAATCTGGTTGGTGGGCGATTGACCAAAAACCCGCAGGTACCCTTGTGGATGTTGAGATGAGGGAATAACGTGCTTGCTATGCTTTCCTATGATCGAGTCAAATATGTCCTCTTTGCTCAGTTTTGCATTAAAATCTCCTAGGACTATTTTTGTGTCGTAGCTGGAGCATTGGGCATATGTTCTGTCTAGGAGATCGTATAATTCTTCTTTGAATCGATAGTCCTTTTCTTCCGTTGGGACGTGAGCGCATATTTAGCTAATGTTTCCAAATTCGGCTTTGATGCGGATTGTTATGAGGCATTCGCTTATATCTCGGAAGCTTAAGACTTTTTGTCGGAGTCTTCCTCGAATAACGAATCCCGTTAGTCGTTTGCAGGGGTCGTCAGCTTTGTATCCGTCCGTATCCGAGGCTTGTTGTTGTTTCGGAACTAGTAGGTTTTTTCGTGATAGGTATGTTACCCCTAAGCACGACCCCCAACCTGGAGGGCCAGGTTTCTTTTTCCCCAGGAACAAGGGGTTGGGTCGCTGCACACATGGTAGTTATCCGGGGGGGCCACGCGGAGGCACATTACCCATTATTCGTCTAAAAACCCTACCGCAGCTAACAAAAAGAACTGATGACCTTGAAACATTAGAACAGATCACAAATTGTAGTAGTAAGAACCATCTCGATCACGTTAGCTTAAAACAAGAAAAAAAAGCCTCATCAACGGTCCACTCGATAAGAAACTATGATGCCACAGCCAGACACCTCAAAATTATAACACCCCTCTTTTTGCATCGGGGGCTAAAAATGAAAAAATACGATATTAAATGGGGGTTTTAACTTTTCCTTTGAACCTTGCGGGTCGCCCCTAGGCCACATTTTTGTATTCAGATATTTCTGTCAATAAAACATATTTTATTTTCTTTTTGACTGGCTCATTTCTCATTTCATCTTTGAAGTTTGGATGATGGTTGCAAGTCTTTACGTTGAACATTCTTCTGCCTTTAGACTTATACGTATAATACCTCATGTATTATGCAATATAGAGAATTGCTTAGTTTAGCCTTGTCTTGTTCGTTTTGGATATATGTATATCGGAGGCGGTTTTGGGTGATTTTCTGTAGTGTACTTGTGGGTATGTGGGGTTTTGAAAGTTTTCGGTAATGTGTGGTCCTTGAATTAGTTTGAAGAAAGTTTGCTTGTTTTGATTGGTTTCTGAATTTAGTCCTTGAATTAGTTTAAAGAAAGTTTGCTTGTTTTGTTTGATTTCTGATATACCTTGCACACCCTTCGATGGATTTTGATTTTATAAACGACACCTGTTTGTGATCATTTTGGATTTTTAACTATAAAAATAACGGCATCTTTCGAATAGCAGAAAAATTATTGAAATCGAGAACGAGAAATCGAACATAAGAACTCCGCCTTCTAAAACAGTGCATCCATGAGGACCCTCACGAAAACGGTTACCTACGTACTTACTTACTTATCAGGCCAGCAATCCATGGAGGATCTGAGCCTGAGCTATAGCTGCCTTCCATCCTTGAGGGTCCCGGGCACGCTGCTTCCATGTGTCAAGACCAGGATGTCTTACATCCGCGATTACTTGGTCTTTATGCCGGAGGTTCGGTCTTCCTCTTCTTCTCGAACCAGGAGGTTCGCTCTTAGCTGGAGCGTTGATGTCCATGCGCTCGATGGGGCCGAGCCAGTGTAGTCGACGGATCCTTGCCTTCCGAACTACATCCACATCTTGGTACAGCTCGTAGAGTTCGCGTTTGTGTCTTCTTCTCAATTCACCTTCCTCACAGACAGGACCAAATATCCGGCGCAGAATTTTTCTTTAGAAAGAACCCAAAATCAGCTCCACTGTCCTGCTTATCGTCCAGCTTTCGGCTCCGTACAGCCAGACTGGCAGAATGAGCGTTTTGTAAAGCACGACTTTGGTCTTTCGAGTGAGGAGTTTTGACCCCAGTTGTTTGGACAAGCCGAAGTAGCAGCGGTTGCCAAGGGCGATTCTATGCCGGGTCTCCACTGTGGTGTCATTTGTGGAATTCACGTTTGCCCCAAGGTAGACAAACTCCTTAACTACTTCGAAATTGTAGCTGTCAATTGTTATATTTTGCCCCAAGTGGTGAGCGACGGATTGGTTTTTGCTTGACAACATGTATTTCGTTTTGTCCTCATTGATCTTAAGACCAACTCGTTTCGCCTGTTCTTCAATCGCCGTGAATGCTTCCATAATGCCATGGCGAGAACACGCGATGATGTCGATATCACCCACGTATTTTAGCAGCTTAATGGACTTGTAAAAGATAGTGCCTTCCCTGTTGACGCCTAACCGTCGCACTATCTGCTCCAGCAGCAGGTTGAAGAAGTCACATGACCGCGCATCTCCTTGCCGAAATCCGGTGCATGTATCGAATGGTTCCGAGGTATGCGGCTTTGAAATCGATGAAAAGATGGTGTGTATCGATTCGAAACTCGATGGTCTTTTCCAGGATTTGCCGAAGTGTGAAAATTTGGTCTATAGTTGATTTGCCGGGCTGGAAGGCGCACTGGTAGCTGCCGATTAGTGCGGTGCAAAATGGTTTTAGACGTTCACACAATACGCTTGACAGGATCTTGTATGCGACATTGAGCAGAGATATACCTCTATAGTTCTTGTAAGAGGTAGGATCGCCTTTCTTGTGGATGGGGCATATAGAACTGGTATTCCAGGCGTCGGGAATGCTTTCATCTTCCCAAATTCTGCAGATGATATGGTGCATGCTCCCTACCAGAACTTCGCCGCCAGCCTTGAAGAGCTCTGATGGCAAGCCATCTGAGCCTGCGGCCTTGTTGTTCTTCAGCTTCTGAATAGCTGTGCCGACTTCTTCGATGCTGGGTGGGAGGACTACTTCAGCGGCTGGAGTAGGGATTTCCTCGGTCCCTACCACTCTCTCTTGGTCATGCTCGTTAAGCAGCTGCTGGAAATGCTGCTTAAATACATCCACTATTCCCTGCGGGTCGGTGACAAGATTACCCTCGCAATTTCGAAGAGCCTGGGTGCCCTTTTTGAAGCCTCCTGCAAGGCCTTTGGCTTTCTTGTAAAAGGCTCGTATTTTATGTTTGTCCCTAGGCTCCTCGATATCCTTGAGCTGCGAGGATGCGAAGATTCTTCTCTCTTGTCGCAGCAGTTTTTTCTCCTCCCTTCTTCTGGCTCGGTACTCTCCTTGCGCTGCCCTGGTTTTCCTCTGCAGCGCCTTTTGGTACGCCTCGACGGTTGCTGCCTTTTTCTGCTAACACTCGCAGAGCAAATGAGCACATGGTCGATTTGGTTTGCGGTTCGACCGTCCGGAGATCGCCAGGTTGCTGTGTGGATTCGCTTGCGAGGGAATTTTGTGCTACTTATCACCGCATTACGAGCTGTCGCAAAGTCAGTTAGTCGGAAGCTGTTATCTGTTGTTGTATCGTGGAGGCTGTAATTTCCGATCACTCCGCCAAGGGTGTTCTCCTTACCGATTTTGGCGTTAAAGTTCCCGAGCACGATTTTTACATCGTACTCCAGACAAGCTCCGTAGGCGTTGTCCAGGAGGTCATAGAAGTCCTCCTTGACAGGGTCTTCAGCCTCGTCGGTAGGGGCGTGTGCACATATAAGGCCGATGTTATAAAATCTGCCTCTGATGCGGATCACAGCCAGGCGATCACTTATAGGTTTAAAGTCGATGACCTTCGACCTTAACCGCTTTCCCACGACAAATCCGCATCCCAGTAAGTGCAGCCTTTTGTGACAGCTGTAAAAAATGTCGCAATTTTTCTTCCTAATCATACCGTTTCCTATCCAGCGCATTTCCTGGACCGCAGTAATATCCGCCTTGTACTGCGTTAGGATTCCTTCTAGTTGATGAGCAACTTCGGGAGTGTACAGGGTTCTGACATTCCAGGAGCATACTCGCAAATCGTGTTCCTTTTTCGTGTGTTGTCGTCGTCGAGTATCCGTCCGTGTTTCCGAGGCATTTTGCTCATTCATAGCATGTGTTTTTTTTACGTGGGCGGATTGTTAGCCCGCCGCACAACCGCCATTCTGGTCGGGGTTTTGTCGCTGCATATGTTTGTTCACCTCCCAACGGTTGTTGAAGAGGCTATCCAAAGGGCGCCGCGAGGATGCCGTATGCCAACTTGACGCGGGCATTTAAACAGGGATCGTTGCTGACATCTCGCCAGGTTGAGAGCGATCAACAGCTTTGCCCTGTATGTCCGAGCCCATGCCCTCCTAAGTCATTCCACATATCCAGCAATATTCCGTTCTCGATGTGTTCGCATTTGGCAGGCGACATTCATACGCAGATTCCTGCAATTTCCGGTATGTTCGTGCGGTTAAAGTTTATCGCGCGATGTCAAGAAGTTTTGTCCTCTGAAGATGACGCAATACATTTTGTTCGTTAATTAATTGGAAAACAGTGCTATTTACATACGCGGTCTTCAAGTCGACGTTTATGTTTGCCTGCGACGTTTTTCTTTTCACTTTCCACAGTTACGATACTCACATCTCGGTGAATATCCTCGTTTTTAATACGAGTATACCACGAGAGCACCGTGGCGCAGTGGGTAGTGTATTGGCCTCTGACGCTGATGACACGGGACCGAATCTCGACACAGCCATCGTCATCGATCGTGTTTTTCACGGTGTCTCTACTCAGTGGGGTTCTGACAAAACCCCCTGTAGTAAAATTGTCATGAAAAGCTTCTCGAAATTCGCCGTTCGGAACCGGCAATAAAAACTGTAGGTCCCTTTCACCTATGGGAAAATGAAATCACACACAACATGGATGATTGAGAGAAGCTCGGCTTAGGTCCTTCATGGACTGTCACGCCAACATACATACATACCACGAGTATACTACGACGATGGCTCGCGGTATCTTAGGTCTGTATGACGTTAGAATTATTTTATTGGTGCAACCCAAGAGTGGTATGCCATAAGTCCAAACTAGTTTGCACTTGCTTGTATAGAAGCACCTTGTTTTCAATACTGAGTTTAGAATACTTTCCTAGTAACCAGTGCATTACTGTCGGCTTCCGAGTGGAATAAGCTCTACCTTTATTTCCGGAGAGTGTTCGATACTCGCTCTAATAAAAAGCGATTATCCTTCCCGTACCCTTCCCGACGGGTGGCAAGCGCGGTACGCATGGTAGCCCTTGGGCTTAACACGCGATTGCAATGTCAGATGGGTTTCAGAGACCAAGCATATGTCAATACTTTGCTGATTTAGAAATACATATTTCTAGTTGTCAACGTTTTTGCGAAAGCCCATTGGCGGTCTAAGTTAGTCTTTTCAACAGTTTAATCATTCTTGTGCTTATGAGAACTAATACTCTCGAAAATAAGTTGGTTTGTCTTGCCTTGTTCATCAAACTTCTCAAGGATAGCAGACAAGATCTTCATTATAGAATCAGGTTGTAACTCTTACTCTTACTCTTGATTCTTTCTTTTTACAAACCAATTGTTTTGGTGGTTGTCCTTTTATTGATATTCTTGTCGTGAACCCTTGACAATTTTAGATTTCCATTTTGGGGTTCATTTATCCTTTCCCGCCGTTTTTCTAGCATTTTAGCTACCTCATAACCTTGGTAATTTCCCTTGTAATTTGCGCAAACTGCGGGGTATTTTTTGAGATCCAGCAATTTTTTGTCAAGTTGGATAAGGCGTACTTGACACATCGTGGCTCTTTCCTGCAGTAAGCCTATGTATGATTGAATCCTTAACAGTATTGGGGAACTAGCTTTGTTGTTGTTCGCTGCGGTTCTATTTTGACAAGGATATTAATTATCGTCTTAATTTGGTAGATTTTTTTCACGTCATCGCTTTTGTCGAATGTTAACATGGACAATGTGAGACCACGCTTTAGGGTTGTCTCTTCAACGCCATTGTTTTTTTTTTTTTTTTTTTCACGCGCGAGAATATTGACAGCGTCTGTGATTTTGAACCCTTTATTTTTGAGGTAAGCGATCACATTTTCCTTCGGACAAGACGCGTGCAGACCTCCAGCTACCACTCGAATAGGTTTCTCCATCTTGTTTTCGTAAGTACAGCACTGGTGGTTAGTTTTTGTGACACCAAACGATAGCTTTCAGCGTCTGACACTTGTATGGTCCATGTGTTGATTTTCCGTGATTTTATTTTATTTGCGCTTTGCGGTAAATTGTACATCATTTCGTTTGTATGTATGTATGTTGGCGTAACAGCCCATGAAGGACCAGAGCCGAGCTTCTCTCAATCACCCATGTTGTGTGTGATTTCATTTTCCCATAGGTGAAAGGGACCTACAGTTTTATTGCCGGTTCCGAACGGCGAATTTCGAGAAGCTTTTCATGACAATTTTACTACAGGGGGTTTTGTCAGAACCCCGCTGAGGAGAAACACCGTGAAAACACGTTCGTGTCATCGGCGTCAGAGGCCAACACTACCCACTGCGCCACGGTGCTCTCATGATTTCGTTTACTTACTTAGGTGGCGCTACAGTCCGTGGTGAACCTGGGCCTCAACCACCAAGCGTCTCCAGCTGGCACGGTTTTTGGCCAGCTGTTTCCAGCGCCGCACGCCCAGTTGGTTAAGGTCCCCTTCCACCTGCGAGCGCCACCGATGATGCGGCCGTCCTCTGCCGCGCCTTCCTTCCGGAGTGGATTCGAAGTCTCTTCGGGTCGGAGCCGTCTACGGATACAGCATCTAAGGTGGCTAGGCCATGTGAGCGCATGATTTCGTTTAGTCGATTGAATTCTTCTATTCCGAAGACATTAATCGGTGGCGGTAGTCGTTGCTTCGTTTCCCGCTTGTCTTGTTGCAGGTTGCCTTTGTTTTCAAGTGCAGGCGATGTACTACCTGCCTTTTTTGCACTCTTGAATATAATTTCGGGCAACGAAATAGATTTACGCTTCTTTACCGGATGTCTTAAAACCCAATAAGTTTCTCGACTCAGCTCTTCTTCGTCTATATAGTAACCTAATTACCCGTGGGTTATGTTGAGGTTCGGTTTCGGTTTTCTGCCATGATCTTAGATTATTATTTAATTTCTTAGCTCCGCGCATTATTATTTATTTTTTTTTCGCTCTGAAGATTTTACAGTTTTGGAGAAGAGCGCCTTGCGGCGACAGATTTTGACATGTTCTGCTGTACGTCCTCCTTCGTAGATCCCGATGGCGGAGATATTGATACCCTTGAGCTTTTCTTAAAGGGGTCTAAAATTTCGAGTTTATTTGTTTTAAAACTATTTTCATGTGTTCCCACGAGTAGCGGAGAAAGGGTGGTCCGTCTGCCCAGAGATCCGCAATAGGCAGATAAGGCTCGCTAATCCAGAGGTCGCCAGGTATCCGAATGCCCCGTTAGAGATTGAGCTTTTTTTTACACTGGGCTCCCAACCAAACTGATTCTCGGCACGGGTCGCACTAAACCTTAATCCAACCCAGATGTTAGTAGAACTGTATGTATGTATGTTGGCGTTACAGTCCATGAAGAACCTGAGCCGAGCTTCTCTCAATCACCCATGTTGTGTGTGATTTCATTTTCACATAGGTGAAAGGGACCTACAGTTTTATTGCCGGTTCCGAACGGCGAATTTCGAGAAGCTTTTCATGACAATTTTACTACAGGGGGTTTTGTCAGAACCCCGCTGAGGAGAAACACCGGGAAAAACACGTTCGATGACATGGCTGTGTCGGGATTCGATCCCGAGTCATCGGCGTCAGAGGCCAACACACTACCCACTGCGCCACGGTGTTCTCGTTAGTAGAACTAACAATGGATTTTAGTCGCAGCTTACGACAGGCATGCCTTACCTCGGGTATATATATACCAGAAGGGGGTCAATTAAAATAAACTTGTTTGGATCCGATGTCAAGGGGGTGCTTTTCGTCGTCTGTGGCTGGAGCCAATTTATCGGATGACAGATCAAAAAGCAAACACTGTGATTCTGCCATTTACATACTCGTAGGAGAAAATGCCTCCGGGGGTGGCCGTGGTGCAGTGGTTAACATCATCGACCGCCGAGCGGAAGGTTTATGGTTCAAATTCGCTTCATAGCCAAGAAAAAGTAGTTTCTATACCGCCAAAAAGTATGCAACGCTGTTGAGAATGGAAAGTGACCAGACGTACTGCTGCAGGCATAACACTCACAGTATATGGTCAACCGAAATTCATCCTCTGCGTATGCAATACTAAAGTGCTTGAACGAATTCCTACGGACTATAACCAACGCGGAATTTGGTCGGCTCTTGTCCTATCTAGGTCTAGGACAACCACCCCTGAGAGTAGTGAACGAACATCAACGACCCCAACCACTGTACTCCGTTCAGGTTGTGTGTGTCAACACATCATAAGAGAATATAAAAACTCTTGAACCTGCGCGAGTCTCTAAAAAAATGGAAATTCATGAAGGACAACGATCCTAAGCATACTTCAAAATTGACTAAAGAACGGTTTCGGCAACATAAGATCAATGTTATGGAGTGGCCATCGCAGTCTCCTTATTTGAACCGCATATAACACCTAGCCAAAAATAAGGAAGAACAAAAGTCCAAAGTGTATGGCGTCCCATGTCCGCCGAAACCTGTGCTAAATTAGATAATTCAATGGTTTTACCCCATTGAAGCGAAAACAAAAGCCCAGCAACCAAGTATTAAAACAGTATAAAACATGGTAGCACCGTCGCGCAGTGGGTAGTGTGTTGGCCTCTGACGCCGATGACACGAGATCGAATCCCGACACAGCCATGTCATCAAACGTGTTTTTCACGGTGTTTCTCCTCAGCGGGGTTCTGACAAAACCCCCTGTAGTAAAATTGTCATGAAAGGCTTCTCGAAATTCGCCGTTCGGAACCGGCAATAAACTGTAGGTCCCTTTCACCTATGGGAAAATGAAATCACACACAACATGGGTGATTGAGAGAAGCTCGACTTTGGTCCTTCGCACCCATGTTGTGTGTGACTTTATTTTCCCATATGTGAAAGGGACCTACAGTTTATTGCCGGTTCCGAACGGCGAAATTCGAGAAGCTTTTCTTGACAATTATACTACAGGGGGTTTTGTCAGTACCCCGCTGAGGAGAAGCACCGTGAAAAACACGTTCGATGACATGGCTGTTGTAGGTATTCGATCCCGTGTCGGCGTTGGCGTCAGAGGCCAACACACTACCCACTACGCCACGGCGCTCTCCATATATCTTCTTGTAATAAATAATAATATTGAAGCGAAACAACGAGAAGGCCCTTCAATCAGGAAAACAAATTAAATTTTCAGTTTCTTAATGTGATAATGTGCTCAACTCCCCATACTTGACTTAGCTCATGTGAAGAAAATATGCCCGTCTCGTCGGCGTAGATAGCTATTAAACATATTGGGAGGCATGTAAAGTCAGAGGTATAATTATTGTAGGCAACTAGACTAAGAACAGAATCTGGTCATACTGCTGTATGAAAATGTTCCTTATGGGATGATTTACCGTTGGCATAAACTTACAACTTCCATTACCAAGAGTTTGATTTTTTCTTGAAAACAGGTTCATTCAATTATTGTTTTACTCAGTAGATAAGGGTTCTTTTGAAAAGTTAGATTTTTGAGGGTTTGGTGATCCGAAGTGGAATGAAGGATTTTAATGAAACTGAACAATGGCGTAGGTATTAACGCGTTCGAAAAGTCGCGTTTACACCCCCTTTTTTGAGACCGTTTGCCCAAATTGCATGTTTTTGAAAGATCGTTCGCTTTACATAACTCGTAATACAGACATTTCCTTTTATAATAAGCACGCATTCAAGATTGAATAATTTCATGTCACATCAAAGGGCAATATTGTCTTCAAAAGTTCTTAACCAATAGGATTTATTGCCTTTTTAGTGTTCTTTGCAATCGATGGACTACTTGAAACTGTTTCACTAGGACGCATTATATTCCTTTTGCCTTTATTGTGTAATTATCGTTGTTCCTTGATAATTGAAGTTGATGTCGGAGGCAGGGATTGACCCGCCTCCATTCAAACATTACCATGTGTATAGCACTTGAATGAGTAGCTATACCAGTACTACTCGACTGGTACTGGTATGGTACCGGTACCAGTACCAGGTCTATGGTAATAAAAAATAGTCCCATAAATTCCGGATATATGATATGATCAAGGTATTTGTTTGGGTACAGGGACTTTTGGTTAAAAGAAGTGGATTATATGATTCAGCATATGGTTGTGCTCAGATGTGCACGGTGCCCATTTACTGATAGTTGAGTTCGTTATTGAGTTTTTCACCGCAAGCGAACTGGTTAACCTTCCTATACCCGCGCATTGGTCTGTGAGACCGCCAAATTACTTTTTCGCAAATATTTCAATAACCGTGCAATTTACGGCAGTGTGCTTTATGATAGCTTCGTTATTTGTTTCATCCCTCATTTTAGTGCGGTATACGTTTTTGTACGGTGAGCAGGTGTAGTGGTTTTAGGCATCATTCGGTCTGTAAGACCGGCGCGGGTATACACGTAACAAATTTGAACAGATATTTTTTTCTATTTTATGCATCTAAACCACCAACAACTCAACTATCATGCAGCCCACAAGGCACATAAGTTAGAAAAGCATTACAGACTGACGGTGCTAGGCACGATTCGAAAAAATAAGAGGGAACTGCCTAAACACTTCACCGACATAAGGCGCCGAGAAGAAAAATTGAGTTTATTCGGACATAGAGGCATTTGTACCCTTGTTTCCTGTGTGCCAAAAAAGAACAAAAATGTTCTTCTTGTATCAAGTATGCATGATGATCAAAAAATCAATGAAGAGACAGGGAAGCCTGGGATAATAATGGATTATAATGCGACAAAGGAGGCGTTGACACTGTTGATAAAATGTGTGCAACTTACAATGTTGCAAGGGGTACCAACAGATGACCGATGATGATTTTTTATAGCCTGATGAACGTAGCGGGTATAAATTCGTTCGTCATATATGGTCTCAACAATCGGGATTAAAAAGTCACCCGCAGAGCATTTTTTGAAGTTTTACCATATGATCTCATTAACGCACATTTGAGAAAACGGGCTAATAACACGTGTTTGCCAAGATCGTTGAGACAAAAGATTACTGAGATATGTAAGTTAAATGGACCAGAATCTTCGGTAACGGCTAGTAATTCCAAAATTGGTGGCTGTAGTTATTGTTCATCCAAAAAAAAAAAAACCGAAAGACACGATACAATTGTGTTTCTTGCAAGACATATTTTGTACTGGCTCTACTACTTACTTACTTATCAGGCCAGCGATCCATGGAGGATCTGAGCCTGAGCTATAGCTGCCTTCCATCCTTGACGGTCCCGGGCACGCTGCTTCCAGTTGTCAAGACCAAGATGTCTTACATCCGCGATTACTTGGTCTTTATGCCGGAGGTTCGGTCTTCCTCTTCTTCTCGAACCAGGAGGTTCGCTCTTAGCTGGAGCGTTGATGTCCATGCGCTCGATGGGGCCGAGCCAGTGTAGTCGACGGATCCTTGCCTTCCGAACTACATCCACATCTTGGTACAGCTCGTAGAGTTCGCGTTTGTGTCTTCTTCTCAATTCACCTTCCTCACAGACAGGACCAAATATCCGGCGCAGAATTTTTCTTTAGAAGGAACCCAAAATCAGCTCCACTGTCCTGCTTATCGTCCAGCTTTCGGCTCCGTACAGCCAGACTGGCAGAATGAGCGTTTTGTAAAGCACGACTTTGGTCTTTCGAGTGAGGAGTTTTGACCCCAGTTGTTTGGACAAGCCGAAGTAACAGCGGTTGCCAAGGGCGATTCTATGCCGGATCTCCACTGTGGTGTCATTTGTGGAATTCACGTTTGCCCCAAGGTAGACAAACTCCTTAACTACTTCGAAATTGTAGCTGTCAATTGTTATATTTTGCCCCAAGTGGTGAGCGACGGATTGGTTTTTGCTTGACAGCATGTATTTCGTTTTGTCCTCATTGATCTTAAGACCAACTCGTTTCGCCTGTTCTTCAATCGCCGTGAATGCTTCCATAATGCCATGGCGAGAACACGCGATGATGTCGATATCACCCACGTATTTTAGCAGCTTAATGGACTTGTAAAAGATAGTGCCTTCCCTGTTGACGCCTAACCGTCGCACTATCTGCTCCAGCAGCAGGTTGAAGAAGTCACATGACAGCGCATCTCCTTGCCGAAATCCGGTGCATGTTTCGAATGGTTCCGAGGTCCTAGAACCGAGTTGCGCGACACTACTCGATCAGCTTTACCGGGATCCCGAATTCGACCATCGCCCCAAACAGTGCTTCACGATGAATGCTGTCGTATGCGACTTTGAAATCGATGAAAAGATGGTGTGTATCGATTCGAAACTCGTTGGCCTTTTCCAGGATTTGTCGAAGTGTGAAAATTTGGTCTATAGTTGATTTGCCGGGCCGGAAGCCGCACTGGTAGCTGCCGATTAGTGCGGTGCAAAATGGTTTCAGACGTTCACACAATACGCTGGTCAGGATCTTGTATGCGACATTGAGCAGGGATATACCTCTATAGTTCTTGCAAGAGGTAGGATCGCCTTTTTTGTGGATGGGGCATATAGAGCTGGTATTCCAGTCGTCGGGCATGCTTTCATCTTCCCAAATTATGCAGATGATCTGGTGCATGCTCCCTACCAGAACATCGCCGCCAGTCTTGAAGAGCTCTGATGGCAAGCCATCTGCGCCTGCGGCCTTGTTGTTCTTCAGCTTCTGAATAGCTGTGCCGACTTCTTCGATGCTGGGTGGAGTTCTACTTCAGCGGCTGGAGTTGGGATTTCCTCGGTCCCTACCACTCTCTCTTGGTCATGCTTTTTAAGCAGCTGCTGGAAGTGCTGCTTAAGTACATCCTGCGAGCCTGCGGGTCGGTGACAAGATTACCCTCGCAGTTTCGAAGAGCCAGGGTGCCCTTTTTGAAGCCTCCTGCAAGGCCTTTGGCTTTCTTGCAAAAGGCTCGTATTTTATGTTTATCCCTAGACTCCTCGATATCCTTGAGCTGGGAGGCTGCGAAGATTCTTTTCTTTTGTCGCAGTAGTACTGGCTCTACACAGCAGTCATAAGGCCTACCCTCCTGTATGGCGTCGTAGTCTGGTGGACTGCTCTGGACAAACCAGTCAATCGAAACTTTCTGGGGAAGGTACAAGTATCGGCCAGCTTATATATAAGCGGAGCGATCAGATCAACCCCCATGGAGGCCTTAAATGTTCTACTACATCTTCCACCATTAAACCTTTTCAGCAAGCAAGTTGCTGCATGCGCGGCCCTAAGGATGAGGAGCATAAGAAAATGGCGCACATCTCAAAAAGGCCACACCTCTATTCTAAAACACTTCAAAGTACCCATGGACACTGACTTCATCAACCCGCAGAATGTGTTCACCAGGAGCTTCGAAGTTGTCTTTCCATCCAGGGAGGAATGGGCTGAAGGGAAAGTCATACCAAAGGACTCGATCTCCCTCTATACCGATGGCTCTAAGATGGAGTCGGGTGTAGGCAGTGGGGTCTACTCCAAGGAACTTAACCTCAACCTGCCATTTAGACTTCCAAAATACTGTAGTGTGTTTAAAGCAGAAATAACTGCGATAGCGAAGGCCCTGGCATGGCTCAGGATCAATGTAATATCCACAAAGGGTATTATCATTTGCACGGATAGCCAATCTGCGATAAAATCCCTGGCAGCGGTAACCCACAAATCAAAAACATCCATTAACTGTCGCCTATCTCTAGACCTCACCAAGTAATTCTCTCATTCAAACTATTATTAATTCCATTTTGAGAATTCGTTAGCCGTATCATTGAACAAAAAGTTAAGCCTTGGTGACAATCCCCATAAAACCCCAAGTGAAAATATTTTAGTTTTAGTTGAAATATGAAATTGAGGACATCAAAAACTGTTCGTACCATAAAAAAAAAGTCGTCCTTTAAAAATAAACCATCCTTACGAGTGAGTACCCTTTTTTTGTAGGAAAACGGCATATTTCTCAACATAGTTTCCTTTCAGTTCGTTACATTAAGTCCAATGACTTCTAACTTTTTAAATGATCCAAACGTTTTTCGATCTATAAAACAGAAATTTGTTGCGGTAAGATCTGGCTTGGCAATAATCATGCCCAATAAGTGGGATTGGAGACAGCACATGAAAAAGCCATCTGTTCGACGTGTACCGTTGTCTCCTGAGCCATTTTTTTAAGCTTAGAAATAAAAAAGTCATTAAAGGTCAGTTCCAGTGGAAACTTAAAGTTCCTTGCATATGCCTTAGGTGTCAACTAAATATTTTGTGTTCTGTGACTCACCGGTCACTCCAAAACATTTCGTGGAATTTGTCAATCAAATCGGGGATAGTCCCTCGTACTAGACGTCCCGCCCCTATTGACGTTCATCTATCAGGAAAGCAAGTTTTTCCAACAAAGAATTTAAACGTCAGGGTGAGTCAAATAACTTAAATCCTAGCCAATACCATATACAAAGAGAGATCAGACGAAAAAAAACCTCTGATAATTACATATTCTTCTCTTCTTCTTAGTGGGCGCTACAGTTCGGGGTGAACCTGGGCCCCAACCAAAATGCCCCTCCATCTAGCAAGATCTTTCGCTAGCCTTTTCCATTGCCACACACCCAGTTGGCTGAGGTCCCCTTCCACCTGTGTGCGGCATCTTAATTGCGGCCGTCCTCTGCTTCTTCGTCCCTCGGGGATGAATTCAAAGACTCTCCGGGCTGGAGCTGTGGTGTCCATTCGCTCTACATGGCCCAGCCATCTTAGGCGTTGAATCCGTAGATGCCTGACTAGGCTCATGTCGCTGTACAGCCCGTAAAGTTCGTGGTTGAATCTTCTCCTCCATCCCCCGTCTGCGTTTATAGGCCCAAAAATCACGCGCAAAATCTTTCTCTCGAACCGACCAAGGGCCTCCTCATCCGCTTTTGATAGTGTCCATGCTTCTGCGCCGTACAACAGGACCGGGATGATAAGGATCTTATATAGAGTCAACTTTGTCGCTCGGGAGAGGGCTCTATTACTCAATGGCCTCCTGAGCCCAAAGAAACAGCGATTGGCAAGAGTGATTCTGCGCTTGATTTCGCGAAGTCCTTAACTACCTCGAACTTACATCTGCCTATACAAACGTTCTGGCCAGGACGTCGGTGGTGAGCGTCGTTTTTTGATGACAGCATATATTTAGTTTTGCCCTCGTTTACCGCCAAACCAATTTTCGCAGCCTCCATCTCAATACTCGCAAACGCTTCATTGACATCTCGCTGTGATCTACCTATTATGTCAATATCGTCGGCGTATGCAAGGAGTTGCGAGGATTTGAAATAGATTGTGCCTCTTTTATTGGCCAGTGACTTATGCACAATCATTTCCAATATGATGTTGAAGAAATCACACGACAGCGCATCGCCCTGCCTAAGTCCCTTTTTGACATCAAAACTATCGGTAAGGTGTTCACCGATTCGGATTAAGCAGCGAGCATTCTCCAAAGTCATCCTGCAAAGTCTGACGAGTTTAGCAGGTACGTCAAAGGACAAGGACATAGCGTTGTATAGCTCGTCTCTAATTACGCTTTCGTATGCGGCTTTGAAGTCGACAAATAGGCGGTGAGTGTCGACTTGAAATTCATTGGTTTTTTCCAGGATCTGCCGTAGTGCGAAGATTTGGTCGATGGTGGACTTCCCTGGCCTGAATCCGCACTGATAAGGACCTATCGGCTTATTTACAAAAGGCTTCAGGCAATCACACAAAACAGCATAGAAGATTTTGTAGGCGATGTTAAGGAGACTTATTCCTCTATAGTTGGCGCAATCAGAGGGGTCTCCTTTCTTGTGGATCGGGCATACGATGCTGAGACTCCATTCCTCGGGTATGCTTTCCTCTAACCATATCTTACGGATGAGCTGGTGCATGCTCCCAACCAGGTCATCCCCAGCTGCCTTGAAGAGCTCAGCAGACAGTCCGTCTGCGACAGCAGCTTTATTCGACTTGAGCTTCGATATGGCAATCTTAACTTCGTCGAGGTTAGGGGGACAGAGTTCTCTGCGGTCTCAGTCGATTAGAAATGGATCATTCTGCCTGACTGCGGTATATTGACTAACATCGCCGTAATACAGTCTGCAGAAGGGATTTTTCCATATTCTCAGCATCGACTGCGGTTCTACTACTAGGTGTCCGTTCTCATCCCTGCAGGCTTCCGTTCTGGCTTTATAACTTGGCATGTTCACTTTATCTGTTGATATAACTTTCGAACGTCACGCCTGCAGTAACACCTCTCCAAATCCTCAATCGCGCGCTTCTCGTGCTCTTTCTTCTTTCTTTTTTTTTTAGAGCGGACGCTCTAAGATAACCTATATTTATTTTTTTTTCTAAAAATGTCTTTCGACTTAATATCATATTTTTTTTTACATTTAATTTTAAATATTTATTAAAACCTAAGAAATTTTAAAAAAACTTAGCATACTATCGAATTTTTTACTTTCTTCTTTCTTCTAAGAAGCGTATGCTCCTCCCTTCTTTTTAATTCGTAGAGCTCACGAGCTGCTCTTGTTCTTTTATGCAGCGAGGCCTTATATGCATCCTGCTTCGCTGTATGAATCCTCCTGCACTCGTCATCGAACCAGGTGTTTCTTCGTGGTGGAGCCTTGAAACCCAAAACTTCGGATGCAGAGCTTTTCAGGGCTTGCAAAGGCTCCACTGCTGTTCTATTGATAGTGTGGAGGATTCAGGTGTATTGGGGAGCGTCTCCCGATCGGTAAAAGCACGAGCGGTTTCTGGCGATAGTAGCTATCCGACGTCATAACTTTGTATTCTTACTCTACTCCGTTGCGCTCGTGATATCCGTAAGCGCATATCGGCTACTACAAGATAGTGGTCCGAGTCGATGTTAGCCCCTCGGAAAGTTCGAACATTAAGAATAGTGGAGGAGTGTCTGACGTCGATCGCGATGTGATCAATCTGGTTGGTCGTCGATTGATCAAAAGACCGCCAGGTGCCTTTGTGTATATCGAGGTGCGGGAAGCGCGTACTGGCTAGAAGGAGATTTTGCCCCGTAGCAAGATCAATCAGCCTGTGTCCGTTATCGGAGGTGGTGTCGTGTTGGCTATGTTTGCCGATGACTCGTTCAAAGATGCTCTCCTTACCCAGCTTAGCATTGAAGTCTCCTAGTACAATTTTGATGTCATAGCTGGAACATTGGGCATACGTAGTGTCTAGGAGATCGTAGAACTCATCTTTGGCGGAGTCATCCTTGTCTTCCGTGGGGGCGTGGACGGAGATCAGGCTGATGTTAAAAAATTTAGCATTGATACGGATTATTATGAGGCGTTCGCTTACATGACGAAAGCTTAGGACTTTTTGCATAAGTCGACCTCAAACAACAAATCCGCATCCAATCAATCGTTGCCCTCTCTCCCCATAGCAATCGCCGTAATAAATATCGCAGATTTTCATCCGCTTTATACCCGGTCCATTCCATCGCATTTCCTGGATGGCGGTGATATCCGCTTTATAGCGGTCTAGGGCGGCCGCAAGTTGTTCGGCTGCACGTGACCTGTTTAGGGACCTAACACTCCACGTATAAAGCCGAAGATCATTGTCCTTTTTTCGTTTTTTGCAAGGGTCGTCAATATAAATCCGGTCCGTTATATCCGAGACTTGTGGTTGTTTTGTTTGTGTTTTTTGTTTACGGTTACGGCTTACTAGGCCGTAGCCCAACCGACTAATCTTGTTTTTTTGGCGCAAGAGGCTCGCCATTCGCCCTTCCCCGTCTGCAATCTCCATAGGAAATCTCCAGATGGCACCACGAGGAGGTAGGGATAGTACTTACTAACAGTGCCGCAAGATGTTCGACTGCGGTGGCTCTTCTCGCTTTTTAGCAGGCCAACATCCGTCGGATAGATGCTACCCCTACGAGGCCTATGTTAGTCCTTTGCCATCCAGTATGTACGAATAAAAAATATAAAATAAAAAAATTATATTAAAGATTAAAAAAACCCCTGACACAAAAACCTAAGTTCAGCTTAAAAAGTAAAAAATAATAAAAAAAAAACTCACTCTTAGGCCCAATACACACGGAGCAACCGAAAAGAAACTGATCAGCGATGCGAATTGGCAACTCGTTTGCTTTGAGTCGTACCCAGTGTAATCAAATGGGACGATACACTCCATCCATCCATCCCCACAACCAGCTCCAAGGTCCGAGCCCATGTAACAGCCAATGCCAAAAAAGAAGTGTGCTGCGACTTCATTGGACATTGGTAGGCAGGTGGCTACAGAGCCCAGAAAGGAAGCCTTGAAAATGTTCCTTCTTAGCATGCTTCCGGATCTCATGCAACTGGATGATCGTGAAATATTTTCAGCCAAATCCACACGTCCTAGCTCCTCATGCCTTGTCCACGAGTAGTTATTCGTTTTCTGCAGAGATGCCTCCACCCACCACCGACCGAATTGGGGACTATACTTCGCTAGAGGCAGCTGATGCCTCCTTTCCACCACTCGCGGCTTACTATTCAGGAGCTGTTCAACCAGATCGTATGGAACAAATTCGTTCTTGTCAAATATGATACATAACAAACTTTAAATTATGTGTATATTCATTATTCTAATTATATTCATCGTTTCTTACTTGAGCTTCCACGGGCTCCCTCATGCTGATGTTTTGATTCTGGATTGCATGGGAAACCACTTTCACAAGTTCCAAATAACTTTCTTTAGTCATTCTGTAGAATGCTAAAAATTTCGAGTCGGAAAGTGCTAACTGTTTAGTAGCAACAAACAAACGGTTCTGGAAATTGTTTTCCAGGTATGGGTGTACCCAAAACCTTCTTACTATTATTTTCCCCCTCCTGCTATAGTAATACATGGTTTCATCATCGCTCGAGTCTTCTGAAAATACTTCACGCCCGGTATTCCTTACGAAACTGAACGAACTAGAAATTTGGATCGGTGATGAGTTTCCTCGTGAATGGAGTCAAGTCCCCGCTGAGTTCGTAACTGGTTTGTAACCCGAGTTGCTAACCGGTTTAGTTTCTTTCCGGTTGCTCCGTGTGCATTGGGCCTTAAAGTACATAAGTATGTATTGATAATTCTAAAAAAATACGTCACGTTGGCGGACCGCAGCAAATTATTTATTATCTACTAGCTACATATACATATGTACACAACGATTCCATATGCTACAAATTTCAGGCCGAATTTTACCATCGATTAGTTGACAACAATGTTGACTTGGGCTTGAATAAAACTGATATCTTGCTCAATACATTACCAGTAACCTGATATATGTATGTACATATGTACATATTTACTTCAGCCTTTGTAGTCACATCATCATGAGAGCAACCAAATGTGTAAGGTTGTTCGGGCCAATTATCCTCTCTCAGAAAAGGAAGTTGATTTTTAACACGGTCTGGTACGTGATGCAGATTTGTATACCTACTCAAAGCTGAAATACAATTTCGAAATATGTATTTTATATTGTATTCTTCACCTTCTTCTTCTTTGGTGGCGTTACAGCCCATGAGGGACCAGAGCCAAGCTTCTCTCAATCACCCATGTTGTGTGTGATTTATTTTTCACACAGGTGAAAGGGACCTACAGTTTAATGCCGATTCCGAACGGCGTGAGTCGAGAAGCTTCTTCATGGCATGTTTACTACGGGGGGTTTTGTCAGTACCCCGCCGAGGAGGAACGTCGCGAAATAAACATTCGATGGCGTTGGTGTTATCGGGATCCAAACTCGCTCATTGTGCGCCAGAGTCCAACACACTAACCACTGCGCCACGGCGCCCTTCTTCACCTTAACCAATACAAATAAACAAAGACGTAGTGAGATTTCTTCCACAGTAAAATTGCCGGCAGTTTAACAACAGGCGGAATGTAGGGTTAGTGACATTAATACAGCACTGATTCTTTCAAGATCCTACTAATATAACGTTCAGGTATACTTATTACTTTTTAAATCGTATCCTTTGTAACGAAATCAAAAACAACGACTGTCCATTATACAATCCGTTTGACTCTGAACTGAATGTAGTTTACGTTACCGGTCCCGAAAATGAAACAAAAAAAAAACAGGCCAAGTGCGAGTCGGACTCGCCCACAAAGGGTTCCGTACCATCTGTATATACAAAATACGAAAGAGACTATGTATGTTACCTCATCAGTCCTCACATTAAATCACATTTTTCATATGATGGCAGATCTTGGTTGCAGGCAGGTTTTCGGCATATTACTTTGATAATCAAAAATCTTCATGATGAGATATAGTTGATCATCAAAGTGTCCATTGAATTCAAATCAATTATCTTACTTGACAGCAACGATGTGAAAGGGTGAAAAACAATAATGGGAAATATGGGAAAAAGGTTTGCAGCTAGGATTAATTCATCAAAGACACAAAAGAGATCAAAACTGGGAAGTTCGCTACTGGTTGTGGGATATTGTCGACTAACCTTAGTTCAATATGTGACCAAGGGGATTTTTTGAATGAAAATCATGTCTGTTGTATGGGAGCCCCCCTTAAATATTCATTTTGTTCTGTTTTTAGTATTTGCCTTGGTAGCGGCAACAGAAATACATCATCTGTGAAAACTGTCTAACTATCACGGTTCATGCGATACAGCCTGGTGACAGACGGACGGACGGACAGCGAGGTCTTAGTAATAGGGTTCCGTCTTACCTTTGGGTACGGAACCCTAAAAACAACTCCTTGTGATGTTATATTCGAAAGTACACTGATTTTATTCCAATATATGTAAGTGCTTTATAATGCTAATATTAAACACAGGCCAACTAAACTTTATACAAAAAGAGAGAGTGTTGTATGGGGCGAGTGCTTTATAGTGCCAACATTCTCCCCCACCGATGAGCGAAGATCATCAATTTTTTTGGCACCAGACCTACATAGGTTGCTTGACTGGACCTTCAGTTTGTTGCGTCTGCTCGCCTTTCGTATGTGTGTACCCTTTCCTTTTTTATATGACTCGATACATGGAAGGAGAATGGGAATTCAATTTGCTTTTTTACAATAGTGACAAAACGAAACAGTATGTGTGTGTGTGTGTGTGTTACGTTTGATCACCTGTGATCTTGTGATAGGTCAAGGTTTTCAAACGTTCAATGGGGTGCAAAGTGGACTGTATTTGTTCTGCGAGTGTAGCGGCTGTATGAATGTGTGTAGGGTTATCATTTGCTGTTTTTGATGGGAATTCGAGAATAAGAAGTGAGTAATTCTGCATTTCAAATCAAGTGTGTTTAGCTTGAATTTTGTGATTACAGTCGTTATCATATACATAAATGTATATAACATTTGATGTCAGGTTTTTAAAGGGTCTCCCATTGTAGATCTGGGATCTTCTAGCTCTTCAATTTCGTTTGTAGGCAAGGGACAAAGTTTGGCAATTGGCCGCTTGAATTCGCCTTGTTGGGTCTTTGCGGGTATGTTTCCAAGATACGGCCTAAGTTCCATTTTGCTGGGGGAAGTCGTTCATCCTTGATAAGAACTAGTTGTCCTACCATAAGTTGTGGCTGTGACTTCAACCACTTTGGCCGGTGTTGGAGACGACTCAGGTATTCAGTCTGCCAGTGCTTCCAAAATGTCTGCAAAAAAAACGTTGAAGGTTCTTCCAGCGATCGATCAAATTCTGCTTTCCCATGGTCAGGTCAGCTTTGGAAACTGTGAATAAACTTTCGCCAATAAGAAAGTGTGCCGGTGTTAGCGCTTAAAAGTCTGCAGGGACAAAGAGGTCTGTTAAGGGACAAAGAGGTCTCGAATTAAGACATACTTCTACCTGTGCTAAAAATTGAGGTTTGCCCTTACTGCTAACTTTCCATTGGGTGCTCTTAAAAACTAAACACCAGTACGCTAAAGACATCACAAATAAAACGAAAAACCCCGCCGAAAATGTTTTCTACAACTATCAGGTCATACGAGTAATGAATAAATTTAAATTTAGTGCAAAAATAATTGCACAGCCTTTTCTTGTGAAGTTTAATTTTAATAAAAAAAAATCCGATGAGCTAAACGTCTTGGCTTCTTCAATATATAGTTACAAGTCGAATAAAATTAGTTCTAGGGATCCCAAAACATGGAGATATGTCAATATTTAATCTGGAAATTTAATAACCCACACATTATACTAAGCCAATACCCCGGCAGGTGCAATATGTACGTATATTTCTAAAATATTTTTCTTTCTAGTCATTAATAATTGGAGAAAGATCTTCAATACGATACGTCACCTATCAAAATGTTGATGATGAAGAATAATCAAATGATGGGCAAGATGGATATCTTTACTTCAGAGCCGTGGAACAGTTTTATGCAACCAAAAATATCAGTAATATCATATTTACACCTTTACCGTAAACAGCATTAAAAAAATGTCTAATTTTAAGTTAAATAAATATGCATACAAGGGCAGGAATCTGTATATTGAACGGATTGATAAGTAAATGTTAGCTTTTTTAAACAATGAAGAAATGAAATTCGCATTATGTTTGATATCTTACTGTTATTACTTTTAATTAGAAAAAAATTGATAATTTGATAATTGCAAAACAATATTAGCAACTAAAATTGCTATTTTTAAATACTTACTCCCTGCATAAGAGGGGTGCAATATTTTGCTAGTTAGATTGAAATAATTAAAATGCATATTATTAGGACAATATGTTATATATGTACGTATATATAAATATATGTACATATATATATATATATATATATATATACATATATAACCTATTCATTTATTATGCTTATTAGACTCCCAATATTATTCATTTGAGGAGAGAAGACAATATTTACTTGTTTATCGAATTAAAAACATGAGCAAGAAAACTCATTTATTGAAATTGTTTAAAGCTAATTGATTCCCTTAATAATCACCCTAAATTAATAATGGATTCAATTCAAACATTTCAATAATGATTTTAAGCCCATTGACATTATTTCCTTTGAAGTTGAAAATTATCTTATGAACAATCTTGACAAAATAACTACATAAAACTTGCAGATTTCAATTAGATTTCTCGAATAAATTGGAGGCCAGCGTTGCCGATGACGAACTTCTCTTGCCAAGGATCGTTTTGGATCTTGAGAATAGTAGTTTTTCTTTTGGCGGAATAACGATGGGATTATTCGAGAGAATCTTTTCTAAGGTTGTTGCATGTCGCTCTAAATGCTTATTTAATCTTAAAGTGGAATAAGCCTTCATGTTATCAGACACCACTGAATTTCTCTCTTTATGAGGTGCAATTGACTGCGTTGAATTTTTATTTAGATTCCCGACTAAAGTCTGATTCGTGGAAGTATTGGGGTCCACGACTTGGTCGACATTGGAGTTTGTATCATTTTTATTAATAATATACGAACGCGACGGTTTAAGTGCATGTGGTGACATGATTAAAGTCTTCGACCTCTTAACTTTTTTCATTCTGGGTAAAGTAATCTCAATGCTATCGTTATTTTTAATATGAACTTGATTCTTCGGAATTCCATTTATTTTTATCGTTATCAGGCAGTCTCCGTTATCAAGATTTATATCTGTGTTTGAATCCATCAAATCATTTTTCGGCAAAGTATTTTTCAATTTTAAGGGGCGCTTTTTTAGCATTATATTCGAGTTAGGGTTTGATGGCGATATGGAAGCAGACATCTGATCAATAAATGATTTGCTTGGATCTAAGCCTTTCGAAAACGTAGTTTTCTTCGCACATGGTGCCAAATCTTGCGACGTCGCTTTTATTCGTTGTGCAACTGGAAACGTGGATGACGTTGATTTTTCAATGCCATACAGTTTCGCTGCAAGGGAGAGGGATCGA
Organism: Eumerus sabulonum; assembly: GCA_951905685.1. NCBI lineage: Eukaryota > Metazoa > Arthropoda > Insecta > Diptera > Syrphidae > Eumerus > Eumerus sabulonum. The sequence continues at coordinate 40,082,753 of OX645063.1, forward strand.
ACTGACGGTGACTTTCTAGGATAAAGGCACTGCGACATCTGCTTTGGGTACCCATCTGGTAGATTTTCTTTGTCACACTTAGAAATAGTGTGATCATGGTTGTAGAAAATTTGTTTTACCTGAGATTTATCTGCTTCAACTTGACCTTTGCCTCTATTGCTGACGGGATAGAAGGCAGGATTGTCTGCGTAGCGAAAATTCAACGACTGAACTTTAAATGGATCCCCCTCAAACGGATCCCTACTGTTACGATTTTTCTGACAACAGTTCGTTTGCGATGAAAAATGTTCTAATTCTACCAAATAAATTTGTCAGTATGCAAATGGATATTAATATAACATACAATCAATTATATTACCGATTTTATTTCTTTGAATTGATTTTGAAAAATTCATTCTGTCAATAATGCAGGAATTTATAAAATTTCTTCCGGAAGCTAGAATGAAATTTAAAAGTTCCCTCTAAATACCATTCGCAAATTCTGCTAAAAAAAAAAAAGTCAGAAAAAGATGAATTTTAAAAATCTGTTTTTAATTTTGAAGATTGATTGGCAATTTCGAAACGGAATACGAGATTTTTTATTATTTCGAAATGTCAGTCACAACAAGTGCAAAATATTCGCCTTTAACACATTGACCTCCCATTTTAATTAAAGATTTTCGCCGTATAAGCAGCCCTTGAAAACGATTTACCAATCGCGATTCATACACAGACTCTATAAAACAGTATATTAAGCAAAGACTCAACCAAATTAAGTTTACGAATTCAATAATTTTGCGATTCTTCCTCTCAACTGACAATGCGTTTACTTAGTTATTCCGTAGCAAAGAAAATATTTCTCATCACTGGTCATCGTTAATAAAGCATGCTTCCTTCAATAATATACATTTGATTATTTTCCACATTTAACATTGCAAATGTTTGCTCAATGGTCACAGAAAATTCCTGTGTGGCCAAAGTCCTCTTAAAATATCAATTTTATAAATAACATTCTAAAATTATATAGAATAAAATATCTATTGGCATAATATGTACATGCTTATGTATATATATATATATATGTATATGCGTATTCAATAGAAAACGCAATTTTATAATCAGCATTTCCATGCAAACCAAGTAAAAATCTGACATTTAATGGGAACTAATTTAACATAAAAGAAAAAGGTACGAACCTAAGAAAAATAAAAACATAAATACAACCAGGATTAGATTACAGGAATAGGTTTAGTTCTGGAAAATTTGAATGGCTGCAAATTTCCCCGATTGTTTTCACAATCAAATTTAAGATCTAACTAACCGCATACCTAGCTTAAGATATTTTATAAAACGTGCGATTTATTTTGTCAGTTTTGCAAACACGAATGTATATTTGTGCATTATGTACATCTGGATTGAATAATTAGAAATACAAATGATTGTAAGTGTAATATTTTGGATAACGTATATTGGCAATAAATAACATTTATAAAAATAATCTTAATCATCGTACACACAATAATAACATGTACTTGCATTAAAGTGACAAAATATTTTATCATATTTTAGGGAAATGTAAAGGAAATTTCATATAAAAATACATATACATAGATATCAATGTACATACATATGTTATAAATAATATGCTTCACAAAAACATTTTTCGTACATTAATCCCTCAAAAAGTTGGTCTTATGAGAATTGCAAGCTCAATCAAGAACAAAAAAAAAAAGAAAGCTTGATTATGATATTAATTTATTGATGTTAAAGATTTCTTATATTCATTTTTAGATACATATACATATATGCTTAAACGAAATTTTTCAATTGCATTTAACAAATAGTTTATGAAAAAAATGGAAACGTACATATATTTAAAAAGCATTATACAGGGTACTTAAACATACATGCAAAAATATAAAAATATAATATTCTATGTACATATGTATGTATTTACATATTTGTTCACTTATTTTCTAAATTGGCTACTACTTACAGTATCGGACAAAACATTTGCAACTCGAACATAAACTGGGAAACTCATAAAATTCACTAAATTCTTATTCGAACACATACAATGTCTTCACATATTTTTAAGGCTCAATATTTAAGGAAAATAAAAACATATAATTCACAAAAATCCAATACATGTTTCTTAAGTTATGATAAATTATGATAAGGAACTTAAGATTTTCTGGCGTCAAAACAATTGCAACTTCTAAGCCAAGTCAGAAAAATTAAAAAATATTCAATATTTCGTGGCAAATCCTCTATTTTCAGTCATGGCATTGCATCGCCATGGCATGGATTCAATTACACACATTTTGAACATCAATCCGATTTATTCTTTGTTTCACAATTTCCCAAAGATTCTCAATTGGGTTTAAGTCAGGCCAGTCCATAACAGTGATGTTTTGATCACTAAGCGACGATTTGACAAGCTTTGATGTGAGTTTTGGGTCATTATCCTGCTAGAAGGTCCAAAGCAACGGCATTAGCCATTCCGCATATGGTAGCTCAACATCGTTTAAGATGTTTTTATATGCGTGTTGGTTGGAATTCTTTTTTTCTAGTTTCGGATCGAAATCACTGGTTTTTTGGAAGGTCGAAAGGGGCTCACATTAACTTCGGTCAACCGACGAGATACTGTTCTAGCACTAACTGTTTGCTGGAAATCTTGAACCAATTTCGGCGCAGATATGAAGGGATCGATTTTAACTTTTCGGGCCAACAAAGCGTCCATTCGGGAGCTTGTTTTACGTGGTCGACCGCCGCCATGCACAACAGCTACTTCTTTGGTTTCTTATATCGACCTATAATTTTGGAAACCGACGATTTATTTATATTGTATTTTATTAATATTTCCTTTTCTGAAATGCCTGATGTGAAATCATCCACAATACGCTGCCTTAATGCATCACCGAATGTACTAGGTGCCATTATTACCCCTTTTCAAGATCACTTGAAGCCTGCTCTATTTAAAAATATTTACGTAAGTGAGCCTTCAGTCAACGAACCTCTGACATGTGCTCAATATGACACAACTCAGAAATAATGGAAAACGACTGCGATTAACGGTAAATATACTGTTCAGCGTTGCAATCACTTCAGTTGCAATTGTTTGACGCTAGAAAATTTTAAGTTCCTTATCATAATTTATAGTAACTTAAGAAACATATATTGGATTTTTGTGAATTATATGTTTTTATTTTCCTTGAATATTGAGCTTTGAAAATATGTGAAAACATTGTATGTTTTCGAATAAGAATTTAGTGAATTTTATGAAATTTCTCAATTTCTGTTCGAGTTGCAAATGTTTTGTCCGATACTGTATGTCAGACATAATCACACCATATTAAAATGACAATAAGAACTTAATATTCACATCAAATGAGCATGATAATAAGAGTATTACGCTACTTACATGCGCTTTTAAAGGACCATATATATTACAAAAATAAAAAAATATATACATAAATGCATTCATTAAGCTGGTATGGGGTCAACTTTTTATTAATTGTGTTTTCATTTATATCATCGGATACAATATTTGAATGCCTATGTCAAATTTTATTCAGACTTCTTTTTAAAAATATGTTACAATAAAAAAAATACATGAAACTGACGCATTTATAACAACTCAACACAAAATATATATTTTAATACGGATATTACGATTGGAGTATATACATATAACAATATGATGAAAATCGAAATATAAAAACATCTTCAGTGAGCATTATGGTCAAAATGTGAATAAGCAGTTATGTACGAGAAGAAAGCGATAAGAAGAAATATATAAATTGCTTCTAGATATCTATAAAAGGAAAGAAATCGTGTCATGTTAAGAGATATTATTAATTACAAGGAATAAAAAAACAATGACATATAAATAACGATCTTATGTTAAATAATGAAAGAGAACTGAATTAGGCAATTGCTAACTTCTTTTGATTTAACAATAATGAACTTCAGATAGGAGAGTAAATTATTATCAAACGCATAAAAGTACTTATGTAAATGCATATATGTACCTATAGTAAAGGTGTTAATATCGGACAAGCAAAAAATACAAAATATTCAAATTAAATTATACAGTAAAAAATACGAATGGATTTAAAATATGAATACTGAAATGATACAAATATTACTTACCAATATTTAAAACCTTTAATCTCAAAACTACTATTTTATGTATTATACAAGTATATACCCCATAACAGATTTTACCGTTACATGTTAATGAAATAAGATCGATTGTTGGAATAAAGACAAACCCTTGTTGGTGAAACGAGCTACAAATTATCTTTAATACGTGTTTCCATTGACGGTCTACTAATTCTGCTAGGGAGGCAGAATTCATGATGTAATTTTTTTAGGAAATTGACTTTCTTAACCCTAGAAAGGTAACCTTATTTTTTAGTACATTACAGGTAACCATTCGTCGAATCGACGAAGTGATATTCACCTTCATTTTTAAAGAAAAGCTAATAGGTAATTCTTGTGAAGTAAAACAATTTTACAAGAAAACGTAAAAAAATTGTCTTTTTCTAATTAAAATTCAAAGACCACCTAGACTAACTAGTAGGAGAAATAACTGGGAAAGATTCAGAAACTACGTGGAGGAAAGCACCGAACTCAGAGTACCGCTAAGAACATCCTATGAGTTACAAGTCGAAGCTGATCGTTTTGTCCAAGCAGTGCAATATGCGGCGTCGAAGAGTACTCCACACCATGATCGAATTCCGGTCAGTCAAAAGGTATCCTATCCGCCTGAAACAAGACAAATGGTGAACGAAAAACGGAAAGTGCGGAAGTGATGGCAACAAACTCGCGCGCCGCTGGATAAAGCCCGATTAAACCACTTGTGTAATTCGCTCAAAAGGGCAATTAAAGACTACAAGAATGAACGTATCGGCATTTATCTAGAAAACTTGACTTCAGAGAAAGAATCAAATTACTCTCTCTGGAGAGCTGTAAAAAGTGCAAAAAAGCCGCAAATCCAGGCACCACCAATAAGAAAATGTCGAGGCGAATGGGCTAAGGAAGGTAAGGAAAAAGCGGACACCTTCGCCGGTTACCTAGAGGATACTTTTAAACCCATCCAGGGCCAACCGCTCCAGGATAATGACAATCGCTCGAATACAGAAACGGACTATCGACTACCACCAGCCACGCTCTCGGAACTTAAAAAAGTATTGAAATCATTAAAGTCGAACAAAGCTCCTGGTTACGATTTAATCACGGGAGAAATTCTTAAAGCATTGCCGAAGAAAGGACTTCTTAAACTTCTTTTCCTCGTAAATGCGGCACTTAGATTAGAACATGTACCAAACCAATGGAAAGTCGCAGAAGTTATCATGGTTCCGAAACCCGGGAAACCGCCGACTGAAGTTGGGTCGTATAGACTGATTTCTCTTCTACCGATCATCTCCAAAGTATTTGAGAGATTTCTACTTAATCGACTTAAGCCAATTACTGACATCTCACAAGCCTTTGATAAAGTATGGCACAAAGGCTTGGAGTACAAACTACGACCTGTTCTACCAGAACTGCTATATAATATTCTAAGATCCCACCTATCACACAGACTCTTCCGTGTTAAACACGGAAATGAATATTCCGAGTTGAAGGCGGTAACGGCCGGTGTACAGCAGGGTAGTGTTTTAGGCCCGCTATTATACTTACTTTATACTCGTGATATCCCACAGACAGAAGGCACTGTGCTAGTAACGTTTGCCGATGACACTGCCATCCTGGCAACAGGTAAAACGGTTGAAGAAGCAAATGTCAAACTACAGTATGCTGTAGATCATGTAAGTAATTGGAAAAAGGTTTGGCGGATCGCGCTCAATGAAACCAAATCTGTTCACGTTGACTTTACCAACAGAAAAATAAATAACTTACCAGTTTTCATAAGCGCTGCGCGAAATTAAAATGGAAAACTCACTTTAAAAAAAATTGTGGAGAACTCGAACATAGGTATCGGGAATTGTACTGGCTATTAGGAAAGTATTCCAAGCTCAGCATTTATAACAAACTGCTTATATATAAGCAATTGCTAAGAACTATATGGACTTATGGTACAACTATGGGTTTGTACCAAAAAGAGTAATGCTGAGATCCTGCAGACTTTTCAAAACAAAGTATTACGGGCAATTGTTAATGCGCCGTGGTATCTGCGAAATGAGGATATCCACAGAGATCTAGGAATCTAGGAAGACTAGAGGAACACGCTAATAACGCTGTACTTCCAATTTTAGATGAAGATAATTTATTACGCCGTCTACAAAGAACAAAACCGTACGATTTAGTGCGATAATAAATAATTACTCGTGTGAACTGGCGAGCTCTGCAGGAACCATCGCTGGAAGGTGACCTGCCACATATTAACTTATGTATAGTGTTTTTTTTTTTTCTTCTTTTCTCCTCTGATGTGAATAAAAAACTACTGGATGAGTTCAAGAGCTCAGTTATAGTCTAATACTTAGCATACGTTTGAAAGAAGGTGTTTTTTAGTGAGTAGGAATCTCACACTACTATGAGCACACGCTGTCGGTCCTCATAGTGTCTTTTGAAGATTTTCACCTACCCTCGCCAAAAAAAAATAAAAAAACTTGCTTTTTAATTTTAATTAATTTTATTTTATTTCGTTTATAAATTTACAATGAGGTCGCCACACAATTTACATACAGAGATTCGATAACTAGCTGTATATCTTTCAACTGAAGTATTATCTTTTGAAGCTTTAAATGAAGGAAAAAAAAATAATATTTTGAAGGAAACTACGAAAAGAAAAACCTTCATTACAAGTGAAAAAAAAAAAATCATGATAATAATAAATAAATAAATAAATGAATAAATGAGTAAATAAATAAATAAATAAATAAATAAATATACAAACAAAGTAAATATATAAATAAGTAGATAAAATGTAGCAACAATAGCAATAATAAATACCGAAATGAATAAATAAATAATTAGATAAATAACATACAGAGACTACAATAAATAAATAAATGTATAGATAAATAGTTAAGCAAATAGATACATATATATCAAATAGATGAGTTAAAGGTAAATAAGCATGGTTAGGTATAGGTATTTAATTGAGTTATGAGAGGATTAGCTGAAAAAACAAGGTTTTGCAGAAATTTGTCTGTCAATTTATTAATTCTGTCGGAGATCAATTCAACACTCGATTGTAGGTGAAGATCGCTGGTAGAATGGTATCTAGGCAAGTTAAGCATAATTTTCAACAATTTTTTTTTTGTGATACTTGTAGTTTTTTTATGTAACATATTGCACATTTTCCCCACACTTGGCATCCATATTGTAGTATTGATTGAAATACTACTTTATAGATGATGATTTTGTTAAATCTGCTTAGCATTGACTTTCTATTAATAAAAGGGTAAGGCATCTTGGTGGCAATATTTACCTTGTTGATGGTATTGGATATATGTTCTTTAAATGTAAGTTGTTCATCCAGAAGAATACCTAGATACTTTACACTTGGCTTCCAGACAACACTTATCCCACACACATTAAGCGGATTGTTAGGGAGATAGCAATTCTTTCTTTTCCGGCTTTTTTAATTTTTAATAAAAACGCGTTTTCGTTTTTTTTTTTTGTAAAAAGAAGTCGGAACTCAAAAGTTTATTCACCAGTTAAAAGAACACATTAAAAATAAAAAACGAAAATAAAGTATTTAGTCATTTGTTGCAGAGGGCAACTTTATGCTCTTCACATGAGCTTTGTTTGTTTTGTTTGTGTTTTTTTTTGTTAATATAAATATATTTTTTTAATAAAAAAAAGTAGGAACTTAAAAGAAAATTGTTGGTATAACAAAATATAATAAAAGTAAAAACCAAACAAAATTATTTCGAGCATTTACTGCAGAGTTCAACTTTATGCTCTCCACATTTGCTTGCATCACATTTATTGCATGTTGACTTAGTCATGCGTCCTTGTGTGTACGGACAATATTTGCAAATTTTTCTTATTTTTATTTTTGTTACACTAACGTTGTGCTCCCTTAACGGTTCTTTATTTTCGAGGATATTTTTTTCAATACAAGATCTAATATTAGTGGGTAAAATTGGTGCTTCTAACCGTTTCTGCATCCATGGTACTACGAGTTTTCCCTCTATCATATTTACGGAAATACCTTCGCTTTGTTTCGGTGCCGTTCCAAATGCGAATGAACTTAAATGCTAAAGAATAGTCCTAACTCTATTGCCCGTTTCGCATAGTAAGCCAGCTTGCCCCGATCTTCGCCATTTTATGATGCCCTTGCAAGAAACACAATGTGCAGGATATTGCATTATCAACACAATGTTGCACATAAACGGCGATCCGGAAGGCGGCCGCGACAGCCAACTTACATATTAGGAATCTGATCGTGCCCTAAAAGTTACATAAAAGGTAACCTTCGTCGTTCGGACGGACATTTGCGCCGTTTTTCAATAAAAAATGCACTTACCCAAGCGGGTACACTACCGTAAGTCCACACATTAGTTATTAGTGTATTCCTTCATATGTCGATGTTTTATTCCTTCTCTTCCAGCTGCATTCTTTTGACGTGACAACGTCTATTAAATCGGTTAGCGCTGAAATATGAGATGCCGAAACGCAAAAAAACGCAGAAAAATGTAGACTAACCGTGTGAGTAGGCGTGGCCTAGCGGGAATGTAGTAGTGAGCTCGCGCGAAAATGATCAACATGTCAGATAAAAAAAAATTCGGCGTCGTTTGGTGGAATTAAATCAAATAAAATCATATCATAGACCTATTGTTGATAGAATATTAGAAATAAAGAACACTTAAACGTTTGAGTATAAAATTGTCTTATTCAATTAAATACATGTATAATACTGTAATATGAAAATAAAACATTGAAATCAATAATAAAATTATATGTAATTGTTGAATATATAATATTTATACCTCATTCATAAAATCGTATAATAGACGTTGTCACGAAATAATGGATTTGGCTAGCAACAGCCAATCTAATAACAGTTTTTTATATTCTATTCCCATCCATGGCACCAACTTCCTGACTGTTTTTTTCCTCCGATTTTCCACTCTATTTGACCATAGGTACTTTCACTAACCTTTTTGTCCAACCTTTTTTTTTTTTCGTTTTCATTGTTCTACTTGGAGTTTCTATTGTACTCTATTTATCTCGATCTTCATCACTTTCATCTTTCTCAAAACAATTTTCGTAGACCAATCCTAGACCTGAAACGACCGCTTAGTCTACGCCGCAACAAAACAGACTTGCAAAAGACAATTTCACCGCAATTACATTCCTAAATTTATAAAAAAAAAAAAAAGGAAGTAAAAAAAGATATGGCAGTTCCCAAGACTGATAAATTAAACCATAAGAAGACGTGGAAGGAACTTATGGTAATTTCCCAATAAATACAAAAATAACATATGGAGTTACCTTACCTACCTTACCGCGACATACGAAATTTTGCAGCGTTTTGCTCTAGAAAACAACCAAAAAGCTTAAGATAACCAACTATTCCGCGATAGGAAAACTTATTTTACAAATTATGCACCATCAATGGTTTACCATTATATGCTCTTAGTCTTAATTGGAACATTGAACACAAAAAGGGGCAAAAAGGATTTAGGAAAGGGTAAGATTTTTTTTTTTGCCAACGACAAGCGGAGCGCCGGCCGCCGTGGCGCAGTAGGCAACGTGTTGGCCTCTGACGCTGATTACATGGGATCGAATCCCGTCACCAGGCATGTCATCGACCGTGTTTTCACGGTGCCTCTCCTCAGCGGGGTTCTGACAAAACCCCCTGTAATACAATTGTCATGAAAAGCTTCTCGAAATTCACCGTTCGGAATCGGCAATAAACTGTAGGTGGGGAAATTTAGTAACACACAATATGTGTGATTGAGAGAAGCTCGGCCTGGGTCCTTCATGGACTGTAACACCAACATACACACAAGTTAAGTTCTCAAGTGATCCCCCATATATGTATATAGTGACCGCGCCCGTAGCAGATTGATTACGACGACCAGACGTGAAACTATATACATAAGACACGTAAGCTAGGTTTAAGCATTTTCACTAGAACGAGATACTTATATTTAATAATCTACATCTTCTTCTTTCGTTTCTTGGTGGCGTTACAGCCCATGAAGGTCCATCCAAGTTATACGATGGCGTTGGTGTTATTGGGATCCCAACTCGCTCATCCTGCGTCAGAATCCAACACACTAACTACTGCGCCACGGCGAGACTATATAATACTTAAGAGCTCACATCAGCCAGTTTTATGTACGCTACCAAGACGAAAGCTCAGAATCATATTCAGTCCGCATAGGATTTACAGGAGGTACCGTATTGGACCCACAGTTATTTGCTCTTTACACACGAGACGTTCCAGTTCTGACAAAACCTTCATCAATTATCGGTACAATTGCCGACGACACCGTTATACTTAACTCGCAAAAATATTTCGACACTGCACTCATTGAGACACAAAATATATTAAATACCGTGGTCGACTAAATCAAGCTAGGATAAGATTGTCCAAACAATTTTTACAAAAGGCAAATACATTCGGGGTAACACGGTTCCCCTTTCCTGATTTAGAACACAGAAGAGAACTTGGAACAGAATGTTATTTTAATACGCTACTGTAGACGATATTATATGTCTTTCCATTTGGGGATAAAATGTAAAGATTCTGGGCATTGGACACACGCGAACATGCTACATACAATTGTCCATAGGAAAAGCACGGCTTTTCTAAGTTCACCCCAGCCACCTTTAACGTTTGACCTTGCACTTTGTTGATGGTCATAGCGAAACTAAGCTTTAGAGGAAATTGTAGCCTTTTACACTGGAACGGGAGATCTGTGGGAATTACTGGGATTCGTTGGATAATTACATTTTCACCCTTTCCTATGCCGGTTAAGATAGTGGCGCTGATGATATTGCGGCCAAGTTGTGTGACACGAAGTCTCGTCCCATTACATAATCTCGGGGCATCCAAATTTCGCATAAGCATGACTTGGACGCCTAGTTTTAATTGAAGCTTGTGTGAGGGTACACCTGACAGCTCAAGCGAATTTAGAAACTCTACGGGATATGATGTGCTCTGTTCTCTATCCATAACTGTGTCTATTGATAAATACTCGGTTGTATCTCCTGGTACTTTACTCAATATGTCTGAATTTATTTTGTTGACAACACCATTTTTAGGTGCTAAAATTGCTCTTTCACATAAATATTGATTTTGGTGTATATTGTTTTGTAAATCTGAGTAAACACTTGCAACTAATTCTGAATCACCGTGTACTAAGTGACAAAAATCTCCCGTCACTGTCACACAGCCCTCGGCATCAGTTTCTAACCGATCATCTCCTATTTTCAATAGTGTTTCGGCATAGTTGCCAGCATTTGTGTCATCATATAGATGCACTCTCATATTTGTAGTCAAACTGAACTTTCTTACGGTGGCCCATATAGTGGACGACTTGAGACATGCTTTAATTTCGTCTGCAGGTGTCCCCTTCTGAATGACTGGCAACGTTTGGCGGAAATCACCAGCCAATAAAACCACCATCCCTCCCATAACATCGGTATTGTTGCGCAAATCCTGGAGCGTTCGATTTAGTGCTCCTACCGCTTTTTTGTGCGCTATAGTACTTTCATCCCACACTAAGAGCTTGCACTGACATAGCATAGCACCCCGTGCTCAATTTTTACTAAAATTACAGATAGGTGAATCTTCCTGGGCGAGATTTAGTGGTAATTTTAAAACAGAATGCGCAGTACGACCCCCGCTCAGCAACGTGGTGGCTATACCTGAGGAAGCTACGGCCACAGCAATGTTGCTATCTTTTCTTATTTGCGCCAGCAAAAAATTTAGCAAAAATGTTTTTCCTGTTCCTCCTGGGCCATCAACAAAGAGTAGTGCGCCATTCCCAGATTCTATTTGCTGCAGCACTTGGTCAAATACTCGTTTTTGTTCTGGTAGTAATTGGGGTACCAATTCAGCTACTTGCTGCTGCAAAGCTGGTATGTCATAGTTTGTTTCTCGTACAATCTCATCAGATAGTTCATTTTCGTTCATTTGCCGAGGGCTAATCCTTCCAAATTCACTCAACCGTTTACCCACCATTGCCATTACTTTGTCTTCAATTTTTCCAAGGGCTTTGTTATAAATGTGTTCATTGTATGTCATGTCTGTGTGTGTCTGCTGTAGCCTTCGCCAAATGTCTTCCGCCATGTACTCTTTATATTTGTTCCATAACTCATAAGGATTAGATAGCCCGCAAGATGATATGAGGGTTGTATAAAGGTCCCTGAATTTGGCTGGCCATCGGCACTGGACGGCTTCCTCCATAGTTTCGTCCCAGTGATTATCATTCTCTAACAGACCCAGAGCTTCACATGCTTCTCTATATGTTGCGCATTCCTGGCCGTTGACAATTTTAAGATCTCTATAGCTTGTAGGACCCCGAACTTGGTGTAGCAGCAAACGTAAACAGAAACATTCAAAATTAGTAACGTGGACGGTGTACACAGGACCAAGGGCATCAGATGATTTCACTCCGGGCCTATTCTCAACAGGCACGCCTTGAATACGGCGTTTCCACTCCTTTGTAGACGTGTTCCAGGTATAGTAACGGGGGACTTCGGCAAAGAAACACGTTTTTGCAAAGGGATCGGCCTGACACATATGGAAAAAGGCTGTTAATGTTGTTGAAATGGTTCTCGATAAAATATATGCACTCTCCATTTTCTAAGTGTACAGCAAGGTGGGTTACTGCTGGATGTCTTTCATGCAAGGGGAAGCCAAAGAGCCGTCACGCTGCCTCATTACTGCTGACGCAACGTCCTGCTTGAAAGGTTTGCACTTCATTTAGAAGATGTGCTCCACCTTCATTCCTGAGATTAAATATAGCCTGGTCATTTCCTTTGTTTATATATTTGCATATATATTTGATTGCGCGGACAGAGCTACAGGCTTCTACATTAATATGAGCATTGAATGGGCGAATACGGGACGATCCAACTGTTGTCTAAGGTTTCGTTCGGTCTAGATCGAGTCTTAATTGTAACTGTTCGGCTACCATCTTCAGGTGCTGTGCGCCTGTATAACGGGTAGCCATTGCCATTGTGCACAGTTTCTTTTAACAGCTGTTTAGGGAAATTCTTTGTGCATTTTCCATCTTTCATGCATGGCGATGCTGGATTTCGTGCACCACAGGGACCGTGTACCATGTTTCGGACAAAAGTGTCATACAATTCTTTATCTTGCTCAGGATCAGGAATCTCGGCGCTAATTAACTCATCTGTTTGGGTGGGCCGCATCTTCTCTTTAAGCCATATTAGAATACGCACATGTGGTAGTCCTCTTTTTTGCCATTCAATAGAATACATGGAACATTGTACCTCGCCGAATATTTTACCCTTGGTAATTACATTCATTAATTTTTGCACTTTTAATCTAAGCACTCTGGCAACTAAATCGTGTCTGTCAGTACTTTTTTGGCCCGGTATTAGTTCATCAGTTATTTCCTTCCATGAAGGGTTGCAAGTGAAAGTGGCAAAAATGTCAGGTCTGCCGTATGTTCGTACATGAGTAAATGCATCTTGTGTGTATTGGTGTAGGTAGCGGGGGCTGTTAACGAATGTTGACGGAAGAATTACCATTTTTCCTAGATCCGAAGGATTAACATTGGCGTCGCTAGCAACTGCATCTTGCATCAACACGTAGCTTTTTTTGGTTTAAAGTAATAAAACGAAGACGTTCGCTTTCCACCTTCACGTACATATCCACCGAGAACTGATGAAATATGTAGTTGTCTGCACCGAGCTAAAAGGTTAAAATCATTTTGTCATAACACCATATGATAGGCATAAAAATCCATACACAATACTTTTTTGTTTGCAATGGGTTGTTTTGTCACTGGATTAATAAGGGGAATTTCAAAGTGATACCTTTCTTGTCCTTTGGAATATATCAATGGGTATTGCAGAACATCATATAATTTGTGTGTATAGGCTACCCGTTGTAACGTGTCATCATGTGCTCGCAAGACAATGTCCCGTGAGGAAAATTGTTCACCACTTACTCCGAGGAGTCCTGTTCGCATGTACAGCTACCTTATATTGCTGTTCAGGTAGGTTCTCTAAAGAAGTTTTACTAAAGTATTATTATCATGCAAGTATCTTTGAATTTTCAGCACCGTGCCTCTTTCTACTCCCGGGATAAATTGGCATCGACGGTCTACCTCAACCTCTTCGTCTCCCATAAATTAAACCTGCAAAAATTTGTGCTGTTCGTTGTCAGCTGGAAAAAGTGCACCGATCCAGTGATAAATTTGCCCTTGCACCGTAAGTGTTGGCGAAAATCCTGGCATTATTACTTCCCGGTCTACTCCAAAAGACGTCATCTGAAAGCATGAGTTATATTTCCGAATCTTATTTAAAAAGCGCCGTGACTCATCAGCATCATATAAAAATAGAGTTTTAAAGGTTCCTCTGGCGCCCCGAGTAGAGGAAGTGAAACTTTGCCGCTGCTACAGCACATGCCTGGGGTCTCAGCTTTCCATTTTAATGCGCTGCAAAAACGACACGCCTGTCCATCAGTCCTACAACAATCAGCCTGTGATTTTTATAATCAATTAGTGGATCGTAATTAAATGCAGCTTCGTTAAATATCGACCAATTATTTCTTTCAAAATTACGCCGACGTTCTGCTTGGAGCTGCTCATTTAAATTTCTGCGTGCATGTGCTTATTCAGGTGTTTCAGCGACTCTTAAGGCAGCTTGACGTTCTGTGTTTTCGAGTAGCCTTTGCTGAGTTCGAGCGGGTGTTTCAGAAGCTCTTAGAGCAGCATGACGTTCTGCATCGTCGAGCAGGCTCTGCTGATTTTGAGCAGGTGTTTCCGAGGCTCTCAAAGCAACTTGACGTTCAGCCTGTCCTTACCTTCTCAGTTCAACATCTTCGAGAGATTCTTGGGACCGAGCGTATCTCTTCGCTTGTGCTTGAGAAGACACTTTTGAAAGGTTCGACTGGCGTTTGCGAGGCATTTTTAAAAAATAAATGCCAAAAAATATCGCTAACTCTAATTAAACAAATACAACAAACTATGTAATCGACCTTTTAAAAATTCATAGAATTATTGCGGGATAAGTGGAAAATTAATGTTACTTACAATTTTTATACATATTTACTTTAAACCAAAAAAAAAAACCGGCCAAGTGCGAGTCGGACACGCGCACGAAGGGTTCCGTACCATCTGTATATATAAATATGAAGGAGACTATGTATGTTACCTCATCAAATGACAGATCTTGGTTGCAGGCAGGATTTTTAGCGGCAACAAAAATACATCATCTGTCTAACTATCACGGTTTATGAGATACAACCTGGTGACAGACGGACGGACAGCGAAGTCTTAGTAATAGGGTTCCGTTTTACCTTTGGGTACGGAACCCTAAAAAACCAATTCACGAAGCAAGACTAAATCCAAAACCAAAGCGATTGTCTTATTTCTTAAAAGTCCAGGAATATTATAAATCTAAACTAAACGAATTAATACAATCCGAAAAACAACAACGGTAAAACCGAATCCGAAAACGAGTTTGTTTTCGGAAATCGGAAAACCAAACCAAGACAACAATACCAAATCGTAAAGCTAAACACGAATATGTAGCCAAAAATCTAAAGCAGTTAAATCAATGTGAATCAATAGTCACGGTATGCACTATATTCGTCGTTTTCATTTGAAGCTTGCAAATTTGTTTACTTTGAATAACTCATGGCACTCCATAGTTATCCACCCAAAAAAATACGATATTTCGCTTGAAGCGAAGTTGTGAAAATCGAATCTGAGTAGGCATTTGAAACTCTCGCAAAGTTTAAATCTCGCAATGTGGAGAAATGTTGGCATTGTTGTCATGAATGTACATATGCATGTGTACATACATATGTATATGTATATGAAGAAACAACTCCTTTATCTAATTCGCCGTTTCATGATATTTCAGTGCCAAACTACGAAAATCTCAATACAAAATGTATGAAAAATACTGTATCTAGATAGATACTGTTCGTGCACGTAGAAAAATGGTCAAGACTTGGAGGAACATTCTCTATACCATTTTTTTTAACATATTCTAAAAGCTACAAAAAAAGTTAGTCACTGAGTCGGGGCGGCATGAACATATAATCAAAAATCGCGGAAATATCGGAAAAAGAAAATTCAAATATCTACCCGGGTAGATACTGTTCATGTGAAGGTTAATTTGTTATAATTAAATTATTCTGTTTGCTCCATACAAAGGGGGGGTAGAAAGAGACAAAAGTAGCCTAAGTCACTCTCCATCGCTTCAGCTATCTCCACTTAAAAAATCACGTCAATTCGTCGCTCCGTTTTGCCATGAAAGACGGACAAAGAGGCACACACACTTTCACATTTATTATGTTAGTATAGATTTCAAATTCCATTAAATTTGAGAATTTAGTTTAAGAATTATAACTAGTCAAAGTTTCTTAATTTTGCCACTCAACTGACTGACTCACTGACTGACCGATCATCAAAACCCTAAAGCACTTCTAGCAGACATAGCAGCTTCGAATCTGGAACATAACTAGTGTTTAGTGTATAAATCAAGGAAAAACTAAAATATTTTGCAATTTCGGTTAA
Organism: Eumerus sabulonum; assembly: GCA_951905685.1. Taxonomy (NCBI): domain Eukaryota; kingdom Metazoa; phylum Arthropoda; class Insecta; order Diptera; family Syrphidae; genus Eumerus; species Eumerus sabulonum. The sequence continues at coordinate 40,099,429 of OX645063.1, forward strand.
GTTTTTTAGTTACACCGACTGCAAAAATAACTTTATAATCCCATATAAATATATAGATAGGATTACAAACGTACACATTTGCAGTGAATGAATCAGTTTGCCTGTATACGTATTAACAATGGAATAATAGGGGTAGATAGACACTGCACGACTGTATACTAGTGATGGGCTCGTCTGCTCTTTTACGATAGCAGGGATCACAGTGAGCAATTAAGACAAAGAGCAGTTAAGCAAAGTTGTGATTTAATCGCATTTATGATCACAGTTAAGGGAACAATTACTTGGTTATGAGACTTGCTCTTAGATTCGCAATTTAAATAGCGATTACATGCATTGCAATAAATTAAAATGAACAAGTGAAAACAATGGATGATTTCAGCAGTGGATATTTCTTCCACCGGTGGTACGGTGCTTTCAACATCCATAGGAGTGCTTGTTCTCATGACAATTGTGCTATGGCGCACACTCATGTGTCGTTTCAAATTTGTTATAGACGTTATAGACGACGAATGATAACGTCTGTTTGCAAATTTTACATGTAGCCATCCTTTCAGCTCTTGGCGTAAAATTTACCCAAACGTCGCTTGTTTTTTTTTTCGATCCATTGTTAACTAGATGGGTCACGGGGCATCCAAGTTGGAGCAAAGCGATCCATTTTAAAACTCTGTTTATTATTCTATCAGTGCGCGTGAGCAATCATAATCCAAGCATAGTAGTATCTTCTGATACGAATACGGTGACAGTAATGCATTACAAATACTTAGATGATAAGCGGACCCTTAAAAGATGGTTACTGAGTTTCTTTACCGATTGTAAAAAGAATTGTGGTTCTATGTTAATTCGTCCATTGGGCCTACGCTAGCCTGGTGGTCATCGAAAACAGACCGTCGGCATATGTTTAAAATTTTTCCCTGTATGCTTTCATTCAGGCATTGTGCAGGTGCGGAAGGGCGATCGTATCAGTGAGTATTCATATGAATTTATGTTTCTGATACTTTAGTCTATATCCTTACGGTCCGCGGCTATTCCAATCAAATGGATAGCAGAGTTGATAGTGTTCAAAAAAAGGCGCCTGCAAAAACAGATTTCTACCACTTTGACCCCTAAACGGGCAAAAAAGTCGTCGTATTTCGTTGACAGAGCTGTTTGACGACCAAGGTTAGAACGTGCTTTCCGAGGCATGATTATTGAAGTTTAAAGGAAAAAATATGTATTTTTATTTTCACAAACTTATCTCTGAATATTTACTATCACCATGTCAAATTTAGTTAAAATCGCTTAAAGCCTTCTGCGTTGTTTTATTATCAAAATGCGGATGCGCGTGATTTCTAATGTTAAGTCTATGGGACACGTTTTCGGCGAATATTCCTCATTGGTATGTCCGATTTTTGATTTTATTTCTTTAAAACCGTTCTATCGATGCCTTCTATTGACATGTCTAATTTGGTCAAAATCCTTCAAAGCGTTTAGGAGGAATAGTCTGTCAACGAAATAGATTTTTGGGGTGTTAAGGAGCTTCGCTCCAATAAAAAGTAAATGCGGAACTCAAACACAAAACACGAAACAGAAATAATTTTTTTCAATTATACGCAAAAAACAAAGGCAGACCAATAGTTCTATTTGTTCCTTTGTATTTCATCTAATCCTTTGTATCCCATTCGTACCACATTGCGACGTTTACAAGCGAACGTTATTTCACAACAATACATTCGTCATTAAATAGAGGTTTTAAATCTTAAGAAAGCAAAATCAATTACAATAAAATTATAATGGAGGAGGGACACATTTCGCAAATTTACACATATTGAAATACATGTACTAAATGAATTATTCCAGAAAAAAAAAGCACAAACATCATCGTATCTTGATGTACATATAAACTTGCAATAATTAGCAATAGCAATGATTCTGTTGAACGCATCCCACCGATGTATTGGAACACGTCTCAGTTTTCTCTTTTCACTCTATAGTTTTCGTTAACTAAAGCATGCTTGCACTCTTCTTTAGTTAGATATCAAACACACAGCGAAAATGAAACAAATGACCCTGTGCACATGTATGCTCCAAAGCGGAAAGAGGATGGGAATATCTACGCAGCGTATACTACACAAATATCATTCTCTCATTTCTCTAACCTGCTTCTGCACTGTGCATAAGCAGAAAACCAGATAAGGAAGCAGTGAAGAGCAGTCACTGCTCAGTAGATTGCTCAGAGCAATCACAGTTGCTCTCTGCTCCGAGCGATGAACATAGCTCTGAGTAGCAGTGATTGCGATAGCAGTCTCACCACTATATATACACATAGCATCGTACGACTACGAATACGATCACTCGTCCGACCAGTAAAACGAGTACCCGTGTGTTCGGCATCGAGCAGCTCAAAAGTATTCGTATCGTTTCGCATCGACAACGGCGAGTAAATACATACATATGTATGTATGTATTTACGCATCCTGCATCGTTAGGCATTGGTATCAGCGAAATTGTGCTTAAGCTTAAGAAATACATATCTATGTATGTACATAACATTGTATGAGGGATACATAGGACGGGTGAGAAATGGGAGATTAGACAAATTCAAAACAGAAAGCTAACTTTATCACCCACAAATAAATAAATAGAAATATAATCATTATTATTTTTTATTTATTTCATTTAAAATTTACAATGCGTCATCGGACAATTTACATAATAGATTTACAGAGATGTGATTCATATCTTTCTATTAAAATATTATACAAATTATTAAATTACAATGGTGAGAATGATCGAATACAATAAATCGAGGAAAACAAATGAACACAAAAACCTCAAATGAAAGTTGGCCCAAAAAAAAAAAAAAAACATATTTCGGTTGTCTGTAAAGTCGGTTTACGGACGATTATTTTACGTGATTACGTCATTAGAAAACATTGATGAAAAATGAACAACACCCGATGTTTCCAAGCGGTCCACCATCTAAGTTCTTACCGCACCCGACGCTGGTTGATTACGGTGTTCGGACGACAGCCGATACATATGAGATTGCTCGGACAGTGTTGTGATTTTGGTAAGGAAACACTCATGAGCTGCTCGTGAGTGTGCGCTACCCAACGAGCAATTATTAAATGCACGCGTTCATGAGTAATTGGCTGTGAGCATTTTTTTTTTTCGATTTGAAAATATGCACATGCATATGTACATATGTATGTACAAGCAACATACAAACTCCAGACTTTTTTATAGGAATTTTTCAGAATCGTATTTGTCGTCTAACAACAGAATTAGGGTGTATGTGCATGTATGTATTAGAGTTGCGCAAAATAGTTCCAACCGCGGAACGAACATGGAACCGTTCTTTTCCTGATCGGAACTAGTTCCTCGGAACTACAATATATATGTATGTACATATGTATTTAGCTTTTTGACGAGATGACGTCTTATAAATCGATGAACACCGGTCGCACGTACGAAAAAGTATGACTCATTGTCACGTTCCGCCTGAGCGAAACAAGCAATAGATAGGCATCCATTTAAAACAATCGTCATTGAAGTCACTGTAGGCGGTGCGGGCTAAGTCGTTGAACAGCTAGGCATAAGTAAACCACTGCTGTAAATGATCTATGATATGTTAACGGGAAGAAAGTTCGTTGTGAAAATTGCCTACGTGACTTCTTCTCAAACATTTGATATTAAAAATGGTATGCAACAGGGCACGGTAAATTCGCCGATCCTTTTCAATATTTACGTCAGTGATCTGATAGCTTCCCTTCGACATTCGATAGCATACGCAGACGACCTAGTCGCGTACAGGTCGGGTCCAACGATTGATGTCATAGCTACGCTCTTGCAACGTGATTTCGAAAAAAATCAGACTTTTTGTAATGACTGGAAGTTAAGAATCAACTTCCTAAAATCGGAAACCATTTTGTTCAGAACGCCACTGTCTGAGGCCTCTAAGGATACCAGGCGAAACTGGCGAACATTTTCCATTGTTGGACCGGACGGACGTCCACTGGCGAACCGAAATGTAATCAGATACCTTGGAATCTGGTTGGACCAGTATCTGTATTTTAATAAACATATAGATGTTGCTTTGGCCAGGGCCCGGGGAGCTTGCGCTCTGTTAAGGTGGCTGTTTCATAGCAGCCAACTTGATAAGAGAGTGAAAATAATCTGCTACATGGCTTTAGTCAGGCCCATGATCACCTATGGATGTCCCATTTGGTTCAATGTGAGTGCCAGCTTGATGGAAAGGATTCGTGCGTTTGAGAGACAATGTCTAAGGACTTGTCTCTCATTGCACAGAACACCAGAATCCGAGTACACAAAATACTATCCCAACGAGGTCCTATCCAATGGAGCCAAAATTATTAGGATTGACAATTTTTTGATCAAACTGATTCGAAGTCACGTTGCAAGGGCAATGACTTCGACCAATAACTTGATATCTGGGGCTTATTACCCAAATGAGTTACATATATCACAAGAAAGCCCGCCTTAGTGGCTTTGTTCCCCCAGAAGCATTCTTGTATTACGACAAGCGCGAACTGATACGGGACAAATCGGCGGTTCCGTTAATCTTTCACGTGTCCCGAAGGTCTGTGGAGAAGAGTCTGTCCTACGAACGCGATGTTGCACACCGTGAGCCGGGGCGTCTCCGTTTCAGTGTGGCAACGTCCAATCAAGATCGAGTAGATGTAACTCGACAAGTGCAGCGCTTCTGGTGGCTCGAGGAGACTCCGTCGCTAAATCCCTTGGGCCTAGTGCCTTAACAAAAAATTTTATGTAATATAATAGCTGACACTAAATTTACTTACTTACTGGCAGAATGAGCGTTTTGTAAAGCATGACTTTGGTCTTTCGAGTGAGGAGTTTTGACCCCTGTTATTTGGACAAGCCGAAGTAGCAGCGGTTGCCAAGGGCGATTCTACGCCGGATCTCCACTGTGGTGTCATTTGTGGAATTTACGTTTGCCCCGAGGTAGACAAACTCCTTAACTACCTCGAAATTGTAGCTGTCAATTGTTATGTTTTGTCCCAGGTGGTGAGCGACGGATTGGTTTTTGCTTGACAGCATTTATTTCGTTTTGTCCTCATTGATCTTAAGACCAATTCGTTTCGCCTGTTCTTCAATCGCCGTGAATGCTTCCACAATGCCACGGCGAGAACACGCGATGATATCGATATCATCCGCGTATCCTAGCAGCTGGATGGACTTGTAAAGGATAGTGCCTTCCCTGTTGACGCCTGCCCGTCGCACATTCTGCTCCAGCACCAGGTTGAAGAAGTCACATGACAGCGCATCTCCTTGCCGAAGTCCGGTGCATGTTTCGAATGGTTCCGAGGTCCTAGAACCGAGTTGCACGGTGCATCGCGTGTTTTTTAGCGTGGCGCGACACAACTGGATCAGTTTTACCGGGATCCCGAATTCGCCCATCGCATCGCCCCAAACAGTGCTTCACGATGAATGCTGTCGTATGCGGCTTTGAAATCGATGAAAAGATGGTGTGTATCGATTTGAAACTCGTTGGTCTTTTCCAGGATTTGTCGAAGTGTGAAAATTTGGTCTATTGTTGATTTGCCGGGCCGGAAGCCGACTGGGAGCTGCCGATTAGTGCGGTGCAAAATGGTTTTAGACGTTCACACAATACGCTGGACAGGGTCTTGTATGCGACATTGAGCAGGGATATACCTCTATAGTTCTTCCAAGAGGTAGGATCGCCTTTTTTGTGGATGGGGCATATAGAGCTGGTATTCTAGTCGTCGGGCATGCTCTCATCTTCCCAAATTCTGCAGATGATCTAGTGCATGCTCCCTACCAGAACATCGCCGCCAGCCTTGGAGAGCTCTGATGGCAAGCCATCTGAGCCTGCGGCCTTGTTGTTCTTCAGCTTCTGAATAGCTGTGCCGACTTCTTCTATGCTGGGTGGGAGGACTACTTCAGCGGCTGGAGTTGGGATTTCCTCGGTCCCTACCACTCTCTCTTGGTCATGCTCGTTAAGCAGCTGCTGGAAGTGCTGCTTAAATACATCCACTATTCCCTGCGGGTCGGTGACAAGATTACCCTCGCAGTTTCGAAGAGCCAGGGTGCCCTTTTTGAAGCCTCCTGCAAGGCCTTTGGCTTTCTTGTAAAAGGCTCGTATTTTATGTTTATCCCTATACTCCTCGATATCCTTGAGCTGGGAGGCTGCGAAGATTCTTTTCTTTTGTCGCAGTAGTTTCTTCTCCTCCCTTCTTCTGGCTCGGTACTCTTCTCGCGCTGCCCTGGTTTTCCTCTGCAGCGCCTTTTGGTACGCCTCGTCGGTTGCTGCCTCGTCGGTTGCTGCCTTTTTCTGCTCACACTCGCCATCATACCACTAAATTTAGGTAGTAGTAAGTTAGGTAGGTTAGTTGTAAGTTATATACCTTATATACATATGTATATATATACACATTATATATATATATATATATATATATATATATATATATATTTGTGTGAGCATGTGTACGTGTATATGTATGTGTATATTATATAAAATAGGCTAAGCTAGATTAAGATTAGTAGGTAAAGTAGTTTTAGATAGTTGTAAGTATATACATATCTACAACATGCTAAGTTTTTTCTAATACCAATTTTTCTTAGCCTCAGTTTTAAACAAATAAATAAATAATCGCAAACAGGTAAGTCGTCGAAAGACAAAAACAAAATATATTCACCATAGCTTAGAGTGCCCGTCTAGGTCCAGTAGGCCACTTTAAATATATAAGATATATAAGATATTTAAGATAGGTTTAAGTATTTTTACCTAGAATAAGTTGTTTCCAAAATTAATAAAAAAAAAACGCTTCTTAAATGTAAAAAAAAAGTCGTTGAACAGAGTAATCTGGGTACGGGTGTTCGAATCCGTGGGGCTGGAGTTTCATTTTTCTTATTTTTATAGTGAATTCTTTTCTTTTTTTTTATTTGAAATACGAGACGGTGTAGGGTAGTTATACGAAATAAGTTGTAAATCTAGATTAAGTTAGGTTAAGAAATTAAAATTGTGAATTTATTGGAAACGTATAGTGTTGTTCGTTCATCATTGTGCTTTTGACGTAATAATGTCTTATAAAATGATGAACACCGGCTGCACGTACGAAAAAGTATGACTCATTGATACGATCCGCCTGAGCTGAGCGTGCAAGCAAGAGCGCGAAACAAGCGATAAAGAGGCATCTATTTTGCCTATGGGATAGATTTTTTTTTGTTTGCATACTTGGGGGAAAAAAATTGCGATGACGTAGGCATACTTTTAGGAGTAATCAGTAATCCACCCTAGGGTAAAACACCCTAATTCTGTTTTTAGACGACAAATACGATTCTGAAGAATTCATGTGAACAAGTCTGGAGCTTGTATGTTGGATATACATATATACATACATATGTATGTATCTGCCCATTTCCAAATCGAAAAAAACTGCTCACAGCCAATTAGTCATGAACGCGTGCGCTTAATAATTGTTCGTTTCCTTACCAAACCACAACACTGTCCGAGCAATCTCATATGTATCGGCTGTCGTCCGAATACCGTAATCAACCAGCGTCGGGTGCGGTTAATACTTAGATGGTGGACCGCTTGGGAACACCGCGTGTTGTTCATTTTTCATCAATGTTTTCTAATGACGTTATCACGCAAAATAATCGTCCGTAAACCGACTTTACAGACAACCAACATTTTTTGTTACTGAATTCCATGGCAAAATGAAAAGTTAGGATAGAATTTTTAAAAACGTATTTTATTATCATTTCAAACCAAAAGCAACCATAAAAAATTAGTGTAGTTTATTTCATTTATTCATTTTATTTATTTGTTTCAGAAACTGAGAAAATAACAAATAACATCCTTATTATGTCGGCGACACAGTGCGGGCGGTAGAAAGGAAGAGGAATAGAGGAGATGCCAATGGACATTGATCTGAAATGCTTGCGTGTTGCATTGAAGGGGGAAAACCGAATCCGGCAGGGAGTTCCAGATTCGTGTGGTTCGGTTAATGAAAGATTCTCTATATTTGACAGTACGTCCGAAAGCGGGCTTCAGGGTATATTGGTGAGCATTCCTAGAGAGACGTGTATTGTAAATTAGGCACTTCAACGTTGACAAAATTTAAATTTTGTCTTGTAACCCACTATTTTAAATTATTTCCACATTTTTGGTTTTACAAAGCATTTAAAATAAAACTAAATAAAAAACATTAGAGTTTCAAATGAAACAAAGTTAACTTAGCGTTTAATCCAAAAATAGACATACATACTTATATTACATAAAATGCAGAATATACATGCATATATTGTTATTTTAGTAATAACAGCACAACAAAATAATATTTAAAAATTCTGTGTTTTATTTTATTTGCTTGCACTTTGTTTCATATCACAAAAATCAGTCCATACATTAATGGAAGTTTTATAAGAAGGCTCAAAACTAACAAAACAAAGATAAAAGTTAAATGATTCTCTTATATATCTAATCTATGAAAATATTATACATTTTGCTAGTTCTACAAAGGCTTACATATTACTACTTATGAAAAGCAATTGTGATACTTTTTTCGAAGACAGCCTACTTCGTCTGTCAGTCTGTATCAAACCGGCTTTTGAAAATGTGCGCTCACAAGGAACTGATGTCGCAACTAAATTAAGTCTCGTTAACATGTACTGATACAAAATCGGATACACGCATTTTCCAGCATTCCACCAGGCTAAAGGATTTTCATTTCTATTGAGTAGAGGTTCATTTTAATACTTTTGAAGCTCAACTATTCCAGCAGCCAATGTATTTAAGGGAACTAATCTCAAAACTTCCTTATCGAAATCATCCCAAATGAATGATGTATTAATATTGGCAAGTGCCGATGTAGAAGTCGATGGAGCTGCTTCTTCCTGAACAGACGCACTTTCTGTACATTCCGTAGTTTGAATCCGGGACCCAACTTTAAGCTTTAAACTTAGAAAGGCTGTTTCGAAATTAGTTTGGTCCCGAAAACCTCTGTTCTTAAACCTGGGATCTAAAATAGTTGATTCGGCATAAAGGGATTTTTTTCTAAATTTTGAAAACGCTTCTGAATTTGTTCATTTAGAGCCTTCAACAATTTGCGGACACAAATAAAAGTTGGATTGTGTTATTTGACGCTTCAAAAGTCGACAGTACACAATTATTTTCGAAAGGCTAACGTTTTTCATGAAGATTTTTAAAATTGGAACCACTCTCTCAATGACATCCCAATCTTCATTATTTAAGGATATACTATTTTTAACAATTGCTTACGTAGAAATCACCACATTTTTAGCTTTGAGTATGCGATCCAGCATCTCATACATATGTCGAGTTCAATCTTGTTGAGACGTCCTGTTTCAATTTCAAAATGGGCAAATCTATTTGTTTTTACATTTCATGCAATTTGTAGAGGTTTTGTGAGCTTCTTTTAAAATACTCGACAATTGTTTTGACTTTCCGTATTTTATCGGAAATATATTGAATTCCTGCCTGTACCGTCAAATTTAGTAAATGTGCAAAACACCCTATAGATCGCCTATTCCCTAGCTGTACTGCTGAAAGAACATTTGAAGCATTGTCACTAACAATGGGCCTGTATACACGAGAATATCGCTAGCAGCAGGAAGACCGGTTTGATGCTCTACACTGAAGCATACACGGAATTCATTTTTCTAGAAGAAAAAATTGTATATGTGAACCTTGTTCAATTGTGTTAGTGTTTCTGTCTTTTTGACATTTCATTTGAAAGAGATATTTCCTTTGAAAGAGATATTTCCTTTGACAGAGATATTAAGTGCAACCACGCACTAAAAGGTCCCTTTGTTTTTTTCCGATGTTCACTGATTGAAAGACCAATGACGATTGAAGCGCAACACCAGGCAAAAAAAGTGCGGACTCGAAAACTGAAGAGTTGTATATGTATTAGTTTTCCACTTCTGTTCACCCACTAAATTTGCGGAAGAAAATGGTATTCCGTTTCGTACCTCAACCTTCAGCTCCCTCTCCCACAAAACCGTTTTTTTTCGGATGATATATTCTCGTGTATACACCCTCAATAGCCCCAACTTTCTTCTCATTCTTCCATTTTGACACCTGTTCCTTTAAAAAAGTACATGTATTTGCACTGGTATGGGAATCGTCGTATTCTAAGCAACCAAGTAAATTGGAGCATAATTTAGCATTTTCGGTGTTAATATAATGAGCCGTAATGGCAATAAAACTTTGATTATTTATGGATGTCCATCCTTCTGTCGTAAGACATATTGCAGGTGCATTTTCAATTTTTATTTTCACTTCCTGTTCTAGTTTCAGACAAAGCTGAGGCAGAAGAGTCTCAGAGAGGGTTTTTCTGGTTGGCAACCTATACGACGGACATAAAAGAGACACGAGCTTGCTAAATTCAGGTTCCTCTACCAAATGTAATGGATGGTATTCTTTCGCTATCATTATTTTTAACTGACTCTGCTTGGAAATAGGTTTTGTGCTTTCAGTAAACGCAAATATTTTTTGCTGAACTATTTGAGATTTTGATTGCTGAACTATTTGGGAGATTGATTGAGGTCGAGGAACATCTGTGTCGATTTCCGCAGCTACGACTCCTGTATCTGTATCCAGTTGTGGTAGATCCGGTGTTCCAATGTGCTTCCTTTTTAAGTGCCTATTTAAATTTCCCAAGCTGCCAGATGCAAATGATACAATCTGCCCAATACTTGCACTTTGCTTTCTGGGGTTCGATTTCAGAAAAATCATCCCAAAGAACACTGGTTTTTCTTTTTCGCATAGCCATTTAAAATAACTATAAAACAAATGTAGGGACACTACGTTTAATAAAAATAAAACTTACAAAAGTGAAACTACTTACCAGTATTCCAACGCAGACTTTTTAATTTTATAAAACAAACAAATTAACAAAAACAAAAAGCAACAGGGAACAGAAGATACAAATTAATAATGTTCCTCCTCTCCTAGAAAGAAACTAAGAATAAAAAAAATCCGATCCTGCATGCATGTTAAGTATCGAAAAAAAGGAAATTAATTTGCATACTCCCACCAATATGGAACTAGCAAAAATATCGGAACATGATAAGAGAGAGACCCATATCCGAACCTGCACCCACTCACACACATAGCCTGACATAGACGCAGCATTATCACCCCGCAGACCATATCTCATAAAATAATAAAATATTATTGCACAAACCACACAAAGAACCAATTAATGAGCGTCTAACTCACATCCGGTCTTTGTGTCTAGTAGGCGAATAATAAGACACAAACCCTATATAAAAACGAGGGAAATAAAGAATAATTACTGCTGTTATCCATTAGAAGTAAAGAAAGGACATTTTATTTGTCCTCCGCTCATCAAGTACCATAAATCATGCATGCATGTGGCGTTACAGCCCATGAAGGACCAGAGCCAAGCTTCTCTCAATCACCCATGTTGTGTGTGATTTATTTTCCACACAGGTGAAAGGGACCTACAGTTTGATGCCGATTCCGAACGGCATGAGTCGAGAAGCTTTTTCACGGCAAGTATACTACGGGGGGTTTTGCCAGTACCCCGCCGAGGAGGAACGCCGCGAAATAAACATTCGATGGCGTCGGTGTTATCGGGATCCGAACTCGCTCATCGTGCGTCAGAGTCCAACACACTTACCACCGATATGGAACTAGCAAAAACATGTCCGAACCTGTATGCGTACTCGCACCGATATTGAACTAGCAAACCATGTCCATGTCCGGACCTGAATGCATACATACACATGTATGACAATCGTTCACGAAATGCGGTGCGGGCATTATATTCTTTCATTTCTTTTCTTCATTTCAGTTCAATTGTGCTGTACAGTGTACACCAACTGTTCGAGCTTTATCGCCACATCTCCATACTTATGGGTTTCTTGAAAACTACGGGGTATAACTCATACACCGTATAAGAAGCATGTTCGTTACATTTGTTTATTTTTTTTTTTCGTTTTGTACATATGTGATTGACGAATAAGGGTTGAATGGAACTATGGACATGGACATGTTTTCGTTCAGTTTGCGGAACGAAAGGACATGTGTCCGAGAGATGACATAGTTCCGTGAACTATACATGTCCGGAACTACCCTACTCTAGTATGTATGTATCACGTGGATTACTGATTACTCCTAAAAGTATGCCTACGTCATCGCAAAATGTTTCATGTCCCCAAGTATACAAACAAAATTCTATCCCATGGAATCTCTCTATCGCTTGTTTCGCGCTCCCGCTTGCACGGTCAGCTCAGGCGGCACGTGATGAATGAGTCATACTTTTTCGTACGTGCGGCCGGTGTTCATCGATTTAGAAGAACAAAATTTCCCCCGAACTTTTTCTCTAATCGGGAAACCCGGTATTGTAAACAATGTTCGAAAGGAAAAGGAAAAAGTTCTTCCTATTGTGAATAATTTTCCGATGGAAATTCTAACGAAATTTCCCTCGAACTTTTCCCTGTAATTTTTCTAGAAAAAACAGAGAACAAAGGAAGGAAATCAAGAAATTGTAATTATCTCTGAAAAGGTCAGGAAAATTTCTATCCAGATCAATCTACACCATTGAAACGCTGCTACTGCTCTTTTCAGTAGTAGAATTGCATGCAGTAGTACAAATCACGTTGTATCCATTCAAGGACCGTAGGTGTGGAATAAATGCCTATGTGGCCTTGGAGGTATACGTGATCCTACGATTCATATTGATGAGCTATCCGAAAGGCCTAGGGTCTGCCTCATCATATCGAACTCATTATTGGCAACCAAACTTGGACACTTTTGTGATGCCAAACCGGATATATACTCAACATCAAACACCTTACAATAGATTGTCCAACAATAAACCAACTTTGTTCAAACCTTTCCAACAAAAACCTCATCAACCTCCTATCCTCCCCCACCGATCAAAATATAAAAATTGTATATAAACTTTTAAAATTACTCAAGCTGAATAATCACATTTAAATTGTCATCCCAGTTCTTTTTATAACACTATTATTATACAAAACAGCCGAAGGCCCTAGCAGCCAGTGCTGTACAAATTATGTTAATTGTAAATTTATTTACCTTTAATAATAGTAATAAATAAAATAAATAAATAAAGATCTGGTGGCTGCTAGAGTAAGATACAAAACGCCCGGAGGAATAGAACACTTCGTCGTTGCGTCTGCCTACTTTCCCTACGACTCGATACTATCTCCACCACCAAAGGAAGTTTTTGAACTCGTAAAGTACTGTGAATCCAGAAAGATTGGTCTGACCAACAATGTTGGCTCTCAAACAACGTTTGTTACGACAAGACGACGGAAGGTTATTGAGCTGACCCTATCCAACGGATATGTGAAGGACATCACTAACTGGAGAGTCTTGCCTGATGCTACGCTATCGGACCATAAATCTATCGAATTCCGATTAAGTTGGGGGGTCTCTTCTTTGCAAACCAGACAGAATCCGAGAAAGAGAAATTCACTCAGGCCCTACCTAAACTTAGAATGAAGCAACTGGTAGAGAACGCTGAAAAGCATGAAGAGACTGACAGAGATGCACGTGCGCAAAGTTGTTCTTTGGATGCATCCTTCTTCGGAGATGCAACGTGCTTATCAGCGCGAAAAAAACCCGCGAGACTGCGCTTCAAAACATAGTTTGAAGAATTGAATGCACGCTTGAAAGGAAAGAGTACGCGCTGGGCTTTTTCGTCGATATTTGGGAAGCTTTTGATAACGTTACTTTGACAGCATGTCAGACGGCACGGCGTAGATGAAGCACTGCTCTTTCGGATCAAAGCAATGCTTGTGCACAGGCCATTGATCGTTGGTGCAGGTCCCTGAAATTGTGTTAAATCTCGCGTAAACAAGGTATGCCCGCAAGGCGTCGTCCTGTCTCCGCTTTTATGGTGCATGGTGGTCGGTGAGCATTTTCTCTGAGACTGTCCCGCCTTTGCTCGCGCACGGTGGCGCACCCTTGGAGCCGACGTGGTGTCCCTTAGCTCTACATCACTGTAGCTCCTTCAAATTTTTCTCCGGAAAACAGGGAAAATACAGTAATGTAAGGTGTCTGTCTGGAGTACAATGGACCAGTGTTGTCTGAGTGCTCCAACAAATAGCAGAAGCCTTCAACAAAAAAAAAAAAAAAACTTTCGAATTTAATTTCGAATTCAGTCTGGGGAAAAAAATTCCGATGGAAATTGACAATAGGAGGAACTTTTTCCCTGGAAGGAAAAAAAATGGGGAAACAAAAAGTTCCCTCGGAATTCATGATAAGGCTGGTTATCACGTCAATAAAACTATCAAATAATTATCGTTTGGTGAGCTTTAACATAATGTAATTAATATCCAGAATTGTGTACATTTTTGTCTATTTTATTTTTGATAAAATGAACGCAATACAAACTGTTAACCTACATACAATTAAGTTTCATTTTCTTTAAAAGAAAAATCATATAGATCGGAACAAAGTGCAATTATTAACTAAAATGTTTAAGAACTTTATACATGATGATTTACATTTACATATAATTGCAAACTTCATTTCTGTATTTATTTCTAAACTCTCAGAACGCTGACGTATATAAAATATAGATATATACATACATATACGCTATGTATAAAAAAACATATAATAATCGGTTGATATTTCTTTTGATCAATTTTGATCAGTGTTTCGTATGGAGAAATCAATAATTTCTACGAGGCACCTGCCCAACTCTTCCATGATCATTTTTTCTGTTTGATACGGTGTTAGGCCCCCTTTCTTGCATTCATCAGCTTGAGCAATTAAGCATTGTATAGTCGCATCTACAACTTCTTGCGTTATAAAATTGCATGGTTGTTTTTCTGAAGTTGGCCCGCAATTGGGTACATTTGTAGTTGTAACAGCACTTGAGGATATTAAAGCTGGAACGGATGAAGCAGTTGTAGGCAGCGTGGGAGATCTCGATTTCACCATGTCGTCATAAGTCCGCTTCACGCGACCAAATGTTTGCACAGCTGAAATAGGGCCCTTTTTAATATCCATATCAAGGTCTGGATGATCTTCTATATTTCGACAACCTAAAATAAGTTTTATTTTTAATTAGAAACTTGAAAGATCTTTAATAAAGCGAAAACCAACCGATACACTTGCAATTAGAGGAGCAAGGAATTTTTGCTTCATAACATTCACAATAGTTCTTTAAACATCCGGAGCGTTTACAATTGCAACCTTTGTTATGTAACCGCTGGTCACTTTCATTTGTTGCTACGGTGATTTTAGGTCTGTGATATATATCAAAATAGATTACTTAGTAATTTTTTTTCCAAAATTTCAAAATAACAAAGACTACTTAGTGATGAATTTTCAAATATTTTTAAATATTTATGAAAACAAGTGGGAATAACTTTGCGGAAGTCTTACAAGGGCTGTGTGATAAGTACCTGTATTAGACAAGAAAACGTATTGTTTTCAAATTTAATTTGTCGCACGACGTAAAATAGGCATTTGCTGCGGCGGTGGTTTCCTCGTTCAACGTGGAATGCCTTCCGCCAAGGTTAGGTTAGGTTAAGTACAAGTGGTTGGCATAAGCCAACCAGCCTCCCAGCTCAAGGATATCGAGGAGTCTAGGGATAAACATAAAACACGAGCCTTTTACAAGAAAGCCAAAGGCCTTGCAGGAGGCTTCAAAAAGGACACCCAGGCTCTTCGAAACTGCGAGGGTAATCTCTTGTCACCGACCCGCAGGGAATAGTGGATGTATTTAAGCAGCATTTCCAGCAGCTGCTTAACGAGCATGACCAAGAGAGAGTGGTAGGGACCGAAGAAATCCCAACTCCAGCCGCTGAAGAAGTCCTCCCACCCAGCATCGAATAAGTCGGCACAGCAATTCAGAAGCTGAAGAACAACAAGGCCGCAGGCTCAGATGGCTTGCCATCAGAGCTCTTCAAGACTGGCGGCGATGTTCTGGTAGGGAGTATGCACCAGATCATCTGCAGAATTTGGGAAGATGAAAGCATGCCCGACGACTGGAATACCAGCTCTATATGCCCCATCCACAAAAAAAGGCGATCCTACCTCTTGCAAGAACTATAGAGGTATATCTCTGCTCAATGTCGCATACAAGATCCTGTCCAGCGTATTGTGTGAACATCTAAAACCATTTTGCACCGCACTAATCGGCAGCTACCAGTGCGGCTTCCGGCTCGGCAAATCAACTATGGACCAAATTTTCACACTTCGACAAATCCTGGAAAAGACCAACGAGTTTCGAATCGATACACACCATCTTTTCATCGATTTCAAAGCCGTATACGACAGCCTTCATCGTGAAGAACTGTTTGGTGCGATGGCCGAATTCGGGATCCCGGTAAAACTGATCCGAGGTTCGGTTCTAGAACCTCGGAACCATTCGAAACATGCACCGGATTTCGGCAAGGAGATGCGCTGTCATGTGACTTCTTCAACCTGGTGCTGGAGCAGATAGTGCGACGGGCAGGCGTCAACAGGGAAGGCACTATCTTTTACAAGTCCATCCAGCTGCTAGGATACGCGGATGATATCGACATCATCGCGTGTTCTCGCCGTGGCATTGTGGAAGCATTCACGGCGATTGAAGAACAGGCGAAACGAGTTGGTCTTAAGATCAATGAGGACAAAACGAAATACATACATGCTGTCAAGCAAAAACCAATCCGTCGCTCACCACCTGGGACAAAATATAACAATTGACAGCTACAATTTCGAGGTAGTTAAAGAGTTTGTCTACCTCAGGGCAAACGTAAATTCCACAAATGACACCACAGTGGAGATCCGGCATAGAATCGCCCTTGGCAACCGCTGCTACTTCGGCTTGTCCAAATAACTGGGGTCAAAACTCCTCACTCGAAAGACCAAAGTCATGCTTTACAAAACGCTCATACTGCCAGCCTTGCTGTACGGAGCCGAAAGCTGAACGATAAGCAGGACAGCGGAGCTGATTTTGGGTTCTTTCGAAAGAAAAATTCTGCGCCGTATATTTGGTCCTGTCTGTGAGGAAGGTGAATGGAGAAGAAGACACAACCGCGAACTCTACGAGCTGTACCAGGATGTGGATGTAGTCCGGAAGGCAAGGATCCGTCGACTACACTGGCTCGGCCACATCGAGCGCATGGACATCAACGCTCCAGCTAAGAGGGTCTTCGACTCCGAGCCTCCTGGTTCGAGAAGAAGAGGAAGACCGAACCTCCGGTATAAAGACCAAGTAATCGCGGATGTAAGACATCTTGGTCTTGACAACTGGAAGCAGCGTGCCCGGGACCGTCAAGGGTGGAAGGCAGCTATAGCTCAGGCTCAGATCCTCCATGGATCGCAGGCCTGATAAGTAAGTAAGCCTCCTGAACATCGCGTACAAGATCCTCTCAGCCGTACTGTGTAAGTACCTGAAACCGTTCGTGGATAATCTGATAGGTTCCTACCAGTGTGGTTTCAGGCCAGGAAAATCCACGATAGACCAAATATTTACACTGCGGCAGATCTTGGAGAAGTCCCATGAATTCCAGGTCGACACGCACCATCTTTTCGTCGACTTTAAAGCCGCGTATGACAGTGTTTATAGAGACGAGCTATACAGAGCCATGTCATGTTTTAACATTCCTGCCAAACTCGTCAGACTGTGCAGGATGACTATGAAGAACTCTCGCTGCTCAATTAAGGTCGGAGGTGAACTAACCGACCCCTTTGATGTTAAAAAGGGTTTTAGACAGGGTGACGCACTGTCATGTGATTTCTTCAACATTATTCTTGAAAATATCGTGCGGGACTCTGCGGCCAATACAAGAGGTACGCTCTACTTCAAGTCCACACAATTGCTTGTCTACGCAGATGACATTGACGTTATTGGACGAACAAAGCGAGACGTCAATGAGGCGTTCGCAAGCATTGAAGCAGAAGCGGCGAAAGTGGGTCTAAGGGTAAATGAGGACAAGACCAAATATATGCTGTCATCCAAGAAAGACGCACAACACCGACGTCTTGATCAGAACGTCACCTTCGGCAGCTATATTTTTGAAGTAGTCAAGGACTTCGTCTACCTTGGCTCGATAGTGACAAGCAGCAACGACACCAGCGCTGAGTTAAAACGCAGAATAGCTCTTGCCAATCGCTGCTTCTTCGGGCTCAAGAGGCAATTGAGTAGTAGAGCCCTCTCTCGAAAAACTAAGGTTTCCCTCTACAAAACCTTAATCATCCCGGTCCTCCTCTACGGCGCTGAGGCTTGGACGTTATCAAAAGCGGATGAAGAGGCTCTTGGACGTTTCGAGAGGAAAATTCTGCGTGCAATCTTTGGTCCCGTTTGTGTAATCGGAGAATGGAGGAGGAGATTCAACCAAGAACTGTACGGGCTGTACAGCGACATCGGCCTGGTTAGATGTCTTCGGATCCAACGTCTAAGATGGCTAGGTCATGTGAAGCGAATGGACATCAACGCTCCGGCCCGAAGAGACTTCGACTCCAACCCCGAGGGACGACGTAGCAGAGGACGACCGCATTTAAGGTGGCGCGCACAAGTGGAAGGGGACCTCAACCAACTGGGCGTGGCACTGGAAGCGGCTGGAGAGGCTTGTTGGTTGAGGCCCTGGTTCACCCCGAACTGTAGCGCCATCAAAGAAGAAGATGATTAAACGAGCGTGGGATAAAGTTTCTTTAACCTACATTCAAAGTCTCTATGACTCAACCCATTACTAAAATATTTTTTTTTTAACTTATATTACATTTACTATTCATACCACATAAAATATTGTTAAATTTAATAAAAAAAAGTGCGCTATTCAAATGAAACAAAAGGTATGTTATGTTTTTCTGCTGTTTTACTTCTTAAGCTTATCATGCAACATATTTAAAAAAAATGTTTCATTTGTCCATTTAATTTTGTTAGGTTAGTTGGGTACCCTATTGACATGATGTCACGGCTCACTTAGACTACTAAGAGTCCATTGTGCCCATTTTGAAAACTAACCCGAGGGGAACCAGTTAGTTACCCGCTGAGCTGAACCATCCACATTCAATTCAGAACCTTAGCAGTTTGTTCAACTCAATGTCTCTTGCCTCCTCTAAACCCGAAAAGAAATAGTTCCCGAGATACGTAAATCTTTTTCGGGCCAGTGCAGGGCATTCACACAGTAGGTGACGAATGGATTCTATTTCCTCTTCGTCCCTACAGCTTCTGCAAAAATCGTTGTAGGGCTGGCCTAGTCTAGCTGCATGATATGATATCATGCAGTGCCCAGTGAGGGCATTGACTACCAGTCGTATATTCCCTCTACCAAGATTTAGCAGACTTTCCGTCCTTTTTTTGTCATAGACAGGCCATGTTAGCCTTGCCGTAGCGCATGTATCTAATTGGGCCTGTATACACGAGAATATCGCTAGCAGCAGGAAGACCGGTTTTATGCTCTACATTGAAGCATACACGGGATTCATTTTTCTAGAGGAAAAAATTGTATATGTGAACCTTGTTCAATTGTGTTAGTGTTCCTGTCATTTTGACATTTCATTTGAAAGAGATATTTCCTTTGACAGAGATATTAAGTGTGACCACGCACTAAAATGTCCCTTTGTTTTTTCCGATGTTCACTGCTTGAAAGACCAATGACGATTGAAGCGCAACACCAGGCAAAAAAAGTGCGGACTCGAAAACTGAAGAGTTGTATATGTATTAGTTTTCCACTTCTGTTCACCCACTAAATTTGCGGAGGAAAATGGTACTCCGTTTCGTACCGCAACCTTCAACTCCCTCTCCCACAAAACCGGTTTTTTTTGGGTCATATATTCTCGTGTATACAGCCTCATTGACACCATCGCATGTTGGCCTTTCCTAGTAGTTCCACCCCTATTTCTCTAAATAGTGTGCTGAGTGGCGTTCTAGCCTCAGTTGTGATCTGTGAAGTATCTGCGAAATATTCACATGCCCTGGTACCCAGCAGATGGTTACCTCATTGACATCCGATATTTCTTCTAGTTTCTCTTTACAGAGTTTAACGAGCTTGGATCTTATCCATGTTGCTTGCAGAACCTTAATGGCTGCCTGACTGTGAACATAGATTTTGATTCTCTTACCTGAGAAATTCTCCCCAAGAATCAGATCCGCGCCTTTTTTGATTGCGAAGATCTCAGCCTGGAAGACGCTACAGCCATCATCAAGTCTGTAGGAGTGTCACGCTTCCTGAGATTCGAAGTAGACTCCGGCTCCTGTACCGGTATCCGATTTGGATCCGTCGGTATAGATTGCCAGTTCCTCTTCCGTGTTTACCATACCACTGGCCCATTCCCCCTGGAGGGAATCCTAGATAGAGAATCTCCTCTCACAGCAAGAAAGTGGGGTGGTATAGTCCGTTTCGGTTGCGGACCTCAGGATAGCCCATCGATCCAGGATTGATGCGTGGCCATAAGGACATCTTTTCCAAAGACTGGATTCTTGCATCCTTAGCGCAGCCCTGGCTGCAATGCTTTCACAATACATGTCTAGTGGTGTAAGGTTCAGCATTGCTTCAAGGGCCGCCGTTGGTGTGGATTTCAAAGATCCGGTCACCGCCAGACAGCCAGCCCTCTGAATCCTTGTAAGACTTTGAAAGTTGCATTTCTTCTCAAGTGCTTTCCACCAGACAATTGATCCATAGACTAAAATAGGTCTTACCACCGCGGTGTATAGCCAGTATACCACCTTTGGTTTAAAGCCCCATGTCCTTCCGAAAGCTACCCTGCACGAATATAGTGCCACGTAAGCTTGTTGGTTCTTTCATTTATGTTGTCCTTCCAGCTAAGCTTGGAATCCAGAATTATTCCAAGATACCTAGCGGATTTCTTCGGAATCAGGTCGATACCATTTATACGTGGACATGTGTAATTAGGTATTGATCTTTTTTTTGTGAAGAGGACAATCTCAGTTTTAGCTGGATTTACCCCTAGGCCCTGATCCTTGACCCAGTTATTCACCAATAGCAGCGCATAACTTAGTCTTTCACTGAGGACCTGAGGAAATTTCCCAGGTACCAGGATGGTAATGTCATCGGCATAGGCCGTGACGTTAAAACTCTGTGTCTCTAGGAGCTTTAGCAATTCGTCGACTACGAGGAGCCACAGGAGAGGCGATAGAACACCCCCCTGTGGTGTGCCATGGCTGACTCTCACCCTTCCATTTGCTCCTCCTATCGACGAGTTTACTAGACGAGTACTTAACATTTGTTCAACCCATCTACAGATTCCCGAATTTATGTGGGCCATCCGTAGGCTGGATATTATTGCCTCGGTACTGACGTTATTGAAGGCACCCTCAACATCTAGAAAGGCCCCCAGGGCATAATCCTTAGCATCGAATGCCTTTTCTATCGTATAGACCACCCTGTGAAGAGCGGTATCTACCGATCTACCCTTTATGTATGAGTTGTGTGATTATAAGTAGCTACCGCCAATCTCATCTCTTATGTATTTGTCGATTAGTCGTTCCAGTGTTTTCATAAGGAGGATAGGCTGATAGGTCTATACTCCTTTGCCGTGGCATGGTTGACCTTCCCTGACTTGGATATAAACACCACCCTAACCTCCCTCCATGCTTGTGGGACATAACCCATCCTGAGGCACCAGCAGTATATGCGTTCTAGCCAGGGGATGATAAGTTCCCCTGGTTCTTGCAGCATTTTCGGATATATACCGTCTATTAATTTGGTTATATATGAACTATATTTATTCATGCATTCATTTGTTCCAAAGATATTGGGAAAAAAACGTATAAATTGCAATGTATGCTATTCAAGTGAAACGCAGTGTATATGCGTATATGCATGTATATATACATATGTATATACATATAAAATAGGCTAGGCTAGATTAGGATTACTAGCTAGTGTAGTTTTAGTTAGTTTTAAGGATACACATATTTATAATAGGCTAAGTTTTTTTAAACTAATTTTTCTTAGCCTTAGTACTATTGAACTTATAAACGAATTCCACAATAAGTAGAATAGACGTCGGAAGACAAAATTAAAAAAATTCAGTATAGCTTAGAGTGCCCGTTTAGGTCCAGTATGCTACTTTGAATAGATAAGATATTTAAGATAGGTTTAAGCGTTTTTTCCGACCCGAAAAGTCTTCGAATCCACTCCGGAAGGAAGGCGCGGCAGAGGACGGCCGCCTCAGCGGTGGTACACGCAGGTGGAAAGGGACCTCAACCAACTGGGCGTGCGGCACTGGAAACAGCTGGCCAAAGACCGTGCCGGCTGGAGACGCTTGTTGGTTGAGGCCCAGGTTCACCACGGACTGTAGCGCCACCTAAGTAAGTTAAGTTAAGCGTTTTTACCTAGAAAAAGTTGTTTAGAAAAAGATTATTAAAAATGCTCTTAAAATGTAACAGCTGCGTTGCACAATTTCTCCGTATAGGAGTTGCATTTCTTGGCTATGGACATACTTTGAACTACGGACCCTCCGCTCGACAGTCCTGGGGGGTACGGACCCCCCCCCCCCACACACACACACACCTGTAACGCTGTAACGCAACCAAAGTAAGAATATATGTAATATAAGAAATTTAAAAATGCAGCTGAAGACCTAAGATGCTTCTGCTGTTTTGTTTTCCTTTTGTGTGTTTCTTTTTTTTTTTTTTGTGAAGGAAAGTGTCTAATTTCTTTTTTGACCAACTACAAGCAAAATAAGATCATTTCAAGAAATAACATGGTTCATTGGAAAGTAATGTATTGTTCACTTGATGTCAAAAAAATTACCTGCAACTTTATACACTTACTTAAAAGAATTCGGATTCCTTTCAAGACAAATTCGAATTGCCTTTTGACGTTCATCTTCATTGTCCAAATTGTTCAAACAATCTTTACAATTGCAGTCCTGGCAAAATTCTCCGTTGGCAAAACAATCACAGTACAATTTTAAACATTGCGACTTAGTGCAATTGCAATGTTTTCGTCTTATAGTCACCGCTGACTCTTCTGCTAAAAGCGGAGAAGATCGTGTGGAGTGCCCTACTGTGGGGCCGTTTGCCAGATTAACGGACGCTTGTTTTGTATTCGCAACATCAGATCTAGCTTTTAAATTACCTTTATGGGCTGTATCGGGTTTTAAAACAGTATACAATTTCCTTATGGAAGGAACACTTTGTGCTGCCATTTTTTGCACTTCAACAGTTATATTTCGTTCCTGCATGGCCTTTTGATGACTAGTCATTGTATTGCGAATCACTGGTTTATTAACATTAACCACAAATTCATCAGCAGAAGTATCACTTCTTTCTTCGTTAGACACTCTACCTCGTTGAATTTGCGAATTCACCATTGAAGTTTTTTGCGACTGAATAACAAATCCCCCATCAGCTTCAATTGGTTTTGCCACGGTTTCGTTAATCTTTCTTAACGTTGGAATCGTATTGATAACTTTCGGCTAGAAGAAAAATATACTCAATATTATAGAGTTACATACAAGTCCAATGTATGTATGTACAATGTAGAGTATTAAAAAAGTACTCTTCATCTAACTACGAGTTAGAAAAGTAAATATTTGAGTAAAAAAAATACTACTTACCTTGTCTGTACTAATGGGACTTTTAATCATAATTTTGAGCGGTGGCTTAGTTTGATTAATAACAGTGTATTTTGTTGTAGTTTTCATTGCTTCTGGTTTAATGATCTTTGGAGTGATACCCGCCGTATTATTAAGCACACGAACATATTGAATTCCTGGTTTACCTGGTATACGAATAGTTTGCAGCTGGCTACCCGGACTACTAGGAGATAGCTTGAGCATGCTCTTAGGTACCATAATTTGCCTATTGCCAGATAAGTTTTGAATTATTGTGTTGCTCGTGGAGGTTCCTCCATTACTATTTCCTATTACAGATTTCGAAGAAACTAACTGCTGCATTCTCGACTTGATCTTGTCAGTTGATGATATTGTAGTCGAACCAACCGTTGTTTTTGTTAAACTCGCAGATGCTGATTCCGATATTGTTTTATTTGGAGTTTTTATTAGCATATTCCCACTTTTCCCGGCTATGGGCGTAGCTATGAGTTTCTTTCCAGCCAGTTGATTATTTGAAATATTTATGTTCTTACCACTTTTAATTGGCATCAGAGTACCATCTGTAGTGCGTATCACGTGAATTGCAACTGCTTGTTTAGATGAATTGCCTGAAGATGATTTGGTTGCAATTGATGGAGGTACTCGAACGGGGACCGATGGTCCACCCGGTCGTTGCAAATAAATTATTTTGCCACTAGACGTCTTTCCAGTGGCAACAGACGAGCTAGCAGTTATGAGTGCTGAAGCTGCTGTTGATTTTGGAGCGATTTTTACAAATCCAGAACCATTGTTAGACGATACAATTTTGGTTTGTAATACACTATTGCCTGCTAATATTTTACATTTAGAAGCACAACCGTCCTCTTTTGCGATTTTCATGGTCGTTTCCGTTTTTTGAATTTCCGCCGTGTTATTTTCATCTTCCGTTATTGAAAGCGGATCAACTAGTGATTTATTTTCAATAACCCTATGTTTAACTGGATCTTCATCTGGAGTTATGAATTCGTCATATTCGATGTCGTTGATTTTGGTATGTTTCGCAAATTTATTGTCATCCAAAACGGCAATTGTATCTGAAAGTACAACAAAAGTGTTTGAAAAATATATATATATATTTTGCTTGTAACGGCAAAGAAAGCACCGTGGCGCAGTGGGTAGTGTGTTGTCCTCTGACGCCGATGACACGGGATCGAATCCCAACACAGCCATGTCATCGAACATGTTTTTCACGGTGTTTCTCCTCAGCGGGGTTTTGACGAAACCCCCTGTAATAAAATTGAATGGCAAAGGACTAACAAAGGCCTCGTAGGGGTAACATCTATTCGACGGATGCTGCCCTGCTAAAAAGCTGCGGATTTGTCGTGGGAAAGCGGTTAAGGCCGAAGGTCATCGATTTTAAGCCTATAAATGATCGCCTGGCTGTGATCCGCATCAGAGGCAGATTTTATAACATCAGCCTTATATGTGCACACACCCCTACCGACGAGGCTGAAGACCCTAGCAAGGAGGACTTCTATGACCTCCTGGACAACGCCTACAGAGCTTGTTTGGAGTACGATATAAGAATCGTGCTCGGGGACTTCAACGGAGTGATCGGAAAGCACAGCCTCCACGATACAACAACAGATAACGGCTTCCGACTCACGGACTTTGCGACAGCTCGTAATGCGGTGATAAGTAGTACAAGATTCCCTCGAAAGCGAATCCACACAGCAACCTGGCGATCTCCGGACGGTGGAACCGCCAACCAAATCGACCATCTGCTCATTGACGCAAGGCACTCGTCAAACATACTGGATGTGCGAACATTCAGAGGGGCAAATGTCGACTCTGACCACTTCCTCATAGCAGCTAGATTCGACTGTCCAATGTCAGAAAGCTGCACCAACCCTGAGCACACCGGAGGTTACTAGAGTCTACAGGGAGCAGCTGAGCGAAAGACTCTACAAGAAACCCGTGGTATGATGGCGAGTGTGAGCAGAAAAAGGCAGCAACCGATGAGGCGTACCAAAAGGCGCTGCAGAGGAAAACCAGGGCAGCGCAAGAAGAGTACCGAGCCAGAAGAAGGGAGGAGAAAAAACGACTGCGACAAAAGAAAAGAATCTTCGCAGCCTCCCAAGCTCAAGGATATCGAGGAGTCTAGGGATAAACATAAAACACGAGCCTTTTACAAGAAAGCCAAAGGCCTTGCAGGAGGCTTCAAAAAGGGCACCCATGCTCTCCGAAACTGCGAGGGTAATCTTGTTACCGACCCGCAGGGAATAGTGGAAATACATCCACTAGCATTTCCAGCAGCTGCCTAACGAGCATGAACAAGAGAGAGTGGTAGGGACCGAGGAAATCCCAACTCCAGCCTCTGAAGTAGTCCTCCCACCCAGCATCGAAGAAGTCGGCACAGCTATTCAGAAGCTGAAGAGCAACAAGGCCGCAGGCTCAGATGGCTTGCCATCAGAGCTCTTCAAGGCTGGCGGCGATGTTCTGGTAGGGAGCATGCACCAGATCATCTGCAGAATTTGGGAAGATGAAAGCATGCCCGACGACTGGAATACCAGCTCTATATGCCCCATCCACAAAAAAGGCGATCCAACCTCTTGCAAGAATCCTGTCCAGCGTATTGTGTGAACGTCATTTTGTACCGCACTAATCGGCAGCTACCAGTGCGGCTTCCGGCCCGGCAAATCAACTATAGACCAAATTTTCACACTTCGACAAATCCTGGAAAAGACCAACGAGTTTCGAATCGATACACACCATCTTTTCATCGATTTCAAAGCCGCATACGACTGCATTCATCGTGAAGAACTGGTTGGTACGATGGGATCCCGGGAAAACTGATCCAGTTGTGTCGCGCCATGCTAAAAAACACGCGATGCACCGTGCAACTCGGTTCTAGGACCTCGGAACCATTCGAAACATGCACCGGATTTCGGCAAGGAGACGCGCTGTCATGTGACTTCTTCAACCTGGTGCTGGAGCAGATAGTGCGACGGGCAGGCGTCAACAGGGAAGGCACTATCTTCTACAAGTCCATCCAGCTGCGATTGAAGAACGATTCACGGCGATTGAAGAACAGGCGAAACGAGTTGGTCTTAAGATCAATGAGGACAAAACGAAATACATACATGCTGTCAAGCAAAAACCAATCCGTCGCTCACCACCTGGGACAAAATATAACAATTGACAGCTACAATTTCGAGGAAGTTAAGGAGTTTGTCTACCTCGGGGCAAACGTAAATTCCACAAATGACACCACAGTGGAGATCCGGCATAGAATCGCCCTTGGCAACCGCTGCTACTTCGGCTTGTCCAAATAACTGGGGTCAAAACTCCTCACTCGAAAGACCAAAGTCATGCTTTACAAAACGCTCATACTGCCAGTCTTGCTGTACGGAGCCGAAAGCTGGACGATAAGCAGGACAGCGGAGCTGATTTTGGGTTCTTTCGAAAGAAAAATTCTGCGCCGGATATTTGGTCCTGTCTGTGAGGAAGGTGAATGGAGAAGAAGACACAACCGCGAACTCTACGAGCTGTACCAAGATGTGGATGTAGTCCGGAAGGCAAGGATCCGTCGACTACACTGGCTCGGCCACATCGAGCGCATGGACATCAACGCTCCAGCTAAGAGGGTCTTCGACTCCGAGCCTCCTGGTTCGAGAAGAAGAGGAAAACCGAACCTCCGGTATAAAGACCAAGTAATCGCGGATGTAAGATATCTTGGTCTTGACAACTGGAAGCAGCGTGCCCGGGACCGTCAAGGATGGAAGGCAGCTATAGCTCAGGCTCAGATCCTCCATGGATCGCTGGCCTGATAAGTAAATAAGTAAGTAATCTAATCCTAGTCTAACTTAGAGCACACGGACTAGGCCCTGACACTTGGTTTTTGGATTCTCGAAGCTCATGAGCTTCGAAAACTCAAAAGTTAAGTGTCAGAGCCTATTCATGGACTTAATCTAAGCCATGACCCAGTCGAGCCACCAGTATTTGTCTGTGTTATATCTACTGATATTTATTTGATCCCTTCCAGGTACGCTAGTTCAAAATTTAAATTGTTAGGGTCGTAGACGATCTTTTATCTGTAGCCCTTCTAGCAATGTGGTATATGATAGGAACGTTATTTTCGTTTGATAGCTACTGATGTGCGTCTAAGGTTTCAGGTGGGATGAATCCATTCTCCAACGTTTTCGCGGAATATTTTGGGTTGGGATAAAACAAGCCCGAAACAAGATTGTTCTCTGTTACGGTCGCTGAACGTATAAAATGATTCCTCACAATATCCAGTATAACGTTATCTATTCTGGACAAATTGGAAGCATCCAATAGAATCTTATTAGAAACGTAATGCCGGAAGTCGGAATGTTCGCTTCTATACATGTGCAAGCAGACTCGAGACATTTCCTTTCGAATAGTCGAAGTTTGTCCATATATGATGAGCTAATGTTCCACCATACTGCACTCGCATATGTCAGAATGGGGCGGATGAAGGTTTAGTAGCAGATGACCCTCACATCGGTCCTAGATATCTAGAGTAAAAAACACTTTTCAGATACATAAATGACGACCCGTGTCTCATGTAAATGCCGTCTGACGCAATGACACTTGGCATCCTATTACGCGTCAGGATTGGCTCTGGCCACATACTGATCCTGGAAAGGATTATCTTAGCGTTTTTACAGATGGCTACAAATCTGGGCTGGGGTTTTATTTGAATGCGAAAATTGTTTAAAATCACATAGTAAGCTTACTAAACTCTATTAATCTCATGATTTTTAAAAAATATGTAATTAGATGGGGCGGCAGCAGTCGTGTACATCTTAGCTCAGGAAATAACCATTAATAAAAAAAATATATAAAACCAACAAAACGACAAATGCAATCAAAAGAAACTGTTTCCCAAGAAAGATCGAATAGTTGAGTCGTGTGCCCAAAAAAATCCCTTTATTACTTCAGCAGAAGTTCGATCTGAGATTAGTCAAGTTCATGGGATAACAGTTAGCAACAGAACTGTTAGAAGAAGATTGAACGAGAGCACACTGATTGGATATGCAGCCCAGCATAAGCCATCGGTATCAAATGCAAGCTTGCTTCTTTCGAACACACACGCCAACAACCATCATGCAGTGAGTCAGCTGATTATATGTCATCAGCGGCTAAACGTTCAGCTGCCAAACAACAACAACAACCAACTCAGGAATCAGCTGCTTTCATGTCACCGGTTAAAGGTTCAACTGATTCGCAACAACAACAAACAACGTCGGACGCTGATGATCACATAAGAGTTGCCACTGCAAATATAGAAAGTAGTGTAACAATTAAAAGTACTAGCAATCCTGCTCCCAAATTACGTCGAATTGTTGGTTCTTCGGTTGATGCAAGTGCGGTAGATTCAATTAAATCAATTCCGAGGCTACGGTTTCTTCATATTTCCCGCTTAGACAAGAGCGTATGTGAAAAAAAAACATTATATCCTATGTCGCTCACAAGCTTGATATACCAGAAAATGTATTTTGTTGTAACAAGCTAATTCGAAAGGACGCTGATATTTCTTCAATGCGCTTTATAAATTTCAAACTGGGACTTCCCTCCTGTGCATATGATAAAGTGTTCAATAGTGAATTTTGGCCATTTGGAGTACAATTGAAACCATTTATACCGCGCCCAAAAAACATGGAGGAAGGCAAGAATCCCGTGGTAATCTAGCTGCAAAAAATCTTAATATATACTATCAAAATGTTGGTGGTCTGAGAACCAAACTGGACTTTTTGCGTATTGCTTTTTTAAATTGTGTTTATGATATTATTATCTTAGTTGAAACTTGGCTAAATAACGAAATATTGTCAACTGAATTTGAGAACTTAAACAACTATTTAATATTCAGAAAGGATAGGTGTATTATTAAAACTAGATCAGAGAGAGGCGGTGGTGTTTTAATTGCAGTCCGATCAAATCTAAATTGTTATCAGGTTGATCTTATTTCGGACACGCTACCCTCTCCCTCCGATTTTGATGTTGATCAAATTATAGTAAAACTTTCTATGATTAGTAATACCGAATTGTTTATCATATGTAGTTATATTCCTCCGAATAGTCACATAGATTTGTACAATTTGCATCTCAATAACACTGTACCTATTATTGAAACTCTATCCCATTCCCAACATATATTATTTACTGGGGACTTGAACTTGGGTAAAATTAAATGGGTTATCGACTGTGATGAACAATACCTCATTCCAACCAATGTCAAAACGGATACCGAATCATTGGTAACAGATTTCTTTAATCAGCACAGCCTTAAGCAGTGCAATAATGTTTTAAATGATCTTAACCGAACGTTTGATCTCATTTTTGTAGACAGTGAATCTGATTTAACACTCGACAAATGTGAGTTACCAATGTTTCGGAATTCAATTCACCACAGTGGTTTAGAGGCCCGCTTAATTTTTTACCAATATTCCCAATCTTATGAGCTAAGTTTAGAGCCTTCAAATGAATATAATTACAAAGAAGCTAACCTCAATCTCATTAATAGCCATTTGAGTGGATTAGACTGGTCGGGCATACTTAACGCCATTGATTTGAAAGAGGCTTATGCAGGATTCTCTACTAAACTAAAATTTGCAATGGATCAATTTATACCAAAAAAACGTATATTAAAGAACACCAACCCGATTTGGTTCAATAAAAGACTTACCAACCTTAAAAACCAAAAGAACAAAGCTTTCAAACGGTATAAAAATAACCCGAATAACTCTCAACTTCATTTATTATATTTGAATTTATAAAGAGATTTCAATAGGTATAACCGCTTTCTGCATTGTCGCTATATTCAGTCGTTACAAACCAGTATAAGACAGAATACTAAGTATTTCTGGAAATATGTCAATATGAGGCGTAAATCAAAGGACATTCCAACGTGTATGAAATATCTAGGCAAAACTTCTAGTGATCTATCTACTATCTGTAAAATGTTTGCCGATTATTTTAAAACTGTATATTCGCAAAGCAGCACCTCCAAAGAAATACCGCGAACTTCAGAACTATTTCACCTCGGATCGGTTCGTGTATCTCCCTCAGATGTTTTCAATGCCTTATCTCTGATTGACGCTAGAAAATCAGTTGGCCCTGATGGATTTTCACCTTTCCTACTAAAAAATTGCGCTGCTGCATTAGCAAAGCCACTAAGTTCTATTTTTAATTTATCCCTTAGCAGTGGAGATTTTCTAAATGAATGGAAAATTTCGTTCTTATCCCCAATCTTCAAATCTGGAAACAAACAGGAAATTGTAAATTACAAACCTATCTGTAAACTGTCCATTATTCCAAAGATATTTGAAAAAATTGTGTATGAAAAACTACAATTTCTCGTCAGTTCCCATATATCACCCTTTCAGCACGGGTTTGTCTCGGGGAGATCAACCTCTACAAATCTCTCTATAATTGCAAATTATTTAGTCACCAACTTGGAGTATAATATTCAAACCGATGTTATATACACAGATTTTGCTAAGGCATTTGACAGAGTTAATCATCGAATTCTTATTTTAAAGTTATCATATCTTGGCTTTCATTCCAACCTCTTAAAGTGGATTGAATCTTACTTAACTGATAGGACGCAGATGGTAAAGATCAAAAATTGTTTATCGCAAACTATCTCCGTAACCTCAGGTGTCCCACAAGGTAGTCATCTGGGTCCATTGCTATTTCTTTTGTTCATTAATGATGTACCTTCTATATTTAAATTCTCTAAATGTCTACTTTATGCAGACGATCTTAAAATTTATAGAAAAATCTCATGCTCCGAAGACTGTGTACTTTTACAGCGTGATCTCACACGCCTATCCCAATGGTGTGAATTAAATTCGCTCAATCTCAACGTATCAAAATGCTACCTGTTCTCTTGTCACAGATCTAAAACCTGTATTGAATTTTGCTATAAACTTGACGATATCCATTTGACTAAAGTCAAGCAAATTAAAGACCTTGGTGTCATCCTAGACCACAATATGAGTTTCCTTCCTCATGTTGATCTCATAACAACCAAGGCTAATCAAATGTTCGGTTTCATAAAACGGAATACCACTGAATTCTCTAACATTTTTACGATTAAATGTTTATACTTCGCAATAGTTCGGTCCTCTTCAGACTACTGTTGCACCATCTGGAGCCCTTGCTACTCTAATGCAACTGATAGGATCGAGAGAATACAACGCAAATTTACGAGGTTCCTCTTTTTCAAACTAAATTGGAATATTGAAACACCGTCTTATAGGACTAGGTGTCTTCTTTTTAATATAATTCCTCTTCACGTTCGTCGTATGTATTTCGCCATAATGTTTATTAGAGATATTCTTACTTATCGTGTTGACTGTTTTTTTCTTTTGCATAAGCTTAATTTGTATGTCCCTTCCACAAATCCACGCCATCGGGTTCTATTTAAAACGATTTTTCATCGTACTAACTATGGAAGAAACGAACCGTTATCGCGTTGTGTCCATGAGGCCAACTTAGCTTGTAATGATTTGGACTTTTTTGAATCCTGTTCTAGATATACTTTTAAAAAACACGTATTATTTTATTTGCTGAAATTTGTTTGATGAACATGAATTGATTGAAATGTATTGTAATTTTGTATTTCCTAGTCTATAAGTGAGCACCACTAATTGATGTAAATAAATAAATAAAATAAAAATAAAAATAAAAAGTTTCTGCCAGACTCAAAATTCGCTAAAACATACGGAAATAAACCGTCGTAATTTTGGAAAAGCCTTCTATGGAGTGACGAATCGAAAATCAATCGTTTCGGTTCAGATGAGAAGCGACATGTGTGGCGTCGTCCAAGGCAAGAGCTCAACCCACTCTATAGAGTAAAAGGAGTGAAGTATGGTGCTGATTGCATAATGGTATGGGCTGGGTTTTCATGGCATGGTATAGGCCCAATACTAAAAATAGGTGCTAAAATGGATCAGCACCAATATAAGAATATATTGGAAAACAATATGGAGCCTTTTGCTGACGACGATTTGTCATTAAATTGGACTGATAACGATCCAACGCATAAGTTACGGCTTGTTAAACAATAGATTAGCGACCATCATATAAATGTTTTACAATGGCCTGCACAGACTTCAGACCTTAATCCAATTGAGAATCTGTGGAGTACCAGACTGGACTAAGGAAAACTAAAAATTTAGCGGAACACTGGGAAGCTGTAGAGATGGATGGAACTCCATTCCTACCCATCGATACCAATCCTTAGTTGAAAGTGTTCCCTGAAGATGGATTCCCTATAAAATATTAACAAAATTTTGAGCTCAAACGCAAAATCTACCGTTTTCTGTTAGGTGTGCTAATTCTGTGGCCGCCAAAAAAGTGTGAGCTTTTCATCTAAGGCTGAATCCACACCGAGGTCGACATTCATTAAAATCAATGAATGCTAATAATAATAATTTGCCTAAAATTAATAATTATTCGATCTACATGGCCTAAGCCTCGTAGGGGTAGCATCTATCCGACGGATGCTGGCCTGCTAAAAAGCGAGAAGAGCCACCGCAGTCGAACATCTTGCGGCACTGTTAATAAGTCCTATCCCCACCTCTTCGTGGTGCCATCTGGAGATTTCCTATGGAAATTGCAGACGGGAAAGGGCGAATGGCGAGCCCCCTGCGCCAAAAAACAGGATTATTCGGTTGGGCTACGGCCTAGTAAGCCGTAACCGTAAAAAAAAGCACAAACTCCGAAACAACCACAAGCACCGGATTTATGTTGACGACCCTTGCAAAAAACGAAAAAAGGACAATGATCTTCGGCTTTGTACGTGGAATGTTAGGTCCCTAAACAGGTCACGTGCAGCCGAACAACTTGCGGACGCCCTAGATCGGCTATAAAGCGGACATCACCGCCATCCAGGAAATGCGATGGAATGGACCGGATATAAAGCGGATGAAAAACTGCGATACTTACTATGGCGACTGCTATAGGGAGAGAGGGCAACGATTGTTTGGATGCGGATTTGTTGTTCGAGGTGGACTTAGGCAAAACGTCCTAAGCTTTCGGCATGTGAGCGAACGCCTCATAACAATCCGTATCAAGGCTAAATTTTTTAACATCAGCCTGATCTGCGTCTCAGGATGACTCCGCAAAAGATGAGTTCCGCGATCTCCTAGACCGAACGTATGCCAAATGTTCCAGCTATGACATCAAAATTGTACTAGGAGACTTCAAAGCTAAGCTAGGTAAGGAAAGCATCTTTGAACGAGTCATCGGCAAACATAGCCTACACGACACCACCTCCGATAACGAACACAGGCTAATTGATCTTGCTACGGGGCGAAATCTCCTTCTAACCAGTACGCGCTTCCCGCACCTCGATATACAGAAAGGCACCTGGCGGTCTTTTGATCAATCGACTACCAACCAGATTGATCACATCGCGATCGACGTCAGACACTCCTCCACTATTCTTGATGTTCAAACTTTCCGAGGGGCTAACATCGACTCGGACCACTATCTTGTAGTAGCCAAGAAGCGCTTACGGATAGCACGAACGCAACGGAGTAGAGTAAGAATACAAAGTTATGACATCGGAAAGCTACTATAGCCAGAAACCGATCGTGCTTTTACCGATCGCGTCTCCCTTAAGCTCTCCATTACACCTGAATCCTCCACACTATCAATAGAACAGCAATGGAGCCTTTGCAAACAAGCCCTGAAAAGCTCTGCATCCGAAGTTTTGGGTTTCAAGGCTCCACCACGAAGAAACACCTGGTTCGATGACGAGTGCAGAAGGATTCATACAGCGAAGCAGGATGCATATAAGGCCTCGCTGCATAAAAGAACAAGAGCAGCTCGTGAGCTCTACGAGTTAAAAAGAAGGGAGAAGCATAAGCTTCTTAGAAGAAAGAAGAAAGAGCACGAGAAGCGCGCGATTGAGGATTTGGAGAGGTGTTACTGCAGGCGTGACGTTCGAAAGTTTTATCAATAGATAAAGCGAACATGCCAAGGTTATAAAGCCAGAACGGAAGCCTGCAGGGATGAGAACGGACACCTAGTAGTAGAACCGCAGTCGATGCTGAGAATATGGAAAAACCACTTCTGCAGACTGTACAACGGCGATGTTAGTCAATATACCGCTGTCAGGCAGAATGATCAATTTCTAATCGACGGAGACCGCAGAGAATTCTGTCCCCCTGACCTCGACGAAGTTAATATTGCCTTATCGAAGCTCAAGTCGAATAAAGCTGCTGGCGCAGACGGACTGTCTGCTGAGCTTTTCAAGGCAGCTGGGGATGACCTGGTTGGGAGCATGCACCAGCTCATCCGTAAGATATGGTTAGAGGAAAGCTTGCCCGAGGAATGGACTCTCAGCATCGTATGCCCGATCCACAAGAAAGGAGACCCCTCTGATTGCGCCAACTATAGAGGAATAAGTCTCCTTAACATCGCCTACAAAATCTTCTCTGCCGTTTTGTGTGAACAGCTGAAGCCTTTTGTAAATAAGCTGATTGGTCCTTATCAGTGCGGATTCAGGCCAGGGAAGTCCATAATCGACCAAATCTTCACACTACGGCAGATACTGGAAAAAACCAATGAATTTCAAGTCGACACTCACCACCTATTTGTCGACTTCAAAGCCGCATACGACAGCGTAATTAGAGACGAGCTATACAACGCTATGTCTACCTTTGACATACCTGCTAAATTCGTCAGACTATTGGAAATTATTGTGCAAAAACCACTGGCCACTACAAGAGGAAAAATCTATTTCAAATCCTCGCAACTCCTTGCATACGACGACGACATTGACATAATAGGTAGATCGCAGCGAGATGTCAATGAGGCGCTTGCGAGTATTGAGGTGGAGGCGGCGAAAATTGGTTTGACGGTAAACGAGGGCAAAACGAAATATATGCTGTCATCAAAAAAGGACGCTCACCACCGACGTCTTGGCCAGAACGTTTGTATAGGCTGATATAAGTTCGAGGTAATTAAGGACTTCGTCTACCTTGGATCCGCAGTGACCTGGAACAACGACATCAGTTCCGAAATCAAACGCAGAATCACTCTTGCCAATCGCCGTTTCTTTGGGCTCAGGAGGCTACTGAGTAATAGAGCCCTCTCCCGAACGACAAAGTTGACTCTATATAAGACCCTTATCATCCCGGTCCTGTTGTACGGCGTAGAAGCATGGACACTATCAAAAGCGGATGAGGAGGCCCTTGGTCGGTTCGAGAGAAAGATTTTGCGCGTGATTTTTGGGCCTATAAACGCAGACGGGGGATGGAGGAGAAGATTCAACCACGAACTTTACGGGCTGTACAGCGACATGAGCCTAGTCAGGCGTCTACGGATTCAACGCCTAAGATGGCTGGGCCATGTAGAGCGTTTGGACACCACAGCTCCAGCCCGGAGAGTATTTGAATCCAACCCCGAGGGACGAAGAAGCAGAGGACGGCCGCACTTAAGATGGCGCACACAGGTGGAAGGGGACCTCAGCCAACTGAGTGTGCGGCAATGGAAAAGGCTAGCGAAAGATCGTGCTAGATGGAGGGGCATGTTGGTTGAGGCCCAGGTTCACCCCGAACTGTAGCGCCCAATAAGAAGAAGAATTAGGCGAATAAGAGTGAAGACAAGTCCAACTTCACTAAACATGGTACAAAGTCAATTTTATTTTACTTCTAGAAACCTGCGACAACTTTCCATTATTTATTTCAAATATTATCAGTTCCTGAGTCAATAATATTACCCATTCTCGAGACATTATATACCATTTTATAACCCACTGCAGTTTTTTGTTTTTTTTTTTTTACTGAAAACACATCCCTCAATTCCTAGTAGTCAAAAAGACAAGTACAAATACATTACATACAAATAAACAATTTTTTTGTTTTTTTCTAATTTTATTTAATTACTTCCTCAAGAGAAAGCACTTTGGATCAAGATACATTACTTAAAATACTTTACTCTACTTTACGTTTTGATAGCCTTCTTCTCTCGTGCTTTCCTTCCCTCTGTCAGCTCAAGACGTTCAGCTGGTGATAGAAGAGATAAGACCTTTGTAACAACACCCGTACCCAACGTCAAATTTCCATCACGCAAAGTAAAACGTTGACCTTGTTCCAACACCATAGGCCGTATAAGTTTAAGAATCAGTTTTGTATCTTCACCGGGCATGACCATCTCCTTATCAGGAATTGTTACTTGAACCGCACAATCCCAAGTGCGTGAAAACATCTGCAGCTGAATAAAGCTCATGAAAGGTTTAGTGCGACCGCCTTCTTCCTTATTGAGAATGTACACCTGTGCTTCGATTTGATCCAAAGCCTTTACTGTACCTGGCTTGCACATCACCATCCCTCGTTTAATATCATCTCGTTTCAAACCACGTACAAGTGCACCTAATTGATCTCCAGCTTGTGCTTCATCCAGAATTTGATGAAACATCTCAACACCAGTTACTGCAGATTTCAGGACTTTGTTGTATCCCACAAACTCACATTCAGTCCCCTTCTTAAGAACGCCGCGCTCCAAACGACCAGTCACCACTGTTCCACGGCCAGGAATACTGTATACGTTTTCAACAGGCAGTAAAAATGGTTTATCTAGGTCCCGGACTGGTGTTGGAATAAATGAGTCGACCTCTTTAAGTAACTGCAATATTGCTTCTGAGCCGATTTCTGGACTTTTACCATCAAGAGCACACAGTGCAGAACCCTTGATTACAGGCACATTGTCCCCATCGTAACCCATTTCTGTCATCAGTTCCCGAATCTCCATTTCCACTAAATCAGCCATTTCCTGGTCAGCTGCATCTATTTTGTTGATGAACACAACTATATGGCTGATACCGATTTGTTTAGCCAAAAGAAGATGCTCTCGAGTTTGTGGCATAACACCATCCGTGGCAGCCACGACCAATATAGCTCCATCCATTTGCGCCGTACCAGTTATCATATTTTTTATATAATCAGCATGTCCTGGGCAATCTGTATGTCCATAATGACGTTTTTCTGTTTGATATTCAACATGCGCCACATTGATGGTTATGCCTCGGGCCTTCTCTTCAGGAGCATTGTCAATGTCGCTGTACTTTTTGCTCTCAGCCATTTTACGGTCGGCTAAAACTTTGGTTATGGCTGCAGTAAGCGTTGTCTTTCCATGATCAACATGACCTATTGTACCCACATTGCAATGTGGTTTTGTTCGTTCAAATATCTTTTTCTCATTAGCATATGTACGAATATGCGGCCGGAAAAATAAGGCAGGAGAAGCTGATATGGTCGGTAAGTTACGGTGGACAGCACATGTGAGACTCCTAGCAAAGAAATTGTTTCCCCTGACAGTTCTTCCAAGCATAAATGGTGCCAGGGATACACTTGCACGTACTGCTACAAAGCTAGACATAGTTTTAATTCTATTTTTGCTTTTAATTAATATTTTTTTGACTCGTTCACGACAATACTTTATCAAATATATCCGACTTCCGAAACTTCCACAATTGTATGCAGCTGGTATGCAGATTGTATGGTTGAGTTGCGTAAAACTAACCACCCAAAAAAAAAAAGAACTTGACATATACTTAGCGACATCTATGTTTTGCTAAAGATATTCACTTGCGACACAACTCTCATGAGAGAAGTAAAGGGACAAAACTGTGTAAGGAAATTCAATAGTTCTAATAAACACTAGTATTCTAAAGTTGAGAATTATTTGTTGTGGATTTTGATTCAATATTGGATTTCCTTAGCTATTTACGATGATTTGATCGAAGTTTTAATCGAACGTAGTCCATAACATAATCTCCATCTTTAAAACAAATCTAATGGCTTAATTTAAGGTATTTGCCAATTCGAAAAGATTCAGTAAAATTTGGCATTAATACGCATAGCTATACATGTACATGGGTTATATTAACACAGTGATTCCCAATCTTTTTCAGCCCGCGGCGCACTTACAAGTTTAGTATTTCGTCAAGGCGCCCTACCTTAGCTATTTGATTATTTGCTTACTTAGGTACTTAACGGGCGCCACAGTTCGGGATGAACCTGGGCCTCAACCAACATGCCTCTGCGGTTTATACCTCTTTGTTCAAAAAACCCTTTCTTAAGCACAGAAATTGAGATTTGAAAAATACGCATTGCGCATGTCACAGGGTGGACCTTTTTTTATTTACCTCATTCTCGCTGGACTGATGTGTCAAAAGAGAGGCAAAGTGAGGTATGTTTAAAAATTCAGTTTACAAGCAGCGCGAAGCTTATTTTATCTTTAATATAATTACTATCTTTTAATCTACCTAACTCACGGCGCGGCGCCCTTCTTTACTTTCTACGGCGCTCCAAGGCGCGGCGGCGCACACTTTGGGAACCCGTGTATTAACAAAATAAGTAAAACTATTATCGCCATTCATTGGTATGTAGGTGTAGGCAGTAGGTGTTGGGTTGATCTCTAATGATGAGGTGCTTCAATTCAAACGCTAGATTTCCCGCAACGGAATAATACAATAAGTCTGTTCCCGTACTTGTCGAAAACAGCGAAAGTCTGTTCCCATACTCAAAAAATTCACACTTTTGGGCAAAAGAGAGCGCTCTCGAGAGAGTAAAAAATTTCCCCATGCTACGAATTTCTGCCCAAGAAATTTGTTTGGGCAGAAATTCACAACTTTGATCATCGATTTCTGTCATTTTTAATGCAAGTCAGTTGAAAAATTATTCGAAATTCAAATTGCTTAAAAACAGAAAATACACTTGCTCGCATAAGTCTGCGTACAACGGAAAAAAGACCCAAACATTAATTTCAAACGTAAATATTTCAGCTATTATGGCATGCATCGACTTAATTTCTCTTTTAATCATTTCATGCGTGTCTAGACTGTAGATTTGAATTTCAGATTTTCTGGTATTTTGGAGAGATTTAATAAGCTATGGAAAATAAAGGAAAAGAAATTCGTACTGTGAGAGGAGGTATTAAAGCGAGAAGGATATCCAACAAGCTACTAGGACATCATGAAACTATTGTTTGCTTTGCTTTGAAGAACTTGTACGCAGACTTATGCGAGCAAGTGTATATTTTCGACATTTAAAAAGCGTGTAGCATTTGTGGTTTAATGCGTTCCCGTACTTTTTGGTGTTTTGCCTCTCTTTGAGAGAATTTCATCCCCACTCCATGAAAATTGACAAAGTGTGAATTTTGGTGCACAAAGTACGGGAACAGACCTAAATGTTGTATTTTTGGAAACGCCAATGAAGTACGACTTTTTTTCCCCTGTAGGGAAAAATTCAGTCAATGACATATTCTCCTTTGGCAAAAGTAAATTGTCGTTACAAACAAGTTTGCTTTTCCGGGCAAGCACTCATTAATCAATACCTAACTCTTCATACACAAAAGAATCGCAGCTTATATCGTGTTAAATACAAATTGAATGTGAAAAGAATAAATTACTTGAAATAAAAATATGTAGGTACTCGTATAAAATTATATAAGAAAAGGATTGGTTGCAGTCATATCTGACTCTTGTAATATGTAGGTAACACCATGACTATTAAAATATGTTCGCAATGACTTAAACAACAAAATGCCCCTAAGAGAAACAAAAGTAAATATATGTAGTATCTAAACGAAACAGAATACTGTCAATTTGTTCATCCGGTTATTACAAAGTCACTATGGTCACAACTAGCTTTCCGGGCTCCTGTATCCAAGTTATAAAAAAAAACACAATTTACCTTTTTTTTAGCTTGAATATTTGATTCAATTAGTTTCGGTAATTCTGATTCGTAGTCTCAAGTTCCAAGATATTTTTTATTCTATAAATTATCCACTATCGTGTGAGTAGGTGCCTTAGATAAATCAACTGGAGAAAAAGGCTTACATTACAACTAACTACGTCATTATTAACTGCACATAGAATAATCAGTCAAAATACTTTGCAAGTGCATATCATCATTCTAAATCACATTAGACTTATTCAATCTTCTTGAGAAGCCAGTTATGTACATATACATCTCGTTACACTACAAGGGAGTTACTTTAACCTCTAGAAAAAATTAAATCACACAACAGGCAAAAAACATAATTAATAGTTGTAAAAAGTTGTAAATAATATATGACAATACAATAAATATTCATTTAATCTGATACACTGTGGAACGACATATTGAAATGCTTGAAGTGCAATTTTAATATTTTCAGTGTTTTGTATAAACCATACAGCCCGAGTCCAGCGCATAAAGACGAAAGAGGGAAAACTCAATTACGAAGAATAAACCTGAAGATTCAATCAACTGATTGACAAAAAGATGTCAACTTTAAATTTAAAAATACACCTAACCACTCTGCAGAAGTTATAACTTCGACAACGTACCTTTATCCATTGTATATGTATATGATTTATTCCCGCTTTTTGGCTGTTTCCTATTTCTCTGAATTGTCGATTACACTTATGATTTTCATTCAACTAAAATTTAGAAGAAAATTAAGTATTCAGCTTTGGTAGAAGTATACTACATCAATACACTAATAATTTTATTCTTCTTCTGGATATTTTTCACTGTTTGGAATCAAAAACATTCCGATGTTGAGTTTTCATTAGTTAAACCATTTCGTTCATATTTTATTTACCACCAACAGATATTGAAATTTGAAATAAGGGCCCTATGCGTTTAGCATCCTTTTACAGAGAAAATATTACGAGTAATTTGAACTATTTTAAATATATTTTTAAAAAACACAAAAGAGAATTTTCCAACTCCTCATTTTGACTTCTACCTATCAAATATACTTCAACCCAGGTCACTTTTGGTCACCTGAATGTTGGTAACTATGCAGACGCTAAATTCTCGCATGAAATTTCCTTTTTATGTCAGTATAAAATGATATTTCTTGAGGCCGTGGCTACACTTCTGTTTAATTTAAACTTTTCTACTTGTGTTTATAAATGGAGAACTGGTAGTAGTAGAGTCGCAGTCGATGCTGAGGATTTGGAAAGACGACTTCTGCAGACTGTATAACGGCGATGATAGACAAGATGCCGCTGTCAGGAAGAACGAGCCTTTCGTAATGTACAACAGAATTCAGTCTACCCGACATAGACGAAGTCAAAATAGCACTATCAAGACTAAAGTCTAATAAAGCCGCGGGCGCAGACGGCCTGTCTGCTGAGATTCTTAAGGCGGCTGGAAATGAGCTGGTAAGGTGCATGCACAATCTCATTTGCAAGGTATAGTCGGAGGAACGCATGCCCGACGAATGGAATCTCAGCATCGTTTGCCCGGTCCATAAGAAAGGGGACCCCTATAACTGCGCCAACTATAGGGGAATAAGTCTCCTTAACATCGCATATAAGATCTTCTCTGCCGTACTGTGTGAACGCCTGAAACTGTTTGTGGATAACCCGATCGGCTCTGATTAGTGTGGTTTCAGGCCAGGTAAATCCACAATAGACCAAATATTTACGCTGCGGCAGATCTTGGAGAAGACCCAGGAATACCAAATCGACACTCACCACCTCTTCGTCGATTTAAAGCGCAAGAAGGCAAATAGTATTTACATTGGCGGAAGCACACTTGAGTTTTCGACAAGTAGAACCCATGAATCGGGTCATTTTCATTCTATTACCAGCGAAAGAAGTCGTCTTCTTCGAATCAACTTGTTTATGTCCAACAGTCACGAATAAATGAAGAAAAACTGTCAAAAATGGAATGAATTTAGAATGGAACGGTTTGCTTCACCCGAAAATCCAGTTTGAAGATGGATTTTTGGTGCAAGCAACCCTTCTCGTCTCCAATTTTAAAAATCGTTCCCTCTCTTTCAGGCAATTTGGTGCGCTTCCACCAATGTGAACACGCACTATGACAGCGTGTTAAGAGATGAGCTATACAAAGTCATGTCTAGTTTTAACATCCCTGCCAAACTCGTCCGACTGTGCAGGATGACAATGGAGAATTCTCGCTGCTCCATTAAGGTCGGTATTGAGCAAACCGAGACCTTTGATGTTAAAAAAGGATTTGGGCAAGGTGACGCGCTGTCATGCAACTTTTTCAACATCGTGCTTGAAAAGATCGTGCAAGAGTCACTGGCCAACACAAGAGGTATGATTTATTTCAAGTCTACGCAATTGCTTGCGTATGCCGACCACATTGACGTGATTGGACGGACACAGCGAGACGTCAATGAGGCATTTGTAAGCATTGAGGTAGAAGCGGGTAAGATGGGTCTCAAGGTTAATGAGGATAAATCCAAATATTTGCTTTCATCTAAAAGAGACGGACAACACTGACGTATTGACGTATTGGCCAGAACGTCACCATGGGCGGATATAACTTTAAAGTGGTTAAGGAATTCGTCTACCTTGGCTCACTGATGACCAGCGACAACAACACCAGCGCCAGACCAACACCAAACGCAGAATCACCCTTGCCAACCGCTGTTTCCTTGGGCTCAAGAGGCAATTGAGAAGTAGAGCCCTCTCTCGGAAAACCAAGGTGACGCTATATAAGATCTTAATCATCCCAGTCCTCCTTTACGGCGCAGAGGCTTGGACCTTAACAAAAGCTGATGAAGATGCCCTTGGTCG
The DNA here is from genome assembly GCA_951905685.1 of Eumerus sabulonum. NCBI lineage: Eukaryota > Metazoa > Arthropoda > Insecta > Diptera > Syrphidae > Eumerus > Eumerus sabulonum. The sequence goes on from OX645063.1 coordinate 40,142,535, forward strand.
TTTCGAGAGGAAAATTGGGCGTACTATCTACGGTCCCGTTTGTTCAAACGGTGTATGGAAGGGAAGATATAACGAAGAACTGTACGGGTTGAAATAGCCAGTTGCATTCCGCCCCTTTATAACTTCTCCCGCGATACGCGCCTCTCCCGAAATGCGCATGAATTCACTTTGAAGCCCGTTTTTGGTCGTACTATCAAATATAGAAATTCTTTCCTCAACCGAACCACACGAATGTGGAACGCGCTACCTCGTTCGGTCTTCTCCCTTCAATACAATATGCAGACATTTAAGACCAATGTCAAAAGGCAGCTCCTCTCCCTATCCCTGTAACCTTCTGCTCGCACAACGTCCGCCGTTATAAGGCCTTAGCCTTGAGTGCGCGTGACTCTAAAAAAAAAAAATCGAGGACATGAAGGTGGCCACTTGAATATTTTAAGGTTTTGAGGAAAGCCCGACAGCTATTTCAAAATATTCATATTGTTGTCTCCAGAGTCGACAGACTCGCCAAAAAAGGAACGACGCTACAAACAACTGTGGTCTGCGAGGGTATACCCTTCGCAACCATCAAATACAATCTCAATACCCTCGCCAGGGCCGAGACGAACCGGAGATGGACTCAGGGACACACCTGCCTCATCACCAGGCAAATCTGGCCCCGGCTCGATAGTCAACGGACTAGGAGTATTATCTCCCTAAATAGAACTGACATCTATAAAGTCATAGGTGTCATCACAGGACACTGCCTTATTGGCAGTCACGCGCAAAAACTAGGTATCACTCCGAATGACTTTTGTAGGAGCTGTTTAGACGAGGAGGAGGTCGAATCCATTCATCACCTTCTCTGCGCCTGCCCAGCATTCTGCACAGTCAGGAAACGATACCTAGGATCATACCTCCTCAACGATCTGACCGAAGTTCAGCAAGTGGGGATATCTAATCTTCTTAAATTCTTAAGAAGCACAAAATGGTTCCACGAATAGGGGGCTAAGCCCCCTCGTAGCTGCACAACGGGCCTCCTTGGCCTATGTGTGTTCTTCCCATCTCTGGGAAGGCTACGGTCTTACCTACCTACCTTACCTACCTTGTCTCCAGAGTAGGGAGGATTGAACTCAGGGAACTCAGTCGTCAAACAGCCATCGGAGAGTTCAGTTGTCAAACTTTGTACTCGGAATTAACAATTGTAAAATTGAATCAGGAAAAAATAAAAGAACTCAAAAAAAAAAAGGAAATTACAACTTTCCGCCATTTTCAAGAAAATTTTATTTAATTTTTTTTTTTCGAATAGGGTTTCGGCACCATGTGAACAGCAAGGTTATGTGTAGACGAATGGAATGTTTTTATTGGGTTTTGGAGTATCGTTGCGGAGACACAAACCGAAGGTTAAGTTCGAATTTCGCTGTCGAAGTTCGAAAGCTCTCTTGAAGCGGAGATTGGAATAATGTCAACTGTCAATGGCGTAATGCTAATTGTCAGAGCATTCTAGAGACTTCCGAAGGGGAACTTCCGGCGGCGAACATTCGAGAAGGGGGACCGAGAGCCATATAAGCACGAACACTCGCCCTCGGCATTGGTATTGAACAGCGTGTGACAAGTCGGTGTGATCAATCGATAAAACAGTGGGAAAAAATAAAGTGGATAGTATTGGATAATAAAGAAAAGTGGTGAAGCTGCACAGATAATTGATCTGTGGTAAAACAAGAAAAGCGTTTTTAATTCGGATAAAAAGGACAATTGTAGTTTATCGCAATCCAGTGGTACGAACCCTATTTGGTGTGGGTTGAATATTTCGTAACATTTGGTGTCAGAAGTGGGATTGCGAGTAAATGAGTTAAACGTTTATTCAAAGTGTGAATTGGACTATTAAAAGCGAATTATTAAAAGAGTGAGAAAATGGTGAAATTGAAAAAGTTGACCATCGAACAACTGAAAAAAGAGCTGGATGCTCGGGAATTATCCACAGCGGGAAGTAAAGCCAACCTGGTGGAGAGACTGCGATCAGCGTTGCACGAAGAAGGTGTCGACTGGGAGAGTTACGAATTCGGGGTGGAGAAGCCGTCAACATCCAGTGAGCCAGCATTCGATATGCAGCAAATTCAGGCAGCTATGAAAGCTATTAGTGCTTCCATATCCCAGAAACTAGATCAAAAGCTGGAGGAAAACTCCGCGGCCGTAAGTAGAAAGTTGGAGGAAAATTCCACTTCTCTGAGTCAGAAACTGGAGGAAAATTCCATTTCCCTGAGCCAGAAACTGGAAACGTTAGAAGGGATGCTAGAGAACAATCGAGAAAGCCTAAGAAACATCCAGCAGGACGTCGACGATCAATTCCAGATCGTCGAAGAGAGAATCGAGACACTAGAATCGGGGTTCGACAAGAAGGTTCTAAAACTCGAAAATAACCAGGAAAAGAGAATCGAGACACTGGACAAGAAGGTTCTGGAACTCGAGAAAACTATCCAGAACGTTCAGCATTAAGGAAGCGTCGTACCGGCTGCAGCATCGAAATTTACAGCCCCCAACTTTGACGGCACGAGCACATTTAACATCTTTAGGCTCCAGTTCGAGACAACAGCGGAACGGAATCAATGGGGAGAGGAAGATCGTGTGGCTGCCCTAGTAATTTCCCTTAAAGGTAAAGCAGCTGACGTTCTACAGACCATCCCGGAGACCCAGAGAGGGAACTACACAGCCATATGGGAAGCTCTTTATTGAAGATACGGCAGTGAGCACATGCAGGAGATGCACAAGCTGGAACTTAAAGGACGCAAGCAGCGTGGAAACGAGACCATCCAACAGTATGCTGCCGACATCGAGAGGCTATCCCATCTTGCCTACGCGGATGTTCCAGTTGATGTGGTAGAGAAACTAAAGACGGATTCCTTCATCCAAGGGCTAAGGGACCCCGATACGCGACGAAGCCTGATTCTCCTGCCGAAGACATCTTTCAAGGAGACAGTTGCCAGCGCTCTCGCATGTGAAACATCGCTCTTGATATGCCGACCTTCAATCAAACTACGGCGCATATCTCAAGACCAGGAAACTTCCAGAACAACAACGGCTAGTAGGAGTGGTTCATTCCCGGGTAGATGCTACATCTGCGACCAGCAGGGGCACATTGCGATTCACTGCCGCCTGCGAAGAAAGCGTTCGAGGTCTAGTTCGCCAAAAAGAGACCGTGGGAGTGAACGCGACCGTGGAGGTGCACCTAACAATCCGTTAAACTAAAACGAATCAGTGCAGAGGGGCATGCGCTGGCTCCCATACTGGAGTGCACCAGCATCCTCGTATCCCGAATCTGTAGGGGTGCAACCAGCTTGGTCATCGAGGGAACGATGGACGGGCGACAATATCTGCTGACGTTGGACACGGGCGCAACTCATTCAGTCATCCGAAGCGGATTGGTTTCTGACATCGAACCATTTTCCGACGTAAGGCTTCGCCCAGTAACTGGTGAGAAGGCGGAAGTTAAGGGAAAGGTCCAAAAAAGAATTACGATGGGTACCGTCGAGTTTCAGCATGATTTCATCGTTGCGGACATTACGGATGACATCATAATCGGCGTCGACTTCATGATTAGGCATGGCTTCACATTGAACCTCAACCAAAAAGTGATGAAGTATGGCAACTTGGAGCTCCCATTAACAATAGGGTAGCAAGGTCAGGCGAATAGTCGTGCAAGCGCGCCAAACTGTTCCCCCGAATGCAGAAGCCGTGGTTTGGGCAAAGATAGAAGAGGATGCGGGGACAAGCCGAATGTGGGTGGTTGAACCCGGCAAAAGAAATCGACCCAGCGATATAGTTGTTGGAAGGGCTCTCGTGGAACCCCGACAAGACCAACTGGTTCCAGTACAAGTCCTGAATCCAGCCAGTACACCTAAGACTGTACACAAGGGAACAACGATCGCTCGATGCCAAGAGCTGCCGCTATTATGAACTGCGAAGATCAGAAACACCTGGAAATCCAGACCAACAAAGCCTTCTTGATTGAATTGATTGAATGGTAAGAACTGTGGAAGAACATCAATTGTGAAGCACAGAATAGACACAGGGGACTCTAGACCGATCCGGCAACCACCGAGGAGGGTACCTTTGGCGAAAGAAGGTGAGGTGGTCGAACTAATCGACGAGATGGAAAAGTAGGGCGTGATCGAACCATCTGCAAGCCCATGGAGTTCGCCAGTAGTGCTAGTTAAGAAGAAGAATGGAAGCACTCGGTTCTGCGTGGACTATAGGAAGCTGAACGACGTCACGAAGAAGGACAGCTATCCTTTACCGAGAATCGACGACACCTTGGACACACTATCTGGTGCAAAGTGGTTCTCGACGCTGGACTTGCAAAGCGGATACTGAAAAATAGAGCTTGACCAGCAAGACAAGGAAAAGATCGCGTTCACTGCCGGGGGAGAGTTGTGGCAATTCTCTGTGATGCCCTTCGGTTTTTGCAATGCGCCAGCCACATTCGAGAGACTTATGAACCGGGTGCTAAGAGCACTTCACTGGAGGACTTGCCTTGTCTATCTGGATGACATAATTGTCATGGGCAAGTATTTCGAAGATCACCTTAAGAAGCTTGAAGAGGTACTGGAACGTATTCAAGCAGCCGGACTCAAATTGAGCCCGAAGAAATGTTCGCTCTTCCAAAACGAGGTGAAGTACTTGGGACATGTGGTGACTGCAGAAGGAGTCCACACAGATGAAGAGAAAATCTCGGCGGTTAAAGAATGGCCGCGGCCAAAGAATCTTCATGAGTTAAGGTCATTCCTGGGACTTTGCACGTATTACAGGCGATTCACCACAGGATTTGCAAACGTTTCCAGCAGTTAGCACGAGCTCACCAAAAAGAATCGGCCGTTCAAGTAGGAGAAGCCGCAGGAGGAAGCGTTCATTCACCTGAAGGAATTGCTCTGCAGTGCGCAGATTCATGCATATCCAGTCCCGGGAGAAAAGTTTATTTTGGACACCGATGCGAGCGGACATGGAATCGGAGGAGTAGTCTCTCAAATAATTGACGAGCGAGAACGGGTCATCGCTTACTACAGTGGGATCCTATGAATAGTCCAACGGTGGAGGAAGTCATTTTAGCGATCGCTAAAAGTTGGCAAATCCGCCGGTGTGGATGAAATTCGGCCAGAAATGCTTAAGGCAATGGGTAAAGACGGAGTATAATGGCTCTCTCGTGTCATTAAGGTGGCCGGGGAATGCGGTGAGAAACCTAGCGATTGGCAAACTGGGGTGATTGTTCCTCTTTTCAAAAAGGGGGATAAAAAAGAGTGCTCCAACTATAGGGGCATATCTCTTTTAAGTGTCCCCGGGAAAGTCTACGATAAGGTGTAGGAGGCGCATTCTAGACCTATGGTCGAATCCAGGATAGGGGATGAACAGTGTGGGTTTCGTCACGGCAGAAGTACAACCGACCAGCTTTTCACTCTAAGAATGGTACTCGAGAAGGCTTGGGAGTACGCCAAACCAATCTACACCTGCTTTGTAGATTTGGAAAAGGCGTATGACTGAGTTCCTCGAGGTAAACTCTGAAGTGTTCTGCAGGAGTATGGGATTGATGGTCCTCTGTTGAGGGTCTCTATACACAAACTGTAGCAGCTGCGTTCGGGTTAACGGTCACCCGACCGTACACCTTTCACCGTGGGCGTTGGACTTCGCCAAGGGTGCGTCTTGTTACCTCTCCTTTTCATTATATATATGGACTGGATGTTGCAGCGCAGTCGAGGCGAGGAGTGTTTTACATTGGGAGAGTTGAGGATAAGTCATCTTCTTTTTGCAGATGACTTAGTTGTCCTCACATCCTCCCAGATGGAACTTCAGCGCGCACTAGAGAGGTTTGTGGCCGTATGTGCTGATGCTGGAATGAGGGTTATTGTGGACAAATCCGGGGTTATGGTTATTTCTAGAACACCTGTCCAATGCACTCTACATGCTAGTGGAGTCCCATTGAAGCAGGTGGAGAAGTTTAAGTATCTCGGGGTCTTCTTCACGAGTGATAGGAGGAGTAATACTGAGCTTTCCTGTAGAATTGGCCAAGCTGGGTCAATTTTGAAACAGCTTGGAAGATCTGTAATCAGGAAGACCGAGCTAGGTGTCAAAGTCAAGTTAGCGGTTTTTAACTCAGTTAAGTCCGGGCATGGGCCCGGACATACAGGATAAAGTTGTTGATAGCTCTCAACCTGGCGAGATGCCAGCAACTATCCCTGTTTAAATGCCCGGGTCAAGTTGACATACGGCCTCCTCGCGGCGCCCTCTGGATAGCCTCTTCAAGAACCGTTGGAAGGTGAACAAACGTATGCAGTGACAAAACCCCGACCAGAATGGCGTTGGTGCGGCGGGCTAACAATCCGCCGACGTAAAAAGAAAGAAAAGTTATGAATGAGCAAGATGCCTCGGATACACGGACGGATACTCGACGACAACAACGCACGAAAAAGGAACACGATTTGCGAGTATATTCCTGTGCACTCCCGGGGCTGCTCATAAACCAGAAGGAATCCTCACGCAGTACAAGGCGGATATTATTGCGATCCAGGAAATACGCTGGATAGGAAATGGTATGATTAGGAAGAAAAATTGCGACATTTATTACAGCTGTCACAAAAGGTTGCACTTACTGGGATGCGGATTTGTCGTGGGAAAGCGGTTAAGGCCGAAGGTCATCGACTTTAAGCTTATAAGTGATCGCCTGGCTGTGATCCGCATCAGAGGCAGATTTTATAACATCAGCCTTATATGTGCACACGCCCCTACCGACGAGGCTGAAGACCCTATCAAGGAGGACTTCTATGACCTCCTGGACAACGCCTACGGAGCTTGTCCAGAGTACGACGTAAAAATCGTGCTCGGGGACTTCAACGCCAAAATCGGTAAGGAGAACACCCTTGGCGGAGTGATCGGAAAGCACAGCCTCCACGATACAACAACATATAACGGCTTCCGACTCGCTGACTTTGCGACAGCTCGTAATGCGGTGATAAGTAGCACAAGATTCCCTCGCAAGCGAATCCACACAGCAACCTGGCGATCTCCGGACGGTCGAACCGCCAACCAAATCGACCATGTGCTCATTGACGCAAGGCACTAGTCAAACATCCTGGATGTGCGAACATTCAGAGGGGCAAATGTCGACTCTGACCACTTCCTCGTAGCAGCAAGATTTAGAGCTCGACTGTCCAATGTCAGAAAGCTGCACCAGCCCATCAGGAGGAGGTTCGACATTGGGCGCCTGAGCACACCGGAGGTTGCCAGAGTCTGCAGGGAGCAGCTGAGCGAAGGACTCTACGGTATGCCTACGTCGAACACAAATGCCAATAATATGTGGCTGCATTGCCGCTCAGCCATTCAGGAAGTAGCCGAAACCACCTTAGGATACCTACCACCCCCGACAAGAAACCCGTGGTATGATGGCGAGTGTACCAAAAGGCGCTGCAGAGGAAAACCAGGGCAGCGCAAGAGGAGTACCGAGCCAGAAGAAAGGAGGAGAAAAAACTACTGCGACAAAAGAAAAGAATCTTCGCAGCCTCCCAGCTCAAGGATATCGAGGAGTCTAGGGATAAACATAAAACACGAGCCTTTTACAAGAAAGCCAAAGGCCTTGCAGGAGGCTTCAAAAAGGGCACCCAGGCTCTCCGAAACTGCGAGGGTAATCTTGTCACCGAATAGTGGAAATACATCCACTAGCATTTCCAGCAGCTGCTTAACGAGCATGATCAAGAGAGAGTGGTAGGGACCGAGGAAATCCCAACTATAGCCGCTGAAGTAGTCCTCCCACCCAGCATCGAAGAAGTCGGCACAGCTATTCAGAGGCAGATGAACAACAAGGCTGCAGGCTCAGATGGCTTGCCATCAGAGCTCTTCAAGGCTGGCGGCGACGTTCTGATAGGGAGCATGCACCATATCATCTGCAGAATTTGGGAAGATATGCCCCATCCACAAAAAAGACGATCCTACCTCCTGCATGAATCCTGTCCAGCGTATTGTGTGAACGTCATTTTGTACCGCACTAATCGGCAGCTACCAGTGCGGCTTCCGGCCCGGCAAATCAACTATAGACCAAATTTTCACACTTCGACAAATCCTGGAAGAGACCAACGAGTTTCGAATCGGTACACACCATCTTTTCATCGATTTCAAAGCCGCATACGACAGCATTCATCGTGAAGAACTGTTTGGGGCGATGGCCGAATTCAGGATCCCGGTAAAACTGATCCAGTTGTGTCGCGCCACGATAAAAAACACGCGATGCACCGTGCAATTCGGTTCTAGGACCTCGAAACCATTCGAAACATGCACCGGATTTCGGCAAGGAGATGCGCTGTCATGTGACTTCTTCAACTTGGTGCTGGAGCGGATAGTGCGACGGGCAGGCGTCAACAGGGAAGGCACTATCTTTTACAAGTCCATCCAGCTGTTAGGATACGCGGATGATATCGACATCATCGCGTGTTCTCGCCGTGGCATTGTGAAAGCATTCACGGTGATTGAAGAACAGGCGAAACGAGTTGGTCTTAAGGTCAATGAGGACAAAACGAAATACATGCTGTCATGCAAAAACCAATCCGTCGCTCACCATCTGGGACAAAATATAACAATTGACAGCTACAATTTTGAGGTAGTTAAGGCGTTTGTCTACCTCGGGGCTAGCGTAAATTCCACAAATGACACCACAGTGGGGATCCGGCATAGAATCGCCCTTGGCAACCGCTGCTACCAAAGTCATGCTTTACAAAACGCTCATTCTGCCAGTCCTGCTGTAAGGAGCCGAAAGCTGGACGATAAGCAGGACAGCGGAGCTGATTTTGGGTTCTTTCGAAAGAAAAATTCTGCGCCGGATATTTGGTCCTGTCTGTGAGGAAGGTGAATGGAGAAGAAGACACAACCGCGAACTCAACGAGCTGTACCAAGATGTGGATGTAGTCCGGAAGGCAAGGATCCGTCGACTACCCTGGCTCGGCCACATCGAGCGCATGGACATCAACGCTAGTCGGGTGCCCGGGATCGCTGGGCTGATAAGTAAGTAAGTAAGTATGTATATTTGAATACAAAAAACTCACATTTTTACGAACTCTTAATTTTTTTTCTTTCATAAGACTTCATAAATAGCTGGTGCTATTTTTTTGAAAGCGTATTGTACGTTTATGCTCTAACTTGATCTGACATTCCTCCCGAATGTGTACCGTTGTCTCTTGTTCTGCTCCGAGTTTTTCCTCATTGAACAAAGCTAACGAGTCAAATTTAGTTCGGACTCGAATCATTTGCTGTCAAATCACAATCCACCATTGGACATTTTAATGACATTGACAGGTAGAAAGACAATTTTTTTTATTGTGACCACTGGATTATAACACTTTAGAAACAAATATTTTCCCTCTTCCCTGCTTGAATAAAACGAAATTGTTCCATTGAGTTTTCTTTGGTTTTTTGTTTTAGTTGGTGGGAACCGCCATTTTTAGTTAGATCTGGAACTTGTTTTGTAGTCGCCAGGGAAAATGTTACAGGAATCGGGTTCGGGATTTTAATGTACATTTTACAAAAAACGAAAAAAAACCTTATTAACTGGTAGTGATGAACGTGTACATTGTAATTTCGTCATAAGTGGCGAAAAGAATCATTTTATATAAAGTTAAACTGAAATAAATCAAATATACATATATTTTTTATATCATTCAGCCAGCCATTGCATTGTACATAGAAAGGCGAAATTAATCTGTAGTCGTATGTAAAAAAAAACGGAAAACATAATCAGCTTATAATATAAGCAAAGAAGTGATTGAAATGTGTTAAATATAATTAATTCATAAACCATATCTAATGTTCTAAGGAGGACGAAGTAGAATATTGTCACGCCAAAGTAACAGGCCTACGAGAGACGTAAGTCACTTTTTCCAATTTTTAATTAGAATGTTTTGTTTTCTTTTCTGTTTCGGGTTTTCTTTTTTTGACTGGTATATACCAGTCAAGGTTGAGTTTTTTTTTAACTTCAACTAATTAGTTGAAGAATTGTGATATGTAATTTCATTGCTAGCATTCATATGCATATACTATATACATACTTTGAAGTAACCATTTAGTGAGTTCCGAGTGACTCGTTTATGATATGAGATCTTCTTGTTCAGAACAATCTGAAATCAGTCGTTTTAATATTAAAAAAAAAAGAAAAGGAAATCAAAGCCTAAATGATTTTTACAACTGCATGCTAAAACCTCTTTTTTTCAGAAAGTATTTTTTTTTTTTTTTTTTCATAGATTTCAACGTAGATTTGTTTGAGGATCAGTTTGGCAAAGAATTGTCTGCACAAAATGGTTTCAACACGTCAGATGAGTACAAGCCTATCGAGTAGCGCCACTTCGAGCGGTGGTAATGAAGGGGACACCATGCATAGATTATCTGTAATAACAAGACAAGCTGCTTCCAGTATCAATGTTTTAGCTACAACCGGCGGAGCAAGCTCTGCATCAAAGTCAGTCACAAGTGGATATTTGCAACAAACTTTGTCTGGAGCGCCGAATTTAATGTCACCGGCTAGTAAAATACCACAAAACATCCTTCTGCTGGACTTGCCAATGGAGATTCTGGATAAAATCCTTTCGTACGTTAGCTACAAGAAAGTTGGCCAGATGCGAGTGGTAAAGATTATCTTATAATATTTAACTTGGAAAAAATATGATTAGCGCTTAATCTCTAGTTCTGTAATTTATTATTAAATGTTTTATTGTGATAATGGCGATCATTATATACATATGTATACCTATGCAAACCTTCTTAAAAAACACACCGCACTAAACATTGGTTATTGAGAGAAGCATATGTAGGCCGAATGTATACAGTGGTGTTCAGATAAATAGCACACACGTAAGTTCTCATACATTATGTTGTGCCAAAAGTCTAAAAGGGGGTTCATTTTTTTTTGTTTTATAACTGATGTGCGTTTATATGTGCTTTATTAAAAAACACATGATTCCTTTAAATCAGCTTAAAAATAATAATTCAAAATGGGGGAAAATACAAAAATGGTTGTTCATTTAAATAGCACAGTCAGCGGAATACTTCAAAAAACTAATAAATAATCCAAAGAAACTAATGTATAGGTAAGTTAATATTTTATAGGATATCCCTTGTTCCTTATCACTCTTGACAACGTTTTGGCAAACTCTACTAAGCGCTTACATTTCTGGGCAGGTATAGCTTCCCAAGTAGCGTTTGTGGTTTGCCAAAATTCTTTAAAAATTTTGAACTGGGGTCTTCAACAAGGGAGTCAACATCTTTCCAAAGATTCTCGATAGGATTCAGATCGGGACTTTGGGCCAGCCAATCAAGCTCGGAAATTTGTCGCTCCGCAAGCCAATTCTTCACTACCCGCGAAGTATGCTTTAGGCAATTGTCATAAAAATCCATGATACAGGCATAGAGTCGTCGGTATATCACTCGATTTAGCTCTCCAGCATTAGCTTATGCTGATGTTGAACCATAATGCCATTTATTTTCACAATTGGTCCAACGCCATGCCATGGCATCGCCGCATGCACCATTATGCTCCCACCGCCATTCTTGACAGTCTTAATGGTGTATCTGGGATGGCACTCTTGGTTCGTTGGCCTTCGCACATACTTTTTTCCATCTGATCCCAACCTGTTGAACTTACTTTCGTCGCTCCACAAGATATTTTTCCAAAAGTACAAGGGTTTGTTCTTGTGTGAGCGTTTGCGAAAATAAGTCTTCTCTTTCGGTTTTGTTTTTGTTTTTTGGAGACAAGAGGTTTTTTCCTGGCGATTCTTCCATGAAGCTGGAATTTCATTAAGCGGCGACTTAGAGTTACTGCTGATATTTGGACATTGTGTTGGTCAGGTAGTTGTTGCTTTATCTCCCGGGAAGTTATGAAAAGGTCGCTGCCACTGACTTTGTCGATAATTCTGTCAGTCAGTCAGTCACTTCTGACGTTTTTCTTTTCTTTTTGTTTTCCTTACGGGATTCGCGGTAGATTGGCTGTACCGTATGACCTTCATTTCATTTTGAACAAGCTTCCTAGAGCACCTTAATGTCCTTGCCACCTTTTAAATAGTCTTTCCATCCTGTATCATGGTACCGACTATTTGCCTCCTTTCTTCCGTGCAATGCTTTCCTCTGCCCATTTTAAATACTCCTATTTGTGTAAGAAATGACTGTAATTATTGCTATCCTTAAAAAGATTCACACTAACCTCACTTAAATCACTGAAAAGTATTTTTTTTTTCTGACACACCATGATATGTGCTATTTATATGAACACCCAATTTGCAATGGTCACCAACTCTAACGATTGCAAAACCAGGAAAACCTTGCGGTATCTTTTTTGTCGTATGTTTTCATATTCATAACGGTACTACCTTGGGATATTATGGCTTCACTCCTGTGAAGTTTGTAAGTACAGAGTGTATTGCAAGCAAATACCAACATATTCGAATAAGGGTGTGCTATTTATGAGAACACCACTGTAGGTGCACTTTTCTATTTTTCACAAGATTGTTTTCCTTTTTTATAAGTACGAATATTTTAATTGGTTTTTCTTGTTCGTTGACTTTTTATAATATGTACATATGTATGTACATACATACAGTCCTGATCAAAATAGTAGGTAAATCGTAACAAACGCTGTAACTTGGGCTATGAATCAAAAAAGCCATGGATTTTTGCAAACTTATTTTAAGCTTAGTTAAGATAAAGTCTACATTGCAATTGGGCGGGATTGGGAAGGCCATCGTATCGGTGTTTCGATACCTGCTGATGACTCAACCAAGATTTTACATATTTTGATGTATGCTTGGGATCATTGTCATGCTGGAAGTGCCACCGCAGTGGCATATTGTCCTCCGCATATGGCAACATGGTATTAGCTAATATCTCGCAATAAACTTCTTTCGTCATCACCTTGTCAATATGGACAATAGGACCAACTCCGAACCAGGAAAAGCATCCCCATACCATGACTGAACCGCCTCCATGTTTGACGGTTTTTTTGGTATAACGGCTATCAAATTCCTTTCCCTTAGGCCTTCTAACATTTCTCTTGCAATCGGAGCCGAATAAGTTTATTTTCGTTTCGTTACTCCACAATATGTTTCGAAATTTTGCTGCCGTATGGGTTTGCAAACCAAGTGCGAACTGTCTCCTATGTCTAATATTTTTTCTACTTAACAAAGGGACTTTTCTCGCAATTCTACCTACCTACCAAGGCTTTGCTGTAGCCTTTTACGGACGGTAGGCGCACTGATCACGTTGCCAATTTCAGCGGCGATGGCTTTTGACGACTTGAATGGATCGTTTTTCGCCAGCAATATAATCCGAACATCCGTAACCGATGTAGTTTTTCGGGGTCTACCCCGCGTTTCTGCTACGGGTGTTCTTCTTAAAGCATTAGCTACGAAATTGACCGATCTATTCAATTTTATTAATACGGACTGTATATGTATTTCGGGTGTTCCTTTGAATGCTTCTTTAACTAGAATGTAGTTTTTCATCTCCTGCCTTAAGATGAAACCAAATGTACGCACGATTTGTTTTTTCGAAAATTAGTGCATATCTGAACATTTATATGTCAGTGACGGTATCAGCAGATAATCAGAACTAATGTGCGTAAGTCGATCCAAGCTTCTCTCAATCATCCATGCTGTGTGTGGTGTATTTTTTGCACAAATGAAAGGGACATACAGTTTATTGCCGATTCCGAACGGCGTGAGTCGAGAAGCAAGTATACTGCGGGGGGCTTTGCGAATACCCCGCCGAGGAATGACGCCACGAAATAAACATTCGATGGCGGTGGTGATATCGGGATCCGAACTCGCCCCTCGTGCATCAGAGTCTAACGCACTAACTATCTAACCACTGCGTCACGGCGCCCTCATGTGAAGAGATACATAGTTATAAAAATATTGTTTCGGTATATACATACATATGTTTATATGTATGTACGTGTGACCGTGTTAATAACACTTAAGATTGTTAAACTTATAATCACATTACAAACTGATGTCTGCTAAAAGTTTGACTCGAAATTCAATCAAGCAATCTATATTCGCAAGGAGCGCGGTGGCGCGTAGTAAGTAGTGTATTGGTCTGAAGCTGATGGCACGTGATCGAATCCCGACAACAGTCACGTTATCGAATGTGTTTTTCACGGTGCTTCTCCTCAGCGGGGTTCTGACACAACCCCCTGTAGTATAATTGTAATGAAAAAGTCTCTCGGAATTCGCCGTTCGGGATCAACAAAAACTGTAGGTCTCCTTCACTTATGCCAAAATAAAGTCACACACAACCTTGGTGATTGAGACAAGCTCGGCTCAGGTTATCCGCGAGCTTTAATGCCACATATGTACATACAATTATTCGCTGATGTGCTATCTTATTTCTGCTTTTTTCTGTATTTACCATTCTATTTTCGTAAACATTTTTTTTTCTTTAATATTGCATTGTTCATTCATTCTAGTTATAAATTATAAAATTCGGGCCGGAGCGTTGATGTCAATTCGCTCTACATGGCCTAGCATTCTTAGACGTTGGATCCGAAGACGTCTAAGTAGGCCGATGTCGCTGTACAGCCCGTACAGTTCTTGGTTGAATCTCCTCCTCCACTCTCCATTTACACAAACGAGACCAGAGATTGCACGCAGAATTTTCCTCTCGAAACGCCCAAGAGCCTCTTCATACGCTTTTGATAACGTCCAAGCCTCAGCGCCGTAGAGGAGGACCGGGATGATTGAGGTTTTGTAGATGGATACCTTAGTTTCTCGAGAGAGGGCTCTACTACTCAGTCGCCTCTTGAACCCAAAGAAGCAGCGGTTCGCAAGAGTTATTCTGTGTTTTATCTCAGCGCTGGTGTCTTTGCTGCTTGTCACTATCGAGCCAAGGTAGACGAAGTCCTTGACTACTTCAAAAATATAACTGCAGAAGGTGAAGTTCTGGCCAAGACGTCGGTGTTGCGCGTCTTTCTTGGATGACAGCATATATTCGGTCTTGTCCCCATTTACCCTTAGACCCAATGCTTGCGAACGCCTCATTGACGTCTCGCTTTGTCCGTCCAATAACGTCAATGTCATCTGCGTAGGCAAGCAATTGTGTGGACTTGAAGTAGATCGTACCTCTTGTATTGGCCGCAGAGTCCTGCACGATATTTTCAAGTATGATGTTAAAGAAATCACATATGACAGTGCGTCACCCTGTCTAAAACCTTTTTTAACATCAAAGGGATCGGCTAGTTCACCTCCGACCTTAATGGAGCAGCGAGAGTTCTCCATAGTCATCCTGCACAGTCTGACGAGTTTGGCAAGAATGTTAAAACATGACATGGCTCTGTATAGCTCGTCTCTATAAACACTGTCATACTGTCATACGCGGCTTTAAAGTCGACGAAAAGATGGTGCGTGTCGACCTGGAATTCATTCTTCAATTCTTCTCCATGATCCGCCGTAGTGTACATATTTGGTCTATCGTGGATTTTCCTGGCTGGAAACCACACTGGTAGGAACCTATCAGATTGTCCACGAACGGCTTCAGGCACTTACACAGTACGGCAGAAAGGATCTTGTACGCGATGTTAAGGAGCTTCTCCCTCTGTAATTGGCGCAGTCATAGGGGTCTCCTTTCTTATGGACCGGGCAATCGATACTGAGATTCCGTTCATCGGGCATGCGTTCTTCCGACCATATCTTGCAGATGAGTTGGTGCATGTTCCTGACCAGCTCATCGCCAGCTGCTTTAAACAGTTCTGCGGGGAATCCGTCTGCTCCAGCAGCTTTATAAGACTTAAGTTTCGATATCGCTATCTTAACATCGTCTAGGGCGGGTGGACGGGATTCTCCTTCGTCTTCGTCCATTGTGAATGGTTCGCTCTGCCTGACGGCGGCATTTTGACTATAATCGCCGTTATACAGTCTGCAGAAGTGGTCCTTCCACAATCTCAGCATCGGCTGTGATTCCACTACTAGTTTTCCGTGCTCATCCCTGCAGGCTTCTGCTCTGGCATTATAGCCGTGGCATGTTCGTTTTACTTTCTGGTAACATTTTCGAATGTCGCTCCTGCCGTAACATCTCTCCATCTCGCCCTTCTCGTGCTCCTTCTTTTTCCTTCTCAGAAGCGCATGCTCCTCCCTCCTTTTCTGTTCATAGAGCTCGCGGGCAGCCCTCGTCCCTCGATGCAATGTGGCCATGTATGCATTCTGTTTCTCTACATGGGCCTGTCTGCACTCATCATTAAACCAGGGGTTTCTCGACGGTGGTGGGTCGAAACCGAGTACATCTGAGGCGGCCTCTCTAATGGCGTTTTGACAACGACTCCATTGCTGTTCTATGGTCTCTGCAGATTCCATCGGGACTTGATAGAGCTTGAGGGAGACTTGATCGGCGAAGTTCCTGGCGGTCTCCTGCGATTGCAGCTTTCCGACTTTAAATTTTGGTGTTCTTACTCGACTCCGTTGATTCCGAGAAATTCGCATCCGTACCTTGGCTGCAACAAGGTGCTGGATGCTGGAGGAGTGTCTGCCGTCGATCGCAATATGATCAATTTGGTTGGTTGTCGATTGATCCAAAGACCGCCAGGTCCCCTTATGGATGTTGAGGTGTGGGAATCGTGTACCTGCTACTACCAGATTATGTCCCGCCATAAAGTCCACTAGCCTTAGTCCGTTTTCTGACGTGGTGTTGTGTAGGCTGTGCTTTCCAATGACCCGTTCAAAGATAGCTTCCTTACCCAGCTTCGCATTGAAATCTCCTAGAACGATTTAGGTGTCAAAGGAGATTACAGAAGTCGTCTTTATGTCGGTCATCTTTCTCCTCTGTGGGGGCGTGGACACATAATAAACTCTTATATTGCCGAGACTGTTCTTGATGCGGATAGTTATGAGGCGTTCACTTACATACTGGAAGCTTAAGACTTTTTTCCTGAGTCTGCCTCGAACAACAAATCCGCATCCGAATAAGCGTTGTTTATTTTCTCTGTAGCAGTTTCCGTAGTATATATCACAGTTTTTCAGCCGCTTTTTTGCCTGGCCCATCCCATCGCACTTCTTAGAGTGCAGTAATGTCTGCCTTATAGCAGTCCAAAGAGTTGACCAGTTGTTCGGCTGAACCTGGTCTGTTGAGGGACCTAACGTTCCAGGTGCAGATCCGAAATTTGTTTATCTACTTTTGCGGGGGTCGTCAACATGTAATCCGTCTGTATCCGAGGCTATTGGTTGTTTCTGAACAAGTTTTTGTGTTATGCGAAAGGGATGTTAACCCTAAGGTTCCTCTTTCCCCAGGAACAAGGGTCAAAATTCATAATTTATAAATGATAAATTGGTAAATTGTATTTAAATTCTTTTTTAACAGATTTCTCACAAAATGAACGAAGTGTGTATGGGGGTACTCAACTCAACATTTTCAAAACTTATTACTCAGATGGCCAATCGTTTTCAAAACGTAAAAGCTAAAATGCCACGTCGGGAATCGGCCCGAAGAAATCATCCACTTGCTTGTGAATGTGATATTATCGAAACTTGTTATATGAGGCTATCACTTCTACAAATGACATTTGGTAAACATATCGAGCGCAAACATTGCTGTTTTTTTCCTGGAGGTGTAAGTATGACAATTGGTCTTTCAATGCTGTACCCACTGATTAACTGATTTACATGTTATTAGATCTTAGATGAAGTTTATAATGTCTTGAATTATATACGAAATACACCGAGGCTCGAAAAACCTTATCGTGTTACGGACGAATTATTTGATCTTTCCACAATGGCAATGGAATATTTTAAAGATTATATTGAGCCGAATCTTCCAGACATTGCTTATTTTAGTAAGGACTACTTTGATTTGTCCAGTTCTAAAAGACGTAAGAAACCATGAAGTTGCTTAAAGTTTATACCCAATTATGATTTTTTGTACAGCAAGTAGCAGCTCGTTAAAAATATCAATTGATTTGTCCGACAACTCGACAAATATGCCTTCTCCGCCACAGAGCAATATGGTATTACGGAAAGGTATTCGGAAAATTAAACAAGGCATGAGGATGTATAATAATCAACTGTCAGTGCTGCGGAGTGAGTTACGAAATTGCAAAAGAAAGTCATCGGAGCAGGGGAAGCAGATAGCTGAACAGCAGAAACTTTTGGCTGAACAACAAAAACAAGCTTTAGAATATGCAAATCGATTGGACGAGAATGATAAGAAAAATGAAGAGATGGCTAGGAAATTTTCCACACTATTACAGGTACTTTTTTTTTGTAAGATAGTTTCCTTTAAATGATTTCCACCGGGCCTACAAGGCAAACAGTTCTGAGGTAAACCGAAAAAAGTACATACGAATCAGAAATGACTGCAAAACCCACATTCAACGGGTTAAATTCCAATCCGACCAAAAATTAAGCCGTAAAATCCTTCAATGTCCCAAAGGTAGCAAAAGTTTCTGGTCGCTTGTAAAAAACGTAAAAAACTCAACTAAGTCGTCTATACCGACGCTCATCCACAATGACATTCCAGCTGTCACCCCCTTAGACAAAGCTAACCTACTTGCTGCCCATTTCGCAACCAGTTCTCAGCTGCCAGCTTGTACTTTGTCTCCGCCTGTACTAGAGTGCGTCAATTCCACCATGGGACTAATCCACTTCCGCACTCGTACAGTCGCAAGGGTTCTTAAAGACTTCGACATACACAAATCCGCTAGTCCAGATGATGGTATTGCCCCAATAGTTCTGAAGAGGTGTTCTTCTACACTTGCAAAACCACTGCGTAAGCTTTTTCACCTACTTGCTGCCCATTTCGCAACCAGTTCTCAGCTGCCAGCTTGTACTCTGTCTCCGCCTGTACTAGAGTGCGTCAATTCCACCATGGGACTAATCCACTTCCGCACTCGTACAGTCGCAAGGGTTCTTAAAGACCTCGACATACACAAATCCGCTAGTCCAGATGGTATTGCCCCAATAGTTCTGAAGAGGTGTTCTTCTTCACTTGCAAAACCACTGCGTAAGCTTTTTCACCTTTCCTACACCTCTGGGCTCTTTCCGAGTAGGTGGAAAACAGCATTTGTCCAGCCTATACCCAAAAAAGGCGAATCATCTTCTCCTCCCAACTACCGACCCATTGCACTAACGTCCCTTCTCTCCAAGGTCATGGAAACGCTGATTAACCGTCAGCTTATGAAATATCTTGAATCACGGAAACTCCTCAATGACCGCCAATACGGTTTCCGCAGCAACAGATCCACTGGTGATTTGATGGCATATCTCGCTGAAAAGTGGAATCACTCGCTTCACCAAGCAGGTGAAAGCAAAATTGTTGCACTGGATATTTCGAAAGCATTTGACAGGGTTTGGCACGAAGCCCTTTTGTCGAAAATGCGTGCTTTTGGGATCGACGAGTCTCTTTTTCAATGGATTAGAAGCTACCTTTCGAATCGTTCAATTCAAGTTGTTTTGGACGGATTCAAGTCTGATACTCACTTTGTAAATGCCGGTGTTCCCCAGGGCTCCGTTTTGCCTCCGACACTCTTTCTTGTTTTTATAAATGATCTCTTGTCAGTTACTTCTTATCCAATTCACTCCTTCGCTGACGACAGTACCCTCAGCTTCTCATATTCGTTCACCAGTTTACGACCCTGCACTTCGGTTGTAGATAATGAGCGGCAGCGTATGTTAAGCTCATTAATTTCCGATATCGACAGCATTATCCAATGGGGTAAAAACAATAGAGTGGAATTTAATGCATCCAAAACACAATGCTGTCTCTTGTCGTTAAAGCGTATAACTAACCCGCAGCCATTATCCATGAATGGCACTTGCATCTCAGAAACTGAAAAGCTTTCCATCCTTGGTATGAGTGTTGCTCACAATCTTAATTGGAACGACCATATATTCAGTGTCGCCAAGAATGCTGTGAAATGCCTAGGCTTCTTATACAGATGCAAGAAATATTTCTCACCCTTAGACCTGGCTACAATCTATAAGGCGTTCATTCGCCCCAAATTAGAGTTTAACGCTCATGTCTGGTCCGGTGCTTCCAAGACCTCATTGCATCTACTAGACAGAATACAAAGACGAGCCATGAAACTGATAGGTGACTCCAGCATTACCAAAACATTAGACTCGCTGGAACACCGCTGGAATGTTACCTGCCTCTCCCTGTTTTATCGTTACTACCACCAAAAATGCTCTGATAAAATAGCCAGTTGCATTCCGCCCCTTCAACATTTCTCCCGCAATACACGTCTCTCTAGGAATGCTCACCAATATACCCTGAAGCCCGCTTTCGGACGTACTGTCAAATATAGAGAATCTTTCATTAACCGAACCACACGAATCTGGAACTCCCTGCCGGATTCGGTGTTCCCCCCTCAATGCAACATGCAAGCATTTAAGATCAATGTCCATCGGCATCTCTATTCCTCTTCCTTTCTACCTTCTGCCCGCTCTGTGTCGCCGACATAATAAGGTTATTAGACCTTGAATGCGCGCAAATTATTTAAAAAAAAACAAAAAAAAAAAAACATTTGACTGTGTTGTTAAAGTGCCTTGACGTTGTAGGCAGTATGCTGGCCCCTGACATCGATTACCATAGCAACAGCAATGTCATCGCGGTGTCCCTCCTCGGCGAGGTACTCATGAACCTCCCTCTTTTGCCAATAAAGGCTCTCGAAATGTGTGGTTCGGAGTCGGCATTAAACAATAGGTCTTTTTTTATCTTATCACACATATATTGCTTAGTTCCGGTTTTGCTGAACTTCTTCTTCTTTTGGCGCTACAGTTCATGGCGAACCTGGGCCTCCTTCAAAAAACCTCTCCAACTGGCATGGTCTTTCGCCAACAGTCTCCAGCGCCGCACGCCTAGTTGGTTAAGGTCCTCCACCACTTAAATTTGGCCACCTTAAAGTTGGCCGTCCTCGACCGCGTCGCCCCTCGGGGTTGGATTCATAGACCTTCCGGGCCGGAGCTGTGCTTTTCATGCGCTCAACATGACCTAGCCATCTTAGGCGTTGGATCTGAAGACGCCGTGGTATGTTCATGTCGCTGAACAGCCCGTACAGTTCACTATTAAGTCTTCTCCTCCACTCCCCATTTAAGCAGGTCGGGCCGAAAATCGCACGCAACATTTTCTCTCAAAACGACCAAGGGCCTCCTTATCCGCTTTCAATAAGGTCCATGTCCATGCGCCATAAAGCATGACCGGAATGATAAGGGTCTTGTATATGCTCACCTTGGTTGGAGCCCAAAGAAACAGCGGTTGGCAGGAGTTATTCTGCGTTTGATTTCGGAACTGATGTCGTTGTTCCAGGTCACTGCGTAGCCAAGGTAGACGAAGTCCTTGACCACCTTGAAATTATACCTGCCAATATGTGCGTCCTGGCTAAGACTCCGCTGGTTTGTGTCCTTTTTCGACGACAGCATATATTTCGTTTTGCCCTCCTTTACCGCCAGTCCCATTTTAGCCGCTTCCGTCTCAATGCTCGTAAAGGCCTCAATGACATCTCGCTGACTTCGTCCAATTATGTCAATATCATCGGCATATGCAAGCAGTTGTATGGACTTGAAAAAGATGGTGCCCCTCGTATTGACCAGTGAGTTTTGCACTATCCTTTCAAGGACGATGTTAAAAAAGTCACACGATAGCGTGTCGCCCTGTCTAAAACCTTTTTCGACATAAAAGGTATCGGTTAGGTTGCTTCCGACCCTGATGGAGCAGCGAGAGTTCTCCAAAGTCATCCTACACAATCTGACGAGTTTGGCAGGGATGTCAAAACTAGACATGGCATTGTATAGCTCGTCTCTATTGATACTATCGTATGCAGCTTTAAAGTCGACAAACAGGTGGTGGGTATCGATCTGGAACTCGTTTGTTTTTTTCCAGGATCTGCCGCAATGTGAATAATTGATCTATAGTGGACTTCCCGGGCCTGAAACCACACTGATATGGACCAATCAGTTTATTAACGAACGGTTTCAAGCGTTCACACAGAACAGCAGAGAAGATTTTATAAGCGATGTTAAGAAGACTTATTCCTCTGTAGTTGGCGCAGGCAAAGGGGTCGCCTTTCTTGTGGATCGGGCAAACGATACTAAGATTCCATTCATCGGGCATGCATTCCTCTGACCATATCTTACGGATGAGCTGGTGCATACTCCCAACCAGGTCATCTCCAGCTGCTTTAAAGAGCTCGGCAGGTAGTCCGTCTACTCCAGCAGCTTTGTTGGACTTAAGCTTAGAAAAAGCATTCCTAATTTCGTCCAGGTCAGGGGGACCGAATTATCTGCTATCATCGTTCGTTGTGAAAGGATTATTCTGCCTGACAGCGGGATCTGTTTCGTCATCGCCGTTATACAGTCTGCAGTCTGTAGTCTTTCCAGATGCTTAGTACCGACTGTGAATCCACTACTAGGTTTCCTTTTCGTCCCCACATGCTTCCGTTCTGGTCTTATATCCCTGGCATATTCGTTTTATTCGTTCATAAAACCTCCGAACGTAATTCCTGCGATAGCATCTCTCCATCTCTATGATTGCGAGCTTCTCATGCTCCCTTTTTTCTCTTTTGAGAAGCTTATGCTCCTCCCTCCTCTTTTGCTCATAATGCTCACGAGCAGCTCTCGTCCTTCAATGCAGCGCCTCTTGATAGGCTTGCTGCTTTGCTGCGTGTGCCCTCCTGCACTCGTCGTCAAACCATGGGTTTCTTGTTGGTTGCGGTTTGAAACCCAGTACCTCAGAAGCAGCACTTTCTAAGGCCTGTTGACAACGGGTCCATTGGTGTTGTACGTTGTGAGCAGGTGTTGGAGGGCTTTCCGAGAGCTTAAGGGAGACGCGATTGGCATAGGCTCTGGCGGTCTCCTGCAATTGTAGCATAGCGACGTTGTATGCCGCTGGCCTTACTCGATTTTTCTGGGCCAGGCATGTTCGAAGTCGCAACCTGGCTGCCACAAAATAGTGGTCCGAGTCGATGTTGGCTCCTCTAAAAGTTCGCAATTAGGCTGATGTTTGCGAATTTAGCCTTGATGCGGATTGTCATGAGGCGTTCGCTTACATACCTGAAGCTCCAGACTTTTTTGCCTAAATCTACCCCTAGTAACAAATCCGCATCCGAATAAGCGTTGTCTTCTCTCCTTGTAGCAGTCGCCGTAGTAGATATCATAGTTTCTCATCCTCTTTTTACCCGGTCCATCCCATCGCACTTCCTGGATTGCGGTAATATCTGCCTTATAACAGTCTATTGCCTCCGCAAGTTGTTCGGCTGCATGTGGTCTGTTGAGGGACCTTACATTCCACGAACAAAGCCGAATATCATTCTTCCTTTTCCTTTGATTGTTTTCTGGGTCGTCATCGGTTAATCCGCCCCTTTTTTTGTATCCGAGGCTTTTTTGGTTTTTTGGCTTGTTGGTTTTTTCCAGGTATGGCTTGCGGGCCATAGCCTAACCCAGGGGTTCTCAAAGTGTGCGCCGCGGCGGTGCGCCGTAGAAAGTAAAGAAGGGCGCCGCGCAATGTGACATGCGCAATGCGTATTTTTCAAATCTATTTCTGTGCTTAAGAAACCGTTTTTTGAACAAAGAGGCGAGGTATAAACCGCAGAGGGATGTTGGTTGAGGCCCAGGTTCACCCCGAACTGTGGCGCCCGTTAAGTACATTGTTTGGTGGCGTTACAGCCCATGAAGAACCAGAGCCAAGCTTCTCTCAATCACCCATGTTGTGTGTGATTTATTTTTCACATAGGTGAAAGGGACCTAAGTACATAAGTAAGCTAATAATCAAATAGCTAAGGTAGGGCGCCGTGACGACATACTAAACTTGTAAGTGCACCGCGGGCTGAAAAAGAGTGGCAACCACTGGCCTAACCGACACTTATCCGATTTTGTGGCGCAGGAAACTCGCCATTCGCCCTTTTCCGTTCGCGATTTCAAATAGAAATCCCCAGGTGGTACCACGAGGAGGTGGAAACAGGGCTTACTAACAGAGCTGCTAGATGTTCGGCTGCAGTGGCTACTGCTCGCTATTTTACGGGCCAGCGCATGTCGGATACACTACCCCTACGAGGCCTTTGTTAGTCGTTTACCACCCTACTACGTTTTGCTGAACTAATTTTGATTTATAATTATTTCGGCTCAAGTAATAGATTTAGAAGAAGCACAATTTGTTAGTTCGCAGAAATTTTACATATAATGCCGCACAATTCCTAATCTCCATACTCTCATGCATAAGATAGGGCCAATATAGACATGATGGAAGAAATTGTGACTGATAAGAGACATTAATGCCTTTTTAGGGTTTCGTACCCAAAGGTAAAACGGAACCCTATTACTAAGACTTCGCTGTCCGGCCGTCTGTCACCAGGCTGTATCTCATGAACCGTGATAGTTAGACAGTTGAAATTTTCACAGATGTATTGCTGTTGCCGCTACCACGACAAATACTAAAAACAGAACAAAATGAATATTTAATGGGGGCTCCCATACAACAGACATGATTTTCATCCGAAAAATCCCCTTGGCACATACTGAACTAAGGTTAGTCGACAATACCCCACAACCAGTAGCAAACTTCCCAGTTTTGATCTCTTTTGTGTCTTTGATGAATTAATCCTAGCTGCAAACCTTTTCCCCATGTTTCCCATTATTGTTATTCACCTTTTCACATCGTTGCTGTCAAGTAAGATAATTGATTTGAATTCAATGGACACTTTGGTGATCAACTATATCTCATCATGAAGATAGTACATACATATTTATATATACAGATGGTACGGAAGCCTTCGTGCGTGAGTCCGACTCGCACTTTTAACTTTCCACTGGGAAGTTATTTTAATGCGGCCGATTTTGCGAATTCCAAATTTTAACATATCTCCACTTTTCAAGGTCACCAGAATCCAAATCAAAGGTTTTTAAAGAGGTGGCTGTGTGTGCATGTACGTATGTGCGTATATGAATTTTCGCCTCGATTATCTCGAGAACCAAAGATGTTATCGACATGATCAGATTCATTTTCTATAAAGTCTAAATTGGAAACTTTCAGCAATCGAAATTGCACGCACGTGAGCAGTGAGCAGTTTATTAGCAATAGATTGGTTAACGTGCGCATATGACTGTGCGTTTCCTTACCTTGGGTTACATGGAGCGACAGCAAAAGGCGGCTTGATGCCAACAACACGCAGTGTTTCACGCCCGATGCTGGTTAATTGCGGGGATCGGACGAGAACCAATACATTATACTTTATTCGTCTAAGAATCCTACCGCAGCTTGTATTCTAATATGATGTTGAAGAAATCACACGACAGCGCATCCCCCTGCCTAAAACCTTTTTTGATCCCAAAACTATCGGTCAGGTGTTCACCGATTCGGATGGAGCAGCGATCATTCTCCAAAGTCATCCTGCATAGTCTAACGAGTTTAGCTGGTATGTCAAAGGTAGACATAGCATTATATAGCTCGTCTCTAATTACACTGTCGTATGCGGATTTGAAGTTGACAAATAGCTGGTGAGTGTCGACTTAAAATTTATCGGTTTTTTCCAGGATCTGCCGTAGTGTGAAGATTTGGTCGGTGGACTTCCCTGGCCTGAATCCGTACTGAAAAGGACCTATCAGCTTATTTACAAAAGGCTTCAGGCGTTCACACAAAACTGTAGAGAATATTTTGTAGGCGATATTAAGAAGACTTATTCCTCTGTAGTTGGCGCAGTCAGAGGGGTCTCCTTTCTTGTGGATCGGGCAGATGAGCTGGTACATGCTCCTAACCAGGTCATCCCCAGTTGCCTTGAAGAGCTCAGCAGACAGTCCGTCTGCGCCAGCAGCTTTATTCGAATTGAGTTTCGATATGGCAATCTTAACTTCGTCGAGGTCAGGGGGACGGAATTCTCTGCGGTCTTCGTCGATAAGAAATGGATCATTCTGCCTGACAGCGATTAATTGACTAACATCGCCATTGTACAGTCTGCAGAAGTGGTTTTTCCATATTCTCAGCATCGACTGCGATTCTACTACTAGGTGTTCGTTCTCATCACAGGCAATCATGCAGGCTTCCGTTCTGGCTTTATAACCTTGGCATGTTCGCTTTATCTGTTGATAAAACTTTCGAACGTCACACCTGCAGTAACAGGTGTGCTCGTGCTCTTTCTTCTGAGAAGCTTATGCTCCTCCCTTCTTTTTAACTCGTAGAGCTCACGAGCTGTTCTTGTTATTTTATGCAGCGAAGCTTTATATGCATCCTGCTTCGCTGTGTGAATCCTCCTGTACTCGTCATCGAACCCGGTGTATCTTCGTGGTGGAGCCTTGAAGCCCAAAACTTCGGATGCAGTGCTTTTCAGGGCGGAATGTATTTATTCTACAAAAAAGGACCTCCAACTGAGGATATAAATTAGTACAAACGAAGGAAAAACACATTTCATTCGAGATTTGAATAAAAAATCAACTTAAGCTTAAAAACGCATTGAATGCGAGGACTTGACCTTCTCCCACTTTACAGATCTTCACGCTCGAACCTTGATGTCGAGGGTTTTTCATCGTACAGACTGTATTCATAGTGGGCAACCCGTCTCTCTTTCGGATACGCCCAAAAGTATGATGGGAATCCCTTGATGTCGCGAGCTCGCTTGACAAATGCCGAAAAGGATGAAATGCAATTGCCAATAAAGTGATTCGACATGGTCATGATGGCCAAATCGAGATGGGGACTCTTACCATCTGTCCGAAAAACAGTGATATTTTGCCGAACGAAACTAGCGGCGATATTCTTGATGTAGTGATTACTATCGGAGGCTACAAAAATCGATTTGATTTCATTGTCCTTGTAGCTGTGCTTGACTGTTTTGATCAATCGTTTCAGTTGCCTGGTTATTATATCGATATCTTGTATGCAGAGCTCGGGATAGAGTTCGCCCCTTTCGTTATTGTAGCCCAGACATTGTGGCGAGGCGAAGAGTTGTCTACTGTCCTTGATGTGCTCGCATGCACGAATCCAGTCTACGCCGTTGCGTAAGTGAACAGCTAAAAATGCACCTTTCGGCAGATAGTTTTTGATGAAGTGCTTTGCTCGATCGCGATATTCCTCCGTAAAGACCAAGTATTTCTGTATGATTTTGTTCTCTTCCTGTACGGGGAAACTAGCCGGAGCTCCTGTAAAGGCCAGCACAGGCCAGGCGCTTGAGTTGTACTTACTATTCCATTGCGTTTGTATTTCAGTGTGATGAGTGTCAAAGTGTAGTGGACCGTAGAATTCGGAATTCACGAATGAGATTTGGAAATTGTCCCAAAACGGTCCGAACGGATTGCCATCCTTCGCATAGCAGTCCTTTTTCGTATTTGATTTGTTCAGACTCTGTCGCTCGATGTAGCAAAACGATGTGCGTTTCTCCTTCGGCCACACTTCATCCGCATAGTGTTTCATAAAGTCTTCCATTGTGATGGCACGATGAAATTCGAGCAGCGGTTTGAATTCAAAGTATTCGGTGAAGGGAACTTGTTTGGAATGTGGCCGACCGTATTCGTACTCGACGAACGGCGGTACAATTAGGGTTCGACCGAGGGCTTTTGCGAATGCAAAAGATCCGAGGAAGTGGTCAACTTGATTCCCAAAGCGACCCATGCACGGACAGTAGGCTACGTAGCCGGCTGGATCGATTCCGGGAGGATCTACTGCTGCGTAGATACTATTGATGAGTAGTGCGATTACGACTACCTTAATAGCCATTTCTTGATTTTTTAATTGAAAGGCGATACGACGATGTGGTAGATATTGTACCGCCGATTAAACGGGACGTAAACGAACCACTTGCGAAAATCTTTTTTGTTTACTGCTGATATACATAGGTCAGGGGGACATAGTTCTCTGCGGTCTCCGTCGATTAGAAATGGATCATTCTGCCTGACAGCGGTATATTGACTAACATCGCCGTTATACAGTCTGCAGAAGTGGTTTTTCCATATTCTCAGCATCGACTGCGGTTCTACTACTAGGTGTCCGTTCTCATCCCTGCAGGTTTCCGTTCTGGCTTTATAACCTTGGCATGTTCGCTTTATCTGTTGATAAAACTTTCGAACGTCACGCCTGCAGTAACACCTCTCCAAATCCTCAATCGCGCGCTTCTCATGCTCTTTCTTCTTTCTTCTAAGAAGCTTATGCTCCTCCCTTCTTTTTAACTTGTAGAGCTCACGAGCTGCTCTTGTTCTTTTATGCAGCGAGGCCTTATATGCATCCTGCTTCGCTGTATGAATCCTCCTGCACTCGTCATCGAACCAGGTGTTTCTTCGTGGTGGAGTCTTGAAACCCAAAACTTCGGATGCAGAGCTTTTCAGGGCTTGTTTGCAAAGTTTCCACTGCTGTTCTATTGATAGCGTGGAGGGTTGAGGTGTATTGGAGAGCTTAAGGGAGACGCGATCGGTAAAAGCACGAACGGTTTCTGGCGATAGCAGCTTTCCGACGTCATAACTTTGTATTCTTACTCTACTCCGCTGCGTTCGTGATATCCGTAAGCGCATCTTGGCTACTACAAGATAGCAGCCCGAGTAGATGTTAGCCCCTCGGAAGGTTCGAACATCAAGAATAGTGGAGGAGTGTCTGACGTCGATGGCGATGAGATCAATCTGGTTAGTGGTCGATTGATCAAAAGACCGCCAGATGCCTTTGTGTATATCAAGGTGCGGGAAGCGTGTACTGGCTAAGAAGGAGATTTCGCCCCATAGCAAGATCAATCAGCTTGTGTCCGTTATCGAATGTGGTGTCGTGTAGGCTATGTTTGCCGATGTCTCGTTCAAAGATGCTTTCCTTACCCAGCTTAGCATTGAAGTCTCCTAGTAGAACTCATCATCGGCGGAGTCAACCTTGTCTCCCGTGGGGGCGTGGACGCAGATCAGGCTGATGTTAAAAAATGTAGCCTTGATACGGATCGTTATAAGGCGTTCGCTCACATGCTGAAAGCTTAGGACTTTTTGCCATAGTCCCCCTCGAGCAGCAAATCCGTATGCGAACAATCGTTGTCCTCTCTCCCTATAGCAGTCACCGTTGTAAATATCGCACATTTTCATCCGCTTTATACCCGGTGCATTCCATCGCATTTCCTGGATGGCGGTTATGTCGGCTTTATAGCGGTCTAGGGCGTCCGCAAGTAATTCGGCTGCACGTGGCCTGTTTAGGGGCCTAACATTCCACATACAGAGCCGAAGATCATTGTCCTTTTTTCGTTATTTGCAAGGTTCGTCAACATTAATCCGGCCCGTTATATCCGAGGCTTGTGGTTGTTTCGGAGTTTCTGTTTTTTTTTACGGTTACGGCTTACTAGGCCATAGCCCAACCGACTAATCCGCAGGAGGCTCGCTATTCGCTCTTCCCCGTCTGCGATTTCCTTAGGAAATCTCCAGATGGCACCACGAGGAGGTGGAGATGGGACTTACTAACAGTGCAGCAAGATGTTCGACTGCGGTGGCACTTCTCGCCCAGCCATCTTAGTCGTTGAATCGGTAGACGCCTGACTAGACTCATGTCGCTGTACAGCCCGTAAAGTTCGTGGATGAATCTTTTCCTCCATCGTCTGCGTTTATAGGTCCGAAAATCACGCGTAAAATCTTTCTCTCGAACCGCCCAAGGGCCTCTTCATCTGCTTAACAATGTAGATACAATTATTTAATTTCAATATTCGAGTATTTAATTATTTTGCGTTTGTTTTCTTCAGGAATTGAACAAGTGCAAAACGGAACTTCAATATTGGCGTTCAAAAAGTCCGGCGACACCTATGTGTTTGTCTTGTGGTCAAAAAATGACGCCAATACTTCCGCAGGAGGATTATCAAGCGCTAGTGAATCAAGGGGTGAAACCAGAAGATATAAACATAAATGTGAATGACAATGATGAGAATGAAGCCAGCAGTAACAATTGTTCGTCAAATACTGAATTTGTATTTCCGGACGAATCAACAACAGCAAAATTAATTGCTATCAATTCTGCATCGAAGCATTTAAAACGCCAACATAGTAGTGACAATAGCGCGTCCTGCAGTGGTAGTACCAATTCAATCAATAGAAATCAGTTCCAATGCAACAATAGCGAAATAAGCAGCACCGAACTGGCAGTGACTAATTTTGACAATACCACAAGTAAAAGGAGTGTACAATATACTTCTAAAAACACAAATGATCTCAATTTAGATGCTCAACGTGGTGGCAACAACCAGTGGGTTAGCAACTGTGGGTGGCTTAAGGCAGGTGATAGCGTCAATAATACCAGCAAGGAGACAACTGAATATCCAATCTGCTTAACTTACGGTACAGATGAAAAGACTAGCTTATCATTAAACTGTACGATGGATGCATTACAACAGTCGGCAGGAAATGAAAACGGTGTTATTTCTGATGATACACCGACAGTAGGCGTCACATCACTTAATCAAGTAGTGAATAATGAAACAAAGAAAGCCCGAAGAGTACAAAAAGGTAGTAGGTGTCATAACATTGGTAGTAACAAGCGCAAATAAATACGTACATTTACATAAATAGAAATACACAAAGCAAGAGCATACTTTTTTTAATGTTTTAAATATTTCCCTTATATTTATTGAACCCAAACCAATAAAGAAATTGTAAATGGATAATTCCTTTTTTCAAATGTGTGAGGGAAGAAAATATTGCGATACCGGACTCCGTTAAAATGGTAATAATTAGCTTTAACCTCTTGGGACCTGAGCATGAAGCGATTGGAAAAATAGTGTTCTAAGGGATTTTTTGAGAACGCCGCAGCGCAGTGGTTAGCGTGTTGAACTCTGACGCACGATGAGCGAGTTTAGATCCCGATTACACCAACGCCATCGAATGAAGTCTCCTAGTAGAACTCATCTTTGGCGGAGTCATCCTTGTCTTCCGTGGGGGCGTGGACGCAGATCAGGCTGATGTTAAAAAATGTAGCCCTGATACGGATCGGTATGAGGCGTTCGCTCACATGCTGAAAGCTTAGGACTTTTTGCCTTAGTCCACCTCGAGCAGCAAATCCGCATGCAAACAATCGTTGTCCTCTCTCCCTATAGCAGTCACCGTAGTAAATATCGCAGTTTTTGCTTTATACCCGGTCCATTCCATCGCAATTCCTGGATGGCGGTTATTTCCGCTTTATAGCGATCTAGGGCGAGTTTGGATCCCGATAACACCAACGCCATCGAATGAAGTCTCCTAGTAGAACTCATCTTTGGCGGAGTCATCCTTGTCTTCCGTGGGGGCGTGGACGCAGATCAGGCTGATGTTAAAAAATGTAGCCCCGATACGGATCGGTATGAGGCGTTCGCTCACATGCTGAAAGCTTAGGACTTTTTGCCTTAGTCCACCTCGAGCAGCACATCCGCATGCAAACAATCGTTGTCCTCTCTCCCTATAGCAGTCACCGTAGTAAATATCGCAGTTTTTGCTTTACACCCGGTCCATTCCATCGCAATTCCTGGATGGCGGTTATGTCCGCTTTATAGCGGTCTAGGGCGAGTTTGGATCCCGATAACACCAACGCCATTGAATGAAGTCTTCTAGTAGAACTCATCTTTGGCGGAGTCATCCTTGTCTTCCGTGGGGGCGTGGACGCAGATCAGGCTGATGTTAAAAAATGTAGCCTTGATACGGATCGTTATAAGGCGTTCGCTCACATGCTGAAAGCTTAGGACTTTTTGCCATAGTCCCCCTCGAGCAGCAAATCCGTATGCGAACAATCGTTGTCCTCTCTCCCTATAGCAGTCACCGTAGTAAATATCGCACATTTTCATCCGCTTTATACCCGGTGCATTCCATCGCATTTCCTGGATGGCGGTTATGTCGGCTTTATAGCGGTCTAGGGCGTCCGCAGGTAATTCGGCTGCACGTGGCCTGTTTAGGGACCTAACATTCCACGTACAAAGCCGAAGATCATTGTCCTTTTTTCGTTTTTTGCAAGGGTCGTCAACATAAATCCGGTCCGTTATATCCGAGGCTTGTGGTTGTTTCGGAGTTTGTGTTTTCTTATGGTTACGGCTTACTAGGCCGTAGCCCAACCGACTAATTCTGTTTTTTGGCGCAGGAGGCTCGCCATTCGCCCTTCCCCGACTGCAATTTCCATAGGAAATCTCCAGATGGCACCACGAGGAGGTGGGGATAGGACTTACTAACAATGCCGCAAGATGTTCGACTGCGGTGGCTCTTCTCGCTTTTTAGCAGGCCAGCACCCGTCGGATAGATGCTCCCCTACGGGGCCTTTGTGAGTCCTTTGCCATGGCGGTTATGTCCGCTTTATAGCAGTCTAGGGCGAGTTTGGATCCCGATAACACCAACGCCATCGAGTGATTATTTCGCGGCGTCCCTCTTCGGCGGGGTACTGACAATAGTATATGACATAGTATATGGGTGAAAAATAAATTACACACAACATGGGTGATTGAAAGAAGTTTGGCTCTGGTCCTTCATGGTGGCGTTACAGCCTAAAGAAGGGTTTTTGTTTTAGTAATTGGGGTTCAAATAAAACCGGATTTTTTTATTCAATTTTTTATGTACAATGTCGGGTCCGCGAGAAGTAATTTACCTAGAGCGCAAAAATGAACGCGATGAGCTTCCAGCTTCCTCTTCAATATCGTCCTCTGCTGGCCTTGGATCTTATTTTCTTCGATTCCATCGGGATGTTGACGATTTGGGGGTAGGTACTCATTATCTCCAGATAAGTCAAGTTCATTATCATTGAGTAAATCTTCAAGCTTTCGGTCATCCATGTTGAAGCTATAAGAGCATCATACTCTTGCGGAGGCGAATCGGTTGTGTTCGAATTTCGTTGTCAAAGTTTGGAATGCTCTGTGGTAGCTAATAAGGAAATGATGGTAACTTTCAGCGGCACACTGCTGAATGTCAATGCCAGAGCACGGAGAATTCTAGAGACTTCGGAAGGGGAACGTCCGATGGCGAACATTCGAGAGATTGGACCGAGGAGACATTCAGTGGTTCACTATTCATTCAGTGTATTTAGTAAAAGTGACTCAGTGATCAGTCGGTAATCCAGTGTAAAAGTAATCAAGCCATCTAGTGAATTACTGGTCAATTATCTAAAAGTTGTAGAAACAAAGTGTGTTAAAAAAGTGTGCGTAAGCAATAGAGTGGTAAGTGTTCTAAAAGCTTGCAATAAAGATGAAGTTTCCAGATCATTGATCTAAGGTCGAATAATAAAGTGAACTGAATAAACAAGTAAACAGTTGTAGTTTATTGCAATACAGTGGTCGAACCCTATTCTGGACTAGTAATTTTCGGAACATTTGGTGTCAGAAGTGGGATTGCGAGTAAACGAGTGTAAAGGAGTGTAGTGGATTCCCAAAATGTATATGAGAGTGCAGGGAAATGGTGAAATTAGAAAAGCTAACCACCGAAAAGTTGAAAAGAGAGCTGGATGCTTGGGAGCTATTAACAGTCGAAAGTAAAGCCAACCTAGTTGAGAGGCCCCGATCAGCGTTGGAGGAAGAAAGTGTCGACTGGAAGAATCATGAGTTCGGAGTGGAGAAGCCGTCGACATCCAGTGAGCCAGCAGTTGATATGCTACAAATTCTCGCGGCTATGAATGCTATCAGCCAGAAACCGGAGGGAAATTCCACTTCCCTGAGCTAGAAACTAGATCAAAAGCTGGAGGAAAGTGTAATGAAATGCCAGAAAGCACAGGTGACCAACCAGAAGCTAAAAGAGGTACCAGAGAACTATCAAGAAAGCTCAAGAAACATTCAGCAGACTGTCAACGATCGATTCCGTGGCGACGAAGAGAGAATCGAGGTTCGATAAGAAGGTTTTAGGTTAGGTTAGGCTAGGTACAAGTGTGGTGGCTAGGTACAGTGTGGTATCACAATGGGCCGAGGTCGGCCCATTGTGATACCACATGGGTCATTACCCTGATCCGCTACCTGAGAACCAACCGGCGCTTCTGATGAAGCCATGGAGTTGAGCTATTTTTATGTTTGCTAGCTCACTTAGATTTTTATATTGGGGCGCGCCGAGGTAGATCCTCCTGGGGTTCTCAAAAGAGAGGCATGAGCAGAGAATGTGGTGTATTGATTCCTCTTCGTCCTCGTCCATGCAGCCGCGGCAAAAGTCATTGGAGGGCAGCCCTAGTATGGCGGCGCGTTTTCCAATGGTGCAGTGACCTGTAATGATACCCACTAGAGTCCCAAAGCAGCCCTTTTGGTTGCTACTAGGTCCTTTGTTCGTCCTAAGTTGAATTTAGGCCAGATTTGTTTACTGATAAAGCCGGTATTACTTTCATTCCATTGGAGGCTGGTCGCCTCGACGGTTCGAAGTTTTATCATGAGCTTTACCGTACTTATTGATGTTTCAAAGTACCCGACGGTAGGAAGACTGAGTGTGCTTGACCCTAACTTTGCGAGTTCGTCGGCCGCGCATTTTCCTGGAATATCCCTATGCCCGGGAACCCACAATATTTTAATGTTTAACTGGTCAGCCATTTCGTCTAGAGATAGGGGACAGTCAAGGGATGTTTTTGATTTGTGGGTTACCGCGGCCAGGGATTTTATCGCAGATTGGCTATCCGTGCAAGTGATAATATCCTCAGCGGATATTACAATGATCCTGAGCCATGCAAGGGCCTTCGTTATCGCTGTTAATTCTGCCTAATACACCCTGCAGTGATTTGGGAGTCTGAATGATAGGTTCATTCATATTCATATTCTTTATTCGTATGTACAAGAAAAAGGTTACAATTGAATACACAGTTTTACATGCAATAACACATACAGAATAGGTAGTGGCATCTATATTAAGGAAAAATAGAGATGATGCCACATTTTAGTGATTTATACTTTCTGTGGGGTGTGCAAAGTTCAATAAAAAAGAGGTTAACTTTAAAAATTCAGGAAAATTGGCAGGAGAAAAAGAATTAATCTTTAACAAATAAAAAATGCAAAAGGTATTCAAGAGCTATTATAAATGGCAGGAATAGCTACAGTCTAGTTAAGGAAATGCGTCTGTTGTATCTGTTTAAACTAAATACCGCCGCAGGGTTTCGATTTCAAGGTGATTAAAATCTAGAAGCCATGATTTAACTAGTTTTGTAAACGCGGACAAATTACTTATGGAACGAATTTCTAGGAGGGCGTGGGCTCGGACATACAGGGTATATTTGTTGATTGCTCTTAACCTGGCGAGATGCCAGAAATGATCCCTGCTTAAATGCCCGGGTCAAGTTGACATACGGCCTCCTCGCGGTGCCCTCTGGATAGCCTCTTCAACAACCGTTGGGAGGTGAACAAACGTATGCAGCGAAAAAAACCCCGACCAGAATGGCGGTTGTGCGGCGGGCTAACAATCCGCCCACGTAAAAAATCTAAAAGTTATGAATGAGCAAGATGCCTCGGATACACGGACGGATACTCGACGACGACAACGCACGAAAAAGGAACACGATTTGCGAGTATGCTCCTGGAATGTCAGAACCCTGTACACTCCCGGAGCTGCTCATAAACTAGAAGGAATCCTCACGCAGTACATGATTAGGCATGATTAGGAAAAAAAATTGCGACATTTATTACAGCTGTCACAAAAGGTTGCACTTACTGGGATGCGGATTTGTCGTGGGAAAGCGGTTAAGGTCGAAGGTCATCGACTTTAAACCTATAAGTGATCGCCTGGCTGTGATCCGCATCAGAGGCAGATTTTATAACATCAGCCTTATATGTGCACACACCCCTACCGACG
Source organism: Eumerus sabulonum (assembly GCA_951905685.1). NCBI lineage: Eukaryota > Metazoa > Arthropoda > Insecta > Diptera > Syrphidae > Eumerus > Eumerus sabulonum. Next base: position 40,178,192 of record OX645063.1, read on the forward strand.
AGGCTGAAGACCCTATCAAGGAGGACTTCTATGACCTCCTGGACAACGCCTACGGAGCTTGTCCGGAGAACGATGCAAAACTCGTGCTCGGGGACTTCAACGCCAAAATCGGTAAGGAAAACACACTTGGCGGAGTGATCGGAAAGCACAGCCTCCACGATACAACAACAGATAACGGCTTCCGACTCGCTGACTTTGCGACAGCTCGTAATGCGGTGATAAGTAGCACAAGATTCCCTCGCAAGCGAATCCACACAGCAACCTGGCGATCTCCGGACGGTCGAACCGCCAACCAAATCGACCATGTGCTCATTGACGCAAGGCACTTGTCAAACATCCTGGATGTGCGAACATTCAGAGGGGCAAATGTCGACTCTGACCACTTCCTCGTAGCAGCAAGATTCAGAGCTCGACTGTCCAATGTCAGAAAGCTGCACCAGCCCATCAGGAGGAGGTTCGAAATTGGGCGCCTGAGCACACCGGAGGTTGCCAGAGTCTACATGGAGCAGCTGAGCGAAAGACTCTACGGTATGCCTGCGTCGAACACAAATGCCAATAATATGTGGCTGCATTGCCGCTCAGCCATTCAGGAAGTAGCCGAAACCACCTTAGGATACCTACCACCCCCGACAAGAAACCCGTGGTATGAAGGCGAGTGTGAGCAGAAAAAGGCAGCAACCGACGAGGCGTACCAAAAGGCGCTGCAGAGGAAAACCAGGGCAGCGCAAGAAGAGTACCGAGCCAGAAGAAGGGAGGAGAAAAAACTACTGCGACAAAAGAAAAGAATCTTCGCAGCCTCCCAGCTCAAGGATATCGAGGAGTCTAGGGATAAACATAAAATACGAGCCTTTTACAAGAAAGCCAAAGGCCTTGCAGGAGGCTTCAAAAAGGGCACCCTGGCTCTTCGAAACTGCGAGGGTAATCTTGTCACCGACCCGCAGGGAATAGTGGATGTATTTAAGCAGCACTTCCAGCAGCTGCTTAACGAGCATGACCAAGAGAGAGAGTGGTAGGGACCGAGGAAATCCCAACTCCAGCCGCTGAAGTAGTCCTCCCACCCAGCAACGAAGAAGTCGGCACAGCTACTCAGAAGCTGAAGAACAACAAGGCCGCAGGCTCAGATGGCTTGCCATCAGAGCTCTTCAAGGCTGGCGGCGATGTTCTGGTAGGGAGCATGCACCAGATCATCTGCAGAATTTGGGATGATGAAAGCATGCTATAGAACTATAGAGGTATATCCCTGCTCAATGTCGCATACAAGATCCTGTCCAACGTATTGTGTGAACGTCTAAAACCATTTTGCACCGCACTTATCGGCAGCTACCAGTGCGGCTTCGGGCCCGGCAAATCAACTATAGACCAAATTTTCACACTTCGACAAATCCTGGAAAAGACCGACGAGTTTCGAATCGATACACACCATCTTTTCATCGATTTCAAAGCCGCATACGACAGCATTCATCGTGAAGAACTGTTTGGGGCGATGGCCGAATTCGGGATCCCGGTAAAACTAATCCAGTTGTGTCGCGCCACGCTAAAAAACAGGCGATGCACCGTGCAACTCGGTTCTAGGACCTCGGAACCATTCGAAACATGCACCCGATTTCGGCAAGGAGATGCGCTGTCATGTGACTCCTTCAACCTGGTGCTGGAGCAGATAGTGCGACGGGCAGGCGTCAACAGGGAAGGCACTATCATTTACAAGTCCATCCAGCTGCGGATACGGATACGCGGATGATATCGACATCATCGCGTGTTCTCGCCGTGGCATCGTGGAAGTATTCACGGCGATTGAAGAACAGGCGAAACGGGTTGGTCTTATGATCAATGAGGACAAAACGAAATACATGCTGTCAAGCAAAAACCAATCCGTCGCTCACCACCTGGGACAAAATATAACAATTGACAGCTACAATTTCGAGATAGTTAAGGAGATTGTTTACCTCGGGGCAAACGTAAATTCCACAAATGACACCACAGTGGAGATCCGGCATAGAATCGCCCTTGGCAACCGCTGCTACTTCGGCTTGTCCAAACAACTGGGGTCAAAACTCCCCACTCGAAAGACCAAAGTCATGCTTTACAAAACGCTCATTCTGCCAGTCCTGCTGTACGGAGCCGAAAGCTGGACGATAAGCAGGACAGCGGAGTTCTTTCGAAAGAAAAATTCTGCTCTACGAGCTGTACCAAGATGTGGATGTAGTCCGGAAGGCAAGGATCCGGCAACTACACTGGCTCGGCCACATCGAGCGCATGGACATCAAGGCTCCAGCTAAGAGGGTCTTCGACTCCGAGCCTCCTGGTTCGAGAAGAAGAGGAAGACCGAACCTCCGGTATAAAGACCAAGTAATCGCGGATGTAAGACATCTTGGTCTTGACAACTGGAAGCAGCGTGCCCGGGACCGTCAAGGATGGAAGGCAGCTATAGCTCAGGCTCAGATCCTCCATATATCGCTGGCCTGATAAGTAAGTAAGTAAGAGTGTTAAATAGTTTGCATGAGACAATAGAGTAAGAGTTTCTATAACATGTAGTGTGAAAAGCTGGGACATTTACAATAAAGATTGAAAAGCTACACAAGCTGCGTAGATCCCAGATTGGGCTTTCAAGATATCCACCTCATATGAAAAAGATCTCCAGAACTTTGAAATAAGATAAATGACGCAGTGGAAGAAATTTCAGGGTCCTGAATAAATTCATTGTGTGAGCTGAACGTGAGAACTGCAAACGTTCCATATTGCAGACTTTTGGGAGACAATTTATGGTTGTAGTTTACTGAGGTAAGCGCCACCCCAACTACAGAGATCATATTGCAATCTCGATTGGACTAATCCATAATAAACCCTGATCATAGTATTAAGACAGCAATACTTTTTAAGGCGGAAAAGACAGCGAGTAGTGGAAAGAAGGTATGTTTTCAAAGTACAAATGTGTTTGGACCAGTTTAGATTTTGATCTATGGTGACACCAAGATACTTAAAACTATCAACATATTCAATCGTGAAGCAACCATTACTGCAGTCAACGTTTCTATTGAATGTTTGACCACTTTGGAATCTGCATTGGTTAATTAGCAAGTCATGACGTGCACAGTCAGAAGAATGAAATATTATATCTAGGTCGGGGTTCACCTTGTCAGTCAAACCGAAAAATAATAATTTAGTTTTACTACTAACAACAAGTTTGTGCCTGGCAAACCAACATCTAAGTAGGTAAACGTCATGGTTTATGTCTGCGAGTAAATCTAACGGGCTGGTTGAACAATAAGCTATTCCAAGAATGGAAGCGAGAAATTGGACCAAGAACGGAACGTTGGGGCACCCCTAAATTACTTGTTTTTGAACTGTTTATATTACTTCCAATTCTTATGTGCTGCACTCTATTTTTGAGATAAGACTCAAACCAATTGTATATGAATCCTCTAAATCCAGCCTTATATAGTTTATCTAAGAGAATTGAATGGTTGACCATGTCGAACGCCTTAGCTTTATCCACGAAAAGGCCAGCACAAAATTGCTTGTCATCTAAATTGAAGACAGCAGAGAGATTGGTCTATAGTTAGATTTGTCTGTCCTGTCCCCCTTCTTAAATAAGGGAATCACTACAGCGCATTTAAGTTCCGAGGGAAAAGTCCCAGACAAAATGCTAAAATTGAAAAGGTAAGATGAAATATCTACTAAATTGTGCCCAATCTTTTTGAGAACCAAATTCGAAATATTATCACTTCCATGAGAGCTGGAACTAGAAAGAGAATTAATTTTTTTTTTTAGAAACTCGCGCAGGTTCAAGAGTTGTATATTTTCTTATAATGTGTCATATACACACAACCTGAACGGAGTGCACTGGTTTGGGTCGTTGATGTTCGCTAACTCTCAGGGGTGGTTGTCCTAGATAGGACGAGAGCCGACCGAATTCCGCGTTTTTGGTTGTAGTCCGTACTAATTCGTTCAAGCACTTTTTAATATTGCATACGCACAGGATGAATTCCAGTTGACCATATACTGTGAGTGTTATGCCTGCAGCAGTACATCTAGTAACTTTCCATTCACAACTGCGTTGCATACTCTTGTCCGTATAGGAATTACTTTTTCTTGGCTATGAAGCGAATTAAACTATAGACCTTCCGCTCGGTGGTCGATGATGTTAACCACTGCACCACGGCCACCCCCCCCATAGTTTTTAGCAATTCAAATCCCGTGATGGACTCAAAAACGAAGCTGTTACCATAATCGTTACCTTGAATACCAAGCTTAGAACAACAGTTACAAGAAGTTTGCGAACTTGTTAAAAGAGAAGTGAAGAATGGAAGCAAACTAATCACTGAAATCGTTAGCTATTTCCAAAGGGTTAGAAATGTTAGTATTACCATTTTTAAATACGATCGGATCTGTGTTGGTATAATCTTTTCGACTTACAATACTCTTAACGACTTGCCATTCTTTCTTAAGATCCCCATTTGCGGCTTGTATTTTGGAATGAAAATAGCTATCCCAAGCGAGCTTAACTTCCTTATTCAATTTCTTGCAAGTTTATTAATGGGTGTTTCAAACATTTTTTTCTTAATTTGTGTTTTAGTTGATTTTTTTTAATAAGGGAACGAGTTATCCACGGTTTAAGGCGAAACTCCGATTTTTTTTTTTTGCATTAAAGTATAAGTAGAAGAGCTGATGTGATGTATTAAGATTCTAAGAAATATAACATATGCTAAAGAGGCATTTTGTTCAACAAAAACATTATCCCAAAGCTCATAGCGGAGCCTAGTATTCAAATCACGAAAGTCAATTTTATGAAAACATGGTTGAGATGAAACGTTAGGTTTTTTAGATTTTATGTTCTCAAAAAAGATTCCGGTCATACAATGATCAGTTATGCTAAGATCCAAGTTAATACCAGAAAGGAAGTCCACAGAAATATTCTCAAGGCGAGCAAAAACATGGTCGAGGCAAGTATCTGAACTTGGTCTAGTAGGTTCAACAATACCGGGTAGAAACCCATGTTCGGCCATGAGCGCTTGGTAACAATCGGAAACGGAATTAGAGTTCAAAATATCTAGGTTGAAGTCGCCCAGTATAACAAGATTTTTAGATCGTTCACTAGCCAAATAGTTTGAAAATTCCTCTAAAAACAAATTAGGTGTTGAAGAATGAAGCCTATATACACAGAGAAAGTTGAACAATTCATTGTGAATCTTACAACAAACGTTGATTATATCCGCGCTTTTTAAATTAAAAATATTGACATCACACTCATACAAAGTAGAAACAAAAACTCCCACTCCACCGGCAGAATAAGTATCATTAGTATTCGCAAAAAACTATAATTAGGAATATGGTAATCTTCAGTTTCATAAGAGTAAGTCCAGGGAGGTTAACAAGAGCTTCAAGATTCGCAACCAGTAAACCGAAATTTCTACGTAAACTACGGATATTTTGATGCAGAACGAAAAATGATTTGCCATCAGATTTACACTATCGCGATACCAGCCACCTATAGTGGCCTGGTGAGCTGTCGCGATACCAGCCACCTATAGTGGCCTGGTGAGCTGTCGCGATACCAGCCACCTATAGTGGCCTGGTGAGCTGTCGCGATACCAGCCACCTATAGTGGCCTGGTGAGCTGTCGCGATACCAGCCACCTATAGTGGCCTGGTGAGCTGTCGCGATACCAGCCACCTATAGTGGCCTGGTGAGCTGTCGCGATACCAGCCACCTATAGTGGCCTTGTGAGCTGTCGCGATACCAGCCACCTATAGTGGCCTTGTGAGCTGTCGCGATACCAGCCACCTATAGTGGCCTGGTGAGCTGTCGCGATACCAGCCACCTATAGTGGCCTGGTGAGCTGTCGCGATACCAGCCACCTATAGTGGCCTGGTGAGCTGTCGCGATACCAGCCACCTATAGTGGCCTGGTGAGCTGTCGCGATACCAGCCACCTATAGTGGCCTGGTGAGCTGTCGCGATACCAGCCACCTATAGTGGCCTGGTGAGCTGTCGCGATACCAGCCACCTATAGTGGCCTGGTGAGCTGTCGCGATACCAGCCACCTATAGTGGCCTGGTGAGCTGTCGCGATACCAGCCACCTATAGTGGCCTGGTGAGCTGTCGCGATACCAGCCACCTATAGTGGCCTGGTGAGCTGTCGCGATACCAGCCACCTATAGTGGCCTGGTGAGCTGTCGCGATACCAGCCACCTATAGTGGCCTGGTGAGCTGTCGCGATACCAGCCACCTATAGTGGCCTGGTGAGCTGTCGCGATACCAGCCACCTATAGTGGCCTGGTGAGCTGTCGCGATACCAGCCACCTATAGTGGCCTGGTGAGCTGTCGCGATACCAGCCACCTATAGTGGCCTGGTGAGCTGTCGCGATACCAGCCACCTATAGTGGCCTGGTGAGCTGTCGCGATACCAGCCACCTATAGTGGCCTGGTGAGCTGTCGCGATACCAGCCACCTATAGTGGCCTGGTGAGCTGTCGCGATACCAGCCACCTATAGTGGCCTGGTGAGCTGTCGCGATACCAGCCACCTATAGTGGCCTGGTGAGCTGTCGCGATACCAGCCACCTATAGTGGCCTGGTGAGCTGTCGCGATACCAGCCACCTATAGTGGCCTGGTGAGCTGTCGCGATACCAGCCACCTATAGTGGCCTGGTGAGCTGTCGCGATACCAGCCACCTATAGTGGCCTGGTGAGCTGTCGCGATACCAGCCACCTATAGTGGCCTGGTGAGCTGTCGCGATACCAGCCACCTATAGTGGCCTGGTGAGCTGTCGCGATACCAGCCACCTATAGTGGCCTGGTGAGCTGTCGCGATACCAGCCACCTATAGTGGCCTGGTGAGCTGTCGCGATACCAGCCACCTATAGTGGCCTGGTGAGCTGTCGCGATACCAGCCACCTATAGTGGCCTGGTGAGCTGTCGCGATACCAGCCACCTATAGTGGCCTGGTGAGCTGTCGCGATACCAGCCACCTATAGTGGCCTGGTGAGCTGTCGCGATACCAGCCACCTATAGTGGCCTGGTGAGCTGTCGCGATACCAGCCACCTATAGTGGCCTGGTGAGCTGTCGCGATACCAGCCACCTATAGTGGCCTGGTGAGCTGTCGCGATACCAGCCACCTATAGTGGCCTGGTGAGCTGTCGCGATACCAGCCACCTATAGTGGCCTGGTGAGCTGTCGCGATACCAGCCACCTATAGTGGCCTGGTGAGCTGTCGCGATACCAGCCACCTATAGTGGCCTGGTGAGCTGTCGCGATACCAGCCACCTATAGTGGCCTGGTGAGCTGTCGCGATACCAGCCACCTATAGTGGCCTGGTGAGCTGTCGCGATATCAGCCACCTATAGTGGCCTGGTGAGCTGTCGCGATATCAGCCACCTATAGTGGCCTGGTGAGCTGTCGCGATATCAGCCACCTATAGTGGCCTGGTGAGCTGTCGCGATATCAGCCACCTATAGTGGCCTGGTGAGCTGTCGCGATACCAGCCACCTATAGTGGCCTGGTGAGCTGTCGCGATACCAGCCACCTATAGTGGCCTGGTGAACTGTCGCGATACCAGCCACCTATAGTGGCCTGGTGAGCTGTCGCGATACCAGCCACCTATAGTGGCCTGGTGAACTGTCGCGATACCAGCCACCTATAGTGGCCTGGTGAACTGTCGCGATACCAGCCACCTATAGTGGCCTGGTGAGCTGCCGCGATACTCCATACAATTTTTTTCATATTCCTTTTGAGACCTACTAGTATCCCAGATATTAAGAAAACCTGTCAACCTCTATCACTCGGGATTGTTCGTATTTCATCATTTGTGTGTTGCAGGATTTTAAGTCTGTGTTTTTTGCAACAATTTTTTGCTTCTTCTGCAACGGTTACCAGGTGAAGGTCTGCGTCGACAATGGTCCGGAGTATTTCGTTCTGTGTACGTTGTATTATTTGGATATTAGAGATATTTGCTGTAACCCGTATGTCTACATTGGTTTTATCATTGTCTTGCATATACATAAGCAGTTTGTTATCCATTACTTACTTACTTACTTAGGTGGTGCTACAGTCCGTGGTGAACCTGGGACTCAACCAACAAGCGACTCCAGTTGGCACGGTCTTTGGCCAGCTGTTTCCAGCGCCGCAGGCCTAGTTGGTTAAGGTCCCCTTCCACCTGCGGGCGCCACCGATGATGCGGTCGTCCTCTGCCGCGCCTTCCTTCCGGGGTGGATTCGAAGACTCTTTGGGTCGGAGCTGTATTTTCCATGCGCTCTACATGGCCTAGACGCTGTATCCGTAGATGTCGTGCCAGGTCGATGTCGCTGTACAACCCGTACAATTTTTCGTTATATCTTCTCCTCCATACACCGTTTGAACAAACAGGACCGTAGATATTGCGCAGAATTTTCCTCTCGAAACGACCAAGGACACCTTAATCCGCTTTTGTTAAGGTCCATGCCTCCGCGCCGTAAAGGAGTACTGACTGGGATGATCAAGGTCTTATATAGTGTCACCTTGGTTTTCCGAGAGAGGGCTCTACTTCTCAATTGCCTCTTGAGCCCAAAGTACTAGCGGTTGGCAAGAGTGATTCTGCATTTTATTTCAGCGCTGGTGTTGTTTTCGCCGGTCATCAGTGAGCCAAGGTAGACGAATTCCTTGACCACCAAAGTTATATCCGCCCATGGTGACGTTTTGGCCAATACGTCGGTGTTGACCGTCTCTTTGTCATCCTGCACAGTCGGATGAGTTGGATGTTAAAACTAGACATGGCTTTGTATAGCTCATCTCTATACACGCTGTCATATGTAGCCTTGAAATCGACGAATGACGGTGAGTGTCGATTTGGTGTTCCTGGGTCTCCTCCAAGATCTGTCGTAGCGTAAATATTTGGTCTATTATGGAAAGAGCCGATCAGATTATCCACAAACAGTTTCAGGCGTTCACACAATACGGCAGAGAAAGTCTTATATGCCATATTGGCGCAGTTATAGGGGTCTCCTTTCAGAGATTCCATTTGTCGGGCATTCTTTCCTCCAAACATACCTTGCAAATAAGGTGGTGCATGCACCTTTCCAGCTCATCTCCAGCCGCCTTAAGAAGCTCAGCAGACAGGCGGTCTGCGCCCGCGGCTTTATTAGACTTAAGTCTTGATATCGCTGTTTTGATTTTGTCTAGGTTGGGTGGATGGCATTCTCCTACATCATTCTTCCTGACAGCGGTATCTTGTCTTTCATCGCCGTTATACAGTCTGCAGAAGTGGTATTTCCAAATCCTCATCATCGACTGCGACTCTACTACCCGTTCTCCATTTTCATCCCTGCAGGCCGCCGTTCTGGCTTTGTAGCCATGGCATGTTCGTTTTACCTTATTGTAAAACTTACGGGCGTCATTCCTGCGGAAGCATCTCTCCATCTCCTCGATCTCACGCTTTCCGTGTTCTCTCTTCTTTTTTCTGAAAAGCGTGTGTTCCTCTCTTCTCTTCTGCTCATAGATTTCGCGAGCAGCTCTCGTCCATCGTTGCAGCATGGCTTTATATGCCTCTTGTTTTGCCTCCTGGACTTGTTTGCATTGTTCATCGAACCAGGGGTTTCTAGGTGGTGGCGGTTTGAAACCCAGCACCTCTGAGGTAGCGTCTCTGACGGCGCTCTGGCAATTCCTGCTCTATTGTTTGTGCTGCTGTGGGCGGATTTTGAGAGAGCTTGGAGGAGACACGATCGATTATCCATTGGTAGTCTTGAATTTCTGCCAAGCATCCAGAAACGTTTTCGGAATTTATCTTTTTTTTGGTTTCTTTTTTGTATTATGTGCTGTTTCCATGTCAATTTACTGTCAATAAACATTCCGAGATATTTGGCGCAGTCCCTAGTTTGTATGGGTTCGCCATCAATTGTTAAAGCGGGTGTGTTGTCGATCCTTTTTGTAGTATAGATAACCTGTACAATCTTCTCTTCGTTTATTTAGATGCCCCATTTTTTAAACCACTCGACAGTATTGTTTATATGTCTTTGGAGTTTATCATTTCCGTCTGTTAGGTTTTTACTGGATTGAAGAATAATAGTATCATCAGCGAATGTAGCTAGCATGGTATGTTAAAAAGTCGGGTTTGGTATATATGTAGGTAACCATCTTCTATCTATGTAGGAAACCATCTTCTTCCACCATAGCCATCCTCCAGCCAATTCTAGGTCGACCTGATTCCGATAATAAGACGACATCACCTTTTACCAGGTGGCCGTCTGTGCGGCGAACGTTGCAATGTAATGAACGTAGAAGATGTAGATATTCATTTTGCCATCTCTTTTTTTAGCTGCTTAATATATTTCAATCGCTTGTCCCATGCCCCTTGAAATGTGTTTGCGTTTATTTGCGGGGCTATTGGTGATAATTTACTAGAATCCCCAGGTGTAACCAGAAAATCGGAGGGCGTCAACGGTGTTAAGTCCAAGGGATCCGCACTGACGTATGTAAGACGTCGTTGGTTAATTACAATTTCCGCTTCAGCGAGTAATGTCCTGAGCTCCTCAAAATCCAATTTCGCTTTCCCGATGGTAACTTTCAGAACATTCTTCACTGAACGGACCATCCGCTCCCGAAATCCGCCCCTCCATGGGGCTCTCTCTAGAATAAATTTCCATTTAATTTTGTGTCGTGACAGAAATTCATATACCACATCATCACTAGAAGAAAAACGTTGCGATTTCAACTCCAAGGCAGCCCGCCGAAATGTCCGCGCCTTGTCAGATAAGATGATTGATGGAGGTCCGCGTCGACTGATAAAACGCATGAGTGCCTAAAGAAAGTCTTCTGTTGCCATACCCCTCACCAATTCCAAGTGTACTACTCGTATCGCTGCACAGGTAAAAAGTACTATGTACACCTTACTGCTTTCGTTCTGAGAGTCATAACCACCCCTACATTATCGAAGGGGCGTATCAAAGTAATTCGTTCGGCAGGAAGTGGTGCAAATGGTTCTGTAGCTTGCGTGCCCCAAAGTTTTTGACACACTATGCACGATCTGATTCGCTTTTTGACTACCTGATGGCCTCGCAATATCCAATAGCGCTGACGAAGCTGCGTCATTACTGTCCTAACGCCAGAGTGCAACATTCGTCGATGACAGTCGTCGATAATTAAATTTACAAGATGACCCTTTGCTGGAAGTATTACAGGATGGCAGATATTAAACGAAGCGTCGAGCTGTTGTAGTCGCCCTCCAAGTCTTAAAACACCTTTGTCATCCAGGAATGGTGATAGTTCGGCGATCTTCGATGTTTTAAACCCTTTGCCATTCTGTAAGAAAGAAATCTCTTTATCGAAATTTACTTGTTGCACGTACCTAATTCAAAAGGTTTCGGCAGCCTCAATTTCTTCGATGGTTAAAACAGACACCAACCCCTGGTTTGGAGGCAGCCTTTTACGTAGACGCAGAACGATTCGAAACACCAGTCCAGTCACTCTAGTAGGCGATTCCATGAACTGAATTCGTTATACCTTAACAGCGGATATTTCGTTTTAATTTTTTCCTGTTCAACCTCCGTAAGAAGGAGTGGCGTCTCCCAAATCTGTTGACCACCCTTGCACACCAGCCATTTTTCCTCTGGTTCACGCAACCAATGTGGACCATTAGCCCACAGCTCGCTCTTTAACAGGAAATTTCCACTCACACCGCGTGTAAGAAGATCCGCTGGATTATCTTCACCCTTACAATGATTCCAATGCTACGATTCCGTAAGTTGTCTAATCTCATCTACTTGGTTTTGTACGTATGGTTGCCAACGCTGCTTGATACCTTGTATCCAATTTAAGGTGATTTTGGAGTACGTCCAAAAAATAAATCTCACAGTGGGCAGCTTTAAATTCTTTTTCAAGTACGATCCCATTCGCGCAGCTATAAGTGTCGCTGTTAGCTCGAGCTTAGGTAATGTAAGTTCATTGCTGCCATCGGTTTTGAGAGGGGCTACTCGCGTTTTGGCGCAGATGAAGGCAGTGCTCACATCACCTTTCATTGAAACAGATCTGGCAAGGGCTACTGTCCCAAAAGCTTTCGTGCTAGCATTGGCAAACAAGTGTATTTGAATGGTGCCCTCATCTGTAGGAAATGGTAGGACCGCCCTAGGAATACAGGCTTCTCTAAGTTGTAAGGTGTCGCTGACACACTCCTTCCATTTCGTTTGCAGTTCGTCACAGAAAAACTCATCCCATAGCAACTTTTTCTTCCATAAGATCTCAAAAAACATTTTTAGCTTAACCACCGTGGGGGCCATCATACCTAGTGGATCGTAAATTCGGGCAATCGCCTGCAGTACACTCCGTTTCGTTGCTTTCGTAGATGACAGTATAAGCGAGCTTTCGATTGAACTGAAAGGTACACTTATCTCATCACTTTGAACGAACCATGAAAGTCCGAGTACCTTTTGCACAAGTAGTGCACATGTAATACCGACTGCTTCTCGTACCCGCACGCTGTTTGAGTTCCATTTGTGCAAATGCATTGACGCCCTTGACATAGCCTCAATGGCTGTTTCACAAATTTTGACGCCAGCATTCTCAGTGTCAACACTTACGACCACATCGTCCATATAGATGCCTTCTCCTAAGTGTTCTTCATTTGCATTGCTACTACCTCTTTTTTTTTCTTAAAAGACACTGCAATACTGCGCATAATAAAAATGGACTGCAAGTGACTCCAAAGGTTACTCTAGTCATTTTGAAGATACCTATTGGAGGTCGATCGGATGCTGATTGCAACTCTGAAGAAAACCACATGAAGCGTTGGCTATCCCGGTCTTCTTTGTGCAAGACGATCTGCAGGAATGCCTTTTCTATGTCGCCTACTATACCATACAGACCGAATCGAAAGTTCAAGATCATTTTCATAACATCGGGCAGCATATTGACACCAGTACAAAGCTGATCATTAAGCGATAACTCACCATCTAAATGCGAAGCTTACTAGGTGTACTTTCCGCCTTATGAACAGGCTGATGAGGTAAATAAAACACACGAACACCATTAGGATTGTCTTCCTTTACGGGCTCGCATTGCGCCTTATGAGTGAATTCAAACGCTTTTGAGCAGGGTAATTCTACAACAAATCGACAATGTTCTTCGTAAATGCACTTCTCTATAAAATTGTTGGTTGCACCTGTATTGCTTTCAGTTTCTTTTGTGATCCCAATTGTCTCCAGCGACCAAAATTGTAATGCATCCTCTTCTGAGGTTGCCATACTCAAAATTGTACTGGAAGAGAGAGACGTCTCGTTTTTATCATCAAGAATCTCACCTGCATCATGAACACCCTGAATAGTCCACCCAAACACAGTTTCTATTCCACGCAATCGGTTTGTAAAGTAATGCTGCTTACCCGTAACGATGCTCCAATAGTTATCAGCCCCAATAAGCACGCTTATCCCATTCTCTGCTCTTATATTGGTTGGACAAGTGTCGGCCAATTTTAAGTTCTGAAAAAGCAAACAATCTTTTTGTGGGGCAACCAGAACGTCTTCGCATATGTATTTCAGGAACTATGATTGCCTATGATGGGCTCTCTATGACTGAACTGGCTGCGCAGTGGTAACCTTATTTACTTACTTATCAGGCCAGCGATCCACGGAGGATCTGAGCCTGAGCTATAGCTGCCTTCCATCCTTGACGGTCCCAGGCACGCTGCTTCCAGTTGTCAAGACCAAGATGTCTTACATCCGCGATTACTTACTTACTTAACGGGCGCTACAGTTCGGGGTGAACCTGGGCCTCAACCAAAATGCCTCTCCACCTAGCACGATCTTTCGCTAGTCTTTTCCAATGCCGCACGCCCAGTTGGTTGAGGTCCCCTTCCACCTGTGCGCGCCACCTTAGGTGCGGCCGTCCTCTATTTCTTCGTCCCTCGGGGTTGGATTCAAAGACTCTACGGGCTGGAGCTGTGGTGTCCATTCGCTCTACATGGCCTAGCCATCTTAGGCGTTGGATCCGTAGACGCCTGACCAGACTCATGTCGCTGTGCAACCCGTACAGTTCGTGATTGAATCTTCTCCTCCAACCCTCCTCTGTGTTTATGGGACCGAAAATCGAACGCAGAATCTTTCTCTCGAAACGACCAAGGATTTCCTCATTCGCTTTAGATAAAGTCCATGTTTCTGCGCCGTATAACAGGACCGGGATAATTAAGGTCTTATATAAGGTCAACTTGGTCGTAGGAGAGAGGGCTCTACTTCTCAGTTGCCTCTTGAGCCCAAAGAAGCAGCGGTTGGCAAGAGTAATTCTGCGCTTGATTTCGAAACTGGTGTCGTTGTTCCAAGTCACCGCGGAGCCGAGGTATATGAAGTCCTTAACTACCTCGAACTTATATCTGCCATAATGCACGTTCTGTCCAAGACGTCGGTGGTAAATGTCCTTTTTCGATGACAGCAGATATTTAGTCTTGCCCTCATTAACTGCCAAACCAATTTTGGCCGCCTCCATCTCAATACTCGCAAGCGCCTCATTGATATCTCGCTGCGATCTACCTATTATGTCAATGTCGTCGGCGTTTGCAAGGAGTTGCGAGGATTTGAAGTAGATTGTGCCTCTTGTATTGGCCTGTGATTTTTGCACAATCATTTCCAATACGATGTTGAAGAAATCACACGACAGCGCATCGCCCTGCCTAAATCCTTTTTTGACATCAAAACTATCGGTAAGGTGCTCACTGATTCGGATGGAGCAGCGAGCATTTTCCAAGGTCATCCTGCATAGTCTGACGAGCTTCGCAGGGATGTCAAAAGTAAACATGGCGTTATATAGCTCGTCTCTAATTACGCTGTCGTATGCGGCCTTGAAGTCGACGAATAGATGGTGCGTATCGACTTGAAACTCATTGGTTAGGATCTGCCGTAGTGTGAAGATTTGATCGATGGTGGACTTTCCTGGCCTGAATCCACACTGATAAGGACCTATCAGCTTGTTTACGAATGGCTTCAGGCGTTCACACAAAACGGCAGCGAAGATCTTGTATGCGACATTAAGGAGACTTATTCCTCTATAGTTGGCGCAGTCAAAGGGATCTCCTTTTTTGTGGATCGGGCAAACAATGCTGAGACTCCATTCCTCGGGCATGCTTTCCTCTGACCATATCTTACAGATGAGCCGGTGCATGCTCCTAACTAGCTCACCCCCAGCCGCTTTGAAGAGCTCAGCAGACAGTCCATCTGCGCCAGCAGCTTTATTCGACTTGAGTGAATGGATCATTCTGCCTGACGGCGGTATGTTGGTTGTCATCGCCGTTATACAGTCTGCAGAAGTGGTTTTTCCAAATTCTCAGCATCGACTGCGATTCTACTACTAGGTGTCCGTTCTCATCCTTACAGGCCTCCGTTCGAGCTTTATAGCCTTGAGACATTCGTTTTATCCGCTGATAAAATCTTCGAACGTCGTGCCTGCAATAGCACCTCTCCAAGTTTTCAATCGCCCGCTTCTCGTGCTCTTTCTTTTTTCTCTTGAGAAGTTTATGTTCCTCCCTTCTCTTAAGCTCGTAGAGCTCCCGAGCCGCTCTTGTTTTTTTGTGTAGTGAGGCTTTGTATGCCTCCTGCTTTTCCGCATGAATCCTTCTACACTCGTCATCGAACCAGGTGTTTCGTCGTGGAGGAGCTTTAAGACCCAGCACTTCCGTTGCTGTGCTCTTCAGGGCTTGTTTGCACAGGCTCCATTGTTGTTCTACTGACTGAGTGGAGGATTGAGGTGTATCGGAGAGCTGAAGGGAGACGCGGTTGGCAAAAGCACTGGCGATATCCGGCGATAGTAGCTTTCCGACGTCATAGCTTGGTGTTCTAACTCTACTCCGCGGTGTTCGTGTTATGCGCTGACGTATCTTGGCTACTACAAGATATTGGTCTGAATCGATGTCCGCTCCTCGGAAAGTGCGAACATCAAGAATAGTGGAGGAGTGTCTGACGTCAATCGCGATGTGGTCAATCTGGTTGGTGACTGATTGATCTGGCGACCGCCAGGTGCCTTTGTGTATATCGAGGTGGGAAAATCGTGTGCTGGCTACAAGAAGATTTCGCCCCGTGGCAAGGTCGATCAGCCTATGTCCGTTATCGGATGTGGTGTCATGTAGGCTCTGTTTGCCGATGACCCGCTCAAAGATGCTTTCTTTACCCAGCTTAGCGTTAAAATCCCCTAGTATGATTTTGGTATCATAGCTGGGTCATTTGGTATATGTTCGGTCTAGGAGATCAAAGAAATCATCTTTGATTTAGTCATCCTTGTCTTCCGTGGGGGCATGGACGCATATGAGGCTGATGTTACAGAAATTTGCCTTGATGCGGATCGTTATGAGGCGTTCACTCACATACTGGAAACTTAGGACTTTATGTCTTAGTCCACCTCTAACAACAAATCCGCATCCAAATAGTCTCTGTCCTCTCTCCCTATAGCAGTCACCGTAGTAAATGTCGCAGCTTTTCATCCGCTTTTTACCCGGTCCATTCCATCGCGTTTCCTGGATGGCGGTTATGTCCGCTTTATAGCGGTCTAGGGCGTCCGCAAGTTGTTCGGCCGCACGTGGTCTGTTTAGGGACCTAACATTCCACGTACAGAACCGAAGGTCCTTGTTTGTTTTTTGTTTTCTTATAGGGTCGTCAACATAGATCCGTTCCGTTTTATTATCCGAGGTTGTTTTGTGTTTCTGAGCACAGCGGTTGCCAAGGGAGATTCTATGCCGGATCTCCACTGTGGTGACATTTGTGGAATTTACGTTTGCCCCGAGGTAGACAAACTCCTTAACTACCTCGAAATTGTAGCTGTCAATTGTTATATTTTGTCCCAGGTGGTGAGCGATGGATTAGTTTTTGCTTGACTGCATATATTTCGTTCTGTCCTCATTGATCTTAAGACCAACTCGTTTCGCCTGTTCTTCAATTGCCGTGAATACTTCCACAATGCCACGGCGAGAACACGCGATGATGTCGATATCATCCGCGTTAGTTATTTTTAACTCAGTATTTGTTCCAACTCTCACCTATGGTTATGAAATTTGGGTATTGACCGAAAGAATAAGATCGCGAATACAAGCTGCCGAAATGAGATTTCTTCGTGCTGTTGTGGGAGTTACTCGCCGGGATAGGGTGAGAAACACGGCAGTGCGCGAGGAGCTTAATGTTGAGCAGCTGCTTCTCCGAACGGAAAGAGCTATGCTTCGATGGTTTGGTCACGTGAGACGAATGTCGCCATCATCACGACTTCCGAAGCGTGCATTGGATGCAATACCATCAGGCAAGCGACCGCTTGGCAGACCCAGGACGAGGTGGTTGGACCAAGTCCAAAAACTCGCCTGGGTGCGCTTGGGCATAGCTCCTGATGAGTTAGAGGATCGAGTGGCCTGGAGATCCCGCGTGCGCGCATTACGCCCGCGACTCCTTTAGTGGAACATGCGGGCCACTGAAAATGATGATCATGATGATGATAATTTTGTATTATTATTTTTTTTTTTTTTGTTGCATACATATTTAATTTATTTATTCTTAAATTTATATTATTTACTTATTCAGGCTTATTGTGAATTTCACCCGAACAAAATTCCACTTCGAATCAGCTGTGACATTTCGAACAACGTTTGATTTTGACAAGTAGTGTGAAATACAAGTTGAAAAAACAACTGCAAACATAAGCAGTTTTTATAAACTTGAATTTAATTTAAAATGCACAGCATAGCCATTAGGATTTTATCTGTCGACCTCCAGAACGGACCTCCAAACGCACACTTTCCGGGCAGTAGTGACTCGGCTGTGACACCTCCTCAGGTCATCCAGCCGACGACATCCTCCCTCGAACGTGCTCCCAACCTGGTCACCAACAACAATGTCCTATGGGCCATAAAAAGCTTTGAACCCTACAAGTCCCCAGGACCGGATCGTCATACCAGCCGAGCTCCAGCAGGTAGCAGATATCATTCTCCCCTGGCTTGTAGTCATATACAAGAGTTGCCTCTCCCTATCATACATCCCTAGCAAGTGGAAGGTAACCAAAGTCATTTTCATACCCAAGGCAGGCAAAAGCTCCCACACGTAGAACTGGTACGACAACTGCTAACACAAAGAATGATTAGCAGAGGTACACCACAGGGTGGAGTACTCTCCCCTCTCCTGTGGAACGTGGTGGTCAACGAACTACTATTCTTGCTTGGACAGGAAGGGTACGATGTGACCGCCTATGCAGATGACTCGATCTCCCTCTATACCGATGGCTCTAAGATGGAGTCGGGTGTAGGCAGTGGAATCTTCTCCAAGGAGCTCAACCTCAGCCTATCCTTTAGACTCCCAAATTACTGTTATGTGTATCAGGCAGAAATAACAGCGATAACGGGGGCCCTTGCATGGCTCAGGATCAATGTAATATCCGCCAAGGATATTATCATTTGCACGGACAGCCAATCTGCGATAAAGTCCCTGGCAGCGGTAACCCATAAATCAAAGATATCTCTTAACTGTCGCCTATCTCTAGATGAGATGGCTGAGCAGTTCAACATTAAGGTATTGTGGGTTCCCGGGCATAGGGATATTCCAGGAAACTGCGCGGCCGACGAATTCGCAAAGTTAGGGTCTAGCACACTAGCCTACCTACCCTCGGATACCTAGAAACACCAATAAATACGGTAAAGCACATGATAAAACTCCAAACCATTGAGGTGACCAACCTCCAATGGAATGAGAGTAATATCAGCTTTATCACCAAACAACTCTGGCCCAACTTTCATTTTAATACATGTATCCTCATCCTGTTCGCCTCCAAAAAACAAGTGAGCATTTTAGCTATGTTTGACATTTAATTTCGCCCGGAATTAGTGTTCGTAATAAGGGAATTTTTTCGAACATGACATTTTTTTTCAAGCGAAATTCATAATAGGCGAAGAAAAAAAGGGGAAATATTTCGGGTGGAATGTTGTTCGGGCGTAATTCATAATAAGCCTGATTATTTTTTAAACACGGAAGTATCATCTCGTCCACAGTAAGGTGTAGTAAAAGAATCAATGGTTCGATGCAGAGGTTTTCTAAATTACCGGGTTTTGTAGTCTCTTCGAAAACTCACCTCAGTCCGCGACCCGCACAGGCTGCAAAAATAGGTTATCTGGTTAATGGACCATACAACTCCACAGAAGAATTGAATGTGACTAATGGTTTGTTATAACTAATGCTACATATGTATATTTTTCTACTACTTATAGTACGCGGTTTATGCGATATCCATACATACCAACACCTTGCAAAAGAAATGTTAAATAAGAAAAAGGGGAGTTTGCCGAAACCCGGGATTGAACCGGGGACCTTTAGATCTTCAGTCTAACGCTCTCCCAACTGAGCTATTTCGGCAGTTGCCATTTAAATATCGATATTTCGTTTTTACCTCTTCCAAGTAGAAATGTTTATTTAACGTAAACATTTAAGAATAAGGAAATAACATGAGAAAAAACTACCCATAAAGGCATTGCATTGCCTTTGTAACGTCAGGTTACATAACAACATTAACATCTACGTACATGGATAGTTGCTAATAGATGAATGTTAATTGTATATCGCCAGCAGATAGTTGCTACGTATTCTAATAAGTCCAAAGCCATTTGAGTCAACGTAAATGAACAGGCAAAAAATAATAAGCGGATCTAGCACAGAGTCTGCTGTACAGCAGTGCTAATCAGTCGGTATCTTGGTGAGAACAGTGCGAATTATGGATCAGATACGTGAATTAGAGTCAAAGGCAGAGCTGAATTAGAACGATTTGAAAAGACCCAATCGTATTTTCCTCCATAGGTAATGGTCCATGCTTAAGCTGCATTAAGAATTACATATATGTACGTACATATGTACTCGTGTATTTAATGGCAGTTACGAGAAATGAGGTTAATATTAGAAAATATGTGCATACATATGTATACACATTTAGAGAAGCACTCAGGCACCTTCATGTGGAGACAATCGCCACATACTTGTTTTATATAATGAAAGTACTGCGGGAGGTGAGAGCCTTTGGAATTTGTGTTCGTCTGGTGTCCTGAATAGTTGGGGTGTTACTCTAATGCAGCCATACCCAACCTTTTTTTCCCTCGGGCCACATTCATTTGTTTGCTAATTCACGCGGGCCGCAACATTACAGATTTTGGGGGATGACCTTTTCGAGGAGTCTAGGGATAGGCATAAAACACGAGCCTTTTACAAAAAGCCAAATCCCTTGCAGGAGGCGTCAAAAAGGGCACCCAGGCTCTTCGAAACTGCGAGGGTAATCTTGTCACCGACCCGCAGGGAATAGTGGATGTATTTAAGCAGCATTTCCAGCAGCTGCTTAACGAGCATGACCAAGAGAGAGTGGTAGGGACCGAGGAAATCCCAACTCCAGTCGCTGAAGTAGTCCTCCCACCCAGCATCGAAGAAGTCGGCACAGCTATTCAGAAGCTAAAGAATAACAAGGCCGCAGGCTTAGATGGCTTGCCATCAGAGCTCTTCGAGGCTGGCGGCGATGTTCTGCTAGGGAGCATGCACCTGCAGAATTTGGGAAGACGAAAGCATGCCCGACGACTGGAATACCAGCTCTATCTTTTCATCGATTTCAGAGCCGCATACGACAGTATTCATCGTGAAGGACTGTTTTATGCGATGGCCGAATCCGGGATCCCGGGTAAGCTGATCCAGTTGAGTCGCGTCACGCTAAAAAATACGCGATGCACCGTGCAACTCGGTTTTATGACTTCGGAACCGTTTGAAACATGCACCGGATTTCGGCAAGGAGATGTGCTGTCATGTGACTTCTTCAACTTGGTGCTGGAACAGATAGTGCGACGGGCAGGCGTCAACCAGGGAAGGCACTATCTTCTACAAGTCCGTCCAGCTGCTAGGATACGCGGATGATACCGACATCATCGCGTGTTCTCGCCGTGGCATTGTGGACGTATTCACGGCGATTGCAGAATAGGCGAAACGAGTTGATCTTAAGGTCAATGACGACAAAACGAAGTACATGCTGTCCAGCAAAAAACAATCCGTCGCTCACCACCTGGGACAAAATATAACAATTGACAGCTACAATTTCGAGGTAGTTAAGGAGTTTGTCTACCTCGGGGCAAATGTAAAGTCCACAAATGACACCACAGTGGAGATCCGGCATAGAATCGCCCTTGGTACCCGCTGCTACTTCGGCTTGTCCAAACAACTGGGGTCAAAACTCCTCACTCGAAACCAAAGTCATGCTTTACAAAACGCTCATACTGCCAGTCTTGCTGTACGGAGCCGAAAGCTGTACGATAAGCAGGGCAGTGGAGCTGATTTTGGCTTCTTTCGAAAGAAAAATTCTGCGCCGGATATTTGGTCCTGTCTGTGAGGAAGGTGAATGGAGAAGAAGACACACCCGCGAACTCTACGAGCTGTACGAAGATGTGGATGTAGTCCGGAAGGCAAAGATCCGTCGACTACACTGGCTCGGCCACATCGAGCGCATGGATATCAACGCTCCAACTAAGAGGGTCTTCGACTCCGAGCCTTCTGGTTCGAGAAGAAGAGGAAGATCGAACCTCCGGCATAAAGACCAAGTAATCGCGGATGTAAGACATCTTGGTCTTGATAACTGGAAGCAGCGTGCCCGGGACCGTCAAGAATGGAAGGCAGCTGTAGCTAATGTTCAGATCCTCCATGGATCGCTGGCCTGATAAGTAAGTAAACAAAGAAAAACATTACGATGCCAGTGCAAGACACATATAGAACTGGACATATAATGCAAGGCATCGCGTTGTTAGGCGTCGCGTTCGTTGGTCACAAAAAACAAGGCATCGCGTTAATTGTCATTTTGCAAAATCAAATGTTACATGCTGAAAGTAAACGCGTCATGAGGCATCGCATCGATGGCGATCGCGTAATACCCGCCGGCATTTTAACCAGGAATAAAGAATGAGATACCAATCTATTGGCTTCGACAGGCACTTTTACAGTTTGCACCTACAAACGCGTTGCGATTTGACGGCGTCTTGCCTATAACATTCTGCCTTGTTGCGACCATTTTGCCACATCTTGAATCTACACATCGACGTCTTGAGACTATCACTGTCTTAGTCAAAAGCGTCGTTTTTAAAACGGAGAATAACACGTATAGTATCGGTGTGTATTACAAAAGCAACAACCAACCCCTGTGGGGATCAACGGGCAGACGTACGAAAGATCGGTATCTCATTGTTTATTCCTGATTTTAACAGCCACCATTGAAATGCATCGGTCGAAATTCACGACGCGATGTCTTGCATTATGTTTCCACCTTAACACGTCAGAGAATTTAGGCGGAATATTTTGCATAAAGTTAAAAAAATTGTTGTGAGAGTATTGATGTCAGAACCGAAAAATGTGCGCACCGTAATGTTTCATTTAACGTATGTTTTCAATAAATAAAATAATTTGAAAAAATTGTGTTCCCCATTAGTGTGTTTCGGGCCGCACATAAAAGATTGGCGGGCTGCATGCGGCCCGCGGGCCGCAGGTTGGGTATGGCTGCTCTAATGTATAACAAACACGCGGGAGAAAATGATACGCGGATAATGAATGTGTTAACGTCAATGATGAAAATTGCATGCATATATTGCTGGCAGTTCGGCGTCCTATTGTCGAGATGGCGATGTTCATTAATCTGATTCATAATTTTATCCTTGACCGAAATTATTTAGATAAAATCTGTCAGTAAGGCATTACAATAGATTGCAAGGCAATGAAGATAGTATGAAATGACTTTATATCATATACATAAGTTTGCATGTGATAAATTGCTAAGATACGTGTCACGAATATGTAATTTGTTTGTCTTTATTTCACCTTTTCTAACGTTTCCTTGTTAGTAAGGTGTTGTAACACAATACGAGGATCCATTACTTTTAATTTACTTTTAGACTTTTATTTTTGTTGAAGGTTACTGCTATCCACTGGAGCACTCAGACCCAAACACTTGTACTCCAGACAGACACCTGACATTCCGGAGAAAAAATTGAAGGAGCTTTAGTGATGTAGAGCTAAGGGATTCGGCACACAACACGTCGACTCCAAGGGTGCGCCACCGTCACAGAGGAAATGCTCTGCAGTGTCATCCTCCGCCTCGCCACATGCAGCACAGGTAGGCGTCTCACTGATGCCAAGCACGTGGAGGTGCTTGGCAAAAGTGTAATGGCCCGTGATAATTCCCACAAGCCTTCTGCAGTCGATTCTTCTTAAAGACAGGAGGAATGCTGCAGATTTTTTGCATCAGGGCATACGCGCTTAGTCATCCTGCAACCTGGACAATCTCTCCATCTACGGTTATGTGTTTTAGATACACAATCGTTAATGTAGGAACTTACCGTGGACGTAGGTAGACCTAGAGTGGGTTCAGGTCCTGAGAAGCCCTCCTCTGAACCCATTCTAGCGAGTTCATCAGAGATCTCATTTCCTGGGATCCCAGAGTGGCCTGGGACCCATACAAGCCTTAATGAATGTAGTCTGCCGACTCTCTTCAAGAAGGACTTGAGTTCAAGCACTAATTTGGAGCTAGTTAAGGGGTTACACACAGCTTTTAGTGCAGCTTGGCTGTCGCTACAGACGCATATGCCTTCCCCCTTCCACCTGTGCCTCACAACATATTGCATGGCCATTAGGATTGCGTATATCTCTGATTGGAAGACAGACGCATACTTTCCTAACGAGAAGTACCGTCGGATGTTTTCGCGCTCAAAGAAGACTCCAGCACCGGACCCCCGCCCAGACCTGGAGCCATCCTTTCCAGGTTCAGTATCCAGCCATAGCCAATCCTGACGCCATGGAAACTCGACTGTGAAATTACGGCGGTAGTAGAGCTATACCAAAAGCCATTTCTCTTCAGGCGAGACATGGCTTCAATAGCACACCCTCTGAAAAATATATCAAGAGGTGGAAGGCTCATCATAGCATCTAGAGCAGCGCCCGGCGTGCTGGGGAAGGCCCCCGTGCAGCTGAGACAAACCGTTCTGTGGGGTTTGGTGAAAGAGGCCACGACGTGCTTGCGTTTTAGTCTGTTCCACCAGACAACCGATGCATATGAGATTATAGGTCTTATCATTGCCGTGTAGATCCAGAGGACCTTTGCCTTAAATAAACCCCATGTTTTGCCAAAAGCTCCTTTGCATTGCCAGAAAGCTGACAATGCTTTGGTTGTTTTTGACTCAACATGCTTTGACTAAAGAAGCTTGCCATCTAAGATGACTCCTAGATACCTAGCCTCTTTGGATATCGGGATGGAAGTGCCTTTCAGTACCAGCTGAGTCATGTCAGTATTTTTCCTCCTTCTCGTAAAGAGAACGACATCGGTCCTAAGAGGATTGACTGACAGCCCATTTCTGGTACACCAATCATCGATCACATTTAGCGCCGCCTGTGCTTTGAGACGGTCAGTCGCTAAACTCGAGCCGACAGAAAGAATGGCGACATCATCCGCATAGGCCTGGGCATAGATTCCAGAGGCATTGAGAGCATCAAGCAGAGAATCGACCACCATGCTCCATAACAGCGGAGACAAGACGCCACCTTGCGGGCAGCCCCTGTTTACGCCGGATTTGACAATTTGGTCGAGGCCTGCATAAGCGGTCAATGTCCTCTGCATGAGCATTGCCTTGATCCATAGGACCATTGCTTCTTCTACGCCATGTTGTCTGGCAGCGTTGCACATGCTGTCAAAAGTTGCGTTATCAAAAGCTCCCTCAATGTCGATGAAAATGCCCAGCGCGTACTCTTTCCTTTCGAGCGCGCATTCAATTCTCCCAACTAGGTTCTGAAGCGCAGTCTCGCAGGATTTTCCGCGCTGGTAAGCATGTTGCATCTCCGAAAGAGGGTGCATTCGAAGGGCAACTTTGCGCACGTGCAACTCTACCAGTCTCTCCATGCTTTTCAGCAGGGAGGATATTAGACTAATTGGTCTGAAGCTCTTGGCAAGTGAGTAGTCCTCTTTTCCTATTTTGGGAATGAAGACCACTTTTACTGTACGCCAAGGAAAGCGTATGTGAGCAAGTGCTAGACTAGCAGTGAAAATTATTTTCCGAGTAGGAAGCAGCTGCCTTATACCTTTTTGCAGCATATCAGGATATATCCCGTCGATGCCTAGTGATTTGAAGCCACAGCAAATTCAATAGCTTCAGTCGTAACCACGCATGACGCAATATATCACCTACGCCGAGTTGTTTTCATCGTTTCAGTTGCAGTTTCCCTTGAAGGAGTGTGCAACGAGCCGATGTCGATCTGATTTCCCGGAAAATGAGTCCCAAACAGTAAACTAAGAGTTTCCGCTTTAGACTCAGTAAAGGTACCATCAGGTTTTCTGAGTGCATCTAGCTTTGTCGGTTTTCCCCGTTTGAGGACTTTAACCAACTTGACAGTCGCACTCAGAGACTTGATCTCTTCGCAGAATGTCCTATAAGAATCGTTCTTCCAGTCATCTTCCGAATTCGATTTGAGTGATCTATTCAGAAGAATTCTGGCTTCCCTGCGAAGACTTTGGAGCTCGGCATTCCACCAGGGACAGGACACCTGTCACCTGTCCACCTGACAGGACCTGGAACACCAAGTTGGCTGACCATACTTTCAAGTTCTAAACGTTTCTGATACCAATAAGACATTGTGTCTCTGATATTTGAAGCAAAGTAGAGAAAACGGTTCATCAGCGCCGGATTCTCTCTGGTTTGTTGTTGTAGAATCTACAATGTAGATACTCCGGGGATCCATTGAAATTTGTCATGTTGGCGTAGATTAAGCCTTTGCTAATTGCGTCGTGGCCTTGCGTCGTGTTGAGGCAATATAATGGAAACCTCGGGTCTTGCGCAAATCTCTTGTCATGGTAACTCATCAAAAACCGAGCACCACCGAGCAGCACCAGAAGGGAACAGATGAGGAAAAGCTTTGGCGATGTATCCAACAGTCGTGAATTCGATGACCGGATTTACTGAAGATGCGGGCCAATCGATTACATCACGAACAACCTCGGTTTGTCTCATACCACTTGACACGGGAAGCTCATCGCGCATTGAGTCGTTGGCAACACTTCCGTCGACATGTCTAAGTTGATCTTGAACGCTTCCGTCTTCTGGTAGTGCCGCCAAGGCGGACATATTGATTTGCAAGTCCGCATAGAAGCGATTCTGTTGCTTTAGAAACACCACAACATCGTGTACCACCTGTCGTCTGACCCTGAAGTCTTTGTAACCTTGGGCCCCCTGCTTCCTAACCAGCAAGATGTTGACTGTATTAAGAACTCTAGGCAACTCGTTTGCAATCGGTTGGAGATCTTGCTCGACCTTCAGCAGGTTTCCTTTGTAACGGAATTGACCACTGACACCTTCACTGCCGAGCTGATAGACGCTGAGAACGGGTTGAATCCGTGCTACCAACATCTGCTCGACGACTGACAATGTCTTCATAACCTCTGGAATATTTCCTGGATTCGTATTGTTTTGAGCAGTGTACTTGACAGGGTTTTTAGTGCAGTAATGGCAGATGACTTCATGGTGGCTGAGTTGTAGCCGTTAGCAGTTGTCGCAGAGTCTGAACACGTGCTTGTCGAGATTCGGGGTGAATGTTCTGATAAATTCACACACACGTTCTCCGAAATGTGTTGTTTCTATGTTTGGATTTCGAAGAGGGTCGTCGATAACGTTTTGACGAACGTTCCTTATTCTGGCTGCGGTTCCGGGATCGTTTAGGAGGAAGTGGCAAATTCCGGCTTCGCCATGATCCGATCTATATGGTCAGCTAATAGTGTAAACAATTTCATCTCTCTAAAATGTCAGGAAGTGGTCCAAAAACGCGAACAACCTTTTGGGTCCGAGTCAGCACAAAGAAAGCTCACTTTCGGTTCGCTTTGATAATCCTAGATTATTAATAAAGTTATTTATTTATTATTCACGTGCCGCTACGTTTGTTCAAACACAAAGTGCACGCAACTACAGTGGTGTTCTTATAAATAGCACACCCTTATTCAAATGTGTAATTGCTTGCGATACACACTGTACTTACAAGCTGCACAGGAGTAAAGCCATAATATCCGAAGGTACTTCCGTTATGAGAGCACCGTGGCGCAGTGGGTACTGTGTTGGCCTCTGACGCCGATGACACGGGATCGAATCCCGACACAGCCATGTCATCGAACGTGTTTTTCACAGTGTTTCTCCTCAGCGGGGTTCTGACAAAACCCTCTGTAGTAAAACTGTCATGAAAAGCTTCTCGAAACTCGCCGTTCGGAACCGGCAATAAGCTGTAGGTCCCTTTCAGCTATGGAAAAATGAAATTACACAAAACATGGGTGATTGAGAGAAGCTCGGCTCAGGTTCTTCATGGACTGTAACGCCAACAACATACATACATACTACCGTTATAAATATGAAAACATACTACAAGGAAGATCCCGTTAGGTTTTCCCGGTCTTGCAATCGTTAGAGCTAGTGATCATTGCAAATTGGGTGTTCATATAAATAGCACATATCATGGTGTGTCAGAAAAAAAAAATATTTTTTAGTGATTTAAGTGAGGTTAGTGTGAATCTTTTTAAGGATAGCCATAATTACACTCATTTCCTACACAAATAGGAGTATTTAAAATGGGCAGATGAAAGCGTTGCACGGAGGAAAGGAGGCAAATAGCCGGTACCATGATACAGGATGGAAAGGCTATTTCAGAGGTGGCAAGGATATTAAGGTGCTCTAGGAAGCTTGTTCAAAATGCAATGAAGGTCATACGGTGCAGCCAATCTTCCGCAAATCTCGTAAGGAAAAACAAAAAAAGAAAAACGTCAGAAGTGACTGACAGAATTATCCACAAAATCAGTGGAAGCGACTTTTTCATAACTTCCCGGGAGATAAAACAACAACTACCTGAACAACACAATGTCCAAATATCAGCCGTAACTGTAAGTCGCTGTAAGTTAATTGAACTCCAGCTTCATAGAAGAATCGCCAGAAAAAAAAAAAAAAGAGAAGACTTATTTTCGCAAACGCTCACACAAGAACAAACCCTTGTACTTTTGGAAAAATATCTTGTGGAGCGACGAAAATAAGCTCAACAGGCTTGGATCAAATGGAAAAAAGCATGTGCGTAGGCCAACGAACCAAGAGTACCATCCCAGATACACCATTAAGACTATCAAGCATGGCGGTGGGACCATAATGGTGTTTGCGGCGATGCCATGGCATAACGTTGGACCAATTGTGAAAATAAATCAAAATCAGTATAAGCTAATCCTGGAGAACCAAATGGAGCGATATGCCCGCGACTCTATGCCTCTATCATGGCTTTTTATGCATGACAATTATCCAAAGCATACTTCGCGGATAGTGAAGAATTTGCTTTCGGCGCGACAAATTTTCCTGCTTAATTGGCCGGCCCAAAATCCATATCTGAATCCTATCGAGAATCTTTGGACTGACGTTGACTCCCTTGTTAAAGACTCCAGCTCAAAAGATTTAAAAGAATTTCGTTAAACCATGAAGGCTTCTTGGGAAGCTATACCTGCCCAGAAATGTAAGCGCTTAGTAGAGAGTTTGCAAAAACGTTGTCAAGAGTGACAAGGAACATGAAATATTCTACAAAATATTAATGTTAATATTTACTAATACATTAATTTTTTTAGAGTATTTATTAATTTTTTTGAGTATTCCGCTGACTGTGCTTTTTAAATGAACAGCTACTTTTTTATTTTTCCCATTTTGAATTATTTTTGAGTTGATTTAAAGGAATTATGTGTTTTTTTAACAAAGTACATATAAACGCACATCAGTTATAAAACAAAAAAAAAATCTGAACCTCTTTTTAGACTTTTTGCACAACATAATGTATGAAAACTTACGGGTGTGCTATTTATCTGAACACCACTGTACATACTCATATTATACTATACACAAGAACAGGAATGGTTATGCAAACTTATAAGGTGCTCATCGAATTGCCAACCTGATCGCGTAATTGTTTTTACTGCTTTATATAGCTTTGCTTCCAAAATGCGTCTTGACAAAGAAACATTCATGACTGGATCAATTAACAAACATATGTACATACCTAATTAAAGGGCGAACGCATAATCGAGGATCAATACGAGCATGTCCGTCCATTATCTATCGCTCATTACTATACACAAAACTCTATAGCCGACTACCACTTGAGCGACATAAGCCGCCAAAGTGATGTTTAAATTTAGTTTAATGCAATGAGATCAACGTCGATGACGACACTCAACAATGTGTTACGTACAATATTCTATTCAAATTCCCTACTCGTGCTTGGCTACATGTCCATTCGTTATTGCGGCTTCTAAAAGTATAAAGCGTTTCGTTCCACACTAGCCAATGCGTGGCAACTCGACTGGAAAATGTTCAATAAGAACATACGAGTACTCGTATTTGTAGTAAGTGGCTGCCGGATCGGGTTCATGCGGTAGTTTTATCAGGGCACTAGATCTGACCCAATTTCAAAATCCGAACTGTGTCGATTCTTATTCTCATTCTGGGCCGCCAATCGGAAAAGTATTTAGTTTTTTTTTGGGATCAGCCCAACCCAATTTAAAGTGGAGCTCGAATGGCTTCTAGGTGTGGACCGTTTAACGGATGCACACAGCTAGAGAGTGCGATGGATGTAAAAATGAGAGAGGTCTTAGTCTTGAAATAATGTTTTATGCTCCAAACAAATAAATCCAGCAAGCTGCTGCATTTTTGCTTACTATAATAGAGAAACTTGACTATATACTCCTACCTTTACAAAATAATGACTGGTATTTTGTTATCACCTTATTTATTTTTGTCCAAGAGTTAAGTCAGACCATCAAGGTCTAGAAATGGACGCACTTGATATAACGCTATTGTTGGCACTTGTTTAGATACGCACGCATGTGCTTTTATTCGATAAAGTTAATTTTCGATATACCAATTCGTTTTCTTGTTTAAAATCTTAGCATCCTTTGCGGGGAACCAGTTTCCATCAAAAAAAAGTAAACATGGCAACCATAAAGGCGGAGGTAAGGGCAGGGCTCATTCCGAATCCCTTGAACAACACTTACAAGTCCGTCAAGGAAAAGCTGCCCACTACGCAGCAAATTCGCAGGTCCCCAAATCATCTTTGTCACCGCCTGTTCTGGAGTACGTTAATTCCACCAAAGGTCTTCCGTACCCGTACAGTTGCAAGGGTTCTTAAAGAACTTGACATACACGAATCCGCTGGTCCAAATGGTATTTCCCCAATACAAGTAGAAGAGGTGTTCTTCTACGCTGGCAAAACCATTGCGTGAGCTTTTTCACCTTTCCTACTCTTCTGGGCTCTACTCGAGGAGGTGGAAAGCAGCATTTGTCCAGCCCATTCCCAAAAAAAGGCGAATCTTTTTCTCTCTCCAATTACCGACCCATTGCACTAACGTCCCTTCTTTCCAAGGTCATGGAAACGCTGATAAATCGTCAGTTAATGAAATATCTCGAGTCGCAGGAACTCCTCAATGACCGGCCGTATGGTTTCCGCAGCAACAGATCCACTGGTGATTTGATGGTATATCTCACCGAGAAGTGAAATCGTTCACTCCACAAGGCGGGTGAGAGCAAAGTAGTTGCACTTGATATTTCAAGCATTTGCCAGAGTTTGGCATGAAGCTCTTTTGTAGAAAATGCGTGCATTCGGGATCGTCGACTCTTTTCTTCTATGTATGAGAAGCTACCTTTCGAATCGTTTAATTCAAGTTGTTTTGGACGGATTCAAGTCTGACACTCACGTTGTAAATGCTGGTGTTCCCGTTTTGTTTCCGACACTCTTTCTCATTTTTATAAATGGTCTCTTGTCTGTTACTTCTAATCCAATTCACTCCTTCGCTGACGACAGTACCCTCAGCTTTTCATATTCGTTCACTTTTTTATGACCCTGCACCTCGACTGTAAATAGTGCTCATATGCTTCCAAAACACAATGCTGTCTTCTGTCGTTAAAGCATAGCACTGACCCAATGCCATTATCGATGAATGGCACTTGTATCTCTGAAACCGACAAACTTTCTATCCTGGTTATGTCCATCAGTAACAATCTTTGTTGGAATGATCACATATTTAGTGTCGCTAAGAATACCGCGAAATGCCTAGGCTTCCTTTACCGATGCAAGAAATTTTTCACACCCACCGATCCGGCTACAATTTATAAGGCGTTCATTCGTCCTAAGTTGGAATTCAACGCTTATGTCTGGTATGGCGCATTTAAGACCTCACTGCACTTACTGGACAGGAGATTTCAGCATCACAAGCTCATTACACTCGCTGAGCCATCGTAGGAATGTCTCCTACTTTTCATTGTTTTATTGTTGCTTTCATCATAAATGCTCTGGGGAAATAGCTAGGTTGCATTCCGCCCCTTCAAAACTTCTCCCGCGTAACACGTCTCTCACGGAATGCCCATGAATTCACTTTGAAGCCCGTTTTCGGTCGTACGGTCAAATATAGAGATTCTTTCTTCAACCGAACCACACGAATGTGGAACACGCTACCTCGTTCGGTCTTCCCCCATCAATACAGTATGAAGTTATGTATTTAAGATCAATGTCAATAGGCACGTCCTATCCCTCTCCCTGTTACTTTCTGCTTGCACAACGTCTGACGTAAGGCCAAAAACCAACAGGATACTTCTTTGGTATCAAAATTTGCTAATCAATTATATGATGAACTCCAAGCTGACGGAGCTGTGGAAACCGCAAGTAAAGGTATGACAATAGGTTACTTTATCCCCATTGGAAGTGCGTATTCGGAGGTTCTGGGTGAGCTCAATGACAGGATCGAAGACCTATCGTGTCAAAGTCAAGACACCGACAAGAACACCATTATCAGTCAAAATGCGAAAAGCGAGGAGCTTGCTGTCAAGTCCACTCCCCCAGCGGTCGGGGTTCCCAAGCTCAACGGCACGTGTCAGGAGTGGCTAGCTTTCAGAGACTGGCTCACTTCCTGTGTAATTCGGATTCATTCTCTCTCAAATGTACAACGGTTACACTATTTGAAGAGCTGAGTCCAAGATGAAGCCAAGGTCCTCATCCGAAACATAGCAGTGACCGCGACGTTTGGTAAAGTTCTATATGCGAGACAATTCACAATTACCCTCAATGAGTGAGGAGTCAGCCGAGGGATTGCGCAGACTTGTGGAAACCCAAAAAGCAGTCAAGGCGCTTCAACAACTCGGGCATCCCACGGAACAAATGGACGACCGGATGACTAGATGACTGGATGACTGGACGACTGGGCGACTGGACGACTGGGCGACTGGACGACTGAACACCGTCACTCGCAAAAATAGGGAAATGTCATGGGAATCCCCAAACTCCCTTCAACTTATGCAGAACTGAATAAATTTCATTAAATTCAACTAGAATTTCGGTCCCTGTGACTGGAGGTCGACGAGTCTGTTCCATTTGTTATAAGCTCTCTTACGCATCCAGAGTTCCACATCGATTGTGTAGCGCTGGTGCTTCCACGACTGGGACATTTACTATCCGCTAGGTAACTGGATTTGAAGGCGCAGTGATTAGTGTGTTGGACTCTGACGCTTGAAGAGCGAGTTCGGATACCGATAAAACGAACTCCATCGAATGTTTATTTCATGACATCCCACCTCGGCGGAGTACTGGCTAAACTCCCCGTAGTATACTTGCCATGAAAAAGCTTCTCGACTTACGCCGTTCAGAATCGGCATTAAACTGTAGGTCCCTTTCACCTACATATGTGAAAAATAAGTCACACACAACATGGGTGATTGAGAGAAGAGGCAAATGGATTTAATGCAAGTACGCCCTTTCTTAAATCTAGAACTGGCAGACCTCGAATTTGCTAATGGGGCAATCGATATTGTCTTGGGCGCTGATCTCAACGATTCGATATTGCGAGAGGAGATCAAACAATTAAATCCTAGTGCTTCTTTAGCGCAGAATACGCACCTTAGATGGGTGGTTTATGGGCGCTTGCCATCAAAAGCCTGTCTAGAGCTCACCACCGCTACGAATTAGGTAGTTCGTGTGTGCTATATCAATCATCAACAACCTAGTTGAGAACGATTTTCAATACATCAAGGAAGATCAAATCAGGCATGTCACTCAATGATTACCTGCATGTGAGGCCTAAAATGTATAATGATCTGTCCAGTATACTGCTATGGTGGCATACTCATCGTATTGCTTTCATTGCCGACATAGAGAAATGCTATCGTTAGATCCTTGTCGATCAGAGTGATACGGATATACAGCGGATATTTTGGAAGAATAAGGATGGAGCTCCGACTGTTTATCGTTTGCTAACAGTAACAAACGGATTGAGTTTTTCACTTCATACAATGGTCAAGGATGAAGAAGCACAGTTTCCAGAGGCAGCAAGGATTCTTAAAGAGTCGTTCTACATGGATGATTGTCATCATGAGACGGATTCCACGGATAAGGCTCTGGTTCTCCGGGAGCACTTTAGCAGCTAGTTCAGGGATGTGGCTTTCCACTACGAAAGTGGAATTCTAATTCGTCAATTTTTCTTCAAAGTCTCCCAGACAGCCTGGATGCAGATCGAACCACTAACGCTCTGGAAATCTATTGGCGTTGTCACACCGATCGTGTTGGGTATCGTGTACACACCCCGCCAGCCATAGAACCAACGGGAATGGCTTGAATTTCGAGCTGAGTTACCTCTAATTGAAAACATCGGAACTTGAAAATGGTTCTTCACATTCCCAGATGATTTCAACGTACAACTAC
This sequence comes from Eumerus sabulonum, assembly GCA_951905685.1. Classification (NCBI taxonomy): domain Eukaryota; kingdom Metazoa; phylum Arthropoda; class Insecta; order Diptera; family Syrphidae; genus Eumerus; species Eumerus sabulonum. Next base: position 40,211,897 of record OX645063.1, read on the forward strand.
ACGTGCTCGCCGAGGCCTCATCAGCCACCTATGCTGCCGTGGCCTACTGAGGGTGAAATCTCGAGATGCTGGAACCAAAGTTTCCATTCTATTGGTCAAATCAAAAGTTGGCCGCTAAAGAAATTAACGATTCTTTGCTTGGAGCTCAACGAGGCTCTGCTAGCAGCTAAAGTGTGTGCAAAGGTGACAAGGGCACTAAATATTAAGTCACTTCGAACTTTCTACTGTTCAAACTCTAGGACGACAATGAGCTGGATCAAATTTTATCCTGAGAAATACAAACAGTATGTCGCCAATCGCATTGCAGTAATCCAAGAGCTCACTGCGATTGACTGTTGGAGGTATGTGCCATCGGCGAGCAATCGAGCTGGTGCTTCCACTCGCGACTTCTATCCTTACAGCTTGAGGCGTATGACCTTTGGTGGATCGGACCAAGCTGGCTGATGAAAAGCAAAGATAAATGGCCTGTTCAGAAGATATTTAACGAGGAAATTCCCTTAGTCACTGCGCTCTCTGCTGCTTTAAAACCCTATGGATTGGAACAACAAAAGGAGCACGAGATGCTGAGTAAATATTCTCATCTGAACAAACACATTGCTGTTACCGCCTGGTGTCGGCGGTTTACAGAAGCCACTAGGAGAAATCCACACGAAATCTCAAACTTTTGCATTTTATTAATGAAAATTCCCGTTTCTTTCAAGGCATACGTATTTCAACGAGGAGTTAGATTCGTAAATTGAATATCTCTTTCGACACTAAAGCCGTGTTCAGACTTGATGGGAGACTAAGAATCGCATCGATACCGGACTCTGAAAAATGTCCAATCATCCTGCCAAAGGACGCTCATGCTCACGAATTCACCCTTCATGACGGTACTCAAGTTGCACTACATTCTATCCGAAGGTATTGGATAGTGGATGCCCGCTTTTCTATCAATATACCAGCTATGCTGAGTTCTTTTCGTCCTTTCAGTTGTAGTTTCCCCTGAAGGAGTGCGCAACGAGCCGATGGTGATCTGGTTTCCCGGAAAATGAGTCTGAAGCAGTAAACTAAGAGTTTCCACTTTAGACTCAGTAAGGGTACCACTGCACGGGTGGCCGTGGTGCAGTGGTTAACATCATCGACCGCCGAGCGGAAGGTCTATGCTACCTTCGGACTACGGCGGACTGTAACCAACGCGGAATTTGGTCGGCTCTCGTCGTATCTAGGACAACCACCTCTGAGAGTAGTAAACGAACATTGACGAAACAAACCACTGCACTCCGTTCAGGTTGTGTGTGTAAACACATCATAAGAGAATATAAAAACTCTTGAACCTGCGTGAGTTTCTAAAAAAAAAAGAAAATCTGATTTTCTGAGAGCATCCAGCTTTGTCGATTTTCCCCGTTTGAGGACTTTAACCAACTTGCTAGTTGCACTCAGAAATTTGACAGGTTCGCAGAAGGCCCTATAAGAATAATTTTTCAATGTACGAATAAGCTTCTTATATTTTATTCTACTTCGACCAATACTTGTTTCAGTCACCTTCCGAATTCGATTTGAGCTATCGATTCAGGGACTTCTGGCTTCCCTGCGAAGACTTTGGAGTTCGACATTCAACCAGGGAACCAATTTTCTGCGGGAAGTTTGCTGACAGGACATGCGAGCTCAAAACAATTGGTGATGACGCTATTCAGGTTATGAACGGCGTTCTCTACTAATTGTTTCGTTCTGAGTTTAGGTAGGGCCTGAGTGAATTTCTCAAGCTCCTCTCTAAACCGTACCCAGTACGTCTTTCTCGGATACCGTCTGGATTGCAAGAATTCGATATATCTATGGTCCGAGGGCGTAGCGTCAGGGACTCTTGGATAGAGTCAGGTCAATCACCTCCCGTCGTCTCGTCGTAACAAACGTTGGTTGAGAGCCAACATTGTTGATGGTAAGGTCAGAAGAAAGAGTTAAGTCTAAAAGACGGTCCCCTTTTGTATTGGATTTGCTACTGCTCCAAGCAGTATTTTGGTCATTATCATCGCAACACAAGATAAAACCAATCTTTTTGTCTTCTTGCAGTGCAGTAATGTTATTGCATTTTAGGGCATCTTCTAACTGTTCGGGCGCATCCGGTCGCCACATTCAAGGCACAGAGCCAATACTACTGTCCTTTTATACGTTGCGTCGTCAACATGTAGTCCGTCCGTTAAATCCGAGGCTTGTGGCTGTCTCTGAGTTTTTTATATTTTCTTACGGTTACGGCTTACTAGGCCGTAGCCCAACCGCCTGAACTTGTTTTTTGCCGCAAGAAACTCGCCATTCGCCCTTCCCCATCTGTAATTTAAAGAAGAAATCTGCAGATGGGACCTCGAGGAGGCGGGGATGGGACTTACTAACAGTGCCGCAAGGTGTTCATCTGCGGTGACTCTTTTCGCTGTTAAGCAGGCCAGCATCCGTGGGATAGATGTTAGCCCCACGAGGCCTTTGTTAGTCCTTGCCATCTCATAATATATAATAGCTGATCTAAAAGGTCTCCGTTTTTTTTTTTTAATTTTGAACAACTAATTTTCTTTACTGAAAATAAATTTAATCATTTAATTCATATTACCCACTATTATCTTAAAAAACTTTAATTTTTCTGTTAGCTTTATAAGTCTATCAATTTAGAACTTCGATGGTATAACGACAAGAATCTTGGCCATGTGGTGGAGTGGATGCATCGAAACTTTCCAACCAAGCTCCGTCAATTCGTTCCCAGACATCAAAGATGATCTTTTCTGTTGGCCAATTCCTATCGCTCTTTTTGGATTGCTTCGTTCAAGCGTTCGAATTCGGCACAATGGAGGACAGAATCGACCGTTTCGTCAGGTTATAGCAACGCATAATGGACAGCTTGCCACAAAACACTCAGCATCACCTTGTTTGTCAATCCAGGCTATAAAAGCATTTGTGGAGAGTCACTGGCCTTTAACCATGATGGATTGCATTGGGAATGTTCGCATTTTATCCATCGTTAATCACCCATAATATTTCCCTTCAAAGTTAGATTTCACTGCATTTCAGCAGCGTCTCACTGATTCACTGATAGTAACCCGGTAAATCGAATTTGGTTGCTTTAATTTGTGTTGCACCCAAACATCGAACTTTTTGGAGTAGGCTGCTTTTTAGGGTTCCATACCCAAAGGGTAAAACGGTACTCTATTACTAAGACTTCGCTGTCCGTCCGTCCGTCTGTCATCAGGCTGTACCTCATTAACCGTGATAGTTAGACAATTGAAATTTTCACAGATGATGTATTTCTGTTGCCGCTATAGCAAATACAGAATAAAATGAATATTTAAGGGGGGCTCCCATTCAACAGATATGATTTTTACCCAAAAAATCCCCTTGGTCATATACTGCCCTAAGGTTAGTCGACAATATCCGACAACCAGTAGCAAACTTCCCAGCTTTGATCCCTTTTGTGTCTTTGATGTATTAATCCTACCTGCAACCCTTTTTTCTATAATTGCAAGCAACCAATAATAAATACCAGTTAAGCTTTGATGATCCCTATTGTGTCACTGCTAAGTTAAACCTTGCTGCAAATCCTTTCGTACGATTGCTATTCCCCTCCTTTCCCACCCTGATAGGTTAAGATATCAAATGTTCCAGCAAATTCAATTGTTTTGAAATTAACTTTCGATCATATCCCACAACCAATAAAACACATTGATCCCTATTGTGTCCTTGATACATTAATCCTAGCTGCAAGCCTTTTTCCCATAATTACTGTTATTCACTTTTTCACCTACTTGCTGTCAAGTAAGATAATTGATTTGAATTCAATTGACACTTTGATGATCAACCATCTCATCTGTCTTCATGCAAAAAATCATTTCAAACGGCTAGTTTAATGTTATCACTGATGAGGTAGCATACAACGTCTCTTCATACCCTCCGTGCGCGAGTCCGACTCGCACTTGGCCGGTGTTTTTAAATTATTTCAAACTGTCACGTGGTTGATGTTTAGTGCCCCCGCTATTTCCTGACAGCTTGCGTGCTTCTCTTGCTACTCCATCTGCAAAATTCCATCGACTTGTTCAATGATTGCCCAACCAGAGCGATGAGCATTTTTGACACCGAAAGTTCCGGAATGTAATCGACAAACCACTCCTTGGTACGTCGCGTCGTTCACTCACAGTACCGTGTACTTCGTAGATTTCGGCAAGTTTTACGACGTTCTTATCTTTTTTATAGCAAAAATACACAGCGCTTTTCTTCAGATATTTCGCTCCTTTTCAAATCAATATAACTTTGTACGCAACTGAGAAATTGCAATACGGTGTACACAACAAATGTTGTCGGAAATATCACCTCGAATTTGTGCTATCCGATATATTGTCCATCGATACCACCTAGTAACAAAAACCTACGGAGAGTTAACCGCGTTAACTAAAAATAATCTTGGAATTGAAAAGATAAATAAAATATATCCATCCATCCATCCATAATATATATCCAATTGTTCTCAACACTGTACAATGATATAAAAATTAGACTAGTGAAGATCGATAATAACTCCATTAAAATATTCAAGTGCAAGGTCTCCGTAGTTTAATAAAAATACATATATGTGACCTGCATTTCAAAATGTTCCAATTTGTATACATTCATATAAACATAAATGCATAGATGAAATACAAAAGAACTGGCGGCAGTCCAACGTGTACAAGTTCTAATTTCCAATTGGATAACAACAATTCACGGTGGAGTGGCGAACATCTACAAAAATGGTGCCAGCCGACTTAAAGTCTGGGTCAACATTTATAACGTTAGCAATGGGTAGCTGACGACTTCCTATTGGATACATGCAATATGAGTACTTGTTCGTGTTCGTAGCTTTATGACCAACAAGCTTTATGTAATGGGGATTGGTTGGCGCCTGCAAAACGGCGCGGCACTTTTATCGATATGAAAAGTTCAAGGCTATCTGTGAAAGCAAGACTGTAAAAAGGAAGAACTATTGGTATACCACCGAAGACATATTCCTTTTTCTTTGTCCCTTTTGTCCGAGCAAAATTTTATTTTCAAATACTGTCGGGAAATGGTTCTTAAAGTGCGGTATTTGATTGATTTTGAATCATCGAATGGTATTAAAATGGTTTCAAAGATAAGTCCGAATCAAAATATAGGAGAGTTATGAAGTTTAGTAAAACCATACGTTGAAAAGCATCATTATCATCGAAAGATCTGCTGATGTCTAACATGCTACATACATATGTATATCAACTTGCTGTATTTTTGTATGTGAATGAAGGTCAGGAAAAGGAGGAAGAAAAGCTTAACATCTTCAGAATCATGCATACATATATATATATATATATGTATATGGCGTAGAAACCACCACTGTCTCTGACCAGTTCTTGCACAGGCAATGATTCGGATTTTTTATTTTTTTTTTAAGTTGAGATGAGATTGTCTCTATAGGGATGACATCAGAAACTCCGCATCCGAGCTCAGTCATCACAGGGGAAAATGTTGGGGTTGGGATCTACTACAAATTTAGAAAGTAAAAAGCTTTTGAGGTTTTCAATGTATACGTACAATGCCAGCTACATAGACTTGAAAAAGATATTGCGTCAATCCGGGCCAAGGACATGATGACTACATCGAACTGTAAAATATATGATAGCACTGTATTCGTGCAATAATTTAAACACAAATGCGTATGTTTGAATATTTTTTCCTTCAACTTTCACTTGAAATTTACTTTTCAAATTAAAGCGATAATCGAAACATAACATGTAGATACTACACATGTATACAGGGTGGGCCAAATACAAGTTTCTTTTTAAAAATGCAATAAAATAAACAACATTTTTTTTCCATGTATTATGGCTTTGTTAGTAGGAACAAATATTCCCATTAATTATGAATTACAACGTCGTTCAAATAGCTGGCTCGGCTGGCTTCGCAGTAGCGCATTCTGTCACCCCAATTTTCCAAGGCCTTGTTACGATTTGAGAGTTTGGTGCGCAAAAAAAAAAAAAAACCTGTTATGGACAACATGGCCTCGAATATAAGCACGGATATCCAACGGCGACACTCACAGAAAAAGGATCACGATTTGCGAGTATGCTCCTGGAATTGAGAACTCTCTACACTTCTGGAGCTACTTACCAACTAGAAAAGACCATCAAGCAGTATAAGACGCATATTACTGCGTTCGAAAAAGTACGCGGGATAGGATAAGGAATTGTAAAGAAAAAGGAGTGCGACATACTTATGTACAGCACAGTTGCCACAAGAGGCTGCACTTATTAGGATGCGGACTCGTCCTGGGAAAACGGCTAAGTACGAAAGTCCTCGATTATAAGCCAATAACCGATCGCTTAGATTCTACAACATCAGCCTCATCTGTGCACATGAGGCTACCTATGAGGCTGAAGAACCCATCAAAGAGGATTTCTACGACCTCTTGGACGACGCCTACGGAGCTTGTCCGTACTTGGGGTTTCCACGCCAGAATCGTTAAGGTGAACATCTTTGCCAGAGTAGTCAGAAAGCACAACCTCCACGATACGACAACGGACAACGGCTTCCGACTTTTCGGCAACTCGTAATATGCTAATAAGTAGGACAAGATTTCCTCACAAGAAGATCCATACAGTAACCTGGCGGTCTCCAGATGGTCGAACTGCGAACCAGACTGACCATGTGCTCATAGAAGCAATATATGACTCAAACATCCTGGATATTAAAATGTTTAGGGGGGCAAAGGTCGGCTCTGACAATTTCCAGAGCCCGAAATTATCAATGTTAAATAGCTGCATCAGCCCACCTAAAGGAGATTCAACATTGGAAGCCTGAGCACCTCAGGCGAAGTATGCCTACTTCGGACACAAACGCCAACAATATGTGGCTCCATTGCCGCCCAGCCATCAAGAAGCAGCTGAAATTACAATAGGCTACGCGCCACTATCGACAAGAAACCTGTCGATATGATGGCGAGTGTGAGCAGAAAAAGCGAGCGACCGACGGCGATGACGTAATACAAGGTGCTGCAAAGGAGAACATAAGCAAACACGAGAGGCGCGAATTATCTAGTTGATTGTTTATTTCCTAACATATGACTTACAACTTACTTAAAATCTAACTATTCTACCTTAAATACACGGAAACTATTCTAATTGTCACCGCTCATCAGCATGAGCATCTTACCATATATGGATGGTCATTGGGATTGCCGTTGACCGTCGTTCGCTTTTGCGGCAACGGCGGGACAAGGGACAGCCGATTTTGGTTTGGCTTCTCTGCAGCGCCAAGTGAAGCCAAGTCGTTGGCACCATACGAAATTCCCTCGTACGTCTCTCGAATATAAGTGGTGGTTAACCTGCCTGGCCGCTTCCACATTAATATCAACAGGTGCGTGTACACCTATGATGATTGTGAGCATACAGGCTATGAACTGCAACTCGTGCGAGGAAAGAAGCCTCCCAGCCCAAGGATATCGAAGGGTCCAGGGATAAAAACATGATAAGAGCCCTTTACAAAAAAGCCGAAAGTCTCGCAACGGGCCTTAAAAACGGAACCCAGGCTCTTCGAAATTGCGAGAACAATCTTGTTACCGACCCGCAGAGAATAGTAGTTGTTTTCAAGCAGCATTTTCAGCGACTGCTTAACGAGCGTGGAGAAGAGAGAGTGCGGTAGTGGACGCTAAGATCCTGTCTCCACTCGAAGGAATTGTCACCCCTCCCAACAACGAGACCGCAGACTCAGATGGATTATCATCAGAGCTGTGCAAAACTGGAGACGATGTTCTGGTAGGGAGCAAGCACCAGCTCATTTGTAGAAATTGGGAGGACGAATGCATGCCCGACGACTGGAATACCAGTTCTATATGCCCATCCACAAAAAAGGGCAATCCCATTCCTTGCAAAAACTACGGAGGTATACCCTTGCTCAATGTCGCTTATAAGATTCTATCCAGTGCATTACGTAAACGCCTAAGACCGTTTTGCACCGCACTAATCGGCACATACCAATGCAGCTTCCGGCCCGGCAAATGGACTATAGACCAAATCTTAACTCTGCGACAAATCCTGGAGAAGACCAGCACATGACAGCATTAATCGCGAGTCTTATTTAACGCGATGGCCGAATTCGGTATCCTGGGAAAACTGATCCGGATGTGTCGAACAACGTTAACAAACACCCGATGCAACGTGCAGAGAGCACCGTGGCGCAGTAGGTAGTGTTGGCCTCTGACGCCGATGACACGGGATCGAATTCCGACACAGCCATGTCATCGAACCGTGTTTTTCACGGTGTTTCTCCTCAGCGGGGCTCTGTCAAAACCCTCTCGAAATTCGTCGTTCGGAACCGGCAATAAACTGTAGGTCCCTCTTTCACCTATGGGAAAATGAAACCACACACAACATCGGTGATTAAGAAGGAAGCTCGGCTCAGGTCCTTCATGGACTGTAACGCCAATATACATACACATACATACATACGATGCAAAGTGCGATTCGGCCCCAGAACCTCCGAGCCTTCTGAAACCTGCTCCGGATTTCGACAAGGAGATGTGCTGTCATGCGACTTCTTCAAACTCGTGTTGGAACAAATAGTACGGCGCGCATCATCTTCCACAAATCTCCCCAGTTGCTGGGATACGCAGACGATATTGATATTGTCACAAGATCAGGCGAAGCGAGCGGGTATTCACATCAATGTGGTCCGTCGCCAATCACCTAGAACAAAATATAAAACTCGAGGTGGTGAAGGAGTTCACATATCTCGGGGCAAACATAAACTCCACGTTAACACCATAGGGGAGATCCGGCGCAGAGTCACTCTCGGCAATCGGTGCTACTTCGGCTTGTCAAAACAGCTAGGGTCCAAGCTCTTGTCCCGAAGGATCAAAGTTGTGCTTACATGACTCTTATCCTGCCAGTCCTGCTATATGGAGCCGATAGCTGGACGATAAGCAGGACAGCAGAGCTGATCCTTGGCTCCTTCGAAAAAAGAATTCTGCGATGGATATTCGGTCCTGTCTGCGAAGCAGGTGAATGGAGGAGAAGACATAACCGCGAACTCTATGAGCTGTACAAGCACGTGGCTATAATCCGAGCGCATGGACACGAACGCTTCAGCTAAGAGGGTCTTCGAATCCGAACCTTCGATGTAAAGATCAAGCGATCGTGGACGAAAGATAACTCGGTCTTTCCGACTACAAGCAGCGTGCTCGGGACCGCCAAAGATAGAAGGCTAAATTAACTTAGGCCAAAACCCTCCATGGGTTCGTGCCCTGAACAGTAAGTAGGTATAGTTCAGGGTGAACATAGTCAGAATATATTAAACCTTAAGAGCAAAAAGGTTAGAGGATAAAGAGCAAAAGGTTAGAGGATAAAGAGTTATTGGTACTAGCAACGAAAATATTTCTTCGAATACGAATACAATGCACTTCATGGGTTCCTACATACATATGTACATATGTTTTTTTTACGTCTATGGTTGGGAGTGTATTAGTTCCCACAACGCAATTATGAGATAGTTTCACGTGCATACATATGTATATGTATTTTAAGTTATAGCTCATGAATACTAATTTTGGATGTAAGAATGCTTTTCAATTTGGGATGATCATAACATGTACCTGACATAAACTTCAAAAGTCGAAAAGGCTGACAAGTCTTGTTTTATATATACGGATATATGTATGTACATATGTACATATGCCTACACATGTGTACATATACATATATGTTTATTTATATCTATCTTCGCATACTACACATCATAATCTCTCACAATGTTGATTAAATTAACGTGCTAATATGTACATATACAGTGTACAGCAAAAGTCTTGATACCCCAACATGTCTTTTCGTCCTGTAAGGAAAATATATTGATAATAGTTTCTGACAGATCTGTTTCTTTTTCAAATAACATGTTTATTAGTAGTGCGTATACGAAAAGTGAGTGAGATTAGAGAAGATTTTGAAAATGAAAAGAAAAGAATTAACTGTAGAAGAAAGAAAAATGATCGTAAAGTGTCATGAAGATGGAAAATCATATTCACAAATTGCTAAACTAATTGGAAGAACTAAACCTACTATTCAGAAAATAATTAATAGATTTAAAACAGACAAACAACTTGAAAACAAGCCAAGATCTGGACGCTCTCGAATTTTAACAGCCAGAGGTGTACGAATGATAGAATGTATTATTAGAAAAAAATATTTTGAAAGTGCACCAAAGATAGCTACCAGTGATCAATATTCCTGATAGCTACAACTCTAGAAGAATACTTAAATATGACGATATCGGCAGACACAGAACGTAGATGCATACAATGAGCTGGGTATATGTAAGTGCTGTTCTGCTAGAAAGAAACCTTTCGTCAGAAAAATAAATAAAAAAACCGGCCAAGTGCGAGTCGGACTCGCCCACAAAGGGTTCCGTACCATCTGTATATATAAATATGAAAGAGACTATGTATGTTACCTCATCAGTCATCACATTAAATCAATCATTTTTTGTATGATGTCAGATCTTGGTTGCAGGCAGGTTATAGGCATATTACTTTGATTATCAAAAATCTCCATGACGAGATAGTTGATCATCAAAGTGTCCATTGAATTCAAATCAATTATCTTACTTGACAGCAAGGATGTGAAAAGGCGAATAACAATAATGAGAAATATGGGCAAAAGGCTTGCAGCTAGGATTAATACATCAAAGACACAAAAGAGATCTAAGCTCGGAAGTTTGCTACTGTTTGTGGGATATTGTCGACTAACCTTAGTTCAGTATGTGACCAAGGGGATTTTTTGAATGAAAATCATTTCTGTTGTATGGGAGGCCCCCTTAAATATTAATTTAGTTCTGTTTTTAGTATTTGTCGTGGTAGCGGCAACAGAAATACATCTGTGAAAATTTCAACTGTCTAACTATCACGGATCATAAGATACAGCCTGGTGACAGACGGACGGACGGACAGCGAAGTCTTAGTAATAGGGTTCTGTTTTACCCCTGAGTACGGAACCCGAAAAAAGGAATACTGATGAATACAAACATGAAGGATTTGACTTCTGGGATAAAGTAATTTTTCAGACGAGTCAAAATTTAATATATTTGCCTCCGATGGGCGTTCGAAAGTATGGGGACAACCAAATGAATCGTTAAATCCAAAAAACACACGGGAAATAGTAAAGCACAGGGGTGGTGGTGTTATGCTGTGGGGCCATATGTCCATTTTAGGGGTCGGTAACCTAGTCATAACCGATGAGATCATAGCAAAAGAAGTGTACCTTAAAATTTTGCAAGAGAGCTTGATACAAAGTGCTCAAAAAATGGGCATCGCGGAAGATTTTTACTTTCAACAGGACGACGGTTCCAAGTATGTCGCTCACATTGTGAAGATGGGGTTGATAATAGAGTCCTTTTGGTATCATTTTCAAAAGCGCTTGCGAAAACATGTGATAACATCAAAGACTCAGTTACAAGCTTTACTTCAAGCGTAATGGCAAACAATTTCAAATGAATATTTGCAAAAGCTGAAACGTTTTATACCAAACCGCTTAAAAGAAGTTATACGACTCAAAGGTATGTAACAAAATGTTAGGTAAGTCTGATCACTGCAAAATTAAGGTATAACCTCAGACTAATCTTACTTTTCTCTAAGGGTATCAACACTTTTGCTGTGCTCAATTCGTGTGCTGCGGAACATTTTTATTTTAAATTTTTTTTTTACGAATGAAATATCTTTACCTTTTATGTTGCAACTAAGTCATTACTAATAAACATGTTATTTAAAAAAGAAACAGATCTGTCGGAAACCATTATTAATGTATTTTCCGTACACGATAACAAGACATGTTGGGGTATCCAGACTTACCCCACACACTGTATATGTATGTCTCCAGCGAGGATTCGGCGTGAATTCGTTTCTGTGCTTAAACTCATATAAATTAATTGTAAAATCAGAAAACATAATATATGTATGTATGAGCTCGATGGTGCAAATAGATTTGCACCATGACTAATATACATATATTTACGGTATCCCAAAGAGCACACTAACCAAATTGGACTGTTGAGGAGAGCAGATGGCACTTACGCGGAGAATGGTACAGAAGTACTAAACATTTTAACCAGTACGCACTTCCCAGACTCCAACATCATTCCCTCTAATCTCTCTAACATACCTACGCAGATCAGGGCAACTAGACCCAACAGGGAGGTCTGGAAGAGAGCACGAAAAATTTTCCACGAGGGAAGCATAAAATGGGCCATTAATTCTTTTGACCCGTACAAATCTCCGGGGGAGGATAGCATCTCCCCAGCCCTCCTTCAGAAAGGAAGTGCGCAAATTAGCCCCATGCTTATCAACATCATTAGAACTAGCTGTGCATGGGGATACATACCAACGAGCTGGACAGAGGTAAAAGTAAGATTCATTCCCAAAGTAGGCCGTAGACCCACAGACCTGCCTAAGTCCTACAGACCGATAAGCCTTACCTCTTTCTTACTAAAAAGAATGGAAAAAATTCTGGATAGGCATATCAGGGACGGTGCCCTGAAGAGATCACCACTTCACAAAAACCAATATGCCTACCAGCCTGGGAAATCAACCACGCATGCTCTTCAGGAGCTAACAGCTCGGATCAACAAATCTCTGAGCGACAAAGAAATTGCGATAGGTTGCTTTCTCGATATCGAGGGTGCTTTCGACAACAGCATGTGGATAGCACCACATGCAATTGGATCCAACAAATGCTTAGCAATAGGAAAATAAACACCTCACTAGGCAATGATAAAATCAGTGTAAATGCCGCGAAAGGATGCCCCCAAGGTAGAATTCTCTCACCTCTCCTGTGGTCCATCGTAGTAAATGAACTGATTAACATACTCAGCAACAATGGTTTCTATGTCCAAGGCTATGCTGACGACATAGTGATCCTGGTTAGAGGCAAATTCGAAAACACAGTCTCGGAACTCCTCCAACGGGCACTAAACCTTGTTGCAAACTGGTGCATAAAGGTTGCACTAAAGGTCAACCTTGGCAAAAGCACTAGTCGCCTTCACCAAAAGGAGGATTAGGCACAAACTTACCAAACCTACCCTCTTTGGTGAAGCGATAGAGTTCTCAAAAGAAGTCAAATATCTAGGGATAACTCTTGACGAAAGGCTTACTTGGAACTCTCACATTACAAAGAGAAAGCCAGGATCTCATTATGGACCAGCAAAAGTCTCACTGGCAAAAATTGGGGCACAAGCCCCAAAACGTCCCGCTGGCTATATACAGCAATCACCAGACCAATTTTCACACATGCTGCGCCTGTCTGGTGGCCCAAAGCAAAACAAGTATCAGTACAAGCCAAGCTCAACAAACTGCAAAGACTAGCTTGCATCTGTATCACCGGGGCCATCAGAAAAACTCCCACAGCAGCACTAGAAGTCATCACAGACCTGCCACCTCTTCATCTCCAACTGAAGAAAGAAGCAATGGTCTTCGCCCATACACTGATCTTGGAGGATGACTCTAACCATAGGCTCTTTCACCCTGATATCCTTACCTAAATAAACAGGCATGAAATCCTAAAGATATCTCTCACAGACAACTGTCTCCCAAGATACAACTTCAGCCAAAACTACAAGGTCACATTCCCCAACCGACAAAACTGGCAACAGGATAGACCCTTCTTCAATCGTGGATCCTACGTGTGGTACACAGATGGCTCCAAAACGAACGAAGGCGTTGGGGCTGGAGTATACGGAGCAAATACAGGCACATGCATTTACGTCAACATGGACAGATATAACTCCGTTTTTCAAGCAGAGATATTTGCTTGAACTAGAACTCTGCCTCAGAGAAAAACATGTACATGAAGGGCAAGGCTGCACTTCTGGCCCTAAAGAGCTATGAAATCACCTCCAAACTGGTATGGGACTGCCTATAGCTACTTCACCAGCTGGCCAGCACAAACAGAGTTCATCTCATTTGGATACCTGGACACAGCGGCCATACAGGCAACGAAAAGACGGACCTACTAGCAAGGAAAGGCTCTGCATCATCATTTATGATGCCACAGCCTTTCTGCGGCATACCCATCAGCACCATCAAATGCTAAATAAACAATTGGTTAAGGAACACGACGGATCACTACTGGTTACAAACGAAAGGTAGCAGGCAAGTCAATGTGTTCATCCCAACTACACCTCTCAGTAGAACGAAAAACCTCCTCATGCTTTCGAGGGGTCAGGTTTCCTTACTGGACACTGCCCAGTCAACAAACACCTCAAAACGATGGGCATCATACAAGATGACAATTGGAGAATGTGTTATGAAGACGAAGAAACAGCAGAGCACATACTATGCCACTGTAACTGCCTTGTCAGTGCACGTCATCGTCACTTAGGCAAGTATTATCTTGAAGCAGAAGATATCGCTGCTAGCTCATTCAAAAGCATACTAAGTTCTATCACGAACTCAGGATTTTTGAGTGAACTGTAAGTTGGGGACATCACAATAGGCCCAACACATCATCATCATCATCATTCTTTGTGCTGACTCGGACTCAAAACGTTGTTCGCGTTTTTGGACCACTTCCTGACATTTTAGAGAAATTAAATTGTTTACGCTATAAGTTGACCAATTAAGTCGGGTCATGACGAAGTCGGAATTTCGAATTTCGATTTAGTTTAATTGTAAAAAATTAAAAACCAAATGAAAACTAGAAAAAATTAAAATATTCGAAAATAAATTTCTGCGCGTAATTTTTCAATTTGAACAGAAATTCAATTTTTGATGCTTTTCGCCCCCAAGTCACGTCATTTTTCTTAAAGAATTTGGCATTAGTGAATACGGCCATATTCATCATCAAAACTGAATATACGTGAAGCAATACTACTGATTCTGGAGTACAATGGACCAGTGATTGCGTCTGAGTGCTCCAGCGGATAGCATAAGCCTTCAACAAACAAAAAAAAAAAAAAAACAAATACTACTGATAAAAATAGAAAATAATAAGAAATCGGTATAAAAAAAGAAGATAACAAAAAACAACAATAAATCTCGTATATCAACTGAAGTCTACAAAAAAAAAAAAAACAGTTTGAGGCAATATGCCACTTCCTCCTAAACGATCCCGGAACTTAGCACAATCGACCAGACCCGCAGCCAGAACGAGGAACGTTTGCCAAAACATTATCGACGACCCTCTTCGAAACTCAAACATAGAAACAACACATTTTGGAGACACTGAATTTATCCGAACATTCACACAGAATGTCGACAAGCACATGTTCAGACTCTGCGACCACTGCTCACGGCTACAACTCAGCCACCATGAAGTCACCTGCCATTACTGCACTAAAAACCCTGTCAAGTACACTGCTCAAAACAATATGGATCCAGGAGATGTTCCAGAGGTTATGAAAACATTGTCAGTCGTCGAGCAGATGTTGGTAGCACGGATTCAACTCGTTCTCAGAGTCTATCAGCTCCGCAGTCAAGGTGTCAATGGTCAATTGCGTTACAAAGGAAACGTGCTGAACGTCGAGCAAGATCTCCAACTGATTGCAAACAAGTTGCCTAGAGTTCCTACTACAGTCAAAATCTTGCTGGTTAGGAAGCAGGGAGCCCAAGGTTACAAAGACTTCGGGTCAGACGACAGGTGGTACACGATGTTGTGGTGTTTCTAAAGCAACAGAATCGCTTCTATGCGGACCTGCAAGTCAATATGTCCACCTTGGCGGCACTACCAGAAGACGGAAGCGTTCAAGGACAACTTAGACATGTCGACGGAAGTGTTGCCAACGACTCAATGCCCGATGCGCTTCCCGTGTCAAGTGGTACGAGACAAACCCAGGTTGTTCGTGATGTAATCGATTGGCCCGCAGCGTCAACAAATCCGGTCAACGAATTCACGACTGCTGGATACATCGTCGAAGCTTTTCCTCATCTGTTCCCTTCTGGTGCTGCTGACTTCGATGATGATACACGTTCGTGAGAAAATAAACCCACATTTCAGGAATGGGCTCGGTATTTGATGAGTTACCGTGACATGAGATTTGCGCAAGACCCGAGGTTTCCATTCTTTTGCCTCAACACAATGCAAGGCCGCGACGCAATTAGCAAAGGCTTAATCTACGCCAACATGACAAATTTCAATGGATCACCAGAGTATCTACAACAACAAGCCAGAGAGAATCCAGCGCTGATGAACCGTTTTCTCTACTTTGCTTCAAATATCAGAGGCACAATGTCTTACTGGTATCAGAAGCGTTTGGAACTTAAAAGTATGGTCAGCCAACTTGATGTTCCAACATTTTTCTTGACGTTAAGCGCGTCAGATCTCTGGTGGCCGTGCCTAACGAAACATTTTGAATACGATCCAACAGGGAAGTCTGAAGCTCAGATTGCAAGGGACATGCAAAAACTGCAAAAAACTCGTCAGTTGCAGACAGTTACTTTGGCAAGAGAGTGGAACTGTTTGTGGAAGTATTGGAAAAGAAGTGTCCGATCATAGAATATTGGTACCGTTTCGAGTATCAACATAGAGGAAGCCCACATGTTCATGTTCATTCCTATAAGGAGCAGTCAATGGCACGAGTAAGCAATTTCCGTTATCGCTGTCTTACGGCATTAATATTCACAGGTCGCAAGGAATTACATTGCACAAAGCAGTTGTGGACTTAGGGATAAGTCAATTTAGTGTCGGGCCAAGTTGCAACGTAGGCCAAGTTGCGTGTTCGAGGGTCAAGAAAATTAATGGAATCCTCTTCAATCCAAGTTTTCCATCCGAAAGGTTGTTGGAAATCAACTCCAAACCAGCGTTCTTACTAAAGCGGACTGAACTCGAAAGACTAAATAGTATGCAATAGATGCGTGTGAAAAAAAAATTCAAATAAAATGATTTTCTACAAATATAACAGTTATACGTTTTATTTCATCAGAATCGCAGCAATAATCTATGAATCAATTGCACAATTTTCATACTTTATCGCCAAAAGTTGTCACACCATTTTAGTTCGTGAAGTTAGAGGTTCGCTTTGTTTTTGGGGAATTTAATCCCGCCTAGTATTTTATGAAATGGCCGTGGTCGTGGTGCAGGGTTAACATCATCGACCGCCGAGCGGAAAGTCTATAGTTCAAATTCGCTTCATAGCTAAGAAAAAGTAATTCCTATACGGACAAAAAGTATGGAACGCAGTTGTAAATGGAAAGTGACCAGACGTACTGCTGCAGGCATAATACTCACAGTATATGGTCAACTGAGATTCATCCTCTGCATATGCAATATTAAAATGCTTGAACGAATTACTACGGACTATAACCAAGGCGGAATTTGGTCGGCTCTCGTCCACCCTTGAGAGTTATCAAACATCAGCGACCCAAGCCACTGCGTTACAGCCCATGAAGGACCAGAGCCAAGCTTCTCTCAATCACCCATGTTGTGTGTGATTTATTTTTCACACAGGTGAAAGGGACCTACAGATTAATGCCGCTTCCGAACGGCGTGAGTCGAGAAGCTTTTTCATGGCAAGTTTACTACGCGGGATTTTGCCGGTACCCCGCCGAGGAGGAACGTCGCGAAATAAACATTCGATGG
This sequence comes from Eumerus sabulonum, assembly GCA_951905685.1. Taxonomy (NCBI): domain Eukaryota; kingdom Metazoa; phylum Arthropoda; class Insecta; order Diptera; family Syrphidae; genus Eumerus; species Eumerus sabulonum. The sequence continues at coordinate 40,229,470 of OX645063.1, forward strand.
CGTTGGTGTTATCGGGATCCGAACACGCTCATCGTGCGCCAGAGTCCAACACACTAACCACTGCGCCACGACGCCCTCCTATAACACATCATAAGAGAATATTTAAAAAAAAGCTCTTGAACCTGCGCGAGTTTCTAGAAAAAAAAAAATCAAAACTATTTCAGCATACTGGAATCTAGAACTGTAATACAAATTAAAAATCCAAAAACAAACTCAATGCTCAAGGTTACTTCCTCGAATTAGATAATATTCTGAATATTTCGTTTTCTTTTATAGTTCGCACAGGTTCACAACCTGCACGGAGAGCAGATGGTTTGGGTCGTAGATGTTCGTTCACTATTCTCCAGGGGTTGTTGTCCTAGATAGGAGGAGAGGAACTTGACTGAATGTTCACGTTGGTTGTAGTTCCCAGCAAATGTTCCATTTATTATTATTGTTGTACAATTTTTCCGTATAGGAGTTGCATTTCATTGGCTGTGGACATATGTACTTTGAACTACAGACCTCGCCCTCGACAGTTACAGTCGGTGCTGTTTCGGCCATTTCATAAAATACTGGGCGGGAATAAATTCCCCACAAAAAAGCGAACCTCTAACTTCACGAACTAAAATGGTGTGACCATCAACCGTATCTATGTATATTAACATGATTTCTTTACACAGATATAACTTAACATCATTTTCAAATTGGACTGTAAATAGCATTTTTCATAAACTTTTTCGCCAGTTCAGAGTGCATGCGACCTTAATTCGTATGTATGGCACCTTTCAACGTGGTTTTCCAACAGTTTAATTTCTCAATTTTTGCAGTAGATATCTTATGAGCTTTTTTTATAAACTTGAATATCGTATGATCACAAATCTTCGTTTCGATTAATCCATAAGCAAATTTATTCGAAGTTAAGTAAAGTTTACGGGGACTCTGCTCCTGCGATGTCAACTGGTAAAAAGTGGATAGCTGAATTTAAACGTAGTCGCACATCACTCGAAGGTGACCCATGTGAGAAGCGGTAAAAAACCCCAACCACCAAGAAAGAAAAAAGTGCATGATATCGTGTTGGACGATAGGCGATTGTTGGTAAGTGTGATAGCTGAGGCTGAGGGGATATCGAAAAAACCGGTACGAAACATCTTGCATAAAGAGATAGGAATGCGAATGCTCTACGCAAGATGGGCGTCGCATTTGCTGAATGCCGACCAAAAGTAGTGCAAACGATTTTGGCAGCAATCTTTGGATCGATTAATGGTGCCGATTTCTTGCCATGGATAAGGCATGCGCCCATCTCTACACATCGAAAACGAAACAGCAGTCCAAACAGTAGGTGGAAGTTCGTGGTTCAACGCCAAAGAAAGCGAAGCAGATCACATCTACCCGGAAGATCATAGCCAGCAGGTTTTGTGATGCGAAAGGGATCTTGTTAATTAATTGCCTTGTAATCAGGTAAAACCTTGCAAAACAGTTGCAGGCGAATGAATGAAACGATCATCTTTTACCTGTACGTAAGGTTACATTCAAAAGGGAAAAACGAGGCGTATTGTATACATTAAAACAGGGATTCCCAAAGTGTGCGCCGCGGCGCCCTGGTGCGCCGTAGAAAGTAAAGAGGGGTGCCACGTCGTGAGTTGGGTAGAATAGAAGATAATAATTATATTAAAAATAAAGTAATACGTATTTCTTGCATATTATATCTCATATCTTTATACACATTTCATTTTAATTTCACAAAAATACAAATTTATTTAAGCTTCGCGCTACTTGTAACTTAACTTCCAAAGCTTTAAGAATTCCGTTTGCAATCTCATATTTGTGTGAAGCTAGATTTTCAGCTGTAATCAAGAGCAAATATTGCTCAAGGATCAATGTGGAGCAAGTCATAAGAGTGGCAGTGTCAGGCCTTATTCCCCGCTTTGAAAAACTGTATGGAGATCACCAGGCTCACCCGTCGCATTTATTTGACTGAGTAGACTGTAGGTATATTGTTTTTGTTTTTCTTAAGTCTCTCTTCTTGCTTTCTGTTCCAACTCTGAAATGTTATAAATATGTATACATAATAAAAAACTCAGTTTCATATTGTAGATATTTCAATTTTTGTGGTTATATGTATGTATCTTTTCCAAACAGCCAGGTTAGGGCGTCGTCGTGACAAAATATTAAACTTGTAAGTGCGCTGCGAGCTGAAAAAGATTGGGAACCACTGCATTAAAACCAGGCTCGTTCTTTTTATTTTTTATAGAGACATTCCACAGTTTCTTCTCATCTTACCTTCTTCATTATTAGTTTTATGGTCTTAGAGTATTCGTTTAACTTTTTGATCTAACTACCAACACCCAGTCATAAGATAGCATATTTCTATATTTCCTCTCAAATGTAGTAGGGGACTTACTGCCAACAGGTCTTAATAAAAAGTCCACTAACCTGATTGCGTTTTCAGATACATACATATGTATATATGTATGTACATACATATTACTTACTTACTTAGATGGCGCTACAGTTCGGGGTGAACCAAGGCCTCAACCAACAAGCCTCTCCAGCCGGCACGGTCTTTGGCCAGCTGTTTCCAACGCCGCACGCCCAGTTCGTTGAGGTCCCCTTCCACCTGCATGCGCCACCGTTGATGCAGTCGTCCTCTGCCGCGCTTTCCTTCCTGGGTGGATTCGAAAACTCTTTGGGTCGGAGCTGTATTTTCTATGCGCTCTACATGGCCTAGCCACCTTAGACGCTATATCCGTAGACGTCGTACCAGGCCAATGTCGCTGCACAACTCGTTTGAAAAAACAGGACCGTAGATAGTGCGCAGAATTTTCCCCTCGAAACGACCAAGGGCATCTTCATCCGCTTTTGCTAAGGTCCAAGCCTCTGCGCCGTAAAGGAGGACTGGGATGATTATGGTTTTATATAGGGTCACCTTGGTTTTCCGAGAGAGGGCTCTACTTCTCAATTGCCTCTTGAGCCCAAAGAAACAGCCGTTGGCAAGAGTGATTCTGCGTTTTATCTCAGCGCTGGTGTTGTTGTCGCTGGTCAATACGTCGGTGTTCTCCGTCTCTTTTAAATGAAAGCAGATATTATATGGTTTTACCCTCATTAACCTTGAGACCCATCTTGGCCGCTTTTACTTCAATGCTTGCTGTGTCTGTCCAATCGCGTCAATTTCGTCGGCGTACGCAAGCAATTGCGTAGACTTGAAATAAATCGTACCTCTTGTGTTGGTCAGTGACCCTTGCACGATCTTTTCAAGCACGATGTTGAAAAAGCTGCATGACAGCGCGTCACCTTACTTAAATCCTTTTTTAACATCAAAGGGCTCGGTTTGTTCATTACCGACCATAATGGAGCAGCGAGAATTCTCCATTGTCATCCTGCACAGTCGGACGAGTTTGGCAGGGATGTTAAAACTAGACATGGCTTTGTATAGCTCGTCTCTATACACGCTGTCATATGCAGCCTCGAAATCGACGAAGAGGTGGTGAGTGTCGATTTAGTATTCCTGGGTCTTCTCCAAGATCTGCCGTGGCGTAAATATTTCGTCTATTGTGGATTCACCTGGCCTGAAACTGCACTGATAAGAACCGATCGTTGTATCCACAAACGGTTTCAGGCGTTCACACAATACGGCAGAAAATATCTTATATGCGATGTTAAGGAGACTTATTCCCCTATAGTTGGCGCAGTTATAGGGGTCTCCTTTCTTATGGACCAGGCAAACGAAGCTGAGATTCCATTCGTCGGGCATGCTTTCCTCCGACCATACCTTGCAAATGAGATGGTGCATGCACCTTACTAGCTCATCTCCAGCCGTCTTAAGAAGCTCAGAAGACAGGCCATCTGCGCCCGCGGTTTTAGTAGACTTAAGTCTTGGTATTGCTATTTTGACTTCGTCTAGATCGGGTGGACTGAATTCTGTTTCATTGTCGTTCATTACGAATGGCTCGTTTTGCATGACAGCGGTATCTTGTCTATCATCGCAGTTATAGCTTTGTAGCCATAGCATGTTCGTTTTACCTTATTGTAAAACTTACGGGCGTCGTTCCTGCGGAAGCATCTCTCCATCTCCCCGATCTCACGCTTTCCGTGCTCTCTCTTCTTTCTTCTGAAAAGCGTGTGTTCCTCTCTTCTCTTCTGCTCATAGATTTCGCGAGCAGCTCTCGTCCGTCGTTGCAGCATGGCTTTATATGGCTCTTGTTTTGCTACATGGGTTTGTTCGCATTCATCGATCCAGGGGTTTCTAGGTGGTGGCGGTTTGAAACCCAGCACCTCTGAGGCAGCGTCTCTGACGGCGCTCTGGCAATGCGCCCATTCCTGCTCTATTGTTTGTGCTGCTATGGGCGGATTTTGAGAGAGCTTGGAAGAGACACGATCGGCAAAGATTGTGGCAGTCTCTTGCGATTGTAGCTTTCCGACGTCAAACTTACGTAGTCCTACTCGACTCCTAAGCATTCTTGATATCCTCATTCGTACCTTGGCTACAACAAGGTAGTGGTCCGAGTCGATGTTGGCCCCTCGGAAGGTTCGTACGTCGAGAATACAGGAGGAGTGTCTGGCGTCGATCGCAATGTGGTCAATCTGGTTGGTGGTCGATTGATCAAACGACCGCCAGGTACCCTTGTGGATGTTGAGATAGGGGAATCGCGGAGGTTACGCCCCGTTAGGAAATCGATTAGCCTAAGTCCGTTGTCGGATGGGGTATTATGGAGGCTATGGTTTCCTTTAATCGAGTCAAATATGTCCTCTTTGCCTAGTTTTGTATCAAAATCTCTTAGGACTATTTTTGTGTCGTAGCTAGGGCATTGGGCATATGTTCTGTCTAGGAGATCGTATAATTCTTCTTTGAGTCGATCGTCCTTTTCTTCCGTCGCCCCAACGGGCTCACGCCCCGTGAGCGCATATTAAGGTAATGTTTCCAAATTTAGCTTTGATGCGGATTGTTATGAAGCGTTTGCTTATATCTCGGAAGCTTAAGACTTTTTGTCGGAGTCTTCCTCGAATAACGAATCCACACCCGACTAGGCGCTGTTTGTTCTCCTTGTAGCAGTTCCCGTAGTAGATGTCGCAGTTTTTCATCCATCTTTTGCTTGGTCCATCCCATCGCACTTCTTGGAGTGCGGTTATATCTGCTTTATAGCAGTTTAGGGTTTGCTCCAATTGATCGCCGGCACCCGGTCTGTTAAGGGACCTCACATTCCAGGTGCAGACTCTCAAGTCCGTTAGTCGTTTGCAGGGGTCGTCAGCATTGTATCCGTCCGTATCCGAGGCTTGTTGTCGTTTCGGAACAAGTAGGTTTTTACCTGATAGGGATGTTACCCCTAAGCACAACTCCCAACCTGGAGGGCCAGGTTCCTCTTTCGCCAGGAACAAGGGGTTGGGTCGCTGCACACATTGGTTCACTACCTGTCGGGTGCCAGGGTAGCTATCCATACATATATGTACATATATAAAATTGATACCGGTGATGAATAAATAACAATAGATAACAAGGTGTGCGATAAACTGCTGATGTTGATTTCCCAGTAAGCTCGCAGTCATTCTTCGATTTATGAGGCACCTATCAAACCACGTCAGACCTAGAATTATACTGATAAGAAAATACACAAGTTTTACAACAGTTATATTTTCATATGTACATAGATATGTATGCGATTAAAAATTTGATTCAGATATCTTATATCAGACCTACATATGTACATAGATAGCTCTTTGGCTTTGCTCGCGCAAGGACGTCAAGACTTCTGCGAACTCGATCGGTTGATCAAGGTGTATGGAAATAAAATTCGGTCATCACTGCTGACTCACCTTAGCACGTGCGCATATGCAAAGTCATACAACCAAAATTGAATAAATGTACATACACATGCCTACGACTAAAAGGTTTGGATACATAGCAAATACGGTACAAAGTAAATTTGATCTCGCCAATCATCGGTTTCGAATAATCTATTAGCCATATTGCCACGAAAAACTCACTTGCACTGAACTGTGTATTGATTTTGCTCATTTTTCCATACTTTCGTCAGTGTTTAGCGCTAAAGCAATAGCAAATAATAAGTCACAGCGAAACAGCATTAATATTTATGCAATTTCGCCCCGATAGCCTGAGTAGTGATGTCAGAGTCAATAAGAAAAAATTGTCGAACTGACATTACAGTTCAGAAGTGTAATTTTCTGTGTAATTACACCAAAAAAAATTGGACATATGGCTATGTACATATGTACATATGTGTCTATGTTAATAGTGATTGGGAGCACGAAACGAAAACATACATACATATTATATCTCAACAGCTGAAATGATAGTATAAATGGGTCTAGGTTTAGTACCACATTTTTATTCCAATACAGTTTTTTATAGATTAGAGACGTTAATATTTAGGTCAAACTTCACATTATGTTTGGGGTTATTGGGTTGGGGTTACACATATGTATACCCAAGATGATCAGACATTCATATGCGTCTTTCTGCTGTCGTTGTCTATGATTCCTTTCTTCAATGTTTTAAAGAATGTTCATAATAATTTGTACTTCATTATTCCTTTATTTATAGGCCTTCTCTTATTTATATACTTTTCACAATTCGATTGCTTTACACACATGCATATGTAGCCACCCTATTTTATGATATTTTCAACTTAGTCAATTACTTACTTGCTTACTTATCAGGCCAGCGATTAATGTAGGTTCTGAGCCTGAGCTATAGCTGCCTTCCATCCTTGACGGTCCCGGGCACGCTGCTTCCAGTTGTCAAGACCAAGATGTCTTACATCCGCGATTACTTGGTCTTTATACCGGAGGTTCGGTCTTCCTCTTCTTCTCGAACCAGGAGGCTCGGAGTCGAAGACCCTCTTAGCTGGAGCGTTGATGTCCATGCGCTCAATGTGGCCGAGCCAGTGTAGTCGACGGATCCTTGCCTTCCGGACTACATCCACATCTTGGTACAGCTCGTAGAGTTCGCGGTTGTGTCTTCTTCTCCATTCACCTTCCTCATAGACAGGACCAAATATCCGGCGCAGAATTTTTCATTCCAAAGAACCAAAAATCAGCTCCGCTGTCCAGCTTATCGTCCAGCTTTCGGCTCCGTATAGCAAGACTGGCAGAATGAGCGTTTTGTAAAGCATAAATTTGGTCTTTCGAGTGAGGAGTTTTGACCCCAGTTGTTTGGACAAGCCGAAGTAGCAGCGGTTGCCAAGGGCGATTCTATGCCGGATCTCCACTGTGGTGTCATTTGTGGAATTTACGTTTGCCCCGAGGTAAACAATCTCCTTAACTATCTCGCATCTCCTTGCTGAAATCCGGTTCATGTTTCGAATGGTTCCGAGGTCCTAGAACCGAGTTGCACGGGGCATCGCGTGGTTTTTGGCGTGGCGTGACACAACTGGATCAGTCTTACCGGGATCCCGAATTCGGACGCAAGAAACAGTTCTTCACGATAAATGCTGTCGTATGTGGCTTTGAAATCGATGAAAAGATGGTGTCTATCGATTCGAAACTCGTTGGTCTTTTCCAGGATTTGTCAAAGTGTGAAAATTTGGTCTATAGTTGATTTGCCGGGCCGGTAGCCGCACTGGTAGCTGCCGATTAGTGCGGTGCAAAATGGTTTTAGACGTTCATACAATGCGCTGGACAGGATCTTGTAGTGTCAATTAAGTGTTAATCAAATACACTTATATTTCTAAAATGAATTTGCATCCACCGTGAACCACGAATTTACCACTGCCCAAAAGTTATTTGAAGACCCCCAAGTTTAGTCGTTAAGATATCTTTTTGTTTTTTTTTTTTTAAATTTCACTCTTGGTAGTTGGCAATGGACAGTAAGCCTACTTCATTTATAACTTACCGTTGCATAAGTGATTGAGAAAAACTGGCCTTCAATCTACTTATTAGACTGTATTTTATTTTATAGTTTCAATTTTACAAATTTATTGTACTATACGGTAGGTCTACTTTTATTTCCGTACAAAATTGCTGTAGCAGTATTGTATGTATGTTGGCGTTACAGCCCATGAAGGAGCAGAGCCGAGCTTCTCTCAATCACCCATGTTGTGTGTGATTTAATTTTCCCATAGGTGAAAGGGACCTACAGTTTTATTGCCGGTTCCGAACGGCGAATTTCGAGAAGCTTTTCATGACAATTTTACTACAGGGGGTTTTGTCAGAACCCCGCTGAGGAGAAACGCCGTGAAAACACGTTCGATGACATGGCTGTGTCGGGATTCGATCCCGTGTTATCGGCGTCAGAGGCCAACACACTACCCACTGCGCCACGGTGCTCTCTGTAGCAGTATTACTGGATTTTAATGAAAAAATGTTGTACACCCATCAGTACAGTAAAAGAGTACAAATGCAAATGTATTCTCCTAGACTTTGCTATTGACATAGTAATACCATAAAGTGATTTTAGTGCACAATTATGAAACTTAAGTTGCACACTAAATGCATTTGAGTTCATTGAAAGCGTCGTCTCGAAACTATAAGTGAAATTATTCTATTGCCAAAATGGGTAGGGAAATGCAGGGAACTCTGTCTCCCTGACCTCGATGAAGTTAAGATTGCCATATCGTATTTCTAGTCGAATAAAGCTGCTGGCGCAGACGGACTGTCTGCTGAGTTCTTCAAGGCAGCTGGGGATGACCTGGTTGGGAGCATGCACCAGCTCATCTGTAAGATATGGTCCGAGGAAAGCATGCCCGAGGAATGGAGTCTCAGCATTGTATCCACAAGAAAGGAGACCCCTCTGACTGCGCCAACTACAGAGGAATAAGACTACTTAACATCGCCTACAAAATCTTCTCTGCCGTTTTGTGTGAACGCTAGAAGCCTTTTGTAAATAAGGTGATAGGTCATTGAAGAGTCAATTGAAGAGTCCACCATCGACCAAATCTTCACACTACGGCAGATCCTGCAAAAAACCAATGAATTTCAAGTCAACACTCACCACCTATTTGTCGACTTCAAAGCCACATACGACACTGTAATTAGAGACGAGTTCTTCCTCATCTTTGGTGGTGTTACAGCTCATGAAGGAGCAGAGCCAAGCTTCTCTCAATCACCCATGTTATGTGTGATTAATTTTTCACACAGGTTGAAGGGACCTACAGTTTAATGCCAATTCCGAACGGCGTGAGTCGAGAAGCTTTTTCATGGCAAGTATACTACGGGGGGTTTTGCCAGTACCGCGCCGAGGAGAGACGCCTCGAAATAAACATTCGATGGAGTCCAACACTGCGCCACGGCGCCCTCGAGTTATACAACGCTATGTCTACCTTAGACATACCTGCTAAACTCGTCAGACTATGCAGAATGACTTTGGAGAATGCTCGCTGTTCCATCCGAATCGGTGAACACCTTACCGATAATTTTGATGTCAAAAAGGATTTAGGCAGGGCGATACGCTGTCGTGTGATTTCTTCAACATCATAATAGAAATGATTGTGCAAAAATCACTGGCCAATACAAGAGGCACAATCTGTTTCAAATCCTCGCTATAACAAACGTTTCTAGTCTAATGTCTCAACCTGTCGCTGTAAACGAGTTAAGTTCAGACCACAACCCTGTTATGTGTAAAATTCGTTGGTCGGGTCGTGAAAATGTGCAATATAGTTTGGATTTGAAAAGAGCTAACTGGGCAAATTATCGAAGCGGGCTGAATGGACGATTTCGAGAAAACACAAATACAATGAATCTTGATTCAATAAACAGCAACGAGGATGTTGATTTGGCTATTCAGCATTTTTCCGAATCTGTTCTTAACGCCGCAAATAACAACATACCTAAAGTTAGGAAACAAAGTTGTTATTTAGAACTACCTGCTGACATACTTGAACTGATAAGGATAAGAAACATGCATCGAAGGAATTGGCAAAGATATCGAATACAACATATAGGTTTGTTAGTCAAATAATTTAATGAGACTATTCAACTTAGAATTCAAGAATTCCGCAATAGTAAGTGGAACTCTAAACTCCAATCCCTGGATAAGGGTTCGAATCCCTTCTGGAATATTGCTAGAATTATTAAAAACAAACACAAACAAGTTCCTTGTCTTAAAAATGGTCCAGTTGTATACCGCACAGACAAGGAAAAAGCAAATGCATTTGCGGAAAATTTTGCCAAAAATTATACCGTGTCCCAGCATTTAGGAAATACTCATACAATTGCTATTGTTGAAAGTACTTTAAGCAGCTTTAATCTCTCTACTCATGCTACTCCACCAAATGAATTCATCACACAGAGTGATATTATCTATTTTGTTTGTTCGTAAAACGAATGGATTAGACAATATAAAGAATATTTATCTAAGACAACTCCCGAAAAAGGGAATACAATTTCTAACTTTCGCCATAAATTCGTGTTTAAAACTGCAATATTTTCCAGAAGCCTGGAAATTAGCCAAGGTCATAGCAATACCTAAAACAGGTAAGCCGATTGATAGTGCTGAAAGCTACAGACCAATTAGTTTACTAAGTTCGGTGAGCAATATCTACGGGCAAATAATCAAAGAAAAACTTGTTAACATAATTGAAGATAAAAGGCTCTATCCTGCTGAACAATTCGGATTTCCACGTGGCCATGGTACCTCACATCAAGTTTTGAGAGTATGTAACATTATTAAAACTAATAGTGCCATTGGCAAATCTACAGGCATACTTTTACTAGACATTGGAAAAGCCTTCGATTCAGTATGGCATGACGGCCTTATATACAAAATGTTAATTCTTTATTTTCCCTCTTTCTTGTGCAATATTGTTAAAAGCATTGTGTCTAATCGCTGTTTCAGGGTATTTGTCAATAATCATGTTTCCAGTCTCGTGAATTTTTATTGTGGGGTACCACAGGGTTCCGTCCTTGGTCCAATTTTATATAATATATATACGTCCGATATTCCAAAACTACCATTCTGTAATATTGCAATATATGCAGACGATACAGCAATAATATGTTCTCATGAGTTCGGTTGCGTCATTGAATCGAACTTAAGTAATGCAGCATTGTTATTAGAAGAATATTATACTAAATGGAAAATAAAAGTAAACGCCGATAAGATCCAGTCTATGTTTTTTACAAGAAAAAGAAAGTCTTGTTTCTTACCGGTAAACCACTTAAATATCTTAGGTAATGTCATACCATGGCAAATATCCGTCAGATATCTTGGCATACATTTAGACCCAAAACTTACTTTTAAGGAACGTCACACTCAAACCCTAATAGGAAATCACTACTCTCAAATACAAATAAAATAATCATATATAAAACAATATTTCAAGCAATTATTTTATATGGATGTCAAGTTTGGAGTAATTGTGCTAAATGCCACATAGCCAAACTACAAATATGCCAAAATAGGGTATTGAAGTTAATGCTTAATCTACCATGGTTCCATTCCACTTTGGATTTACATAGCAGAGCAAATGTTGAATTGGTCTGCAACAGAGTGCAAAAATTATCCGAATCATTCAGAGCTAGATGCGAAATCTCTGAAAACCACCTAATAAAAGAATTAAGTCGAGACCATTCCACATGATTAAGTTACTCTTGCAATATATTTTTTTATATTTTCACTAATTATTTATTTAAATGTATCTATTTATTTATCTATTTATTTATTTACTTATTTATTTATTTTTATTTGTTTATTTAGTTATTATTTATTGCTTATTGTGTATGCTTTGTCCGTCCAATAACGTCAATGTCATCTGCATAGGCAAGCAATTGTGTAGACTTGAAGTAGATCGACCCTCCTATATTGGCCGCAGAGTCCCGCATGATCTTTCAAGTATGATGTTAGAGAAATCACATGAGAGAACATAGAAGGTCTCGGTTAGTTCACCTCCGAACTTAATGGAGCAGCGAGAGTTCTCCATAGTCATCCTGCACAGTCTGACGTTTTTGTCAGGAATGTTAAAACCTTGTCTCTATAAACACTGTCATACGCGACTTTAAAATCTTCTCCAAGATCTGCCGTAGTGTAAATATTTGGTCTATCGTGGATTTTCCTGGCCTGAAACCACACTGCTAGGAACCTATCAGATTGTCCACGAACAGTTTCAGGTACTTACACAGTACGGCAGAGAGGATCTTGTACGGGATGTTCAGGAGGCTTATCCCACTGTAATTGGCGCAGTCATAGGGCTCTCCTTTCTTATGGACCGGGCAAACGATGCTGAGATTGCATTTATTGGGCATGCATTCTTCCGGCCATATCTTGCAGATGAGTTGGTGAATATTCTTGACCAGCTCATCGCCACCTGCTTTATATAGTTCAGCGGAAAGTCCGTCTGCTCAAGCAGCTTTATAAGACTTAAGTTTCGATATCGCTATCTTAATATCGTCTATGTCGGGTGGACGGGATTCTCTTTCTTCTTCGTACATTGTGAGTGGTACGTTCTGCCTGACGGCGGCATTTTGACTATCATCGCCGTTATACAGTCTGCAGAAGTGGTCCTTCCACAATCTCAGCATCGACTGTGACTCCAATATTAGTTGTCCGTGCTCATCCCTGCAGGCTTCTGCTCTGGCTTTATAGCCTTGGCATGCTCGTTTTACTTTTCGGTAAAACTTTCGAACGTCGTTCCTGCAATAGCAGATCTCCCTCGATCTCGTGTTCCTTCATTTTTCACCTCAGAAGCGCATGTACCTCCCTCTTTTTCTGTTTATAAAGCTCGGAGGCAGCTCTCGTCCGTCGATGCAGTGTAGCCATGTATGCGTTATGTTTCTCTACATGGGCCTGTCTGCACTCGTCATCAAAGCAGGGGTTTCTCGAAGGTTGTGCCTTGAAACCGAGTACATCTGAGGCGGCCTCTCTGATGGCGTTCTGAAAACGACTCCATTGCTGTTCTATGGTTTGTGCAGATTGCATCGGGACTTGATAGAGCTTGAGGGAGACTTGATCGGCGAAGTTCCTGGCGGTCTCCTGCGATTGCAGCTTTCCGACGTTAAATGTTGGTGTTCTTACTCGACTCCGTTCCGAGAAATTCGCATCCGTACCTCGGCTGCAAGAAGGTAATGATCCGAGTCGATGTTGGCTCCTCGAAAGGTTCGGACATCTAGGATGCTGGAGGAGTGCCTGCCGTCGATCGCAATATGATCAATTTGGTTGGTTGTCGATTGATCGAAAGACCGCCAGGTCCCCTTATGGATGTTGAGGTGTGGGAATCGTGTACTTGCTACTACCAGGTTATGTCTCGCCATGAAGTCCACTAGCCTTAGTCCATTTTCTGACGTGGTGTTGTGTAGGCTGTGCTTTCCAATGACCCGTTCAAAGATAGCTTCCTTACCCAGCTTCGCATTGAAATCTCCTAGAACGATTTTGGTGTCATAGCTGGGACATTGCGCATACGTTCTGCCTAGGAGATCGTAGAAGTCGTCTTTATGTCGGTCATCTTTCTCCTCTGTGGGGGCGTGGACACATAATAAGCTTATAGTGCCGAGATTGGCCTTGATGCGGATAGTTATGAGGCGTTCACTTACATACTGGAAGCTTAAGACTTTTTTCCTGAGTCTGCCTCGAACAACAAATCCGCATCCGAATAAGCGTTGTTTATTTTCTCTGTAGCAGTTTCCGTAGTATATATCTAAGTTTTTCATCCGCTTTTTGCCTGGCCCATCCCATCGCACTTCTTGGAGCGCGGTAATGACTGCCTTATGGCAGTCTAATGAGTTGACCAGTTGTCCGGCCGCACCTGGTCTGTTGAGGGACCTTACGTTCCAGGTGCATATCCGGAATTCGTTTCATTTTAGACGTTTGCGGGGGTCGCCAACATGTAATCAGTCCGTATCCGAGGCTCTGAGGTATCTCTGAACAAATATTCGTTTTATGCGTTAGGAATGTTAACCCTAAGCGCAACCCCCAACCTGGAGGACCAGGTTCTTATTTACCCAAAGAACAAAGGGCCCGCTGTGCCGTTTCTTATCGGCCTGAGCTCCAAATATGTTGTAGTAGCCAGAAATAAGGTGTTGACTAGGTAGTTCTTCTCGCTCGAATCGTGGGCGCCGCCGTTGACTCCATCTTAGGAATTCTTCCGCCGCCGTCCCGAAGAAGGGACGTTTGTGGTCTCCAACAACCTTACAAAGGGGTCCACCCGATCTACAGTTGAGGTACTAGGCACCCAGGAGCCACCTCGTGAAGGTGAGAGTAGGAGTTGGCAGATAGAGGCTGGAGTATCGGCGCTTGTGGCTTCATATGTTCACAGAGTCTACCCCTTTAGCATATTTTTCTTTTTACAAGTAAGAAGTGTCCTTTACACAACTTAACAGTGAAATTTCTTTCTTTGCGAAGGACACCACATGGAAGAAATTTCTATAATGTTTTAAGGATAATGAGGTCAGGGACAGAAAAAGTAAAACAGAAAAGTGCAGCACGATTTTAGCGCATATACTCTTTTAGCCTTTCCGAATGTAACCTCTTTCTTAATGGTAAATTACAAATATATTACACAGCACTATACATACCTTTTCTGCAGTGGCATAAATCTAGAGAAATATTTAAAATTCAACGCAGATGTTACCAGGCGTAGTTCATAGTAATCAAGCTATCAAATGGACGCTGCCACACCCTTTCCGCTTGTTTTAGCTAATTGATGCCTGGACTGCAGAATTCTATTATGCCAATCCATCACTATTGTAGGGGTATCTAACATTGGCATCGGCAAGTGAATACAACTAAGAATTGACTACTTGTCACGGTCATTCAATATAAGCGGTCTGTGATAGTATTTTGGGTGTGTTCGACTGAAGTTACAAAATTAATTTTAATTAATCAAAGGCAGAAGAGCAAAATAATTTTCAGACCGATTATTAAACGTTAAATTGCAAAGCGCAAAGAAGTTGATCACGTTTAACATGGCAAACGCCAGCTTCGATCTTTGTCCTTGCTCAATCCAAGTTGACACACAGCCTCCACGTGGCCCCCCCTGGATAGCTATCCTGGCACCCGCCAGGTAGTGAACCAATGTGTGCAGCGACCCAATCCCTTGTTCCTGGGGAAAGAGGAACCTGGCCCACCAGGTTGGGGGTTGTGCTTAGGGGTAACATCCCTATCACGTAAAACCTACTTGTTCCGAAACAACAACAAGCCTCGGATACGGACGGATACAAAGCTGACTACCCCTGCAAACGACTAACGGACTTGAGAGTCTGCACCTGGAATGTTAGGTCCCTTAACAGACCTGTTGCAGGCGATCAATTGGAGCAAACCCTCAACTTCTATAAAGCCGATATAACCGCATTCCAAGAAGTGCGATGGGATGGACCAGGTAAAAAACGAATGAAAAACTGCGACATCTACTACGGGAACTGCTATAAGGAGAACAAACAGCGCTTATTCGGGTGTGGATTCGTTATTCGAGGAAGACTACGACAAAAAGTCTTAAGCTTCCGGGATGTAATCAAACGCCTCATACACAATTCACATCAAAGCTAAATTTGGAAACATAAGCTTGATATGCGCTCACGCCCCAACGGAAGAAAAGGACGATCGACTCAAAGACGAATTCTACGATCTCCTAGACAGAACATATGCCCAATCCCCCAGCTACGACACAAAAATAGTCCTAGGGCAAAGAAGACATATTTGAGTCGATCATAGGAAAGTTTCGCCTCCATAACACCCAATTCGACAACGGACTAAGGCTAATCGATTTCCAAGCGGGGTGTAACCTCCAGAAGGGTACCTGGCGGTCTTTTGATCAATCGACCACCAACCAGATTGATCACGTTGCGATCGACGCCAGAAACTCCTCCTGTATTCTCGACGTACGAACCTTCCGAGGTGCCAACATCGACTCGGACCACTACCTTGTTGTAGCTAAGGTACGAATGAGGATATCAAGAATGCTAAGGAGTCGAGTAGGTCTACGTAAGTTTGACGTCGGAAAGCTAGAATCGCAAGAGACTGCCAGAATCTTTGCTGATTGTTTTTCCTCCAAGCCCTCTCAAAATCCGCCCACAGCAGCACAAACAATAGAGCAGGAATGGGCGCATTGCCAGAGCGCCGTCATAGACGCTGCCTCAGAGGGGCTGGGTTTCAAACCGCCACCACCTAGAAACCCCTGGTTCGATGAACAATGCGAACAAGCCCATGTAGCAAAACAAGAGGCATATAAAGCCATGCTGCAACGACGGACGAGAGCTGCTCGCGAATTCTATGAGCGGAAGAGAAGAGAAGAACACACGCTTTTGAGAAGGAAGAAGAGACAGCACGGAAAGCGTGAGATCGAGGAGATGGAGAGATGCTTCCGCAGGAATGACCCGTAAGCTTTACAATAAGGTAAAACGAACATGCCATGGCTACAAAGCGGCAGCCTGCAGGGATGAAAATGAAGAACTGTTAGTAGGGTCGCAATCGATGCTGAGGATTTGGAAAGACCACTTCTGCAGACTGTATATCGGCGATGATAGACAAGATACCGCTACAGGTAGAACGAGCCATTCGTAATGGACGACGGTGTAACAGAATTCAGTCCATGCACCATCTCATTTCCAAGTTATGGTCAGAGGAAAGCATGCCTGAGACATTCGTAATGGACGACGATGTAGGAGAATTCCATCCACCCGACCTATACGAAATCAAAACAGCGATAAGTCTAAGTCTAATAATGCCGCGGGCGCAGACGGCCTGTCTGCTGAGCTTCTTAAGGCCGCTGGAGATGAGCTAGTAAAGTTCATGCACCATCTCATTTGCAAGGTATGGTCGGAGGAAAGCATGCCCGACGAATGGAATCTCAGCTTCGTTTGCCCGGCCATAAGAAAGGAGACTTCTATAACTGCGCCAACTATAGGGGAATAAGTCTTCTTAACATCGCATATAAGATCTTGTCTGCCGTATTGTGTGAACGCCTGAAACCGTTTGTGGATACAACGTTCGGTTCTTATCAGTGTGGTTTCAGGCCATGTAAATCCACAATAGACCAAATATTTACGCTACGGCAGATCTTGGTGAAAACCCAGGAATACCAAATCGACACTCACCACCTCTTCGTTGATTTCAAGGCTCTATATGGCAACGTGTATAGAGATGACCTATACAAAGCCATGTCTAGTTTTAACATCCCTGCCAAACTCGTTCGACTATGCAGGATGACAATGGAGAATTCTCGCTGATCCAATATGGTCGGTAATGAGCAAACCGAGCTCTTTGATGTTAAAGAAGGATTTAAGTGAGGTGACGCGCTGTCATGCTACTTTTTCAACATCGTGCTTGAAAAGATCGTGCAAGAGTCACTGTCCAACACAAGAGGTACGATTTATTTCAAGTCAACGTAATTGCTTGCGTGCGCCGACGACATTGACGTGATTGGACGGAGACAGCGAGACATCAATAAGGCCTTTGTAAGCATTGAGGTAGAAGCGGTTAAGATGGGTCTCAAGGTTAATGAGGGTAAAACCAAATATCTGCTTTCATCTAAAAGAGACGAACAACACCGACGTATTGGCCAGAACGTAACCATGGGCGTATATAACTTTGAAGTGGTCAAGGAATTCGTCTACCTTGGCTCACTGATGACCAGCGACAACAACACCAGCGCTGTTATACATATATGACGCAGAATCACTCTGGCCAACCGCTGTTTCTTTGGGCTCAAGAGGCAATTGAGAAGTAGAGCCCTCTCTCGGAAAACCAAGGTGACACTATATAAGACCTTGATCATCCCAGTTCTCCTTTACGGCGCAGAGGCTTGGACTTTAACAAAAGCGAATAGTCGTTTCGGGAGGAAAATTCTGCGCACTATCTACGGTCCCGTTGTCCAAACGGTGAATGGAGGAGAAGATATAACGAAGAACTGTACGGGTTGTACAGCGGCATCGGCCTGGTACGACGTCTACGAATACACCGTCTAAGGTGGCTAGGCCATGTAGACCGCATGGAAAATACAGCTCCAACCCGAAGAGTCTTCGAGTCCAACCCGGAAGGAAGGCGCGGCAGAGGACGGCCGCATCAACGGTGGCGCACGCAGGTGGAAGGGGACCTTAACCAACTGGGCGTGCGGCGCTGGAAACAGCTGGCCAAAGACCGTGCCAGCTGGAGACGCTTGTTGGTTGAGGCTGAGGCTGTTGAGACTGTAGCGCCACCTAAAAGGGCCCACAGACCTCACACTTGTGTGCACACATGTGTATTGACACCGGTGTGTGATTCCGCCACACACGTCACACCGATAGAGACATCGAAATCAAAAATTAAAGACTTTTGATCTTTACTCGCTCCGTGTCTGACACCGAAAATGGTGTGCACCAGCCCACAGACAGCACACATGTTCGCACACCGACACGTGTGTGCACACAAGTGTGAGGTCTGTGGGCCCTTTAAGTAAGCAAGTAATAAAAAAATTTAACATAAAAATGTCGCCTATAACACCTAGCGGCTGCTATGCTATCTCATATTCCTTTAAATCCCTGTCCTTCTTGGCTTCTATGTTGAACAATTGTCGCACTGGCCGTCGTGGGTTCGTAATTGATATTTGTTGGTGGAGCAAATCAAGCTAGCCTAAGGGCATAACACCAACGGTAGCTAGTGTTTTTGCGAAACCGGCGACTGATTTTCATTTCACTACTCTGCCCGTCAGTGTTGTACATGTTCAAGACCTTTGCTTATTGGTGTTCCCTTCCTCCTTCTCTCTTTACTTTCTGCCGGTACTGTGTCATTGACGTTATAATAAGGTTTAACCTTGAGTGCGTGCTTATTATAAACAATAAACAATCGAGTCAGAAGCAGACTATTGTGAAGGTCGGTATTGGCTTGTTTTCTGTCGGAACTGTCTCGGAACTTAATTGGAGCAATTCATGCATGCAATACGAGTATGGCTTTGGGCAAGAATTTATTCCAAGCGTCTGTACATGTCCTGCCTCAAGATCGCTCCTACACTCGTTTTAACGTTTGGTGTTAGCTTATATTATTAAATACTTTGAATAGAAAATGATGCGTTATCGGATTTAGGTTTTAAAATAAAGAACGTTTCCGGGATCCCAAGTACTATTTTGGAATCGGAAAAAGTTTAAGCACGGGTTTAGGTGCAGCCTAGATTGCAAAACACTTAAATACTGAATGGCCGAATTCTGCCATATTCCAGCCCCTGGTCAAACAGATATATCCGTGAAGAAATCAGTATCATCATCCGACAGAAAGAGTGCTGAGTCTAGAAAAAATTAGAGTACTAAGTAGAGTATCAATCAGCGTGCACTACACCAGGGAAGACAAAGTGCACAACAGCGATGTTTTTTTCACAATAACAGTGAAGGTTGGATTGTCGAGAACTTTCTCGATGGCGAAAACCCACTAGCGTTTTCTTGTTAAGTGTACGTTTACTATTCCCACTTAGAGTTTTAAACAAACAATATTGAACGTAATTTCGTAGAATTTTCCCACTAAACATTTTTCATCTTAGAAAGGGGCACACTTTTGTGACAACTTTGCGCAGTTACAACTCTACAAGTTATTATCAGGGTTTCCAGGCGATATTGAACCTATTTTGGAAAGAGATTAGCCTTATTCGGCTATCCTGAGAAGGAAGACACTTTTACCATACATCAAGGGAGGGTAATGTTCGCGAACATCAAACTATTGAAAATTCGTTTCAGTCTAGGAGGCGGTATTAATCCTATCATGTACGTATTAGATTAAAAGCCGTAGCATGTGCTAGGTCCAATCCCGTGCCATTTATATTGCCAGCATCCCTCGTGTGAATTTTTATCAGATGGTCGACTTCTTGTAAGAACATTGCTTCTCTCAACTTGATACTATTTTTCAGTTCTGGTAAAACTAATTTTCATAACAACCTCCATTTGCAGTATGATGGTATTCGATTCTCGTGTCGGTAATCATTCTTCTGCCAGCCGGTTCGTCCGCCAAAGTTGTATTCCTTTCCGGTACCAGCGTTGGTAGGAGTCGAGATAAAATGTGCTGTCATCTCCACCGGTCCGAAGACTGTAAGCCCACTTACCGGAAGATTTATCCTCACCAGCAAGAGGCATAGACGTAGAAATTCACACCACGAAAATACTCTACACTGGGCGGCGACATTAGTCAATTTGCACCTCATCAACACCAGTCTAATTCTTTTATGGTTCTTAGTTGGGCACTCCTTAGTGAGCTGCCAAAAGTCACGACCTCGTTAGTATTGCTTTCGAATATGTGATATATGTATATATCACTAGAAGCTTAAGTTTGTTTACTATTGGTAAATGGCATTGTTAAAATATTGTGACATTATATTACGAAAACATGTAAAAGAGAGTATCGCTCTACTTCAAAAACCAATCGTGTCTAAAAACTAGTGGTGCAATCGCACTCAAAATAAAGCTGATTAATCTCTTTGACAATGTATAAATTCGACGTAGGATCTAGTCTTTTTTTTCACTTTTTTTTTTTTTTTTTTAACTACAATTTCAATGACTAAAAGCAAACTTAATAACATTGGTTTGCATATGCGTTTCTAATCTTTTTATGTCTGCCATCTGTTTAAACAATTAAAACTCGCACATTACGAAAATCGGATCTGGATCTCGTACAGCTGGTAATAAAAAACCAAACTATTTTTCATTGGAAAATTGCCCTGGGTTGCTTTCTTTTGCAGCATTCAATTCAAATTTATTTCGATCCGGAAACAAAAACAAAATTTTGTTTCTTGTTTTAATAAATGATTTATTTCTAAATAGGATGGCTGAAAGGCTCAATAAACATTTATAAATGTTTAAAGGTTATAAAAAAGCAGTGACGCTATCATGCGTACACTGGAAGAATTTTATAATATCATATCGTAAAACCTGAGCGAAAACTGCCTTGCCTTATTTGAGGGGATGCTAAAAAAATGAACCTTAAAGAGATGGACAGATCATCGGTAGATGGAAAGTATACACGCATAACAGGGAGGCGAATATCTTGCGGCACCGTTAGTAAGTCCTATCCCCACCTCCTCGCGGTGCCAGCTGGAGATTTCCTATGGAAATTGCAGACGGGGAAGGGCGAATGGCAAGCCTCCTGCGCCAAAAAACACGATTAGTCGGTTGAGCTACGGCCTAGATAGCCGTAACCGTAATAAAAAACCACAAACTCCGAAACAACGCCAAGCCTCGGATATAACGGACCGGATAAATGTTGACGACCCTTGCAAAAAACGATAAAAGAACAATGATCTTCGGCTCTGTACGTGGAATTGTAGGTCCCTAAACAGGCCACGTGGAGCCGAACAACTCGTGGACGTGCTAGACCGCTATAAAGCGGACATAAAGCGCCATCCAGGAAATGCGATGGAATGGACCGGGTATAAAGCGGGAGAAAAACTGCGATATTTACTACGGCGATTACTATAGGGAGGGAGGACAACGATTGTTCGGATGCGGATTTGTTGTTCGAGGTGGACTAAGACTTAGAGTCCTAAGCTTTCGGCATGTGAGCGAACGCCTCATATCAATCCGTATCAAGGCTAATTTTTTTAACATCAGCGTCCACGCCCCCACGGAAGAAAAGGATGACTCCACCAAAGATGAGTTATACGATCTCATATGCCCAATGTCCCAGCTATGACATCAAAATTGTACTAGGAGACTTCAATGCTAAGCTGGGTAAGGAAAGCAGCTTTGAACGAGTCATCGGCAAACATAGCCTACACGACACCACATCCGATAACGGACACAGGCTGATTGATCTTGATACGGGGCGAAATCTCCTTCTAGCCAGTACACGCCTCCCGCCCCTCGATATACACAAAGACACCTGGCGGTCTTTTGATCAATCGACTACCAACCAGATTGATCACATCGCGATCGACGTCAGACACTCCTCCACTATTCTTGATGTCCGAACTTTCCGAGGGATTTACATCGACTCGGACCACTATCTTGTAGCAGCCAAGATGAGCCTACGGATATCACGAACGCAGCAGAGTAGAGTAAGAATACAAAGTTATGGAGTCGGAAAGCTACTATCGCCAGAAACCGCTCGTGCTTTTACCGATCGCGTCTCCCTTAAGCCCTCCAATACACCTCAATCCTCCACGCTTTCAGTAGAACATCAGTGGAGCCTCTGAAAACAAGCCATGGAAAGCTCTGCATCCGAAGTTCTGGGTTTCAAGGCTCCACCACGAAGAAACACCTGGTTCGATGATGAGTGCGGGAGGATTCACACAGCGAAGCAGGATGCATATATGGCCTCGTTGCATAAAAAAACAAGAGCAGCTCGTGAGCTCTAGGAGTTAAAAAGAAGGGAGGAGCATAGGCTACTCAGAAGAAAGAAGAAAGAGCAGGAGAAACGTGCGATTGAGGACTTGGAGAGGTGTTACTGCAGGCGTGACGTTCGAAAGTTTTATCAACAGATAAAGCGAACATGCCAAGGTTATAAGAACAGAACCGAAGCCTGCAGGAATGAGAATGGACACCTAGTAGTAGAACCGCAGTCAATACTGAGAATATGGAAAAACCACTTCTGTAGACTGGATAACGGCGATGTTAGTCAATATACCGCTGTCAGATTGATCCATTTCTAATCGACGAAGACCGCGGAGAATTCCGTCCCCCTGACCTCGACGAAGTTAAGACGGCCATATCGAAACTCAAGTCAAACAAAGCTGCTGGCGCAGACGGACTGTCTGCTAAGCTCTTCAAGGCAGCTGGGGATGACCTGGTTAGGAGCATGCACCAGCTCATCTGTAGGATATGGTCAGAGGAAAGCATGCCCGAGGAATGGAGTCTCTGCATCGTATGCCCGATCCACAAGAAAGGAGACCCCTCTGTTTGCGCCAACTATAGAGGAATAAGTCTCCTTAACATCGCCTACAAAATCTTCCCTGCCGTTTTGTGTGAACGTCTGAAACCTTTTGTAAATAAGCTGATAGGTCCTTACCAGTGCGGATTCAGGGCAGGGAAGTCAACCGTCTGCCAAATCTAGAAAAATCAATGAATTTCAAGTCGACACTCACCACCTATTTGTCGACTTCAAAGCCGCATACGACAGCATAATTAGAGACGAGCTATGTCTACCTTTGTCATACCTGTTAAACTCGTCAGACTATGTAGGATGACTTTGGAGAATGCTCGCTTCTCCGTTCGAATCGGTGAACACCTTACCGATAATTTTGATGTCAAAAAAGGATGTAGACAGGGCGATGCACTGTCGTGTGATTTCTTCAACATCATATTAGAATCGATAGTGCAAAATTCACTGGCCAATACAAGAGGCACAATCTTTTTCAAATCCTCGCAATTCCTTGCGAGGCGTTTGTGAGTATTGAGATGTAGGCGGCGAAAATTGGTTTGGCAGTAAACTAGGGCAAAACTAAATATATGGGGTCATCAGAAAAGGACGCTCACCACCGACGTCTTGGCCAGTACTTCGTCTACCTCGGCTCCGCAGTGACCTGGAACAACGACATCAGTTCCGAAATCAAACGCAGAATCACTCTTGCCAACCGCTGTTTCTGTGGGCACACAGAGCATTTGAGTAATATGTAGAGCCCTCTCCCGAACGACAAAGTTGACTCTATATAATATCCTTATCATCCCGGTCCTGTTGTACGGCGCAGAAGTATGGACACTATCAAATGCGGATGAGGAGGCCCTTGGTCGGTTCGAGAGAAAGATTTTGCTCGTGATTTTCGGGCCTATAAACACAGACGAGGGAGCGAGCAAACAGAGCAAAGAAGTTGATCGCGTTTAACATGGCAAACGCCAGCTTCGATCTCTGTCCCTGTTCAATCCAAGTTGACACACAGCCTCCGCGTGGCCCCCCTGGATAGCTACCCTGGCACCTGCCAGGTAGTGAACCAATGTGTGCGACCCAACCCTTGTTCCTGGGGAAAGAGGAACCTGGCCCTCCAGGTTGGGGGTTGTGCTTAGGGGTAACATCCCTATCACGTAAAAACCCACTTGTTCCGAAACGACAACAAGCCTCGGATACGGACGGATACAAAGCTGACGACCCCTGCAAACGACTAACGGACTTGAGAGTCTGCACCTGGAATGTGAGGTCCCTTAACAGACCGGGTGCAGGCGATCAATTGGAGCAAACCCTGAACTGCTATAAAGCAGATATAACCGCACTCCAAGAAGTGCGATGGGATGGACCAGACAAAAAACGGATGAAAAACTGCGACATCTACTACGGGAACTGCTACAAGGAGAACAAACAGCGCCTATTCGGGTGCGGATTCGTTATTAGAGGAAGACTCCGACAAAAAGTCTTCAGCTTCCGAGATGTAAGCGAACGCTTCATAACAATCCGCATCAAAGCTAAATTTGGAAACATTAGCTTAATATGCGCTCGCGCCCCAACGGAAGAAAAGGACGATCGACTCAAAGAAGAATTCTAGGATCTCCTAGACAGAACATATGCCCAATGTCCCAGCTACGACACAAAAATAGTCCTAGGAGATTTTAATGCAAAACTGGGCAAGGAGGACATATTTGAGTCGACCATAGGAAAGCGTAGCCTCCATAACACCACATCCGACAACGGATTAAGGCTAATCGATTTCCTAGCGGGGCGTAACCTCCTTGTAGCAAGCACGCGAATCCCCAATCTCAACATCCACAAGGGTACCTGGCGGTCTTGTGATCAATCGACCACCAACCAGATTGATCATATTGCGATCGACGCCACACACTCCTCCTGTATTCTCGACGTACGAACCTTCCGAGGGGCCAACATCGACTCGGGCCACTACCTTGTTGTAGCCAAGGTACGAATGAGGATATCAAGAATGCTTAGGAGTCGAGTAGGACAACGTAAGTTTGACGTTGGAAAGCTACAATCGCAAGAGACTGCCAGAATCTTTGCCGATCGTGTCTCCTCAAAGCTCTCTCAAAATCCGCCCACAGCAGCACAAACAATAGAACAGGAGTGGGCTCATTGCCAGAGCGCCGTCAGAGATGCTGCCTCAGAGGTGCTGGATTTCAAACAGCCACCACCTAGAAACCCCTGGTTCGATGAACAATGCGAACAAGCCGATGCAGCAAAACAAGAGGCATATAAGGCCATGCTGCAACGACGGACGAGAGCTGCTCGCGAAATCTATGAGCAGAAGAGAAGAGAGGAACACACGCTATTCAGAAGAAAGAAGAGAGAGCGCGGAAAGCGTGAGATCGAGGAGATGGAGAGATGCTTCCGCAGGAATGACGCCCGTAAGTTTTACAACAAGGTAAAACGAACATGCCATGGCTACAAAGCCAGAGTGGCGGCCTGGAGGGATGAAAATGGAGAACTGGTAGTAGAGTCGCAGTCGATGCTGAGGATTTGGAAAGACCACTTCTGCAGACTGTATAACGGCGATGATAGACAAGATACCGCTGTCAGGCAGAACGAGCCATTCGCAATGGACTACGAAGTAACAGAATTCAGTCCACCCGACCTAGACGAAGTCAAAATAGCGATATCAAGACTTAAGTCTAATAAAGCCGCTGGCGCAGACGGCCTGTCTGCTGAGCTTTTTAAGGCGGCTGGAGATGAGCTGGTAAGGTGCATGCACCATCTCATCTGCAAGGTATGGTCGGAGGAAAGCATGTCCGACGAATGGAATCTCAGCATCGTTTGTCCGGTCCATAAGAAAGGAGACCCCTATAACTGCGCCAACTATAGGGGAATAAGTCTCCTTAACATCGCATATAAGATCTTCTCTGCCGTATTGTGTGAACGCCTGAAACCGTTTGTCGATAACCTGATCGGCTCTTATCAGTGTGGTTTCAGGCCAGGTAAATCCACAATAGACCAAATATTTACGCTACGGCAGATCTTGGAGAAGACCCAGGAATACCAAATCGACACTCATCACCTCTTCGTCGATTTCAAGGCCGCGTATGACAGCGTATATAGAGACGAGCTGTACAAAGCCATGTCTAGTTTTAACATCCCTGTCAAACTCGTCCGACTGTGCAGGATGACAATGGAGAATTCTCGTTGCTCCATTAAGGTCGGTAATGAGCAAACCGAGACCTTTGATGTTAAAAAAAGATTTAGGCAGGGCGACGCGCTGTCGTGCAACTTTTTCAACATCGTGCTTGAAAAGATCGTGCAAGAGTCACTGGCCAACACAAGAGGTACGATTTATTTCAAGTCTACGCAATTGCTTGCGTACGCCGACGATATTGACGTAATTGGACGAAAGCAGCAAGACGTCAATGAGGCTTTCGTGAGCATTGAGGTAGAAGCGGCTAAGATGGGTCTCAAGGTTAATGAGGGTAAAACCAAATATCTGCTTTCATCTAAAAGAGACGGACAACACCGACGTATTGGCCAGAACGTCACCATGGGCGGATATAACTTTGAAGTTGTCAAGGAATTCGTCTACCTTGGCTCACTGATTACCAGCGACAACAACACCAGCGCTGTGATAAAACGCAGAATCACTCTTGCCAACCGCTGTTTCTTTGGGCTCAAGAGGCAATTGAAAAGTAGAGCCCTCTCTCGGAAGACCAAGGTGACACTATATAAGACCTTGATCATTCCAGTCCTCCTTTACGGCGCAGAGGCTTGGACCTTAACAAAAGCGGATGAAGATGCCCTAGGTCGTTTCGAGAGGAAAATTATGCGCACTATCTACGGTCCCGTTTGTTCAAACTGTGTATGGAGGAGAAGATATAACGAAGAACTGTACGGGTTGTACAGCGACATCGGCCTGGTACGACGTCTACGGATACAGCGTCTAAGGTGGCTAGGCCATGTAGAGCGCATGGAAGATACAGCTCCGACCCAAAATGTCTTCGAATCCACTCCGGAAGGAAGGCGCGGCAGATAACGGCCGCCTCAGCGATGGCGCACGCAGGTGGAAAGGGACCTCAGATAAACTGGCGTGCGGCACTGGAAACAGCTGGCCAAAGACCGTGCCGGCTGGAGACGCTTGTTGGTTGAGGCCCAGGTTCACCACGGACTGTAGCGCCACCTAAGTAAAGTAAGTAACCACAGACGAGGGATGGAGGAAAAGATTCAACCACGAACTTTACGGGCTGTACAGCGACATGAGTCTCGTCAGGCGTCTACGGATTCAACGCCTAAGATAGCTTGGTCATTTAGAGCGAATGGACTCCACAGCTCAAGCCCGGAGAGTCTTTGAATCCCACCCCGAGAGACAAAGAAGTAGAGGACGACCGCACTTAAGATGGCGCACACAGGTGGAAGGGGACCTCAGCCAACTGGATGTGCGGCAATGGAAAAGGCTAGCAAAAGATCGTGCTAGTTGGATGGGCATGTTGTTTGAGGCCCAGGTTCACCCCAAACTGTAGCGCCCGTTAAGAAAAAGAAGAAGAAACCATGTGAATAATGTATGCAACGCTTTAATTATCAGCAATTAGTTACAACTTCGCCGTGGCGCAGTGGTTAGTGTGTTGGACTCTGACGCCCGATGAGCGAGTGCGGATTCCGATAACACCAACGCCATCGAATGTTTATATCGCCTCGTCCCTCCTCGGCGGCGTACCGGCAAAAGCCACCGTAGTATACTTGCCGTGAAAAAGCTTCTTGACTCACGCCCAGGTCCATTTCACCTGTGTGAAAAATAAATCCCATACAATACGAGAGAAGCTTGGCTCTGGTCTTTCATGGGCTGCAACGCCACTATGGAAGGAAAGTTACAACTTCGGGAGGTCTATTGATACCCAACGTATATACCATATCCACAAAAGCGTTGGTATTATCTTAATCTACATATTTAGTAGAGAAACACTGTTCTAGAATCTGGCTCCTACGTAAGACTGAATATATGTACATACACTTACATATGTATGTATGTATATGCATATAATATCTGACGGCTTCGAAGGATTATTTTCAGAGCAGATGCTTCACACAAATAAGACCAATAGCCAACATTACATGCATATGGTATAGGTATGTACATATGTACATACACATATGTACCTACATATATGTATAGGTATTGCAGAAAGGTCATTGCAAGTTATTGGATATTAAGTTCCTCAATTGCCAAGTAAAAGTAAAGCACACATGTTGGTGTTGTATTATACAAACCTTACAAAAATTGAATGCTCAGCCTCAATGCTAACGACTCATGTTCAGACCATGAAGTACAATGTGCCGACTAGTTGTGAACAACCTACTGCCCAAATTGTGAGTAGGAGCACAATAGAGCTGATAATATAGTATACACGTTTAGGCTCCTACAGAATTTAGGATTGTGTAAATACATTTACATATGTACCGTGATGCCATCATGCGTAAAAGCGATTTCAAAACTTATCATTCCACATAAATAAACGTGCCGACGACTCAGTCAACGTTATACGCTCGAATGCGTGCCCATCCTATAGGCGCCGTTGAAACAAAGCGTCTCCCAAATAAGAATGACACTCCTTCTCCAAACTGCGGGTCTACGGTCGGTAATTTTTTACAAAACTCTACCATTTTTACAGCTAAATATCATACTGCCAGAGATCTGTGATAACATGCGTGAAGATCCGAGGAAATATCGAAAAGGAAAGGAAATTATTCAGTCAAATACTCGTATCTATAGAATATATAGATACATATTTTCGAAGTTCAAAACCTGCAAAATTAAAAAAAAAAAACGATTTATTGCAAAGGAAATGTTTCCAAACAACAAAAACAAACTTGTTTCCATTCACAAATGCTCATCCGGTACACATCTGCTTAGCAGCATGCCTAAACTACCCACGCACCGTTTCGCTTCCGCAGCGTTCCATGGTAAGTTGCTTGAAACCTGTACAAACTCTTGCACTGAAATTCTCGCTGCAGATTTTTCCTTTATTTTTGCGTAAATTAAAAGTCAAGCACAACGTTTCGAAATGTTCATCCATCTGATTGCGATTTATTGTTTTATTCCTGACCAGTAAAACACATGCTGAATATGAGAACAACCAGCGAAAAGTTGCAGCAACATCACCGATTCTAAAAAGAAAAACAAAATACCGGCCGGCAACAAGATGCAACATTTAATGTTGCCCAAGTTGAAGTTGAAAATCAGAAGCTGAAGTGTGTATCTGAATTCATGGATGTTCTTCAGTTTAGTAATGTGTAGCTCGTGCTCGTGAACGTTTGAGGTATGAAGAGGAGTTTACTGTAGCGCAACAAGATTTTATCAATTATTCATTTGCATCTGAAGTGTAAAAACTAAACGAAAAAAAGTATATATGTACCTCTTATGCTTTTAACGCCGCGCTACCTGTTTTCGATTCGAAAGGTGCATCCAGTTGTTTGAACGAACACATTATTTCCTCTTTCGCGTTCAGCAAGAGGCGGTTCCTTACTTTCGGTTCTTTCTTCTTTTCGTTTTTTTTTTTTTTGCTGTCCGTCTTACTGCTGATGCTACACGTTGATTTTCACCCTCCAGATAATTAACTGACCGAAATTATAGTGCCAATGGGTGTGCGGTAGATGTCAAGTTAACTTGTGAATCAAAAGGTGTTTTTTCCCTCTGCTCAGAAATAGGTGGAAATTACAACAATTTTGGTTCGTTTGACGGCGTGACGGCGGTCGTGTAGTAAGATTATCTTAAATGTTTTGAGATACACACGTATTTGGTATACGCTCATGTGCATCTAAATCAGTTTTCTTCAACTTTTTCTTCTTTTATGAGTAAATATCAAGAAGGTGCTCGCGAGTGCTTTTATTTGTATTCTCGTTGCTTCTTTTAGAGAGAAGGGCAACTATCATCAGTTAAACAAAGGGAAGTGTTTTCAAGAAATTCATCTGCACAGATTGTTTTCTTGTGGTGCACTTTGTATGATATTTTAATTAAAGTCGATACTTAAGGCTGTGACTACCGTGTGTTTATTTGGTTTTCCGTTTTCAATATAAACTTCCTCTCCGATTGGTCTCCGGACAAATTCCACTGAAACACAATGGAGTGTTGTAAATGCGTCCTACTTTGTGCGCTCTTAGCGTTTGGATTATTAAACACAGGTTAGTGGACAAAACATATGATCGATTTATGTATATGTAATTCTGCGTACCTATGGTCGGTTCGGTGATTGTTACGTATTATTCAGAACACAAATAGGTATTACATGATAATTGTTAAAACCTGTCGATCTTTAGTTTACTTATTGTTCTTGAGCTAAAACTCTTCGCTTTTGGAGGATCCTTTTAACTTTTATTTTTATTACTAGTTAAAAGTGAACATATGTATGTTTATCTGGGATTTGAATGGTATGGTGTTTATCTCTTGGAACTCGTTCTCTATTGATTGTGTTGCTTTATGGGTCACTCCCGCGGTTAACAGAATTATCAACAAAACGATTGTGCGTTTCCATACATATTAATTTGCACATACCCAATTTAATGAAATTTTCACCTACATTTTCATAAGCATTTTACAGGTAATTTGAACCGATAATGACTACTGTTGCTATGTCCTATGTGTTTTGGAGCTTTTGATACAACGTTTAAGTTTAATTTTTATATCTATTATGTTTTATTATATACGAGAGGGGAGGAGAAATAATACATCTACATATTTAAACCTATACTCAGAGTGTAAGATTGAATGAAGCATAATTACTGTCCACTTTCAGCAATTGACCGCTATATACATACGTACATATATGTATATGTATGTACATGAGTAAAAGTTCTTTAACTAACCGGTTTTTCCATAGCCATATGAAGAAATTCAAAAGGGTCCTAACCATCGAATAGGAATAGTTAGCTCTTGACACCACTGTGTTGTGCATTTGGTTAAGTTCTTATTTCTCTTGGTTGTTCATTTCTCAGTTTTAGCTCGCATGCACATTATGTCACCGAAAATGCGCTTTAGGTAAACATACATATGTTTGTGAAAGTGAAATCTGAAATAAGCTTCCTCTGCATGCTCGGAACCCTTTTCCAACATTCATTCGTTCCGTCTTATCACTGGAATGGTAACAGATAAGTCTGAGATTAGATATGAAATAGAAACTAGGTTTTTATCTGTATGGTAGTCATACGTTTTATATACCGTACTCATATTTACGAAACATTTTTTTAAGAACCGTAATGTAAACTTCTTTCTTTTGTGTCATTCACTTACCTATTTATGCAATAAACGTTAATAAGACATCATATGCCAGTGACAGGAATTTGAAACATTCTTATCAGGTGAGCAATTTAACTCCTAAAAAGCATTTTTCTTCTGGAAATAAACATCTATTATCTTATCTTCAGTCAACTTCCAACTTGCCTCGAACTGTGAATTGGAATCTGTTTATCTCTTTTTCGATATGAGTATTTCTGAAAGCTTAAGTGTGAAAAGACTTTGGATAGGTATGCAGAGGTATTAAATTATGTTGTTTTTTTGGATTACCCTTAAATTTAAACTTCCGACCACTGATAGGTTTGACGAGTATTATTGATAAGAGTTGATCAAAATGGTGTCAAGTTTTTTTCTTTTCGTTTTTTTTTAATCAACAGTTAATTAATAATCATGAAAGCAAAAACCAGTTACACTGAATTGATATGATTTTAATTGTATGACCTTTCTTATAAGCGTTCCCATCTCACATCATAACACGTTAGTTGCTCCTTCAGACAACCTTGCAAGTGGAAATAACATTAAAATGAATGATCACACTATCTGTCCCCAACTTACTTACTTACTTAGTGGGCGCTACAGTTCGGGGTGCACCTCACCTCAATCAATATGCCTCTCCACCTAACACGATCTTTCGCTAGTCTTTTCCACTGCCGCACGCCCAGTTGGTGTAGGTCCCATTCAACCTGTGCGCCACCTTAGGGGCGGCCGTTCTCTATTTCTTCGTCCCTCGGGGTCTCGGCGTTGGATCCGTAGACGTCTGACTAGACCCATGTCGCTGTACAACCCGTACAGTTCGTGATTGAATCTTCTCCTCCAACCCCCACCTGCGTTTATTGGACCGAAAATCGCACGCAGAATCTTTCTTTCGAGACGACCAAGGATTTCTTCATACGCTTTAGATAAAGTCCATGTTTCTGCGCCGTATAACAGGACCGGGATACTTAGGGTCTTATATATGGTAAACTGGGTCGTACAAGAGAGGGCTCTACTCCTCAATTGCCTCTTGAGCCTAAAGAAGCAGCGGTTGGCCAGAGTAATTGTGCGCTTGATTTCGAAACTGGTGTCGTTCTTCCAGGACACTGCGGAGCCGAGATAAATGAAGTCCTTAACTACCTGGAACTTACATATATCTGCCAATGTGCACGTTCTGCCCAAGACGTCCGTGGTAAATGCCCTTTTTTTCGATGAAAGCAGATATTTAGTCTTGCCCTCATCAACTACCAAACCAATTTTTGCCGCCTCCATCCCAATACTCACAAACGCCTCATTGACATCTCGCTGTGATCTACCTATTATTTCAATGTCGTCGGCGTATGCAAAGAGTTGAGAGGATTTGAAATAGATTGTACCTCTTGTATTGGTCAGTGATTTTTGCACAATCATTTCTAATATGATGTTGAAGAAATCACACGACAGCGCATCGCCCTGTCTAAATCCTTTTTTGACATCAAAACTATCAGTGAGGTGTTCACCGATTCACCTGCTAAACTCGTTATCCTGCATAGTTTGACGAGTTTAGCAGGTATGTCAAAGGTAGACATAGCATTGTATGACTCGTCTCTAATTACGCTGTCGTATGCGGCTTTGAAGTCGACAAATAGGTGGTGAGTGTCGACTTGAAATTCATTGGTTTTTTCCAGGATCTGCCGTAGTGTGAAGATTTGGTCGATGGTGGACTTCCCTGTCCTGAAGCCACACTGATAGGGACCTGTCAGCTTATTTACAAAAGGCTTCAAGCGTTCACTCAAAACGGCAGAGAAGATTTTATAGGCGATAGTAAGGAGACTTATTCCTCTGTAGTTAGTGCGGCGTCTCCTTTTTTGTGGATCGGGCATACGATGCTGAGACTCCATTTGTCTGACCATATCTTACAGATGAGCTGATGCATGCTACTAACCAGGTCATCCCCAGCTGCCTTGAAAAGCTCAGCACACAGTCCGTCTGCGACAGCAGCTTTATTCGACTTGAGTTTCGATATGGCAATCTTAACTTCGTTGTGGTTAGAAATGGATCATTCTGCCTGACAGCGGTATATTGACTAACATCGCCGTTATGCAGTCTGCAGAAGTGGTTTTTCCATATTCTCAGTATTGACTGCGTTTCTATTGTGTTGTGTGTGTTGTGTTTCTATTACTAAGTGTCCTTTCTCATCCCTGCAGGCTTCCGTTCTGGCTTTATAACCTTGACATGTTCGCCTTATTTGTTGATAAAACTTTTGATCGTCACGCCTGCAGTAACATCTCTCCAAATCCTCAATCGCGCGCTTCTCATGCTCTTTTTTTTCTCCTGAGAAGCTTATGCTCTTCCCTTCTTTTTATCTCGTAGAGCTCCCGAGCTGCTCTTGTTCTTTTATGCAGCGAGGCATTAAATGCATCCTGCTTCGCTGTGTGATTCCTTCTGCACTCGTCATCGAACCAGGTGTTTCTTCGTAGTGGAGCCTTGAAACACAAAACTTCGGATGCAGAGCTTTTCAGGGCTTGTTTGCAAAGGTTCCACTGCTGTTCTATTGATAGCGTGGAGGATTGAGGTGTGTTGGAGAGCTTAAGGAAGACGCGATCGGTAAAAGCACGAGCGGTTTTTGGCGATAGTAGCTTTCCGACGTCATAACTTTGTATTCTTACTCTACTCCGCTGCGTTCGTGATATCCGTAGGCGCATCTTGGCTACTACAAGATAGTGGTCCGAGTCGATGTTAGCCCCTCGGAAAGTTCGAACATCAAGAATAGTGGAGGAGTGTCTGACGTCGATCGCGATGTGGTCAATCTGGTTGGTAGTCGATTGATCAAAAGACCGTCAGGTGCCTTTGTGTATATCGAGTTGCCGGAAGCGCGTACTGGCTAGAAGGAGATTTCGCCCCGTAGCAAGATCAATCAGCCTGTGTCCGTTATCGGAGGTGGTGTCGTGTAGGCTATGTTTGCCGATGACTCGTTCAAAGATGCTTTCCTTACCCAGCTTAGAATTGAAGTCCCCTAGTACAATTTTGATGTCATAGCTGGGACATTGGGCATACGTTCTATCTAGGAGATCGGAGAACTCATCTTTGACGGAGTCATCCTTGTTTTCCGTGGGGGCGTGGACGCAGATCAGGCTGATGTTAAGAAATTTTGCCTTGATACGGATTGTTATGAGGCGTTCGTCCGTTATGTCCGCTTTATAGCGGTCTAGGGCGTCCGCAAGTTTTTTCGTTTTTGCAAGGGGCGTCAACATTAATCCGGTCCTTTATATCCAAGGCTTATGGTTGTTTCGGAGTTTGTGGTTTTCTTACGGTTACGGCTTACTAGGCCGTAGCCCAACCGACTCATCCTGTTTTTTGGCGCAGGAGGCTCGCCATTTGCCCTTCCCCGTCTTGAGATGGCACCACGAGGAGGTGGGGATGGGACTTACTAACTCTGCTGCAAGATGTTCGACTGCGGTGGCTCTTCTCGCTTTTTTAGGAGGCCAGCATCCGTCGGATAGATGCTACCCCTACGAGGCCTTTGTTAGTCATTTGCCATCCATTTCTGTCGATTAGCATGAGGTAATAAGTCGATGTAGGGCAGCATACAATATAAAGTACCTTTTTGATATGTGTCCAGTTTTGAGCCAATCTGAGTCAAACTACGGTGCAGCAAGCCAATAAGCCAAGAGATTTCAAAACACCATCAATTAATACATATGCAGTTTCCAATGCCTTTATAAGCCACGGAATTTCATACTGTAACATGTCTTTTACCGTGTTTCATAGTTGGTTTCAATTTTTGAGATTCGAGTTCTGTGCTTGCTTTCTGTCACATTAATCGAAACATAGCAAAGTTGGTTTCATCAGAAAGAAGATAAATATGGTTTTTGCCTGGCTTTTTTTTATAATTCGCGCAGGTTCAAGAGTCATACTCTTCTTATTGTGTTTGTCAGACAACCTGGGCGGAGTGCAGATGGTTCGGGTCGTAGATGTTCGTTCAGGAACTCTACTGAATTTTCACGTTGGTTGTAGTTCTAAGCAAATGTTCCATGCCATTATGGTGTCATATTAGAACTGCACACAAGAAGGTATGCCTTTATCAGTATATCGATCATTTCCTATTCGCAGCAGCTGTATTGCACAATTTTTCCGTATAGGGATTGAATTTCTTGGCTATGACAGACTTTGAACTACAGACCTTCGACAGTTGGTGATGTTTACAACTTCACCACGGCCACCGCAAAGTGGCTGAAGTGTTTATTTGTGTGCATAGTTGTCTATTTAAATGTAACAAACCACAACAAAAATAGAAACCAAACGGAATCAGCAATTTTCCGGAAGCTCCAAAATTTTTGACTTATACAACGCGGTCTTTGGGGGATATCCCAGGGTATTTATTTTGAATTTGGACAAATGTTAATAAGTAAACCAAACCATATCAATCAGTTTAGCAAAGCATTTTTTCAGAAAAAATAACCCAAAAGCAAACTTTGTTTTATGCATTCAGCAAAATGCAAACTCAAAAGTTCCTGTGTAATTATTGTATTATTCATATAGTTACTAAACTATTAGTATCGATCTCGTTAGTTGAGTTTTTTGTCCGCACTGTAGGAGACTTTACAGAAACGCCACTTTCGAATTGTATCAACTAGGTCGCATCCACTGGCTTTATAAAGAAAATATAAGGAGTGTCGAAAAAAAATGTCTCTGTATCAATGCTGATGATAATGATGATAATTTAGCGACCTTTTCATGTCAAATTTTATGAATACATACAGGGTGGGCCAAATAAAAATGTCTTTTTAAAAATGCAATAAAATTAATAAAATATATTTTTTTTTTGTCATGTACATATTATGGATGGTAAGAACAAACATTCCCATTAATTATGAAATACAACGTCGTTCAAGTGGCTGCCTCGGATGTCTTCGCAGTAGCGCATTCTGTCACCCCAATTTTCCAGACCTAGGATGATATTGCCCTTAAATGCTTGAATCGTTTTCGGATTGTCGGCATAACATCGCTCCTTCACAATTCCCGACAAAAAAAGTCCAAAGGGAATAACTGATAACACGATTTGGGAATTTGGTGTGCAAAAGATCGATTGTGGCATGGACCGTGTGGCATGGCGCGCCATCCTGCATGAACCAGAGGTCGTCAAAATCCATGTCTTCAATTTCAGCAAAAAAAAAGTCGGTTAACATGGCTCTGTAACACCAGCCGTTGACCGAAACGTTGTTCTCAGCCTCATTTCCGAAGAAAAATTTTGCCACCACTCCACAATCCGCACCAAACTATCACTTTCTGTGGATGCATTGGCTTCGCGGCGGGTACGGGTTTTCCGTGCGCCGAGCTGAAAATCCACCGCGTCAGAAAATATGATTTTTCGCACAAAATCGTTGTCCAATTCAAGCTGCTCTAAGGCCCAAACTGCGAAGCGATAACGAAACGGACGGTCACACGCCTTCAATTGCTGAGTCAGTTGGACCATGTATGCGAGTAATCTGAGATCTTTGCGCAGAATTCTCCTCAGGTTATTAGTGAGTTGTTGAGTTGTTATGATCGATGGCGAGTGGATGTTCGTGAATTGAATCTCACACTTTCGGCCACAGCCCATGAATGAGGGGTTGATGGAGACCATGAACGTTGTCCACTAGCATACCAGCGCTCGCGGTGGGTGCTTCATTTCGACCAAAACTTCTTTTCAAAACAACGCACTTTTTGGACTACACAGCACACCCTTTGGAAATAAGTTTTCAATATTTCCCAACATTGAAGCGTAACGCGACTCATTTCGTTCCGCAGAGGTATGATACTGACTTTCTGTCAAGATTTCGAGCAGAAAACAGCTGTCAGTCGCAAAATGATTAAAAAAAAAACCACTAGATGGGTCACCTTATACATACGTATTTTAAATACGAATGGGCAAACAAGTGCTTTTTTGTTCTCTCTTCTCTTTGATATACTGCAAAAAAAGACAGGTGTGTTTTCACATCCGTAGATCTACAGGTAAAATTGAATGCATTTAGAGAAAAAGAAATGATCGTCTGCCACTTGAAACGCATCGTTGGAAGAAGAAAAGCAAACAAATGGAGGACCCGTCTTAATGACCTTTAATATTAACATTTATTTACTTTTCTAAAAGCTGGGTGGATTGATCAATGAAAGCTTTTTATATTATTACGTAATTGGAAGATAATCGATCATACAAAGAGCTACATATACATACATACATATATTTTGTTATATGACCAACTTGCCATTAATATTAGATACGTTCTTTTTAAATGTAGCAGACCGAAGTGTTGTAAAAAAAACTCTTCTAGTAAAAAAAAAACATGTAAATAGGGTATACTTAAAGCAGTTCTTCTTTTTCTTTGATGGCGCTACAGGTCGTGGTGAACCAGGGCCTCAACCAACAAGCCTCTCCAGCCGGCCCGATCTTTGGCCAGCCGCTTCCAGTGCCGCACGCCCAGTTGGTTCAGGTCCCTTTCCACCTGTGCGCGCCACCTTAGATGCGGTCGTCCTCTGCTGCATCGTCCCTCTGGGTTGGGGTCGAAGACTCTTCGGGCCGGAGCGGTGATGTCCGATGTTGGATCCGAAGTCGTCTAAATCGGCCGATGTCGCTGTACAACCCGTACAGTTCTTGGTTGAATCTCCTTCTCCATTCTCCGTTTACACAAACGGGACCAAAGATTGCACACCGAATTTTCCTCTCGAAACGTCCAAGAGCCTCTTCACCCGCTTTTGATAACGCCTCAGCGCCGTAGAGGAGGACCGGGATGATTAAGGTTTTGTAGAGTTTCGAGAGAGGGCTCTCCTACTCAATTGCCTCTTGAGCCCGAAGAAGCGGCGATTGGCAAGAGTTATTCTGCGTTTTATCTCAGCGCTGGTGTCGCTGCTGCTTCTCACTATCGAGCCAAGGTAGACGAAGTCCTTGACTACTTCAAAAATATAGCTGCCGAAGGTGACGTTCTGACCAAGACGTCGGTGTTGTACGTCTTTCTTGGATGACAGCATATATTTGGTCTTGTCCCCATTTACCCTTAGACCCACTTTCGTCGCTTCTGCTTCAATGCTTGCAAACGCCTCATTGACGTCTCGCTTTGTTCGTCCAATAACGTCAATGTCATCTGCGTAGGCAAGTAATTGTGTGGACTTGAAGTAGATCGTACCTCTTGTATTGGCCGCAGAGTCCCGCACGATGTTTTCAAGAATAATGTTGAAGAAGTCACATGACAGTGCGTCACCCTGTCTAAAACCTTTTTTAACATCATAGGGGTCGGTTAGTTCACCTCCGACCTTAATGGAGCAGCGAGAGTTCTCCATAGTCATCCTGCACAGTCTGACGAGTGTGGCAGGAATGTTAAAACATGACATGGCTCTGTATAGCTCGTCTCTATAAACACTGTCATACGCAGCCTTAAAGTCTTCTCCAAGATCTGCCGTAATGTAAATATTTGGTCTATCGTGGATTTTCCTGGCCTGAAACTACACTGCTAGGAACCTATCAGATTGTCCACGAACGGTTTCAGGTACTTACACAGTACGGCAGAGAGTATCTTGTACGCGATGTTCAGGAGGCTTATCCCTCTGTAATTGGCGCAGTCATAGGGGTCTCCTTTCTTATGGACCGGGCAAACGATACTGAGATTCCATTCATCGGGCATGCGTTCTTCCGACCATATCTTGCAGATGAGTTGGTGCATGTTCCTGACCAGCTCATCGCCAGCTGCTTTAAACAGTTCCGCGGGGAGCCCGTCTGCTCCAGCAGCATTATAAGATTTAAGTTTCGATATCGCTATCTTAACATCGTCTAGGTCGAGTGGACGGGATTCTCCTTCGTCTTCGTCCATTGTGAATGGTTCGCTCTGCCTGACGGCGGCATTTTGAGTATCATCGCCGTTATACAGTCTGCAGAAGCGGTCCTTCCACAATCTCAGCATCGACTGTGACTCCACTACTAGTTGTCCGTGCTCATCCCTGCAGGCTTCTGCTCTGGCTTTATAGCCTTGGCATGTTCGTTTTACTTTCTGGTAAAATTTTCGAACGTCGTTCCTGCAGTAACATCTCTCCATCTCCTCGATCTCGCGCTTCTCGTGCTCCTTCTTTTCTCAGAAGCGCATGCCCCTCCCTCCTTTTCTGTTCATAAAGCTCGCGGACAGCTCTCGTCCGTCGATGCAATGTGGCCATGTATGCATTCCGTTTCTCTACATGGGCCTGTCTGCACTCATCATCAAACCAGGGGTTTCTCGACGGTGGTGGCTCGAAACCGAGTATATCTGAGGCGGCCTCTCTAATGGCTTTCTGACAACGACTTCATTGCTGTTCTATGGTTTCTGCAGATTGCATCGGGACCTGAGAGAGCTTGAGGGAGACTTGATCGGCGAAGGTCCTGGCGGTCTCCTGCGATTGCAGCTTTCCGACGTTAAATTTTGGTGTTCTTACTCGACTCCGTTGGTTCCGAGAAATTCGCATCCGTACCTTGGCTGCAAGAAGGTAATGATCCGAGTCGATGTTGGCTACTCGAAAGGTTCGGACATCTAAAATGCTGGAGAAGTGTCTGCCGTCGATCGCAATATGATCAATTTGGTTGGTTGTCGATTGATCGAAAGACCGCCAGGTCCCCTTATGGATGTTGAGGTGTGGGAATCGTGTACTTGCTACTACCAGGTTATGTCCCGCCATAAAGTCCACTAGCCTTAGTCCGTTTTCTGACGTGGTGTTGTGTAGGCTGTGCTTTCCAATGACCCGTTCAAAGATAGCTTCCTTACCCAGCTTCGCATTGAAATCTCCTAGAAGGATTTTGGTGTCATAGCTGGGACATTGCGCATACGTTCTGCCTAGGAGATCGTAGAAGTCGTCTTTATGTCGGTCATCTTTCTCCTCTGTGGGGGCGTGGACACATAGTAAGCTTATAATGCCGAGATTGGCCTTGATGCGGATAGTTATGGGGCGTTCACTTACATACTGGAAGCTTAAGACTTTTTTCCTGAGTCTGCCTCGAACAACAAATCCGCATCCGAATAAGCGTTGTTTATTTTCTCTGTAGCAGTTTCCGTAGTATATATCACAGTTTTTCATCCGCTTTTTGCCTGGCCCATCCCATCGCACTTCTTGGTGAGTTGACCAGTTGTTCAGCTGCACCTGGTCTGTGGAGGGACCTAACGTTCCAGGTCTTCTGCTTCTTAGTGGGCGCTACAGTTCGGGGTGAACCTTGGCCTCAACCAACATGCCCCTCCATCTAGGACGATCTTTCGCTAGCCTTTTCCATTGCCGCACACCCAGTTGGCTGAGGTCCCCTTCCGCCTGTGTGCGCCATCTTAAGGGCGGTCGTCCTCTGCTTCTTCGTCCCTCGGGGTTGGATTCAAAGACTCTCCGGGCTGTAGTTGTGGTGTCCATTCGCTCTACATGGCCCAGCCATCTTAGGCGTTGAATCCGTAGACGCCTGACTAGGCTCGAATCGCTGTACAGCCCGTAAAGTTCGTGGTTGAATCTTCTCCTCCATCCCCCGTCTGCGTTTATAGGCCCAAAAATCACGCGCAAAATCTTTCTCTCGAACCGACCAAGGGCCTCCTCATCCGCTTTTGATAGTGTTCATGCTTCTGCGCCGTACAACAGGACCGGGATGATAAGGGTCTTATATAGAGTCAACTTTGTCGTTCGGGAAAGGGCTCTATTACTCAGTTGCCTCCTGAACCCAAAGAAACAGCGGTTGGCAAGAGTGATTCTGCGTTTGATTTCGGAACTGATATCGTTGTTCCAGGTCACTGCGGAGCCAAGGTAGACGAAGTCCTCAACTACCTCGAACTTATATCTGCCTATACAAACGTTCTGGCCGAGACGTCAAACCAATTTACCGCCAAACCAATTTTCGCCGCCTCCATCTCAATACTCGCAAACGCCTCATTGACATCTCGCTGTGATCTACCTTTTATGTCAATATTGTCGGCGTATGCAAGGAGTTGCGAGGATTTGAAATAGATTGTGCCTCTTGTATTGGCCAGTGATTTTTGCACAATCATTTCCAATATGATGTTGAAGAAATCGCACGACAGCGCATCGCCCTGCCTAAATCCTTTTTTGACATCAAAACTATCGATAAGGTGTTCACCGATTCGGATGGAGCAGCGAGCATTCTCCAAAGTCATCCTGCATAGTCTGACGAGTTTAGCAGGTATGTCAAAGGTTGACATAGCGTTGTATAGCTCGTCTCTAATTACGCTGTCGTATGCGGCTTTGAAGTCGACAAATAGGTGGTGAGTGTCGACTTGAAAACGTTCCAGGTGCAGAACCGAAATTTGTTTCCTTTTTGACGTTTGCGGGGGTCATCAACATGTAATCCGTCCGTATCCGAGGCTATTGGTTGTCTCTGAACAAAATTTTTGTTTTAAGCGATAGGGATGTTAGCCCTAAGCGCGACCCCCAACCTGGAGGGCCAGGTTCCTCTTTTCCCAGGAACAAAGGGTCGGGTCGCTGCACACATTGGTTCACTACCTGGCGGGTGCCAGTATAGCCATCCAGGGGAGGCCACGCGGAGGCTGTGTGTCAACTTGGATTGAGCAGGGACAGAGATCGAAGCTGGCATTTGCCAAGTTAAACGCGATCAACTTCTTTGCTCTGTTTGTTCGTTCCCTTCTCCCCTCCCCTTAAAGCAGTTAAAAAAAAAACAATATTCACTCCAGCCATAAACGATTTTAACCATAAGATAATGAGCTCTTTATCTGAGGTCCCACACAAACAAGATATGTTTTTGCGTATGCATTTGTCTTATTGGACATATTGTTAAGCGATACTTTTCACATTCAACTTTTAATTTAATGAACCTTATCATGTATAGAATGGTTGATAAGGGATTTTTGTTAACAGATTGAGAGTTTTTTTTTTTTTAATGAAACATATAAGCACAAACATACACATGTGTATGTACATATATAAGCCGATCAAATTAGCAATACTCTATGACGCAAAAGACAGGCTGAAAATGTGTTAAATAATGTAATGAATAATCAATTGCACGATTCGTTCACCAATCAAAGCATACTTAGAAGGAAGCATACATACATATCCAGATACATAACTGCTGTCGGCGATGGGAGTAATTTAATACTACCGTGTGCGTTGTGTTTTCTCGCATATTTCAATTTTTTGTAAATATCTGGTTGCATACGACTACACCATCTTCGAATAGATACATATACACATACATATGTACAAATGTTTCCTTTGAAAATTTGCCAAAACATATTCTAGTTTCTGGAAAAATGCGATTTTCTTGTGCTTTTATCAACAAAAATCTGCGCAATTAAAAGCAAAGACACAAGCGCTACCCATTTTTGTTTGGAAGCGTTTCTTATGAATCATAAAGACAGGGAGCTAGAAGAGGAACAATTTGTTATTGATCGAATGAATTTTGATTGATGAATCAAACTGTTCTAAAACTAAGAAATAAAAACAAGAAAAGTAAGACAAAATCATTCTCATCCATATGATTGGATGATTGGATGGTTGTGGTTGGAAATGTTCCTACTCATTATTATTTAAGAACATTGCACATTGGGAAGAGTTGCACAATTTGACCTAGCATGGATTGTTATACAGTATAGTGTTCTTTCAAGTATTTCTTAAAACACGTTTGAAAAACTTCTTTAGACTTTCGTCACCAATAGGTAGAGGTACGCATTGCACACCTAAAAAGCATGATCTTATCAAAAAGTTAATTTCGCAGGGTAAAACCTATTTGGAATTTAAAAATCTGATTGGCTGTTCACCAACTACTTACTTACTTATCAGGCCAGCGATCCATGGAGGATCTGAGCCTGAGCTATAGCTGCCTTCCATCCTTGACGGACAGTTGTCAAGACCAAGATGTCTTACATCCGCGATTACTTGGTCTTCATACCGGAGATTCGGTCTTCCTCGAGGGTCTTAGCTGGAGCGTTGATGTCCATGCGCTCGATGTGGCCGAGCCAGTGTAGTCGACGGATCCTTGCCTTCCGGACTACATCCAAATCTTGGTACAGCTCGTAGAGTTCGCGGTTGTGTCTTCTCCATTCACCTTCCTCACAGACAGGGCCAAATATCCGGCGCAGAATTTTTCTTTCGAAATAACCCAAAATCAGCTCCGCTGTCCTGCTTATCGTCCAGCTTTCGGCTCCGTACAACAAGACTGGCAGTATGAGCGTTTTGTAAAGCATGACTTTGGTCTTTTGAGTGAGGAGTTTTGACCCCAGTTGTTTGGACAAGCCGAAGTAGCCAAGGGCGATTCTATGCCGGATCTCCACTGTGGTGTCATTTGTGGAATTTACGTTTGCCCCGACGTAGACGAACTTCTTAACTACCTCGAAATTGTAGCTGTCAATTGTTATATTTTGTCCCAGGTGGTGAGCGACGGATTGGTTTTTGCTTGACAGCATGTATTTCGTTTTGTCCTCATTGATCTTAAGGCCAACTCGTTTCGCCTGTTCTTCAATCGCCGTGAATGCTTCCACGATGCCACGGCGAGAACACGCGATGATGTCGATATCATCCGCGTATCCTAGCAGCTGGATGATAGTGCCTTCCCTGTTGACGCCTGCCCGTCGCACTTTCTGCTCCAGCACCAGGTTGAAGAAGTCACATGACAGCGCATCTCCTTGCCGAAATACGGTGCATGTTTCGAATGGTTCCGAGGTCCTAGAACCGAGCTGCACGGTGCATCGCGTGTTTTTTTAGCGTGGCACGACACAACTGGATCAGTTTTCCCGGGATCCCGAATTTGGCCATCGCTCCAAACAGTTCTTCACGATGAAAGCTGTCGTATGCGGCTTTGAAATCGGTGAAAAGATGGTGTGTATCGATTCGAAACTCGTTGGTCTTTTCCAGGATTTGTGGAAGTGTGAA
This sequence comes from Eumerus sabulonum, assembly GCA_951905685.1. Lineage (NCBI taxonomy): Eukaryota > Metazoa > Arthropoda > Insecta > Diptera > Syrphidae > Eumerus > Eumerus sabulonum. The sequence goes on from OX645063.1 coordinate 40,273,242, forward strand.
AATTTCGTCTATAGTTGATTTGCCGGGCCGGCAGCGGCACTGGCAGCTGCCGATTAGTGCGGTGCAAAATGGTTTTAGTCGTTCACACAATACGCTGGACAGGATCTTGTATGCGACATTGAGCAGGGATATACCTCTATAGTTCTTGCAAGAGATAGGATCGCCTTTTCTGTGGATGGGGCATATAGAGCTGGTATTCCAGTCGTCGGGCATGCTTTCATCTTCCCAAATTCTGCAGATGATCTGGTGCATGCTCCCTACCAGAACATTGCCGCCAGCCTTGAAGAGCTCTGATGGCAAGCCATTTGAACCTGCGGCTTTGTTGTTCTTCAACTTCTGAATAGCTGTGCCGACTTCTTCGATGCTGGGTGCGAGGACTACTTCAGCGGCTGGAGTTGGTATTTCCTCGGCCCCTACCGCTCTCTCTTGGTCATGCTCGTTAAGCAGCTTTTTTTTTTTTTTTTTTTTTAGAGACTCGCGCAGGTTCAAGAGTTTTTATATTCTCTTATGATGTGTTGACACACACAACCTGAACGGAGTACAGTGGTTGGGGTCGTTGATGTTCGTTCACTACTCTCAGGGGTGGTTGTCCTAGACCTAGATAGGACGAGAGCTGACCAAATTCCGCGTTGGTTATAGTCCGTAGAAATTCGTTCAAGCACTCTTAGTATTGCATACGCAGAGGATGAATTTCGTTTGACCATATACTGTGAGTGTTATGCCTGCAGCAGTACGTCTGGTCACTTTCCATTCTCAACAGCGTTGCATACTTTCTGGCGGTATAGAAACTACTTTTTCTTGACTATGAAGCGAATTTGCTAGAAATGCTGCTTAAATACATCCACTATTCCCTGCGGGTCGGGGACAAGATTACCCTCGCAGTTTCGAAGACCCTGGGTGCCCATTTTGAAGCCTCCTGCAAGACCTTTGGCTTTCTTGTAAAAGGCTCGTGTTTTATGTTTATCCCTAGACTCCTCGATATCATTGCCTCATACACATACAAAGTTGAAAATAAAAATCGTGACCTGATGTGCTCGGAAAGCGTAAAAAGCTCTTCGAACATGTTTGCCTCATACACATAGAAAGTTGAAAAGTAAAGTAAAATTACGAGCTGTCGCAAAGTCAGTGAGTCGGAAGCCGTTATCTGTTGTTGTATCGTGGAAGCTGTGCTTTCCGATCACTCCGCCAAGGGTGTTCTCCTTACCGATTTTGGCGTTGAAGTCTCCGAGCACGATTTTTACATCGTACTCCGGACAAGCTCCGTAGGCATTGTCCAGGAGGTCATAGAAGTCCTCGTTGATAGGGTGTTCAGCCTCGTCGGTAGGGGCGTGTGCACATATAAGGCTGATGTTATAAAATCTGCCTCTGATGCGGATCACAGCCAGGCGATCACTCATAGGTTTAAAGTCGATGACCTTCGACCTTAACCGCTTTCCCACGACAAATCCGCATCCCAGTAAGTGCAACCTTTTGTGACAGCTGTAATAAATGTCGCAATTTTTCTTCCTAATCAAACCGTTTCCTATCCAGCGTATTTCCTGGACCGCAGTAATATCCGCCATGTACTGCGTGAGGATTCCTTCTAGTTTATGAGCAGCTCCGGGAGTGTACAGGGTTCTGACATTCCAGGAGCATACTCGCAAATCGTGTTCCTTTTTCGTGCGTTGTCGTCGTCGAGTATCCGTCCGTGTATCCGAGGCATCTTGCTCATTGATAACTTTTCTTTTTTTTACGTGGGCGGATTGTTAGCCCACCGCACAACCGCCACTCTGGTCGGGGTTTTGTCGCTGCATACGTTTGTTCACCTCCCAACGGTTGTTGAAGAGGATATCCAGAAGGCGCCGTGAGGAGGCCGTATGTCAACTTGACCCGGGCATTTAAACAGGGATCGTTGCTGACATCTCGCCAGGTTGAGAGCGATCAACAACTTTACCCTGTGTTGTTCATCAACAACAATTAGAAGTTCTGTACTCGCCAAAGCCAGAAACACATGGGCGTAAGCCGGTAATGTCTTAGTAAAAGGGTTGTCAGACATTCATGTATCAATCCCTTTACTCCAGCTACGCAAATAAAAGATATGCTTAGCCTTGATGTTAATATTGAAACGGTTCGTAGGCGCTTGCGAGATCACAATCTGACAGCTCATAGTCTGCAAAGAGTGCCTTTCCAAAAAAAGAAAAAAAAAAAATGTGGCCAATAAAATTAAATTCGCGAAGGACCAGCAGAGAAATGTATGTATGTATGTATGTTGGCGTTACAGTCCATGAAGAACATGAGCCGAGCTTCTCTCAATCACCCATGTTGTGTGTGATTTCATTTTCACATAGGTGAAAGGGACCTACAGTTTTATTGCCGGTTCCGAACGGCGAATTTCGAGAAGCTTTTCATGACAATTTTACTACAGGGGGCTTTGTCAGAACCGTGAAAAATACGTTCGATGACATGGCTGTGTCGGGATTCGATCCCGAGTCATCGGCGTCAGAGGCCAACACACTACCCACTGCGCCACGGTGCTCTCATGGAGAGAAATGGAGAAATATTTTTTGGTCAGACAAATCAAAAATCGTTTTATATGGCGGAAAGGGTTCTCGTCTTTATGTCAGAAGGCCTCCAAGCACAGAATTCAATCTTCAGTATACAGCAAAGACTATAAGACATGGAAGATCCAGCATACTTTTTTGGACATGCTTTTCTCTTCATGGTGCTGGTCCCATTTACCGTATCAATCAAATATTGGATCAACATCTATACGTCGACATTTTGGAGGAAGTCATGCTAGCGTATGCTGAGAAGAAAATGCCCCTGATATGGGTCTTTCAACAAGACAATAACCCCAAACATACTAGCAAGCTTGCTAAGCAGTGGTGAATGCAATATAATGGTCCGTACAGTCCCCAGATCTCAACCCGATCGAGAACCTTTGGTGTGACGTTAAAACGGCTGTTGCGTGTTGCAAATCAACTGACAATAATGACCTTTGGGCAGCTGGGCAGCAACCATGGCTCTCGGTATCGGTCGAAAGGTGTCAGAACCTGGTCAACTTCATGCAACGGCGTTATGCCGCAATTATCTCCAATAAATGGCAGGCAACTAAGTACATATTAATTTAAGGTAAAAAACACGATATTTTTGTCACGATTAAAAGTTTAAACTAAGTTTGCGTATGTATGTATGTATGTATGTACATATGTATGTAGTTCAAGATCGATGTTTGGCGTGCTGCTATTTTTTTACCGCAGCTGTACAGTATGTACAGTACTGTACAGTATGTAATAAATACAAGGTTTATTGCCGTCATTATCAACTTGCCAGTCCGCTGCAAATGACACTTAGTTCCCAACCAAGTTGGTTCGAGGCTTTATTTTGATTCTTCCCAAACGATGACACGCACTAAGCCTCATTGTGCGGATGTTATAATTAGAAATAACAATGTTAATTAGTTGAGCGTATCAATATTTCACACGTCGCATCGGCACCAATTGCTGTACAATCATATAATTGATTTGACACTGAATCTAACGAGAGTATTATCCGTTAGTTTGTGCTCTTAATTGAATGTTTTTCTCGCACAATTCCAAATCACCCCATAATTCGCATTCTGGCTATCAATGTACGGATCTGCCTGGTGTACAAAGTAAAGTCTGGGGGCAAATGTTACGCAAATATAACGCCGTCTAATCGAGTCAAGGGTATGAGATTAGATTTCATATTGCAATTCGAATAATCAAACTTCGCACATTTCTCTGCGGTATGAAAGAGCTGAAATTACACCGAGATCATCTTCCATTGGCGTCCTATTGATTTTGTATCACAATTTCCGACGGAAACCGCAATATAAATGTGAAATGCTTACCGTCTTTCTATTATGGCGAAGAAGCAAAAGTGGCTTATGTGTTCAGCGAACATAAATAAACCTTTACCAACACGGTCATCAAGACTTTGCTGAGGTGTACATATGTACATAACTATTCCAATTGAAATGCACTTGGCGTAGTGTGCTTTAAGTGGCAATTGTGTACTTTTGATACGAGCAAGATATGCTATAAGGTACGCGTAAAATAAAACGAAACATTGTCAACATTTTATGTACCTACGTACTATGATGCACATGTATATATGTATGTACTGTACATATTGCAAGATACTGATCCAAGCAACAATGAAAGCAGTTAACCGCGATCAAGAGCACGTACATCTCACAAAAAAGCAACCAATCTTTTACACAGTAGTTTGTCAAGCAAGTTCTTTTCTCGTATGTATGTACATACATATATGTATGTTGAGCATATATTCTCTATGGATATACACATGCTAACATAAGTATATCATACATACGTTTGTATATGTGTATTCCAAATACAATGAATGCAAACATCCTGTGAATTTGCAGACCAGGTGTTTTGAGATTCTGTTCATAAAGAAGCTCCCGACACTCACCCTCATGCTTCTTTATTGTACAAACAATAAGAAACAACAGCTGTTTTCACGGCACAGGCCTAGGAATCTACGTATACGTACACATAAGTATGTATTTGCCTGAACGAGAACAAATAGTCATGACCTCTTCCCAATGGAGGGTGGATTTACACCTGAAATTCTTTGAAATATGCAAAAACAGGAATATGTATATGTTTCATGTACATACACACATATGTACGCATGTATGTATGTGATTACCGCATAACAGCACACTAACTCTTGCACAGGGTAAAATATGTATGAACTATGTACCTACATACATACATATGTATGGTTAGCGAGTTTCGCAGAAAATTTAACATTCGATCAGCTGTTTGATTAATAATAATATCCACCATTGTCACATGACACGAATATACAGGGTGCCCCACGAGCAGTGTGCCAAAAGCTAGAGCGTGCAGGTCTTGTCTGGGTATACCCCCCCCCCCCCCACACACACACACACCGTTTAGTGGGGGGGGGGGCAGTTTTCTAAAAAATACTTAATTTGGAAAAACAGATATTAAAAATCAACGGTTGCATCCACAAGGCCGCGATGTACTTTTTTCTAAAGCCAGATACCTCTTTTTTCATCTTGTTGTTAAACGAAGCAGTTTTAGGAAATAGTTTTTGAGAAATTAATTTTCAAACTCAACATTTTCAAAAAATATTAAAGCAAGAAAAATGTTCGGATTAATTTTTTTTCAAAATTTTATGTAAATTAAGTACTATTTTTTTTTTTAAGAATTAAATTCTCTTATTAGTGTTTAGTTAAAAACAGAAAACCGGATGCAAAAATGTCATGTAGTTTTTGAGAAATTAAAAAAAAAAACCCAACCCACTTTTTTCTAAGAAAAACCTTTTTTTTTTGGTTTTAACGCAGCTGGACTTGTAGGCAAATTAATGTATGAAATATTGAACTGGTGTAAAATGGTATCTACGGGTGTAACTTTTCGGTATGAAGCACTCTCCATTCTCTAGATTTGGGCACTCCAAGCACAATAGCTATCCTCCTTGTACTAAGGAAGGGATTACGTCGGACCAAAACCAAAATTCTTTCATCCAAGATTGCTGATCCACCTGTAATAGATCTTTCGCTTCTTCGATGCGTGGTGGATCCTTGAAAACGTACTACGACTGGGACACCTCCGATTGGGATATCTTTCAGCGTAGAGTCTTTCGGCTTCACGATCTCGACCATTAGCTAAACCGTAGCAGAAGTGCATGCCCGTTAATTCTTCTCGAGAGTATGAGTTTGACATCGTAATGTGTTGATGAGTTAACATCCAATTTGGAAATGGTTTTTTATTAAAAATGCGATGCATTTTATTTACATTTGCAAATATTTTGTTTTTAAATAAAGAAAAATTGCGATTTTATTGTCTTAAGGTCGTAGCGGCTAGAACCCATCGGCGGCGAGCGGACCCAGACGAAATTGGCAGGTCAGTTTTCAGGGGTTATCAATGAAACAGAAAGGATTAATCCAGGGCTACTCCAATAATGTGTCACTTTATTGTATCCTTATAAAACTCCGAATTTTTGAAAAATAATAAAAAAGAGGTCAATGTTTCATACATTAATTCGCCTACAAGTCCAGCCGCGTTAAAACCAAAAAACAGGTTTTTCTTAGAAAAAAGTGGTTTGGATCTTTTTTTTTTATTTCTCAAATACTACAAGACATTTTTGCATCCGGCTTTCTGTTTTTAACTAAAAACTAATAACAGAATTTAATTCTTGAAAAATAATTAGTACTTAATTACATGAAATTTTGAAAAAAAATAATTCGACATTTTTCAAAATTTTGAGTTTGAAAATTAATTTCTCAAATACTGTTTCCTAAAACTGCTTCGTTTAAAAACAAGATGAGAGAAGAGGTTTCTGGCTTTACGAAAAAGTATATCACGGCATTGTGGATGTAACCACATGTACGATTTGTTTCTTGTCTTGACCAGATCTACCCGCTCTAGATTTTTGGCACACTGCTTGTGGGGCACCCTGTATATGGAAATGCATACATAATTACATATGTACATAAGAATGTGATCAACGTATGTATGTATATCAAAACTATACAGCAAGAATTCATTTTTGACACTGACAGCTGTTTTCCGCTCGAAATCTTGACAGAAAGTCAGTACCATTACCTCCGCGGAACAAAATGAGTCGCTTAACGCTTGAACAACGTGGGAAATATTGAAGTGTGTGAGACTCAATTCACGATTATGTATCAACACGCCATGGATCTCTTTAGCGCAAAATTTCACGTACTAGGCTGAGGAGAATTCTGCATAAAGATCTCGGATTATTAGCTTACAAGGTCCAATTGACTTAGCAATTGAAGGCGCGCGAACATCCTCTTCGTTATCGCTTCGCAGGTTGGGCCTTAGAGCAGCTTTTATTGGACAACGATTTTGGGCGAAAAGTCACCTTTTCTGATGAAGTGCATTTTCATCTCGGCGGCTACGTAAACAAACAAAATTACTGCATCTGGGGCTCGGAAAACCCGCACGTTATTGTCGAGAAGCCAATGCATCCACAGAGAGTAACAGTTTGGTGCGGTTGAGGAGTGATGGCATCATTGCACCATTTTTCTTCGAAAATGAGGCTGGGAACAACGTTTCGGTCAACGGTGGGCGTTACAGAGCCATATTAACTGACTTCTTTTTACTGAAATTGAAGACATGGATTTGGACGACCTCTAGTTCATGCAGGATGCGCGCCATGCCACAGAGCCCATGCCACAATCGATCTTTTGCGCACCAAATTCCCAAATCGTGTTATCAGCCGTCTTGGCAATGCCAATCGACCGCCTCGGAGCTGCGATATGACTCCTTTGGACTACGAAGCCAGCCAAGGCAGCCACTTGAACGACGTTGAATTTAATATAATGGAGAGATCCCATAAAATATTTGACAGGAAGTAAGACGTATTTGCGTTCATGGTTTACTTGTAAGGTGTTTAAAGTGCTGATAATGGCTCCCAGGCAGAAGGAAACTACTCAAGAAGAACGAAAAATAAATTTGAACTTATTTAAACAAAATAAAGCTTACGCATTGGAAGTATAGTGGGCAGAAGTCGTTTTACATTATGAAGTATTGTTAAACGTTATAAAAACGACAAAGAATTTGAAAGTTCACCGCGAAATGGACGCCCACGAAAACTAACTACAAGGGAGGAAGCGCCGGTTAGCTGAAAGCACTTTATTTGGGCTTATAAATCCCATAAATAAATTACATTTACAAAATACAGGTTGCAAGAATGATTTAGAAAAAACCCAAGACAACGTCATCAGATGTTGAAGCTCGAGTTAAAGTCGATTTTAAAAAAGTTGTTCAGCCGAAAACCATACGCAGAGTCCTTCATCGCAACGGATACATATGTATAATGCACGAATTCCTAGACGGAGACCTCTCATTAGTAAAATGAATAGAATAAAGGGTTGCAATTCGCCAAAGGCTTTATAAATAAGCCTCAAAACTTTTGGTGTTTTATATTATTCGCCGACGAAAGTAAATATAATTCAGTTGGTTTCGACGAAGTCAGAAATATTTATTTTAAAAACCTTCCGAATCTGGCTCTTAAAGTTTTACAATAAATCTTTAATGGATGTCTCCTAAAAGTCTTTTGAGTTCCCTTAGTAAATGCTTCGAAAAAGTAATATAAAACAAACTATGCAACAATTTGGCTTTCGCCCTAATCATACAGATTAAAAAGGCATGTGCTTAACTCTTTTTCTTTGAGCCATAGCACTGGGATGGTTCTTTCAGATGTGGAAATGCGTTTGATACTGTGTTTGCACAATGGTCTTATCCACAAGCTTTTTCTAAAAAGCTAAAAGTTTTAAAGTTATTGTGAACTGTAATCCGTCTAATGTCTAACTGATCCCGGCTGGCGTACCTCAAGGGTCTGTCCTGGGTCCTGTTCTATACAACATTTACACATCAGATTTTCCTATAATTGTTGACTGTCATTCTGCAATCTTCGCAGATGACGCTTGTATCTATTCATCAGATTCACTTGGTTCAGTAATTAAATCAAATCTGCAATCTGCATTAGATACCATTGCAAGATATTTTACTGATTGGAAAATTAAAATGAATGCTCAAAAAACTCAATCCATCTTTTTCACTAGGAAAAGGAAAGCTTTTTTTTTTTTACCGCAAACGAACTTAACAATTGGTGGTAACCGCGTAGAATGGGAATCTCATATTAAATATTTTGGAGTCACTCTGGACAAAAGACTTACTTTTGGCCAACACATCAACAATGTTGTTAGTAAAATCAACAAAACGGTCAAAATATTAAACCCGTTTATTTGTCGAAAATCTGGACTAAGCAACGACAACAAACTTATAATTTTTAAGTCAATCTGCCCCTATATGGGGGGACTGTGCTAACTGCCACATCAAGAAACTGCAAATATCTCAAAACAAAGTTTTAAAAATGATTCTAGGACTACCATGACACTTTCCAACTTCCGAACTGCCATGCTTTATGATAATTTTATCGTTTCATGCAAAATATCCGATAACGCCCTTGTTTCAGATTTAGCTAATAACTGATAACTTAACAATTCCTGTTTATTATGTTTGTATTTGTGTATCTATGTACTTATTTATTTATTTTCCTATTTAATTATTTATTTATTTATTTGCTTATTTACTTATCATTATCTATTTATTTATATTTAAAACTCTTTAGTTTTTGTTATATTTAATGCTTATTTGCACATAAAGAGCATACATACATAAATACCTGTATACATAGCTGTGATATTTTTAATGAATGTTTTTACATTAGCTTTTCCCTCAATGTTTCTTTTTTTTTCTCCTTAATTTTACGAGGCATTTAGTAAAAAAATTAACCAAAGATGTCAGATATAATTAATAAGTCAGTCTCTGTTGAAAAGGTAAGGCGGGTTTCGCGATCCAATCATTTTCATGGCACAGTTATGCCGTGCGAGCCCTTCGACTCGGAAGTCAATAGAAAAAAAAAGCATTGTTTTGGCAAAATAATATATTAACAAGAGTCCAGAGTTTTGGAAGTCTGTACTTTTCAGCGACGGAAGCAAGTTAGATTTATTTGGCAATGATGGAAGGTAAATAGTTTGGCGAAAAGCTAATACCGAGTTAGAGAATGTTAATCTCCAAGCATCCGTAAAAGACGGTGGAGTAAGCATTATGATGTGGGGGTGTATGGCTGCAGAGGGGTAGGACAAATGGAATTTGTTTACTACAAGTTGGATTAGTATGGATACTTGAATTCCCTAAAACGAAATGTTCAACAAAGTGCCACAGTAAATTAGGCCTAGGACCAAATTACGCCTTGTAACAAGACAATGACCCCAACCATACTGCCCACAATGTTTGGACGTGGCTACTTTTTGATACCCCCGCAATCGCCTGACATCAATGCACACGAAAATTTATTGGTCCAGCTTGAGAGAAATAAAAGAAATCGCCCTATTAGCAGGTAAACCGCTCTTATAGATGCTCTCGCGCAGGATAGGTACTTATGACAAAAAAAAAAAAACAACTTGTGGACAGCATACAAAAACGCTTGCAAGCTGTAATCAAAGCAAAAGGTGGGTCAATATTATTATTAATTTGTGTCATATTATGGTTGAAAGGTAAACGTATACTGAGATCCTTGCCATAGAGCAACACCGCGTCTAAAGAGTCCGGTGATGTCAGCGTGAGTGAATACTGATATATTATTCACCTACAACACATTGAGAATATGAATGGGTAGGTTTCATATAATTAATTTAAAGACTATGTACTGTTACAAGTTTTATGACCATCTTAACCAACTTGACGACCGACAATGACCGCCAAAAGTTTAACCCATCACATGCTATTAATATGTACATAGACAAAGCCATATGCTCTATTACCAGAGCTAATTGAACGGAGACACATGCAAATGCTTTCTGCATGATATCTGCCTGTAGAGGAGAGATTCATAGGTCAGGATAAAATACTACAAAGAAGTATGCATCTAAGGCATACCAAAACGTTTTGTTTAAATTTCCCTTATAAAAACTCTCACATTCTAAAACAACAACACGTCAATGAAGTCTATGCTCTAAATACCAATAGTGGTTTATCAGTTCATATTGACTTCATGGTGGTGTGCTTACTATTATATTACAAGTTAAAAAAGATATCTCAGATCCATGCATGCATTTTACATCTATCCAACACAATCCATCATACTCATGTCCGATTGCTTGAGACAACATATTCGATAACTAAAATATGTAGATAGTAGCAAGAAACTAGTTTAAACCTTAGAAGGTGTGCCACATTCAAACTATAAATGCTTGCACTTTGATTTTACGTACATTCATTTCAAACTACGAGTAAGTATATGCTAATAAAACACTATCATCGAAGACCTTCGACAAGATGTCTTGCAACTTCGGTAACTTAATCTAAATTGGTTGAAACTTATCGAGTTGCAGTACTTCCAGAGTATAGGACGATGTAATCTTTTATTATGTTCCACATAATAAATACAAGTTTCCTGCCCTCAAAGATAAAGTGATTTTAGCAGCACTCTATTACCCTTTATGCACGACTGAGCTCGATAAATTTAAGCTACGCAATACGTCGTCGATTTGATTATCTAGTAACTAGGTACTTTAGCCAACCAACCCAAATAACAAGAAGCTTTTCTACAAAATGCCATACATTTACTTTTAAGCAACTTCTTTTACATTCGTGACTTGTGGTACAGTTTAGACACAAATCACAGTGGCAGTAAATCTTCCTAATTGCATCGACACTGACAACCACTCCGCCGCAATCCGTGAACTACTCTCAATGCCATCGCCGCTAACCGAGCGAGCGGTTGGACCACTTGGCGTGCTTATATAAGATCCCAATTACGATGCGGACAGTGTCCAAATGACTCGTATGCAAGTAAGTGGCAGAGTACGTGTCTACGGTTCTGTAAAATGAATTCGAAAAACTTGTGAGTATGAATGTGTAAGTAATGCTGGAATGCCTTTATTCTTCTTGGTACATTACAGATAGTTGGTTGGTTAGCTCGAGCTCAACCCGAGCACAACTGGTTTTCACGTTCCAATTCGTACCTTACTAACCTTCTATCAAATCTTGTACTTTCTCTACCATCATTTAGGCTTTCCCAGTTTTTTTTTAGAAAATTGATCGTTCCCTTGATATGCTGTTTCGTTTGAACTCAGCGGCTTAGTAGTGAACAGTCGACGAGCATGTCAAGTCTGATCGCGAAACAAAGCAAATACAGGGTGGGCCAAACATAAGTTTCTTTTTGGAATACAATAAAATGATCAAAATTAATTGTTTTCCATGTATTATGGCTTTATTAGTAAGAACAAAAATTTCCATTATATATGAAATACAACGTCGTTCAAGTGGCTTCCTCGGCTGGCTTTGCAGTGGCGCAATCTCACACCCCAATTTTCCAAACCCTTGTTGATAGTTTCGGGCTGTAGCTCACGGATTGCTTGGATGATATTGGCCTCAAGTGCATGAATTGTTTCCGGATTGTTGGCATAAGATCGGTCCTTCACGGTTCCCCACAAAACAAAACCGAAAGGGGTCAAATCGCAGCTCTGAGGCGGCCAATTGACATCGCCAAGACGGCTGATAACACGATTTGGGAGTTTGGTGCGCAAAAGATCGACTGTGGCATGGGCTGTGTTGCATAGCGTGTCATCCTGTATGCGCGCCGTACGAACGACGGGGACCATGAGTGTTGTTCACTAGCATACCAGTCTCATGAACTTTTTGCACAAACTTGCGTACTGCAGTCGCGGTGCTTCATTTCGGCCAAAAACTTTTTTTCAAAAAAACGCACTGTTTGGGCTACACAGCACTCACTTTTCAATATTTCCCAACGTTGTTCAAGCGTCAAGCAACTCATTTCGTTCCGCGGAGGTATGATACTGACTTTATGTCAGTATCAAAACAACCTATAATTTAAAAAAAAACCCACTGGATTGCCCATCCTATACATTTCTGTTGCAAGTATTGGCGAATTGTGGATAGCACACCCTTGACCTACCTCGTACTATGCAAATTCACCAAAGCGTTGTCCTGAAAGCAAACGTCTGAGCGAATGACACTTTCACCTAAATAACTAAAGAGTATCGGCAACATTAGTTCAGTGACTATGGGATTTGAATTTTAGGTCACAGAACATAGCGGAAAATTAGAAAACTAGTGAAGCAAATGAGGTTTGAAGTTCCCACTGTGATAAGAGATATGAATTGTTTAATGAATTCATGTATTCGTGTTAGATGAATTACGAAATAGTGAATAAAAATACAACCCTCCATCAAATATTTGTATGCTACTCATTGAGAGACTGCTAGGTTAAATTACAGATACGCAATCCAGGTGAGGAGATGAGAATGGACACCTAGTAGTAGAATCGCAGTCGATGCAGAAACCACTTCTGCAGACTGTATAACGGCGATGTTAGTCAATATACCGCTGTAAGGCAGAATGATCCATTTCTAATCGACGAAGACCGCAGAGAACTCCGTCCCCCTGACCTCGACGAAGCTAAGATTGCCATATCGAAACTCAAGTCGAATAAAGCCGCGGGCGCAGACGGACTGTCTGCTGAGCTCTTCAAGGCAGCTGGGGATGACCTGGTTAGGAGCATGTACCAGCTCATCTGTAAGATATGGTCAGAGGAAAGCATGCCCCAGGAATGGAGTCTCAGCATCGTATGCCCGATCCACAAGAAAGGAGACCCCTCTGATTGCGCCAACTACAGAGGAATAAGTCTCCTTAACATCGCCTACAAAATCTTCTCTGCCGTTTTGTGTGAACACCTGAAGCCTTTTGTAAATAAGCTGATAGGTCCTTATCAGTGCGGATTCAGGCCAGGGAAGTCCACCATCGACCAAATCTTCACACTACGGCAGATCCTGGAACAAACCAATGAATTTCAACTCGACACTCACCACCTATTTGTCGACTTCAAAGCCGCATACGACAGCGTAATTAGAGACGAGCTATACAACGCTATGTCTACCTTTGCCATACCTGCTAAACTCATCAGACTATGCAGGATGACTTTGGAGAATGCTCGCTGCTCCATCCGAATCTGTGAAAATCTTACCGATAGTTTTGATGTCAAAAAAGGATTTAGGCAGGGCGATGCGCTGTCGTGTGATTTCTTCAACATCATATTGGAAATGATTGTGCAAAAACCACTGGCCAATACAAGAGGCACAATCTATTTCAAATCCTCGCAACTCCTTGCCGTCGATATTGACATAATAGGTAGATCACAGCGAGATGTCAATGAGGCGTTTGCGAGTATTGAGTTCGAGGCGGCGAAAGTTGGTCTGGCGGTAAACGAGGGCAAAACCAAATATATGCTGTCATCAAAAAATGACGCTCACCACCGACGTCTTGGCCAGAACATACGTATTGGCAGTTATACGTTCGAGGTAGTTAAGGACTTCGTCTACCTTGGCTCCGCAGTGACCTGGAACAACGACTTCAGTTCCGAAATCGAACGCAGAATCACTCTTGCCAATCGCTGTTTCTTTGGACTCAGGCGGCAACTGAGTATTAGAGCCCTCTCCCGAACGACAAAGTTGACTCTATATAAGACCTTATCATCCGGTCCTGCTGTACGGCGCAGAAGTATGGACACTATCAAAAGCGGATGAGGAGGCCCTTGGTCGGTTCGAGGGAAAGATTTTTCGCGTGATTTCGGCGCTTATAAACGCAGACGGGCGATGGAGCTGTACAGCGACATGAGTCTAGTCAGGCGTATGCGGATTCAACGCCTAAGATGGCTGGGCCATGTAGAGCGAATGGACATCACAGCTCCAGTCCGGAGAGTCTTTGAATCCAACCCCGAGGGACGAAGAAGCAGAGGACGGCCGCACTTAAGATGGCGCACACAGGTGGAAGGGGACCTCAAACAACTGAGTGTGCGGCAATGGAAAAGGCTAGCAAAATATCGTGCTAGATGGAGGGGCATGCTGGTTGAAGAAGAATCCAGGTGCTATAGGTTGGATAGGTGTTACTTGATGTTACTTAAAGCACAAGTTCGAATACGGAAACATTTTTTCTCTTTCGTTGTTGTTTATTTCTTACTTACTATTTGCACTTCTTCACAAAAGTTACAAAATTATGTCCTGAGTTGATCACCACAAATGTACGTATTTCTCTTCTATTTATCTTATCCCATTACCTAGACACGTGGTGGTATGACACATTCCTAGATAATAGTGTTTGCTGCCTTACTGTTCAAATACACACATTACGTAAGGTGTTTTCAAGAATATTGTGCCTTCAATTATACGTTGGTGCGCTTTATGTCAGCTATTTAATTAAGTAGACATTCACAAAAATCTCGCGGCCATGTGCGTTATCGTTATGTTTTTTTTATTGGTCTTTCCAAACAAGAAAAAAGTGTCAAACATAATTTGGTTGATGTGCTCATTCATTATCAACAAACTCACAGTTTCTAATAAATTCGATTACGTGCGTTCGAACTGAGGATGCTGCCGCAAAATAATAACATCCGGCTTTGTCGACAATCAGAAGAAAATTAAGAGTTCGGGCATTAATGTGTGTAAAGCGAAGAATAATGAATAAATATTCACAACCTAGATTGTATAATGCACGGTCACAAGTCGTCATTGCAGCGACTACTCAATTGGAGCGAAGGTATACAAAAATGTGTCTAAGTCATATTGATCCAATTTAGAAATGAAAAATGTTTATACGATCTGCCATAGTCTAATTACTGGAGCCAGATAGATACGCTAAAATTATTGTAACAAGGGAGATATAGAGAGATAGAGATAGAAAGAGATAAAGGAATTTGAAAAAAAAAAGCTTACAAAAATCCCATAGCTTGGGTGGTCTATGTATATTGTAGTTTATGCTGGCTTAGGAGGGCGGCTGACTTGCCTAACTTAAACCAAAGTAGGTTTTTTCGTTTCCACTTAGATGTGACCTCAACAACCGCTACTTTTAAGGTCAGAGCTCTTGATAAAGGGACCAGCCAGGATAGTGAAGTATGTAGATGGTCAAAGTTGTTGAAAAAGTAAAAATCAATTTCATATGAGCTTATATTTAAGGCGGGTACAATTGCTTGCACTTAAGTGTGTCAACAAATTATTTTGATAATAGTAATAAATCATGAGTAAATAGGAAGGTAGGTAGGTAGGTTTGTAGCCTTCCCAGAATTGAGAAGAATGCACATAGGGCAGGGAGGCCCGTTGTGCAGCTACGAAGGGGTTTTACCCCCCTATTCGTGGAACCATTGTGTGCTTCTCAAGAAGTTAAGAAGGTCAGGTATCCCTACTTTCTGAACATCTGTCAGACCGTTAAGGAAGTAAGAGCCTAGGTAACGTTTCCTGATGTTGCAAAAAGCTGGACAGGCACAGAGAAGGTGGCGAATGGATTCGACCTCCTCCTCGTCCTGACAGCTTCTGCAAAAATCATTCGAAACTATGCCTAGTTTTTGTGCGTGACTGCCAATGAGGCAGTGTCCTGTGATGACACCGATGACCTTGTAGATGTCAGTTCTTTTCAGGGAGATTATACTCCTTGTGCGTTGGCTATCAAGCCGAGGCCAGATTTGCCTGGTGATGACGCAGGTATGTCCCTGGGTCCATCTCAGGTTCGTCTCGGCCCTGGCGAGATTGGCTAGATTGTGTTTAATGGTTGGAAGGGGTACTCCCTCACAAGCCACGATTGATAGTAGCGTCGTTCCTTGTTTGGCGAGTGTGTCGACTTTTTCATTACCTGTAATGTCGCTGTGTCCCGGTACCCAGATAAGCTGTATGTTGAACTGTTCTGCCATCTCGTTAAGAGATCGGCGACAGTCGATACAGTCGATTTTGATGTTTACACATAGGACTCCAACGACTTTAAGGCTGCTTGACTGTCTGTGAGAATTCGAATATCCGTGGTGGATATTACGTTCCACTTCAGCCAAGACAAAGCCTCTTTTATTGCCAACAGTTCCGCCTGGAAAACGCTGCAGTGATCTGGTAATTTTAAAGCTTTATAAAGCTTAAGTTGTTCGCAGAATACTCCACTGCCCACCCCGTCTTTGGTTTTAGACCCGTCAGTGTAGAAATCCACGCATTTTCTGCGGGGTTGAGTTTGATGAGTCCAGTTCTCTCTGTCCGGATATATGGTCGTGAAGTTTTTGTCCAAGACTATGGTGGGTTCTATGTGGTCCAAGTTTTCTGCCATAGTTATCCTGTTTCGCAGGATGGAGGAGTGGCCAGCGACATAACTCGCCCAATTCGAGTTGGCTTTTAGTCTTATGGCCGTGTGTTGCTTACCGAAAAAATCGAGTGGTGTAAGGTCTAGTATCATGTTAAGCGCAGCCGTTGGTGTGGACCTAAGGGCCCCGGTAATGCACATACATGCCATCCTTTGTACCTTCTCGAGTTGTTTGTGGTATGTTGTTTTGTCCAGTGAAGTCCACCAGACTATCACTCCATACATTAGTATGGGTCTAATGACCGTGATATATAGATCTTGGGGGTAAATAATATTTAATGTTTTTTCACTCAGACGATCGTTTCCGGGTTTTCAGCGAGAAGAGAATTCCAAGAATAGTGTCAGGAACTGTCTATCAGAAAATAGTGGAAAAAAAGTATTGTTTAGAAATAAACATGATTTTCATGGGTTATTACTGTTATTACATATTATCATTTTTTTTAAGTTTATGCCATACAATCATTGTACTAACTAGCTAGTTATTCTTAGAAACTGGCGGTTAAATAAGTATATTACGATGAACACTCGGCTTATATAGTAACCAACAACACTCATACGATTCTGAACTAAATCCAGCTGCAAAAATTGAACGTATACACATCCATATGTAGTTACAAAAATAATATCTTATATCATATCCATGTCAAGATACTTTAATCGGGAGGTATCGTTCTGGATTATAATTTAATTAGGCGATTACACGACCTATAGGTAAAATTGCAGCCATGGTACTCGTATCTAAAGAATCATTGACACCATACAAGTTTATAACACAACTTGACCCAATTTGATAAATATACGCCCCTTACTATCTTAAGAAAATTTCTTTTAACATTGTGTTGAAGTAAGTAGTGACGTGCTTCTTTATCGTTGGAAGAAAACTTGAGTGACTTGAGTGCTTAAAAAAAAAATGTTTAGCAAATCCCCTGCTTCATATTGTGGTGTGCGAATTTCTAAATTTAATCTAATATCATATGTACATATGTATACATATAATGGAATTCATTGTCTTATTTGGGATTTGTTTGTTCTTATCTGAAATATTAATACCAGAATTATTAGATATGATCAACGTATTAACACCAAAGTATTTCTTAAACTTTTTGTTTTTATCATAAAGTAAACAAATAAATCAAATGTTCTAGATAAATAAAGTGATTCAACTAAATATCTAGTAAAATATATATGTACATTAGCTTTTGCCCGCGGCTTCGCTCGCGTTAAATTCGGGGTAACACGGTTCCCCTTTCCTGATTCAGAACACAGAAGAGAACTCGGAACAGAATGTTATTTTAATACGCTACTGTAGACGTTATATATGTCTTTCCATTTGGGGATAGAATGTAAAGATTCTGGGCATTGGACACACGCGAACATGCTACATACAATTGTCCATGGGAAAAGCAAGGCTTTTCTAAGTTCACCCCAGCCACCTTTAATGTTTGACCTTTCGCTTTGTTATTGGTCATAGCGAACTCAGCTTTAGAGGAAATTGTAGCCTTTTAAACTGGAACGGGAGATCTGTGGGAATTATTGGGATTCGTGGGATCATTACATTTTCACCCTTTCCTACGCCGGTTAAGATAGTGGCGCTAATGATATTGCGGCCAAGTTGTGTGACACGAAGTCTCGTCCCATTACATAATCTCGGGGCATCTAAATTTCGTATAAGCATGACTGGGACGCTTAGTAGTCAAATAACAGAGTATAGGTACCGTATGCACTATAGTATGAAGCGCGGCCGGATGCCCGCACTTAAGTACAGATAGAGAACACACAACGTTAGCGCGTTTCAGAAACATGTCAGCGCCATCTATCGTAATTCAAGAGTAACACTTATTTATGTTTCGGATGTTGATTGTTTTCTCAAAAGCTGATTGATTTATGCTTATTTTAATTAAATTATTTTATTGTTCGTTTGTATCATAGAACCTATACTAATTTTGCAGATAGTCTCACACAAATTTCCATCCCTTACTGATTTTTTATTTTTTTTTGCTGCATACAAACTTAACGAGGACTAGAAAGAAACAAAAAGTAGCCTACGTCACTCTCGATCCCTTTAACTATCTCCACTTAAAAAATCACGTAAATACGTCGCTCCGTTTTGCCGTGAAAGACGGACAAACAGACACACACACTTTCACATTTTATTAGTATAGTATAGATACATATATCCGTAAATTTGTTCTAGTATAATATAAGCCATGAACACTGCCAATTTCTACATGCACCAAGCATAAAGGATTATAATAACCCGGTCGGCAACGAGAAAAAAACGTCAACTGGAATACTTCATAAAAGTCACGTCCATCTCGCCATGTTGCACGTATAATATCTAGCTGTCTTGAAGTGTATGTAAAACAACTGAAAATAAAAAAGTATTCTACGCTTAAAATGCGCATACATTTACGGGGGAAGAAAGATTGAAAATTTAAATTTGTTATTGCATTATGCAACTTTAGCGGGAAGCGTATCGAACATTGAATACTTTATTTTTCAGAGCTAAGTTTGAGTTAGACTCACATGTGTAGACCTCTATTGTTCTGTATTCTTTTATATATATTTGTACTCTCTTATTAGCCTGATAACAGCATACGTTCATAATAAAACCGTTCAAATTGGTAGTTGAATAACACCATTATCCGATATCCGGACATTGACTAGTGACATTTCGGTTTGGTCTAAAATATGATCTAGAACGTTGTAGAGCATTTTGTTTTTAGACCGGAACTCTGGAAATCAGCGGCTTCATATTTATATCTAGCAACTCTAGCAACTGTAGAATTGTGGAAGTAGACCATAAATGCTTTGATAAATGTTATGTTAATATGTCAATATGAAATCTTCTTATCTGTTTACTGGCACCCCAAAAACTAATTTGTTAAATCGCTTACACTATGCTCCAGCAAACCACAGCATGTACTGAAATGACAGTGAACAATAACTCTCGTCGGTTTACATGGGCGAACTTCCGTGCACAAGAAACGAAACAAGATGCAAGACATTTAACGCGTTCTGAAACTTTTTTTTATAGGTTGGTCGTACAAGGCCTGCAAACAATAGCAAAAAAAAAAATGATGAACCCTGCAATATCTTTGTAAATTTATGACTTAACCGACACAAATATCTACATAGCACTGAAAGCGTGGGATGAAGTATACAAAGGAAAAAAATACGCCTTATTAGGTAAACCAAAAAAAAAAAAAAAAAAACCAGTTATTGCTCTAGGTGTATTCTTTATCCATCATAGTTAATTCCAATTTTTAAATTTAGTCATCAATTGATAAGAGCGAATTAAAAAAGTTTGATACCTATACCCCATAAGGATATATAAAAGCAAAAAAAGGCTGCTTTAAATAGCATCCTATAATCTATATAACAGCCTCGAATTAACTGAAAACCAATTCGCTTTGTATGGAAGCATATATTTATCTAGTGCATTAACCACATAGTACGAAAAGCCACTTTTAAGTCATGTCACGGCAGCGGAAATGAGAATGAATAAATGCACAAAGTGATTAAGTAAAGTGCAAAGGCCACTGATTGGATAGGACTGGCACAAAATGTTTGTTGTTTCTTTTCTTCATCATAAAATAAGTTACGAAGCCTTGAGAATCGCTGCACCCATATTAAAAGTTCTGTCTTTAGTTGCATGACCCACTGAAAACTCACTTTTACTTAAAATTACCCAACGAATACATGGTACTCTTACATTTTAAAAAACATTTTTTTTTTTCGTTTTGACAATTTAAATACAACAATAAGCAAAATTGCAGGCTTGGCTCCGCTGGAAATGAAAAGTGAATTCCACATTTTGGCAAAGTAGTCAGCCAAACCACTGTAACAAATACGAAAACTAAAAGAGATCATTGTAAAATTCTGAAAATAAGTTTTTGAATTCGGCGTGCCAAGTATCTCGTTTTAATGTTTGGTATGGTGATGAACTCGAACGTTGCCACACGAGAATGTCTGCGAAATTGTGAACGTGCGGTGAACACCAATTCGTATTTAGACACTCTTATGTTGGCGAAGTTTATTGACACCCGCGCTAGAACGTTACTTGAAAGTAAAATTTGCGATTTCCTATGCAAATGTGAATACTTACTATGTATGAACGATGTATGCATGGGATGGTGCATGGTATATACAATCGCCTGTGTGAAGATACTCGTAAATCAAGTTGAGTATAGAACTAAGAAGATTTGCTCCACGATTAGCTAGAGTCCATAAACTACTTGTGTAATTGTAAGCTCCATAATATCCGTCTGCACCGACTACATATTGTCCACAGTCCTCACTGGCTATACATAGTCAAATACGTGCAACTACATACATATATATTTATGCTTAGGGCTTCTATTGCTTCTATCGTATTGACATGAAGAGCACTGCATGCATGGAGTAATTAAAGGTAAAATAAAATTCCATCACGCATGCAGTCTCTTCATTCTGCAATACATGGCACGGAATTTATTTTTGTAGTGTTCTTCTTTCAACATTTTCGTTGTTTATTATGTTTCACTGATGTTTTTTTAACTCAGTCGTTTACTGGCATGCTTATAAATGAAGAGAAAAATAATTGAAAAATCATGATGACAATAGAACCCGGGCAATTACAATACTTGTTTCATGACCTGTGTTTAAGCTTTGAAATAGTGTGTACATATTATAAATGGTCAGTCAGTATAATGTTCCACAACTAAATTTAAAAATATAGGATTTCATTATCATTTTTATTTCGGTTAGAACTAATTGCGACGGCTATTTCCTTCTCATTTTCGAAGAAGTTCATACACCACACGGTGACTTTCTGTAGACACAATGGTTTTTCGACACTAGCATGTGGATTTTCATTTCCCAAATACGACAATTGTCTTTTTGTACGTATTTCCCGAATGAAGAATAAATCTTATCTCTTAAAAAAGCCATGTAAAAATTAGTCATGTAAACGCTAATGTTCAAACATAAAATCGGTGCAGTTCATGATTGGCTCGTTTCAATTCTTGAGTGTTTTCAACCTTGTAACATTTCTTTAACACTCTCACAAACGCCAGACGGGTTTTTTTTTTTTTGGTTGCGCCAAAGGATGTGGAATCTTCATAGATACCAGTAGCCCGGGCTACAGGCATGCACGATTCGCAGGCCTGGCTAAAGATGTCAGGAATGCGCCTACGTGCTAAACCACACCCTGCACACTTCCAACCACTCTCCCCGCGGAACTGCCGTTAGGTACTACTTCGCGGGGCTGGTTAGCCTTTTGGGCAATACTCTCGTTTGAAGCCCTGGTGTTTGAGCTATTCGCGTTACGTTGACGCTCTAGGCGCATAAGGTCGCTCATTATGCGTACCGCCACATTACTTACGATGTTCCAGTTTTCATCGTTCTGGAGCATGTAACTTATATTCTCAGGAGTGAGCCTCTCCCCAAACTGTTCTTGAAGAACGATCCCCTCAATTGTATATCGTGGACAATGAAAAAACGCATGTTCCACGTTTTCTAGAACGTGTTCGCAATGTGGGCATTGGGGGCAACTTCGTGTTTGCGCTTGAAGAGGTATTCTCTGAAGCATCCGTGTCCCGTCAGAAACTGAGTTAAGTAGTAATTTGTTTCACCGTGGTCACGTTTTACCCATACCTTGATTTCTGGTATAAGACGATGTGTCCATTTTCCCTTTACGGATTCGTTCCACTGTTGTTGCCAGATTGCGATACTGCGATCCCTTTCATACTTTCTTTTATCGTCGTTTACCCGGCCGTTTCGAACTCCAGACACCAGACGTGTATTTACTGTGGAATGCGCATTTCGATGATGGATAGGCCTTAAGACATCGGCAAGAAAGTCTTGGACTATATTTTATAGTTTTTCCTACAGTACGGTCAAATGGATGGGTGATGTCTAATCACCTATAATTCGTCAAACGCACCTACTACCGAATCAATACAATTTTTCTGATAAATTCAGCGATTACTAAGCGATAAAAGTATAGAGATGGGATGCCAGTTCGGTTTTCGAATTTTCTAATTTTGTTCTGAGTTACTTTTCAAAAAACAGTTTCAAAATATTATGTCTCCGATATATACAGGTTGGGCTTAATACAAGTTACCTTTTAAAAATGCAATAAAATTAACAAAATTCTATTTTTTCCATGTATGTTGGCTTTTTTAGTAAGAACAAACATTTCCATTAATTATGAAATACAACGTCGTTCAAGTGGCTGCCCCGCTTTTACCCCAATTTTCCAAGACCTTGTTCATGGTTTCGGGCTGTAGCTCACGGATTGCTTGGATTGAATCGTTTCCGGAATGTTGGCACAACATCGGTCCTTCACGGTTCCCCACAAAAAAAGTCCAAAGTGGTCAAGGGTCAAATCGCAACTCGGAGGCCGGCCAATTGACATCGCCAAAATGGCTTATAACACGATTTGGCAATTGGGGGCGCAAAAGATCAATTGTGGCATGGTATGTGTGGCATGGCGCGCCATCCTGCATGAACCAGAGGTCACCCAAATCCATGTTTTCAATATCATTAAAAAAAAATTCGGTTAACATGGCTCTATAACGCCCACCGTTGACCGAAACGTTGTTCCCAGCCTCATTTTCGAATAAAAATGGTCCAATGATGCCACCACTGCATTAGATGCATTGGCTTCTCGACAATAACGTGCGTGTTTTCCGAGATACGACAATTTTGTTTGTTAACGTAGCCGCCGAGATGAAAATGCGCCTCGTCAGAAAAGAGAATTGTTCGCCCATAATCATTGTCCAGTTCAAGCTTCTCTAAGCGGATGGTCCCGCGCCTTCAATTGCTGATTCAATTGGGCCTTGTAAGCGAATAATCCGAGATCTTTGTGCAGGATTCTCCTCAGGCTAGTGCGTGAAATGTTGAGCTGTTGAGATCGATGGCGAGTTGATTTTCGTGAATTGAGTCTCACACTCTCGGTCACAGCAGCCACATTTTCACCTATGCGCACCGTACTATGACGGGGACCATGAGTGTTTGTCCACTAGCATACCAGTCTCACGAACTTTTTGCACAAACGTGCGTACAGCAGTCGCGATGGGTGCTTAATTTCGGCCAAAATTTCTTTTCAAAACACGCCTTGTTTGGGCTACACAGCATTCAATTGAAAGTAAGTTTTCAATATTTCCTAATGTTGCTCAAGCACAAAGCGACTCAATTCGTTCCGCGGAGGTGTGATGCTGACTTTCTGTCAAGAATTCGAGCGGGAAACAGCTGTCAGTGTCAAAAGAACCTATGATTAAAAAAAAAAAACCAATAGATGGCCCATACAAATGTATGTATGTATGTTCCTTTCTCGGATTATTTTGAAAGCTTGCGTGAAGTATAAAATGAGGTTTCATTATCAATCGACCTCAATCACGTCTGTCACAAACTATTATTATCTAGATATGCGCAGCCGTTTTTTGTTGCTTATGTACATGGTCTGTTAAAAAATAAAAAATAAAAACGTTTCGGAATTCGCGAGCATTGTACATCCGATATTGAATTTTTCTGTTTTGTGTGTGTATAACATAGATACGTATGTACATACATATGTATGTATGTTGGCATTATCAGTCATTTTAGATATTTAATTTGTTCTTGACAGATATTAAAGTTAGACGTGTTTTCGTGTGCTTGACGATAATTTGCCTTTAAAAAGATGGATCAAAAACGAAAAATTGTGTGGTCAAAAACAATATCGTAATCATTTTATCACCATACATATTCACGGTCTCTTCCCAAAACTGGGAAGATGATGATAGGTCACGATTGTGGAGATAACACCGCGCAGGTGTATTATATACAGTTGATCACAAAAGTAACTATACAACCTCCCATTGAACTTATTCATAGCAGAATGTAATACCCGTTAAATGTTGTTTGAGATATTCGCAGTCAGTCAAAATCAAAAACTTACGGTAAATTTGTATCTCGCTTGATAAACGATCATCAACTGTACAACAAGACGAACATTTACATTATGAAAGTGAGTATACACTCAGTTTAAAAAGGATCACTTTTAAATTTGATAAAATGGCACCACGTGGCAAAGAAGTATCAACAGAAATCAAAAACTTGATTGTAAAATATTACAAAGAAAAAAAAACAACATTTCGCTAAATTGCAAAAATTGTTGCCATAAGTCCGGCAAAAATTTATAGAAAAATATAAAGCTCAGGGAAATACAAAAAGCAGGCCACGATCTGGGAGACCGGCTCGACAGTCAACGGACACGGAGAATAATCACCCTAATAAGAACCGACATCTACAAAGTTATAGGTGCCATCACCGGACACTGCCTTATCGGCAGTCACGCGCAAAAACTAGTTATAGTTCTGAATGATTTCCATTCACCGCCTTCTCTGCACTTGCCCGGCATTATGCACAATCAGGAAACGATACCTAGGCTCTTACTTCCTTAACGAACTGACAGCGGTTCAGCAAGTAGGGATACCTACTTAAGAAGATCAACTTCTTAAGAAGCACAAAATGGTTCCACGAATAGGGGGCTAAGCCCCCTCGTAGCTGCACAAGGGGCCTCCCTGGCCTATGTGTGTTCTTCACATTTCTGGGAAGGCTACGATCCTACCTACCTACCTACCTGTGAGCATTTAATTTAAATTTAAAGTTGTGCATACATATGTATGTTATCTCATTGTGCATTCTTACATTAATTAACAACAACAAATATTAGTGTTCCTCCTTGTAGCAAGCACGCGATTCCCCCATCTCAACATCCACAAGGGTACCTGGCGGTCTTTTGATCAATCGACCACCAACCAGATTGATCACATTGCGATCGACGCCAGACACTCCTCCTGTATTCTCGACGTACGAACCTTCCGAGGGGCCAACATCGACCCGGACCACTATCTTGTTGTAGCCAAGGTACGAATGAGGATATCAAGAATGCTTAGGAGTCGAGTAGGACAACGTAAGTTTGACGTCGGAAAGCTACAATCGCAAGGGACTGCCAGAATCTTTGCCGATCGTGTCTCCTTCAAGCTCTCTCAAAATCCGCCCATAGCAGCACGAACAATAGAGCAGGAATGGGCGCATTGCCAGAGCGCCGTCAGAGACGCTGCCTCAGAGGTGCTGGGTTTCAAACCGCCACCACCTAGAAACCCCTGGTTCGATGAACAATGCGAATAAGCCCATGCAGCAAAACAAGAGGCATATAAAGCGATGCTGCAACGACAGACGAGAGCTGCTCGCGAAATCTATGAGCAGAAGAGAAGAGAAGAGGAACACACGCTTTTCAGAAGAAAGAAGAAGAGCACGGATAGCGTGAGATCGAGGAGATGGAGAGATGCTTCCGCAGGAATGACGTCCGTAAGTTTTACAATAAGGTAAAATGAACATGCCATGGCTACAAAGCCAGAGAAATGGCTCTCCATGAAAATGGAGAACTGCTAGTAGAGTCGCAGTCGATGCTGAGGACTTGGAAAGACCACTTCTGCAGACTGTATAATGGCGATGATAGACAAGATACCGCTGTCAGGCAGAACGAGCCATTCGTAGTGGACGACAATGAAACAGAATTCAGTCCACCCGACCTAGACGAAGTCAAAATAGCAATATCAAGACTTAAGTCTAATAGAGCCGCGGGCGCAGACGGCCTGTCTGCTGAGCTTCTTAAGGCGGCTGGAGATGAGCTGGTAAGGTGCATGCACCATCTCATTTGCAAGGTATGGTCGGAGGAAAGCATGCCCGACGAATGGAATCTCAGCATCGTTTGCCCGGTCCATAAGAAAGGAGACCCCTATAACTGCGCCAACTATTGGGGAATAAGTCTCATTAACATCGCATATAAGATCTTCTCTGCCGTATTGTGTGAACGCCTGAAACCGTTTGTGGATAACCTGATCGGCTCTTATCAGTGTGGTTTCAAGCCAAAAAAATTTACTATGGACCAAATATTTACGCTACGGCAGATCTTGGAGAAGACCCAGGAATACCAAATCGTCACTCACGTCGATTTCAAGGCTGCATATGACAGCGTGTATAGAGATGAGCTATACAAAGCCAAACCTGGTTTTAACATCCTTGCCAAACTCGTTCGACTTTGCAGGATGACAATGGAGAATTATCGCTGCTCCATTAAGGTAGGTAATGAGCAAACCGAGACCTTTGATGTTAAAAAAGGGTTTAGGCAAGGTGACGCGCTGTCATGCAACTTTTTCAACATCGTGCTTGAAAAGATCGTGCAAGAGCGAGACGTCAATGACGCCTTTGTAAGCATTGAGGTAGAAGCGGCTAAGATGGGTCTCAAGGTTAATGAGGGTAAAACTGCTTTCATCTAAAAGAGACGGACAACACCGATGTATTGGCCAGAATGTCACCATGGACGGTTATAACTTTGAAGTGGTCAAGGAATTCATCTACCTTGGCTCACTGATGACCAGCGACAACAACACCAGCGCTGAGATAAAACGCAGAATCACTCTTGCCAACCGCTGTTTCTTTGGGCTCAAGGGGCAATTGAGAAGTAGAGCCCTCTCTCGGAAAACCAAGGTGACACTATATAAGATCTTAATCATCCCAGTCCTCCTTTACGGCGCAGAGGCTTGGACCTTAACAAAAGCGGATGAAGATGCCCTTGGTCGTTTCGAGAGGAAAATTCTGCGCACTGCGTTCAAACGAAAAACTGTACGGATTGTACAGCGACATTGGCGTGGTACGACGTCTACGGATACAGCGTCTAAGGTGGCTAGGGCATGTAGATCGCATGGAAAATACAGCTCCGACCCGAGAGTCTTCGAATCCACTCCGGAAGGAAGCCGCGTCAGAGGACGGCCGCATCATCGGTGGCGCACGCAGGTGAAAGGGGACCTTAACCAACTGGGCGTGCGGCGCTGGAAACAGCTGGCCAAAGACCGTGCCAGCTGGAGACGCTTGTTGGTTGAGGCCCAGGTTCACCACGGACTGTAACGCCACCTACGTAAGTAAATATTAGCACTCGCGTGCACATCCTTGGTAATGAAGTAGAAAATGTAAAGAAGCACAAAATAAATGTCGCAAAAGTCTACATAGATCGTAAAACCGATCGAAAATACCTTTATTGGAGCCGAATGGAATTATTCCTAGTTGAGTCGTTCACAAGGAAGGTTAGAAAGAAGAAAATGTTATTTATTTTTATTTGTAGAAGATAACGATAAAATGACTGGCAGAAAGGAAATAACAGCCGTAATTCGAAAAATCGTAATGAAACTTAGAAACGAGATCGATCGATCGCCAAAATTGGAAAAACTGTAAATTTGCATAAGGCTACGGTAGACTATTATAAGAAACTATAATGACACGGGAAACTATGATATGTAGTTAGCGGACGACCAAAGAAGGCAAAAGGATCCAAAAGAAGATTGTGCGGCAGCTTACGAAAAATCAAAAACTGAATGCTAATTTACTCGCTGCTGAACTAAAAAACAAACCTTTGAAAATGTAACTGTACATCTCGAAACTATTCGTCGGGCCCTAAAACAGTTTGGTTTAAGCTCACATATACATATGTATGTGGCTGAGAAAAAGCCGCTGATAAGCTTAACCAACAAGAGGAAAAGTCGGACTATACCAAAAAATATGAAAAAGTGCACATTGACGACCATACATTAACGACATTTACCGATGAGTGTAAATTTAATATTTTTGGGAGAAATGAACTGACGAAGGTATGGCGAAAGTCAAATACAGCACTCGACGTAAAAAACATACTACTCTACTATTAAGCAAAGAGGGGGATCTGTTATGGTGTGGGGATGCATGGCGGCGAATGGAGTTGGGAAGCTGCTCTTCATTGACAGAATAATTGATCGGCATAAATATTTAGAAATTTAAAAAACAAATCTCTGCAAGAGCACTCAAAAATTATACCTTGAATCAAATTTCGCTTCTCATCAAAGAGTGGTTGCTTTACAACGTTCGGCCCAAGCCTAAGCATCCTGCACAATCCCCCGACCTTAATGCAATTGAAGATTTATAGGCTCATCTAAGGCAAAAACTGAGAGAAAGACGGTTACATCAGTTACAATGCTTAAAAGTGTCTTGGCTGATGAATAGAGCAAAATTTCAGCAGAAGTAACCCGAAAACTGGTCCCTTTTATGCCCTCACGATTAGAATAGGTAATTCAGGTAAATGATGGCCCAACACGTTACATCGTATGTAGACTTTTGTAAATAGAAGAACTGATTTTTATGACATATAGGTGAATAATTTTTAAATAAAAAAATATCATTATTTGGAGTCGTATTTAGACTTTGGTGCCTAACTAATTGTACGAAAAGTGCAAAAAAATTCTCAAATTAGTGCTCCAAAAGTTTATTCAGACATTACGCCTGAAACTGGTAAGACCTGCAATCCCCAAACCATACGCCGTGTATTGTGTAATGCTGGTTATCACGTTTGAAATATTAGTCAAAGAAACATTCATTAGCAAGTTCAATCGCCAAAAGCGTATACAATTCGCCATAGACCACGAGAAAGATGGCCAACATTTCTCGAACAATGTCATTTGTTCTGATGGAAGCAAATTTAACATCCATGAATCAGACGGGCATGATGAAAAACAATTTGCTTGAGAGTTCGACAAAATTAGGCTTGGAGGGGACATTTTACTTTTAAAAGTATAATGACCCTAAGCAGACCTCGCATATTGTAAGGGAATGGCTCTATTATTTATTTATTATTTCTATTTATTATTTATTTATTGTTTCATTGTCCCAATTGATTTACAGATTTACAAATAGATAATATACAAAATGACATACATGTACCATCTAACATCTCCATGGAGTTATCCCTTCAATGCTGGTTGATACCTTGAAGCGGCAGAAGAGAGTCCATGTAAAATATTAGTCGGCTTTACAATAATCAGGTTACACATTGTCATAATAGAATTCGGACAATATCAAGAATTTGCGAAGCCGTAAAGACTTTTCTGCAGAAGATTGTTCAAGTTATCTAATCTTGTTGCAGAGTAATTTCTTTTTTAGCTTGAATTTGTAAGTTGAATTATGTGGTTATAGCGTTCATTAGTATATATTTTTTTAATCTCCTTTTGCTTATATGTATATATGTATGTTGGCGTTACAGTCCATGAAGGACCTGAGCCGAGCTTCTCTCAATCACCCATGTTGTGTGTGATTTAATTTTCCCATAGGTGAAAGGGACCTACAGTTTATTGCCGGTTCCGAACGGCGAATTTTGAGAAGCTTTTCATGACAATTTAACTACAGGGGGTTTTGTCATAACCCCGCTGAGGAGAAACACCGTGAAAACACTTCGATGACATGGCTGTGTCGGGATTCGATCCCGTGTCATCGGCGTCAGAGCCCAAAACACTACCCACTGCGCCACGGTGCTTATTTGTA
This sequence comes from Eumerus sabulonum, assembly GCA_951905685.1. NCBI lineage: Eukaryota > Metazoa > Arthropoda > Insecta > Diptera > Syrphidae > Eumerus > Eumerus sabulonum. The sequence continues at coordinate 40,303,337 of OX645063.1, forward strand.
CTGCATGGATATTCCATAGGCATCGCGGAAGTTGGTTGAAGACCTAGGGTACCACAAAAGAAAGTTGTTGTTTACCATAGGAGTTGCGTATCCTTGGCACCTTAAGAACACCTTCTGCCCGTTGCCTTGTTTTCACTTCGTGGTCAATAGGGTCTTTAAACCATTGATCATTGTAGGTTTCGTTTATGACATTAAAAAGAAAAAGTTTTTTGATAGTTAATAAATTTAAATCATTACTAGGAATACACCAATTTACTACAAACCGATTGCCATATTTGGATCGTAAAACAATCTTAAAGATTCTATTCTGCGCCCTTTGAAGCTCCATTATCCGATATTATGTTGTATTGCCCCATGCTGTTATGCCATATTGAAGTGACTCCACCAATGAGAAATATACTTGCTTGAGGACTGTGAACGATGTATAATTGCTCAGGTGATAAAGAGCATATGCAGATATCTGAAGACGCTTGCGTAGGTACTTCCTGTGGGTATCCCACTTAAAGTTGTAGTCTACCTCAATACCAAGGTATCGATACACACTGACCATTTCAATATAGTCCGCGCAGTCATCTGTTTGGTTTATAGTTGTTTGGTTCAAATTTGTTCTGTGCAGGCATTCAAAACTGTGAAATCGAATCCTGACAGGTGTCCTTACTATCTTACTACATGGGTCGGCCGAATATGCATTATCTTAGTTTTTTTTTTTTTTTTGAATTGATAATGAGTCCATTATCGTGACACCAACGGACAACGTTATCAAACTCGGATTGCATCGTTTCAGTAGAACAGTTTATATTTTTGTCGCTTACAATCATCGCGGTATCATCAGCATATTGGAGTCCAGTGCTGTTTCGTAGAATTGATAGCATATCATTTACATATACAATATTAAAATCCAGCTTAAAATACCTTCTCAATCTCCTGATATGAACGTATTTGAGCATATGTGGGAGTATATTAGGCGAAACATGATGTAAAGACAAGAAATGATCTGAAACGTATTTTAAAGGAAGAGTGGTGTGAAATCACCCCAAATTTTAGACAAAATCTCGTCAATTCGAGAATAAAAGCTGTTTTGAAAGCAAAAGGATATGCTACAAGATACTGAAGTCAATACACCTGTGAAAAAATGGGAGGAAGAAAACCCGCGAAAAATGTACAAGCAATAATACAAAGAACCTTTATTTCAATTTATACTTTTGGATGTCTCAAGCGAACACTAAAGCGCAAGGGCGGAGCTAATATGGCGACTGACTCCTTCCATTTTTGGTGGAAGTCGAGTTGCTGGTGTGAACTCGTGAAGACTTGGAGAGTAAGTTGGAAATTTGGGTAATAGATAGAGTGCTGCCATTATTTTTTAACAACACCTTCTATACTTACTTTTGAAGGGAACAATTTAGATATTTATTTTTTTTCGATAAAAGTCACTTTATGCCTTGAACAGACCACATATATTTATCGTTAATTTCAGCATCATTTCTATCATAGTTAAAAAGCTATGGAGCTAGTCACAACATTTAAACTAGGGTTTTACATAAGTAAATTCTTCTACGACGTTTGCTTGTTTGTTGTTGACTTTCATTTGCTTTTCATTCAAATCCACACTAGGGTGTTAAGGTCGTTTCAAGGGTTTCACTCTTATTGATAGAATATCCAAACTTTGTAAAAGCACACTAATCCGACTTCATTAATCATAATTTTAGGGTCTATGATAATAATCATAGACACCATAAGTCTATGAAAAATTGTTTACCTTTAAGCTAAAGTTTAGTTAATTAGCCAAGTTGTTGAATAGATATTTGAGAAGACAAATGTTTAAAATGAGATAATGGCCATCAATTATTTGTACATCCAGTAAATATGAATCAAACTTAAAAAACTACAATTACAAGGTCGACTGCAGAATTAAAATGTTTCTTGGTTATGCAAGAATATACCAAATGCACAAAAAGCCAATACCTCGCCGCATAAGAGCTTTATTCATTGAATTGGCATTTATGCAAAAAACTTGTTAATAGGAATGTGAACATGCAGCCACATTTGTACACATTTACACGTTTGCATGCTTGTGTAGCCGTTCATACAAGGCGTGAACCAACGTAAACAAATGCATGTGCGCAGTGACTAAGTGCTTAAGGCATGCACCATGACTGGGGATCGCAGATTTAACCCGATGCATGCTATTTAGGTCGAATTGTTAATTTCCGTGTTAAGTGCAAAATTTGCATTAAACGCGCTTTAAAGTGAAGTAAAAGTAAATTGAAACGAAAACAATGATATACACGCACATAGTACATATGTACAAATGTGATATATCCAGATATGTAAACATGTTCTATGTATTTACGTGTGTATTGTATGCCAGAGTAGATGATTTGTACACATCGGAGCGATGGTCTTGTACAAGCTTACAGTGTCAGTGGAATACGGAACAAATTTAAAGAAGCGCAGCCGCTAAGAACTCTTTCATGCATGGCGTCCGTGGAAAAAATAGAAAGTTCATTTGGTCGTGTGCCAGAAAGTGCAGTGAAACTGTAGAATTTACAGGAAAGACTGAAACCAAAAGGAAATAAAAAGCACAATTTTGGTTTGGGAAAACATGCTCGCTTGTCTGGGCGCATGGGTATATGTACGTCTACATACAGTATGGCTATGTTGCTATTGCATGAGAGAGTGCTGATACAGCAAATATGTATCGGCAACCAATTTTGAATGCAATGTCTAATTCTATATACTGCATGGGTGGTTTTCTCCAGATATAAATAGAGGCAATTGTTCAACACAACAGTCGGCCAGAACTGAATTGTGAATTCCTACTTTTACTCATCTAAATCTATTCCTCAAGTACGCGTGCTATATTTAATTCTTTAAAGGCCATGAGGATTAATATATTAAACTGAACAGTACATATTGGTGACTTATCCATAAAGAGAGAGATTTAATAGTAGCTCATTTTAATCACCGATGTAGTAATTTATTGTTCGGCAGTAGATTAAAGAAAAATGTATACTTACTTACTTATCAGGCCAGTGATCCATGGAGGATCTGAGCCTGAGCTATAGCTGCCTTCCATCCTTGACGGTTCCGGGCACGCTGCTTCCACTTGTCAAGACCAAGATATCTTACATCCGCCATTACTTGGTCTTTATACCGGAGGTTCGGTCTTCCTCTTCTTCTCGAACCAGGAGGCTCGGAGTCGAAGACCCTCTTAGCTGGAGCCTTGATGCCCATGCGCTCGATGTGGCCGAGCCAGTGTAGTCGCCGGATCCTTGCCTTCCGGACTACATCCACATCTTGGTACAGCTCGTAGAGCAGAATTTTTCTTTCGAAAGATCCCAAAATCAGCTCCGCTGTCCTGCTTATCGTCCAGCTTTCGGCTCCGTACAGCAAGACTGGCAGAATGAGTGTTTTGTAAAGCATGACTTTGGTCTTTCGAGTAAGGAGTTTTGACCCCAGTTGTTTGGACAAGCCGAAGTAGCAGCGGTTGCCAAGGGCGATTCTTTGCCGGATCTCCACTGTGGTGTCATTTGTGGAATTTACGTTTGCCCCGAGGTAGAAAAACTCCTAACTACCTCGAAATTGTAGCTGTCAATTATTATATTTTGTCCCAGGTGGTGAGCGACGGATTAGTTTTTGCTTGACAGCATGTATTTCGTTTTGTCCGCACTGATCTTAAGGCCAACTCGTTTCGCCTGTTCTTCAAGCGCCGTGAAAGCTTCTACAACGTCACGCTAAGACCGCGAGATGATGTCAATATCATCCGCGTATCCTAGCAGCTGGACAGACTTATAGAAGATAAAGCCCTCCCTGTGGATGCCTGCCCGTCGCACTATCTGCTACAGCACCAAATTGAAGAAGGCACACGACAGCGCATCTCCTTGCCCAAACTCGGTGCATGTTTCAAACGGTTCAGAGATTCTAGAACCGAGTTGCACGGTGCATCGCGTGTTTTTTAACGTGGCGCGACACAACTGGATCAGTTTTACCGGGGTCCCGAATTCGGCCATCGCGCCAAACAATTCTTCACGATGAATGCTGTCGTATGCGGGTTTGAAATCGATGAAAAGATGGTGTGTATCGATTCGAAACTCGTTGGTCTTTTCCAGGATTTGTCGAAGTGTGAAAATTTGGTCTATAGTTGATTTGCCGGGCCGGAAGCCGCACTGGTAGTTGCCGATTAGTGCGGTGCAAAATGGCTTTAGACGTTCACACAATACGCCGGACAGGATCTTGAATGCGACATTGAGCCGGGATATACCTCTATAGTTTTTGCAAGAGGTAGGATCGCCTTTTTTGTGGATGGGGCATATAGAGCTGGTATTCCAGTCGTCGGGCATGCTTTCATCTTCCCAAATTCTGCAGATGATCTGGTGCATGCTCCCTACCAGAACATCGCCGCCAGCCTTGAAGAGCTCTGATGGCAAGCCATCTGCGCCTGCGGCCTTGTTGTTCTTCAGCTTCTGAATAGCTGTGTCGACTTCTTCGATGCTGGGTGGGAGGACTACTTCAGCGGCTGGAGTTGGGATTTCCTCGGTCCCTACCACTCTCTCTTGGTCATGCTCGTTAAGCAGCTGCTGGAAATGCTGCTTAAATACATCCACTATTCCCTGCGGGTCGGTGACAAGATTACCCTCGCAGTTTCGAAGAGCCAGGGTGCCCTTTTTGAAGCCTCCTGCAAGGCCTTTGGCTTTCTTGTAAAAGGCGCGTATTTTATGTTTATCCCTAGACTCCTCGATATCCTTGAGCTGGGAGGCTGCGAAGATTCTTTTCTTTTGTCGCAGTGGTTTTTTCTCCTCCCTTCTTTTGGCTCGGTACTCTTCTTGCGCTGCCCTGGTTTTCCTCTGCAGCGCCTTTTGGTACGCCTCGTCGGTTGCTGCCTTTTTCTGCTCAAACTCGCCATCATACCACGGGTTTCTTGTCGGGGGTGGTAGGTATCCTAAGGTGGTTTCGGCTACTTCCTGAAGGGCTGAGCGGCAATGCAGCCACATATTATTGGCATTTGTGTTCGACGTAGGCATACCGTAGAGTATTTCGCTCAGCTGCTCCCTGTAGACTCTGGCAACCTCCGGTGTGCTCAGGCGCCCAATGTCGAACCTCCTCCTGATGGGCTGGTGCAGCTTTCTGACATTGGACAGTCGAGCTCTGAATCTTGCTGCTACGAGGACGTGGTCAGAGTCGCCATTTGCCTCTCTGAATGCTCGCACATCCAGGATGTTTGACGAGTGCCTTGCGTCAATGAGCACATGGTCGATTTGGTTGGCGGTTCGACCGTCCGGAGATCGCCAGGTTGCTGTGTGGATTCGCTTGCGAGGGAATCTTGTGCTACTTATCACCGCATTACGAGCTGTCGCAAAGTCAGCGAGTCGGAAGCCGTTATCTGTTGTTGTATCGTGGAGGCTGTACTTTCCGATCACTCCGCCAAGGGTGTTCTCCTTACCGATTTTGGCGTTGAAGTCCCCGAGCACGATTTTTACATCGTACTCCGGACAAGCAGGAGGTCATAGAAGTCCTCCTTGATAGGGTCTTCAGCCTCGTCGGTAGGGGCGTGTGCACATATAAGGCTGATGTTATAAAATCTGCCTCTGATGTGGATCACAGCCAGGTGATCACTTATAGATTTAAAGTCGATGACCTTCGACCTTAACCGCTTTCCCACGACAAATCCGCATCCCAGTAAGTGCAACCTTTTGTGACAGCTGTAATAAATGTCGCAATTTTTCTTCCTAATCATACCGTTTCCTATCCAGCGTATTTCCTGGACCGCAGTAATATCCGGCTTGTACTGCGTGAGGATTCCTTCGAGTTTATGAGCAGCTCCCGGAGTGTACAGGGTTCTGACATTCCAGGAGCATACTCGCAAATCGTGTTCCTTTTTCGTGAGTTGTCGTCGTTGAGTATCCGTCCGTGTATCCGAGGCATCTTGCTCATTCATAACTTTTCTTTTTTTTACGTGGGCGGATTGGTAGCCCGCCCCACAACCGCCATTCTGGTCGGGGTTTTGTCGCTGCATACGTTTGTTCACCTCCCAACGGTTGTTGAAGAGGCTATCGAGAGGACGCCGCGAGGAGGCCGTATGTCAACTTGACCCGGGCATTTAAACAGGGATCGTTGCTGGCATCTCGCCAGGTTGAGAGCGATCAACAACTTTACCCTGTATGTCCGAGCCCATGCCCTCCAGAAAGAATTTATATCGTCATTAAATAGGAAATTTCGAGAAACCTCTGCGTACAGTTATGCTTCAAGGGCTTTATGAGTACCTCTTTGAATGGGAGACCACGAAATGCATACCTTTATTTCTTACCATCGCTGTAGTTGAGTTCCAATCCTAAGGGCTAACCATGATAGACATTAGCGAGCTTAAGCTTATGTCAAAACCGACCCAACATCTCACTTAAGTTTCAACGAAGAGTCAAGTCAAGTACCCATAATGAACTTAAGCGAACCAGTAGATTCGGAGATAATTGACTGTGACCGACGGACAGACGGACACACGAGTGATCCTGTAAGGGTTCCGTTTTTTTTTTTTTCGGACGCACGGAACCCTAAAAAAGGTACGCTAAATGGAAAACAAGTGATATTAAAAAATACGATTATCGCTTATGTCGACTTAAACTCTTTTTAACTTATTGGCACAGATCAATGGTCTTTTAATTTGCGATTCTACAGATGTACATACATATGCATGTACATATGTACATACATATACAATTTTTTTATTTTTCATTTTTTTTTAAAACGGAGCACTGCAGCCTTTATAGATATATTGTGCCTATTAGCCTATTAGGACTAGACGAGGAGCTTCTCCTCTTCCTTAATGAAAGTAAGAATGGCTCTCGTAGGAGCTGCGATGATCCTCTCAGCAGTCATAATTTCACTTAGAAGGGTATGCTTCCTGAGATGGCAGAGAGCAGCACACTCACAATGTGTGCCCCTGTTCGTCCGAGAGTTTCATTTTATTGAAATGGTATCTCAGACCACAGTGTCTCGTAAGATATCTGACTAGTCTTCTGATATCTACTCTATTAAGTTTGAGTATATTCAAAGAGTGTTTGTTTAAGGGCCGTATAAATCGTTTCGATTGGCGAAGTCCTTGAACGCTGTTCCAAAAGGATAGGTGTTGCGATTTTTCCCACTTGTCTAAGAAGAAGTTAATCTTAAGCCATGCCCCCACTAGAATCTATTCGCTCACTTCGCTATTCACTCTCTGTTGCTCTCTAAAGTTTAGACCGTTCCCATTGGAAATATAAACAATGGAGCACATGTTTACAATTTTGACTCAATTAATTTTGAATTATTTTCCAAAGTGAGCGAATAGACTATCTGTTCGAGAATAGAGAGCTCTCAAAAAGTGGTAAGAGAATAGGCACCTTATAGAGATCTAATAGTGACTAAAGCGTTTCCATTATAGCTCTCTATTCGAATAGTGAGCGAATAGACTCTAGTGGGGACATTGCTTTAGACTTGGGAATGCCGCAGAAAGGTTCGGGACCTACATATGTACTTTTCGCTGGAACCTTTCCTGGCGAGTTGATCGGCAATTTCATTGCCCTTTATACCCTCGTGGTGCCTGGCACCCATCAGAGTTTGACTTTTTTTCTCTTGGCAAGGTCTTGTAGGGCATCATGGCATTCTAATCGTTTTTGAGTTTGTGCTATTCGAACTCAGCACTTTGAGCGCTGCTTGGCTGCCAGAGAGAGTATACGGATGTATACTCCTCTTATGCCAGTCTCTAAGTCTATATCGACGCATGTTAGGATGGGTTATACCTCTCCTTGGGGGTGGCTGTGGTGCAGTGGTTAACATCATCGTCCGTCGAGCGGAAGGTCTATAGTATTCCTATATGGAAAAAAATATGTAACACAGTTGTGAATGGAAAGTGACCAAACGTACTGCTGCAGGCATAACACTCACAGTATGTGGCCAATTGAAATTCATCCTCTGCGTATGCAATACTAACACCAAAAGTGCATGAACGAATTACTGAGAATTATAACCAACGCGAAATTTGGTCGGCTTTCGTCCTATGTAGGACAAACCACCCCTGAGAGTAGTCAATGAATATCTACGACCCAAAAACCACTGCACTCCGTTCAGGTTGTGTGTCAAAAACATCAACCTGCGCGAAACTTTCCCTTTCCCGTTCAATACGTTATAAGGCCTTAGCCTTGAGTGCGCGTGTGATTCTAAAAAAAAAAAAAAAAATCTTGGAGCAATCAGTGGACCACCTAAGACTTCTGACGTTGAGCAAGGGATCACAAGTTGTTCGGTTTGGGATCAATATCTCAAATCTCTTGTCAAAAGTTATGTCAATTACCAAAATTGTATGATACGAGTACGTTCAATTGTACAATTACGTGTTCCCCGGAAGACAACCGTGATATAAACACTAATATGATATTTATCATCCAAGTGCGATCATTGCACTTTATATGCATACATACATACATATGTATGTTGGTACAATGAAGCTAGTTAAAGCTGTATATCATTAGTTTGCAAGAAATCTATAGAATATTTACTTGATGGGATAAACACAACAAAAGACGAACAATTTATATCATTGCAGCTCCTGTGTCCCCAGCTGACAGTTTACTTCCAATTCGATTATGACCCAATTAGCTTATGACAGCTGTTTAAAGATTATACCTGAAAAGTCAATGTAATTATGTATAAATGTATGAACATACATACATGCATGTATATGGATGTATCATAGATAGCATATGTAAATCCTTGGGACGCCGGCGCCTTCCTTTACTAACCATTTGGGTTCCCTTGGTGTTTACTTAGCATAATTTTCCAGAAAACAAGGGTTAGGTATTCAATTCTTTATGGGAATTACCTATAATCCGATTAAATATCCATTCTGAGACAAATCGATACTGGCTTGTTGAAAAATTGAATACATGCTGGCATTAGCCTTTCTTTAATACTGAGAGCCCCAATCCTATTAAAGAATCCTTGTTTTACGACAATTATCTTATTTGTGGAAATGTACATTTGGGGTGAATGTGTGCAATATAAGTCCACAGACTACTCCTCAACGTCATATTGACTCAGACTGAATTATATTTTAAATTCATCCCCAATCAACTCTATACTTACTATTCACTAAATCAAAAAATGCAATAAGCGCAAATAAACAACAATATACCTGAAATCTGGATAATTAATATTCATAAAGCAATTTGCAGACTCTCACATCTTCATTCCGAAATTCAGGTTTTCTAATTTGCAGTATGCCAAACGATTAATGAAAATATATTTATAAATACCATATAAATTTGGCGCCAGTCGGATAAGGTGTTTGGACACTTTATATGACAAAAGATATCATAAATTAAAATATTTGGAGATATGTATATTCTTAAGTATTCGCCCCGACTGCTTGTGGTTAGTTTTAAGCCTTTTCGTTTTAAACATTGTTTGTGCTGGGCGTGTTAATACAAAACCGTCATCAATTTATTAGGCTTAATACTATCGGAATTGAAAGAACTGTATTGTGTAAAGTATTTACGTTTGCATTGAATGAAACCAGTTTCAAGCAGATACAAACAATTACTTATTTGAATATAACAGCATGTACGTATGTATGATATCTTTCATTTAGCTACGAAGCTGTGTGGTTATGTACATTTTAATTTTCTGCAGTTAATATTGTATTTTCTTCGTTTCTGTGTTTTCGAAATCTTAGTTATTCATGGAAGCGGGTTCGAAAATAACAAAATCTTGTGAATATCGGATGACAGCAAAGAATCAAGCTAGATATTTTGAGCTGAGTTTATCATTTTACAAACGTTCTTACTATATTGTATGTATGTGTATGTATGTATTTATGTTGGCGTTACAGCCCATGAAGGACCTAACCCGAGCTTCTCCCAATCATCCATGTTGTGTGTGATTTAATTTTCCCATAGGTGAAAGGGACCTAGAGTTTATTGCCGGATCCGAATGGCGAATTTCGAGAAGCTTGTATGTATATATAACTGGTTAGTAATGAATGATTTCTTCCTATTTCAACTCGATCGAGACGAACTCCTTTTTCCGAACTCCGTATGTTGAAGGATTTTTAGTCCATTAATGTGGCAGAAATGAGTCGTACCCATAAGCACAACAAATTGGGTTAATATAATTAACCGGAAGAAATTCAAAGACCAAGTTAAAGCATTGTGAAAATGTATTTAAATTTCATAACTATTAAACAGTATTTATTTGAAAACAAAATGTCGTAATTATAATACAAATATGTGTCCTCACAGGATTCAAAATCGTGCGACAAGACTAATTTGTGATAATACTTTCTTATCAGGCCAGCAATCCATGGATGATCTGAGCCTGAGTTATATGTAGCTCCCTTTCATCCTTGACGGTTCCGGGCCGCTGCTTGCAGTTATCAAGACCAAGTTGTCTTACATCCGCAGATTGTGTGTATGTTGGCGTTACAGTCCATGAAGGACCTGAGCCGAGCTTCTCTCTCAATCATCCATGTTGTGTGTGGTTACATTTTCCCATAGATGAAAGGGACCTAAAGTTTATTGCCGGTTCCGAACGGCGAATTTCTACATTTCTACTACAGGGGGTTTTGTCAGAGCCTCGCTGAGGAGAAACACCGTGAAAAACACGTTCGATGACATGGCTCTGTCGGGATTCGATCCCGTGTCATCGGCGTCAGAGGCCAACACACTACCCACTGCGCCACGGTGCTCTCATCGGCGATTACTTTATCTTCATCACCGGAGTTCGGTCTTCCTCTTCTTCTCGAACCAGGGGGCTTGGAGTCGAAGACCCCGTCAGTTGGAGCGTTGGTGTTCATGCGTTCCATGTGGCCGAACCAATGTATTCGACGCATCTTTGCCCTCCGGACTATATCCACATCTTTGTACAGTTCGTAGAGTTCACGGTTATGTCTTCTCCTCCATTAACCTTTCTCACAGACAGAACCAAATATCTGGCGAAGAATTTTTCTTTCGAAAGAACCCAAAATCAACTCCGCCGTCCTGCTTATCGGCCTGCTTTCGGCTCCGTACAGCAAGACTGGCAGTATAAGCGTTTTGTAAAGCATGATTTTGGTTCTTCGAGTGAGGAGTTTTGTCCAGTTTATTTTTGCCCCGAGGTAGACAAACTCCTTAACTACCTCCAAATTATAGCTGTGAACCGTTATATTTTGTCCAATCCGGGGAGCGAGGACGAGAGCCGACCAAATTCCTCGACCATCAACGGCCGTGAAAGCTTCTACAACTTCACGCTGAGACCGCGAGATGATGTCAATATCATCCTCGTATCCTAGCAGCTGGATAGATTTATAGAAGATAGTGCCTTCCCTGTTGACGCCTGCCCGTCGCACTATCTGCTCCAGCACCAAATTGATGAAGTCACACGACAGCGCATCTCCTTGCCCAAACTCGGTGCATGTTTCAAACGGTTCAGAGATTCTAGAACCGAACTGCACGGTGCATCGCGTATTTTTTAGTGTAGCGCGACACAGCCGGATGAGTTTTTCTGGGATCCCAAATTCGGCCATCGCATCAAACAATTCTTTGCGATACGGCTTTAAGATCGATAAAGAGATGGTGTGTATCGATTTGAAGCTCGCTGGTCTTTTCTAGGATTTGTCGAAGTGTGAATATTTAGTCTATAGTCGATTTGCCGAGCCAGAAGCCGCACTGGTACCTGTCGAATAGTGCGGTGCTCTATAGTTCTTGCAAGAGGTAAGATCGCGCTTTTTGTGGATGGGGCAAATAGAACTAATAATTTGTGATAGGAACATTTAAAAAACAGTAGGATCACTAGTCTCTCTCTCTCTGTTTCATTTTCCATAAAAAATGTTCCAGCGAATTTGCTAAGTTGTATTTCACCCCTTCAAGTCTTCACCTGCAATACCCGTCGAACTCAGAATGCACATCAGTCCACCTTTAAACCTGGCTACGGGCGTACTGTCAAATATAGAGGGTATTTTTTTTAACTGCACAGCACGAATGTGAAAATGCTTTACCAAGCTTCATGTTTCCTAACTACATATTACAATACACAGAAGTTTAAAACCATTGCTCATCGGTTTCTACATTTGTTCTAGATAAGTTTTACTTTTACTTTTTACTTTTTAATATACTTTATTTCACTTTTAACTTAGGTTTACAAATATTTGATATTACAAATTATGTTTAATAAATGTGAAATAGTTACGTACAATCTATTGTCCAAATGACAAGAGTTGAAAGTACCAAATACGATTATTAATTCGGTAGAACACTACAAGATTATGAAGTGATCATAGTTGATATGAATAAATTTCAACATCTCTCCTTAATCATAAGCAATTCAAATTCCGTAAGTAGATATATACATAATTATTATGCTTTTCCTCTTAAGCACACATAAGTTAAGTCTTCACTTATCCCGCCTTGCGCTTAAGAGATGCGTACGCATAACAATTATGATATCTGATGATAATGGTTCTTCCTAATGCACTTCATGTTGGCATGTGGCGGTCATGCTAGCCACTTGAGCCACACATGTACCCATGTTCGTGAATATACTATATACATATTGTACATATGTGTATATGGATCGATCAAGTGCTTCAGGGTACAGTAAGTAAGAGATGCTGGCAGCAAGGGGCGGGCGGTAGTATTCAAATTTAAAATTCAAAAGGAAAACATACATAGTATGTAGTTATTCATTTCGTATTTTCGAATGCTTTCATTGATCTTTCATTGACTTGATCTCCTGAAGGTATACGAATGAAGTTGTTATATAACAATGACATTGAAACTTATCTGTCTTCGTTTATATTCAGGGGGCGTAAGGAACACAAAAAGAAGAAAGAAAAAAAAAACTAGAAAAGACATCAAAATTGTATCTTCTTGATTTAAATTGAGGGAAGAGAAAAGGGAATTTCGATTTTACTTTTTTAGAGTTGATGCATAACAATTGATCCAAACATCACACTGGTGGGCGTTAGTGTGGGCTGCAAGTAGATGCCACCCAGATACTTAAGCGATGTGACATATACGCCATATACAAGCGTACGTTTATTTATTTAATGTGTCAAACCAAGTTTTGGTTATCATCCATCTATAGAAGATGTACATAAATGCCGAAGAAATTAGATGCCAAGGGCGCTAGACTGCAAGTTCGTGGGGACATGCATAAATAAACTTGCTGCTGGCCTGTGATCTTGCGACATAAAAATTAGTTTTACGATAATATCGTGATGAGTGGTTGCCTCCATAATCTTGAAAACGAAAACACGTCAGTTTAAGGTTATTTTTTGCTGTCTAAAAAGCTTATAATGACTCTCGTTTTTTGTTTTTGTTCTTGAATAATACCAAACGACATTAAGAGTTTAAATAAGTGATCAATCTATTAGACATACATATGTACATATGTTAGAATATTCCCAAATAGGTTTTATGAGTCATTAAGTTGTTAATTCACATGTAAGTTGATTTAAAAATATAACACATGATGCATTCAAGTACACGTGTTCCGAAGAATGGCATAAAATGATGCTATACTAGGTAAACTATTTTGAAATGTTACACCACACGGATATGTACTGATTTACATTTTTTGGGAATGTTTTAAGAATATATAGTGTCAACCAACAGACACTCTGTCCCTTAACAGACCGGGTGCAGGCGATCAATTGGAGCAAACCCTCAACTGCTATAAAGCAGATATAACCGCACTCCAAGAAGTGCGATGGGATGGACCAGGCAAATAAACGGATGAAAAACTGCGACATCTACTACGGGAACTGCTACAAGGAGAACAAACAGCGCCTATTCGGGTGCGAATTCGTTATTCGAGGAAGACTCCGTCAAAAAGTCTTAAGCTTCCGACACATAAGCGAACGCCTCATAACAATCCGCATCAAAGCTAAATTTGGAAACATTAGCTTAATATGCGCTCACGCCCCAACGGAAGAAAAGGGCGATCGACTCAAAGAAGAATTCTACGATCTCCTAGACAGAACATATGCCCAATGCCCCAGCTACGACACAAAAATAGTCCTAGGAGATTTGAATGCAAAACTGGGCAAAGAGGACATATTTGAGCCGATCATAGGAAAACATAGCCTCCATAATACCACATCCGACAACGGACTAAGGCTAATTGATTTCCTAGCGGGGCGTAACCTCCTTGTAGCAAGCACGCGATTTCCCCATCTCAACATCCACAAGGGTACCTGACAGCCTTTTGATTAATCGACCACCAACCAGATTGATCACATTGCGATCGACGCCAGACACTCCTACTGTATTCTCGACGTACGAACCTTCCGAGGGGCCAACATCGACTCGGACCACTACCTTGTTGTAGCCATGGTACGAATGAGGATATCAAGAATGCTTAGGAGTCGAGTAGGACTACGTAAGTTTGACGTCGGAAAGCTACAATCGCAAGAGACTGCCAGAATCTTTGCCGATCGTGTCTCCACCAAGCTCTCTCGAAATCCGCTCACAGCAGCACAAACAATAGAGCAGGAATGGGCGCATTGCCAGAGCGCCGTCAGAGACGCTGCCTCAGAAGTGCTGGGTTTCAAACCGCCACCACCTAGAAACCCCTGGTTCGATGAACAATGCGAACAAGCCCATGCAGCAAAAAAAGAGGCATATAAAGCCATGCTGCATCGACGGACGAGAGCTGCTCGCGAAACCTATGAGCAGAGGAGAAGAGAGGAACACACGCTTTTCAGAAAAAAGAAGAGAGAGCACGGAAAGCGTGAGATCGAGGAGATGGAGACATGCTTCCGCAGGAATGACGCCCGTAAGTTTTACAATAAGGTAAAACGAACATGCCATGGCTCAAAGCCAGAGCGGCGGCCTGCAGGGATGAAAATGGAGAACTCGTAGTAGAGTCGCAGTCGATGCTGAGGATTTGGAAAGACCACTTCTGCAGACTATATAATGGCGACGATAAACAAGATACCGCTCTCAGGCAGAACGGGCCATTCGTAATGGACGGTAATGAAACAGAATTCAGTCCACCCGACCTAGATGAAGTCAAAATAGCAATATCAAGACTTAAGTCTAATAAAGCCGCGGCGCAGACGGCTGAGCTACTTAAGGCGGCTGGAGATGAGCTGGTAAGGTGCATGCACCATTTCATTTGCAAGGTATGGTCGGAGGAAAGCATGCCCGAGGAATGGAGTCTCAGCACCGCATGCCCGATCCACAAGAAAGAAGGCCTCCCTGACTGCGCCTACTACAGAGAAATAAGTCCTTAACATCGCCTATAAAATCTTCTCTGCCGTTTTGAGTGTACGCCTGAAGCATTTTGTAAATAAGCTGATAGGTCCCTATCAGTGTGGCTTCAGGCCAGGGAAGTCCACCATCGACCAAATCTTCACATTGCGGCAGATCCCGGAAAAAAGCAATGAATTTCAAGTCGACACTCACTAACTAGTTGTCCAGGTTTTTCCAGGATCTGCCGTAGTGTGAAGGTTTGGTCGGTGGTCGATTTCCCTGGCCTGATGCCACACTTATAGGGGCCTATCAGCTTATTTACAAAAGGCTTCAGGCGTACACTCAAAACGGCAGAGAAGATTTTATAGGCGATGTTAAGGAGACTTATTCCTCTGTAGCTGGCGCGGTGTCTCCTTTCTTGTGGATCGGTCAAACGACGCTGAGACGCCATTCCTTGAGCATGCTTTCCTCTGGCCACATCTTACAGACGAGTTGGTGCATGTTCCTAACCAGGCCATCTCCAGCTACTTTCAAGATCTCAGCAGACAGTCCGTCTGCGCCAGCAACAGTTTCGATATGGCGATCTTAACTTCGTCAAGGTCAGGGGGACAGGGTTCTCTGCGATTTTCGGCGTTAAGAAATGGATCACTCTGCCTGACAGCGGTATATTGACTAACATCGCCGTTATACAGTCTGCAGAAGTAGTTTCTTCATGTTCTCAGCATCGAGTGTGCTTCTACTACTAGGCTTTATAACCTTGGCATATTCGCTTTATCTGTTGATAAAACTTTCGAACGTCACGCCTGCAGTAACACCTCTCCAAATCCTCAATCGCGCGCTTCCCGTGCTCTTTCTTCTTTTTCCTGAAAGGCTGCTCCTCCCTTCTTTTTAACTTGTAGAGCTCACGGGCTGCTCCTGCTCTTCTATGCAACGAGGCTTTATATGCCTCCTGCTTTGCTGTGTGAATCCTCGTGCACTCGTCATTGAACCAGATGTTTTTTTCGTGGTAGAGACTTGAAGCCTAAAACTGCAAAAGCAGTGCTTTTCAGAATTTGTTTGCAAAGGTTCCAGTGTTGTTCTATTGACTGCGTGGAGGGTTGAGTTTTATAGGAGAGCTTAAGGTAGACGCGATCGGTAAAAGCATGACCGGGTTGTGGCGATACTAGCCAGAATTACTCTTCTCCGCTGCGTTCGTGATATCCGTAGGCGCATCTCCCAAGATAGTGGTCCGAGTCGATGTTAGCTCCTCAGAAAGTTCGAACATCAAGAATAGTGGACAAGTGGCTGGACATCGATCGCGATGTGATCAATCTGGAGTGATTGATTGATCTGGCGACCGCCAGGTGCCTTTGTGTATATCGAGGTGCGAGAAGCGCGTACTGACTAGAAGGAGATTTCACCCAGTAGCAAGATTAATGTGTTCGTTATCGGATGTGGTGTCGTGTAGGCTGTGTTTGCCAATGACTTGTTCAAAGATGCTTCCCTTACGCAGCTTAGTATTGAAGTCACCTAGTTCAATTTTGATGTCACAGTTGATCGTATGAGATCGTAGAGTTAATCTTTGGTAGAGTCATCCTTGTCCTCCGTGGGGAACTTGCCGCATATCAGGCTGATGTTAGAAAATTTAGCATGTAGGATCGTTATAAGACGTTCGCTCACATGTCCACCTCGAATAACAAACCCGCATCCGAACATTCGTTGTCCTCTCTCCCTATAGCAGTCGCCGTAGTAGATGTCGACATTTTTCATCCGCTTTATACCCGCTCCATTCCATCGCATTTCCTGAATGGCGGTTAAGTCCGCATTATAGCGGTCTAGGGCGTCCGCAAGTTGTTCAGCTGAACGGGGTCTGTTTAGGGACCTAACATTCCACGTACAGAGCCGAAGGTCATTGTCATTTTTTCGTTTTGTTGCAAGGGCCGTCAACATTAATCCAGTCCGTTTTAGCCGAGGCTTGTGGTTGCTTCCGAGCAATTGTTGGGTTTTCCGGTTACGGTTTGCTGGACCATAAAGCCCAAAGCCCAACCGATATTAATCCTATTTTGTGGTGCAATATCCTCGCCATTCGTCCTCTTCCGTTAGCAATTTCTATGGTCATCGAAATTTTCAGACGGTACCACCAGAAGGTGAAAGTAGAACCTGGCTAACAGAGCTGCAAGGTGTTGGGCTGCAGAGCGTCGTGTGTACGTATTTTTGCAATTGCTCCTAAAGAAATGCACCCCAGGAGCGTACATATACTTATGTATGTATGTAAATAGACAGATTTTAATATGTTTACATATTTATAATATAACACATGTACTATATGTGCCTTGTAAGAATAGCTATGTACAATATGTACATCAATAATTATAACATTTGCGTAGTGGTTTAATTTTAATTAAACGATAAATTATGCAGCTGTTTCCGGTTGTTCCGGTTCAAGACTGGAATAATATACATACAAACGTAAACAAGAAGCTGAAGCGACAATATTCACTTCTTTACGATATTCTTTTGGTAAAGGTAAATAGAAAATATGGTAAAAGCCGCCAGCTATTACCGCCAGTAAAATCGAAAAATTGAAGCGTGTCATGTGAAAAATCTGAAAGTTGTCTGGACTTTTTTCAATATTTTTTGTTTCTTTATACGTTTTGCTTTTGCTCCCCATCTAGGCGAGAGCATGACAAGGCAATTATTGCTAGGGCAGCGGGCTTATGCCCCTTTATTGGGAGACTTGTACAACATTTCGAGAAGTTGTTCTCTCGAGTAATGAGAAAAACATCCGAAAACCCGCATATGGTCTTCTTTAATTTTTCCTTTGATTACTATTCCATCGCAATCGTATGTAGTTAGTTTCAGGTCAAAGGGCTAACTTAAAGGAGAAAAAAGAATTACACGCATAAGTGAATAAGACGCCTGTTGTACTCGTATGCTCTGGCTATTAAGTACATGCATATAATCTCAGTGTCAAATAGGGAGTGTTTCCTGAATCACTGAAAATAGCTATAGTAATGCCTCTTCATAAAAAAGGTGATACTACGATATTAAATAATTATCGTCCTATATCCCTTTTGTCACTTTTTCGAAAGTATTTGAAAGAGGCATGAAATCAAGAATTCTTTCGTTTTTGAATAGAACTAGTTTTTTCAACCATTGCCAATTCGGATTTAGGAGTGGTAAATCCACCGAAAGTGCTCTTCTAAAATTTCCTGGTGAAATATACAATAGCCTTAATAATTCCAGAGCCTCTGCTGCACTCTTTATAGATATCTCTAAAGGCTTTGACATGGTGAACCATATTTTATTACTAGATAAACTCCATCAGGCTGGTTTAAGAGGTTATATTTATAACTAGTTCGATTCGTCCTCAAAAAATCGAAAACAGATGGTAAAAATCAAAAATTGCTTCAGTTCACAGAAATTTATCAATATGGGTGTTCCTCAAGGCTCCGTTATGGGTCCAATCTTGTTTCTTGTGTATGTTAACTCCTTATTTATTCAACTCAACTCAAATGTTAACGAATTTCCTTTGGTTTACCAACACAACGAACTCTTCTTTAACAGTAATATACATATATTGCTGCGATACATGTTTCGAAGTCGAGTGTGTCAAATATTTCAAATACTTAGGTATTATATTAGACAATAAGTTTAATTGGAAAGACCACAGTTCTTATCTCAAAATGTATCTGAATATAGTGGTGAAGCAGCTCTATCATCTTAGCCTTTATAGTAGCGAAACTGTTTTAAAACTTGCTTATAACGGCTTACTCTTACCTAAGCTACAGTACGGCATAGCCTGTTGGGGTGGTTCTTTCTTCATAAACACCAAACCTTTACTAACTAAGCAAAAACATGCAGTCAGAATTGTAAAGTGAATCGTACTACTCCCAGTTTTGAACTCTTCAAGAATCTTGGAATTCTACCTTTAAGGCACCTTTATTGTTATAAAGTCCTAAAAATATTTTTCAGCATTGTGGATACTATTCAGTCAGGCTACAAGGAAGCTACAGCTTACGTATCAATTCCAGCAATTTGGTTTTAGTACCAAGAATTAACAAAACGCACTTTTCACGATCTTACCTTGTCATTGCGCCTCGGTTGGTTAATCTACTACCGAAAAACATAAGACGCGAAAGAGTGAAATCAGTATTTTTGCTCAATACTAAAAAATGGCTTCTCTCATTTGGTTATTCTGCTATTGACGCATTTTTACACCTTTAAAAGTACTCTGAATCTTGCATGGGCTATCTGCTTTTTTTAATTTTTTTTATTTTATTTTTTTTTCTTCAGCTTTTCTTTCTCTTTTTTTTTCTTTGGATGATAAAATTTAACAATAAAAACGGAAAACCTACAAAATAGTTTCAAATTTGATTTCCCCATCAACCTGTTTTTTTTTTTAATTTATAATTTGAATTGTTAGATACGTACATTCGCCTCTTGTTTTTTTTTTAACAACTGAATGTACTTGGCACTATTCCTTGTTTTTATTTATTATTAATTATTGATTGTAATTTTTTCATACAAAATTGTACGAATATTATTAAGTCACTTGTTGTTGTAAGTCTAAACCAATGGAATAAAGATGAAGATTAAATAAAAAAAAAATGTACATATTATGTACATGTACATCTGTATGTAGGTAGTTACCATTTTTTTTTTATTTTCAATAAAGTTAGGAAGTTCAGTATATTGAAAGCAGAATGTAAGACATTCAAGTCCATAACATATCGAAATGACACAAGTATCGAGTCAACTAGTCGGTATAGAAAATACAAGTCCTACCCTCGCAATTTCCTTGAAGCATCTGCAGACAAGCCCGCAGAAGTATAATATTTTAACAATAGGCACATACATATTACAGGCAAGTCAAGAGAGCACTAAATACAGGACGGGAGTAAGAGCAAAAGTAAATTTCGAAAATCAAAGCATCCATATTTGGCTTCGTTTTGCCCCAGTCAAAGTGACTCATCGATAAACTATTTACCCGGCAATTTGGCGCCGATTTACACGCAAACATAAAAATATTTATTTCGTCCCCGCTTAATGTCAGATCCCAATCCCAACAACCAGACCAGACACATGCGATGCCGTTTGCTTTGCTTTATATATGTATTAATACTGTATTTTTTGTTATACACAGGATTATGGGTTGGGTAACTTGTCTTATTGTCTCTCAAATTGATACGAGTACGTTGATGTATGCATGCGCATATGTGTACGTTGGGACCTAAAGAAATTTGTTTGAGGTCATGGATCTTAAATTCTTTTCGTCAGTATTTATCTTAACATTTTATTATTATACATATTTAATTCCATTGAGTAGTTGCGGGTTGCAAAAAGTCAAATAAAAAGTACAATGAACGTATGTTCGAGTATGTACATATACATATGTAGTTTCTTGTGACCTAATCTGACAGTATTCGCTCTCCCCGATCATTCATGAACTTAAGCCACAATTAAAGGTACCTATGTATACAAAAAACGAAATAAAGAAAACTGGAAAACACACTTAAAACTCTGTAAATAATGCAACAAGCAGGATTCAGTAAAAGTTCATTGTCCATTGAACTTACGAGAAAGATTCGCACAGATATTGCATGAGTAAAAAGTCCACCTAAATGATGATGGCATTGAAGATACTCTGAGTTCTACTTTCAGTACAATGACTAGTTATCAGATGTACCGATAAATGGTATCAGTGGTAGATTCGTCTGTAGTGGTTAATGATGCCACCACGAAGAAGGGAAAATGCGGTGTATCCAGTGTGGTTTTATCTACATACATACATAGGTAGATGTAATAACAATATTGAACACATTGTTGAGAGAATATACAGTGCATGGTTTATAGCGTGCGTTTTGTTTTATTGAATTTGAATTTGTATAATGGTTCGTCATATTATGAACTACGATGTACATTGGGCTGGCCGTGGTGCAGTGGTTAACATCATCGGCCGCCGAGCGTTTCATAGCCAAGAAAAAGCAATTCCTATACGGAAAAAAAGTATGCAACACAGTTGTGAATGATGGAAAGTGACCAAAAGTACTGCTGCAGGCATAACACTCACAGTATGTGGTCAACTGAAATTCATCCTCTGCGTATGCTATACTAAAACCAAAAAGTGCATGAACAAATTACTGAGAATTATAACCAACGCGAAATTTGGTCAGCTCTCGTCCTATGTAGGACAAACCACCCCTGAGAGTAGTCAACGAACATCTACGACCCGAAAACCACTGCACTCCGTTCAGGTTGTGTGTCAAAAACATCAACCTGCGCGAAACTTTCCCTCACCCTGTTACCTTCGCTCGCACAACGTTATAAGGCCTTAGCCTTGAGTGCGCGTGTGACTGTATAAAAAAAATATTAACAAAAATTAGCCATTTCCTAATAAAATACTGCATATATGTACATATGACACAGCGAGACGTCAATGAGGCCTTTGTAAGCATTGAGGTGGAAGCGGCTAAGATGGGTCTCAAGGTTAATGAGGGTAAAACCAAATATCTGCTTTCATCTAAAAGAGACGGACAACACCGACGTATTGGCCAGAACGTCTACCTTGGCTCACTGATGACCAGCGACAACAACACCAGCGCTGAGATAAAACGCAGAATCACTCTTGCCAACCGCTGTTTCTTTGGGCTCAAGAGGCAATTGAGAAGTAGAGCCCTCTCTCGGAAAACCAAGGTGACACTATATAAGACCTTAATCATCCTAGTCCTCCTTTACGGCGCAGAGGCTTGGACCTTAACAAAAGCGGATGAAGATGCCCTTGGTCGTTTCGAGAGGAAAATTCTGCATATTACCTACGGTCCCGTTTGTTCAAACGGTGTATGGAGGAGAAGATATAACGAGGAACTGTACGGGTTGTACAGCGACATCGGCCTGGTACGACGTCTACGGATACAGCGTCTAAGGTGGTTAGACCATGTAGAGCGCATGGAAAATACAGCTCCGACCCGAAGAGTCTTCGAATCCACTCCGGAAAGAAGGCGCGGCAGATACGGCCGCATCATCTACTCATCCTGCATGAACCAGAGCTCGTCCAAATCCATGTCTTCAATTTCAGTAAAACAAGTCGCTTAACATGGCTTTGTAACGCCCACTGTTGTCCGAAACGTTGTTCCCAGCCTCATTTTCGCAAAAAAAAAAATGGTCCAATAATGCCACCACTCCACAATCCGCACCAAACTGTCACTCTCTGTGGATGCATTGGCTTCCTAACAATAACGTGCGAAGTTTCCGAGCCCTAGATGCGACAATTTTTTTTGTTAACGTAGCAGCCGAGGTAAAAATGAGCCTCGTGGGAAAAGAAGCTGTCCAATTCAAGCTCTAAGGCCCAAACTGCGAAGCGATAACGAAGCGAATGGTCGCGCGCCGTTCAATTGCTGTGCGCACCGTACGACGACAGGGACTATGAGTGTCCACTAGCATACCAGTCTCACAAACTTGCGTACAGCAGTCATGGTGGGTGCTTCATTTCGGCCAAACTTCTTTTCAAAAAACACCCTAATTGGGGTACACAGCACTCACTTTGGAAATATGTTTTCAATATTTCCCAACTTTGTTCAAGCGTAAGGCGACTCATTTCGTCCCGCGTAAGTATTTCGAGCGGAAAACAGCTGTCAGTGTCAAAATTACCTATGATTAAAAAAAAAACACACTCGATGACCCACATGTACATAAATATGTACGTATCTTAGGGATCAAGATTATATGTATTGCCTTCAAAAGTGTAGAATTTGCCTCAACTGTAATGTGCCCCATAATTGCATTGGTTTAATAAATTAAGACAAATGTGTCTTACACGCGTCTGTGTTTGTTCCTCCTCTGTTAAAGCTTTTACGGGAAACAGAAAAAAAAACTTGAAATTCAACCTCTGAAAATGGCAACCATCTCATCACATACCGACCCCGCGTACACATTACTTCATTCGTTCTCCATTCACGCGGAAGATGTTGAAGTTGTCCTTGCCATCCCATATAAGACGAAACATGAAGAGTATCTTTGTATGCTCAACTACATATGCATTTATGTACATACATATGTATGTATATTGGTGCCGCGGAAGCATTCTACATTCTGCGATGGTCAATGCACACGACCATTTTTTATACTTACCTAGGTACGTATGTACTTGTAAAAAACATTAATTCCGTTGCAACTCCCAACATGCCCCAGCGGACAAGGACTTAACCGCACTTAGTTTTTCGATTAAATCGTGAGAACGTTTTCTAAACATGGCCGTAATTGCTGACAAATATCGCTGCAAAAACTTAGCTAAGTGTCACTACCGTTACAAGTCTGGTATTATACCAATTTTGTTCGCAATTTCTTCACTCATTCATTCTTTTTCTCGGCTTGATGTCGAACAACTTTGAATTGGGTGGGTAAGATGCTCATAAATATTTTCAAGGTTGAACATTTCTTATTTGGTTAGGTCGAAACGATGAAGATTTCACGAATGTCTTGTTGATATTAAGTTTTATATTAGTATCGTGCTTAGTTATCGTGCTATAGTTATCGTGCTTTCAGTTTGATTGGTAATATTGGGAATTCCGTGATGGTTACATAAACTATGAAATTAAGGTAAACATTTACCCTGCCCATTGACAGCAACGCCGACAAAAAGTGTGATACGTGCAAAAGTGAAGACGACAAAATTATGTTTATTAGATACTTCCTCTAACTTGTGTTCGTGCACTGCATCTAAAGTATATATGGATGTATGTATGTACATCTCAAAGGCCATTCACGGATATTTTTGCTGTGACTTAAACTTAGACATTATTTTTTATAATGCAAAGTCTTCCTTCACCCAATTTGGACTGAATTTTGTGTTCGCCGTACGTATGTACGTTTGTTGCATATTCTATTAACGCTCAGTACACTAATATCGAATTCGAGAATAGGTGTGTTCTCTCGAATTTGTTACCGAAATGAGAAAAGTCGCAGGGGGACCATAGTTCTCTATTGACATCTAACTTTACGTCAAATTCCAATTTATTGCAAAAACAAATATAATGCAAGAGTAAGTATCTGTATCTGTCGCCTGTCAATATCGTGTACACGCTAGTTGAGGAGCGCTTAGGCTGTTGTTTCCTATGAAATATAAGCTCAACGTTTTTAAAGCTGGAACTTCAAACGATTTTCGGGATTATTCGCCCTTTTTCTTTGCCTTTGTATTATTTTACGTTAGCTTGCTTTAATGGGCACGTGCCCGGTATCTGTTTCATTTCCATTTGCTTTGACCCCAGGTATACATTTACTCTTACAATTTAGCGTATACTATAAGAACGTACCTCTCTTAATGCATGTCCGTATTTTTTTCATTATCTTATTTGGTTTAAACCTGTAAACAAAAAACAAAACAAAATTGTCATAATCGACCTATTTTAAAACTAAAAATAATTCCTAATTTCATCAGAAAGAAAGGAGACTCCTATGACTGCGCCAATTACAGAAGGATATGTCTCCTGAACATTGCGTACAAGATCCTCTCTGCCGTACTGTGTAAACGCCTGAAACCGTTCGTGGACAGGCGGATTCAGTGTGGATTCAGGCCAGGGAAATCCACGATAGACCAAATATTTACACTACGGCAGATCTTGGAGAAGACCCATGAATTCCAGGTCGACACGCACCATCCTTTTGTCGACCTTAAAGCCGCATGAGCCATGTCATGTTTTAACATTCCTGCCAAACTCGTCAGACTGTGCAGGATGACTATGGACAATGGACCCCTTCGATGTTAAAAAAGATCTTAGACAGGGTGACGCACTCTCATGTGATTTCTTAAAAATCATTTTTGAAAAGATCGTGCGGGACTCTGTCTACATATTTGGTTGCCTACGCAGATGACATTGACGTTATCGGACGGACAAAGCCAGACGTCAATGAGGCTTTCGCAAGCATTGAAGCAGAAGCGGCTAAAGTGGGTCTAAGGGTAAATGGGGACAAGACTAAATATATGCTGTCATCAAACAAAGACGCGCAACACCGACGTCTTGGTCAGAACGTCACCTTCGGCAGCTATATTTTTGAAGTAGTCAAGGAGTTCGTCTACCTGGGCTCGATAGTGGCAAGCAGCAATGACACCAGCGCTGAGATAAAACGCAGAATAACTCTTGTCAACCGCTCTTTGGGCTCAAGGGGCAACTGAGTAGTAGAGCCCTCTCTCGAAAAAACTAAGGTATCCCGGTCCTCCTCTATGGCGCTGAGGCTTGAACTCTATCAAAAGCGGATGAACGGGCTTTTGCGCGGTTCGAGAGGAAAATTCTGGGTGCAATCTTTGGTCCCGTTTGTGTAAACGGAGAGTGGAGGAGGAGATTCAACCAAGAACTGTACGGACTGAAAGCGACATCGGCCTAGAGCGAGTGGACATTACCGCTCCGGCCCGAAGAGTCTTCAACACCAACCCCAAGGGACGACGCAGCAGAGGATGCCGGCATCTAAGGTGGCGCGCTCAGGTGGAAAAGGACCTCAACCAACTGGGCGTGCAGCACTGGAAGCGGCTGGCCAAAGATGGTGCCGGCTGGAGAGCCTTGTTGGTTGAGGCCCAACTCTGAGGTTACACACAGGGTGTTTGACAGGGTTGAAGATCGTTTGTGGCATTTCATTATTGCTTTGTGCTAAATGGATAAAAGAAACAGATGTCTCCACCAGAAATATTTTGAATTTATCTTGCAAGAGAAATTCCTGGTGCAAAATATATGATATTGTCAGGCTAGCCCATTCCACAGTGTAGAAAGCTATTAATAAATTCTATTACGAAGGTACACTTAGGAACAGTTTGGTAGAGGCAGAAAAAATGTATCAGAACACGACGGACGCTTTAATGTGCATAATATCGAAGCTGTTCCTAAACCTACTTACTTAACGGGCGCTACAGTTCGGGGTGAACCTGGGCCTCAACCAAAATGCCTCTCCACCTAGCACGATCTTTCGCTAGTCTTTTCCAATGCCGCACGCCCAGTTGGTTGAGGTCCCCTTCCACCTGTGCGCGCCACCTTAGGTGCGGCCGTCCTCTATTTCTTCGTCCCTCGGGGTTGGATTCAAAGACTCTACGGGCTGGAGCTGTGGTGTCCATTCGCTCTACATGGCCTAGCCATCTTAGGCGTTGGATCCGTAGACGCCTGACCAGACTCATGTCGCTGTACAACCCGTACAGTTCGTGATTGAATCTTCTCCTCCAACCCTCCTCTGTGTTTATGGGACCGAAAATCGAACGCAGAATCTTTCTCTCGAAACGACCAAGGATTTCCTCATCCGCTTTAGATAAAGTCCATGTTTCTGCGCCGTATAACAGGACCGGGATAATTAAGGTACTTATATAAGGTCAACTTGGTCGTACGAGAGAGGGCTCTACTTCTCAGTTGCCTCTTGAGCCCAAAGAAGCAGCGGTTGGCAAGAGTAATTCTGCGCTTGATTTCGAAACTGGTGTCGTTGTTCCAAGTCACCGCGGAGCCGAGGTATATGAAGTCCTTAACTACCTCGAACTTATATCTGCCAATATGCACGTTCTGTCCAAGACGTCGGTGGTAAATGTCCTTTTTCGATGACAGCAGATATTTAGTCTTGCCCTCATTAACTGCCAAACCAATTTTTGCCGACTCCATCTCAATACTCGCAAACGCCTCATTGACATCTCGCTGCGATCTACCTATTATGTCAATGTCGTCGGCGTATGCAAGGAGTTGCGAGGATTTGAAGAAGATTGTGCCTCTTGTATTGGCCTGTGATTTTTGCACAATCATTTCCAATACGATGTTGAAGAAATCACACGACAGCGCATCGCCCTGCCTAAATCCTTTTTTGACATCAAAACTATCGGTAAGGTGCTCACCGATTCGGATGGAGCAGCGAGCATTTTCCAAGGTCATCCTGCATAGTCTGACGAGCTTCGCAGGGATGTCAAAAGTAAACATGGCGTTATATAGCTCGTCTCTAATTACGCTGTCGTATGCGGCCTTGAAGTCGACGAATAGATGGTGCGTATCGACTTGAAACTCATTGGTTTTCTCCAGGATCTGCCGTAGTGTGAAGATTTGATCGATGGTGGACTTCCCTGGCCTGAAGCCACACTGATAAGGACCTATCAGCTTATTTACAAAAGGCTTCAGGCGTTCACACAAAACGGCAGCGAAGATCTTGTATGCGACATTAAGGAGACTTATTCCTCTATAGTTGGCGCAGTCAAAGGGATCTCCTTTTTTGTGGATCGGGCAAACAATGCTGAGACTCCATTCCTCGGGCATGCTTTCCTCTGACCATATCTTACAGATGAGCCGGTGCATGCTCCTAACCAGCTCACCCCCAGCCGCTTTGAAGAGCTCAGCAGACAGTCCATCTGCGCCAGCAGCTTTATTCGACTTGAGTTTCGACATGGCAATCTCAACTTCGTCGAGGTCAGGGAGACGGAATTCTCTGCGATCTCCGTCGTTAAAAAATGGATCATTCTGCCTGACGGCGGTATGTTGGTTGTCATCGCCGTTATACAGTCTGCAGAAGTGGTTTTTCCAAATTCTCAGCATCGACTGCGATTCTACTACTAGGTGTCCGTTCTCATCCTTACAGGCCTCCGTTCGGGCTTTATAGCCTTGAGACATTCGTTTTATCCGCTGATAAAATCTTCGAACGTCGTGCCTGCAATAGCACCTCTCCAAGTTTTCAATCGCCCGCTTCTCGTGCTCTTTCTTTTTTCTCTTGAGAAGCTTATGTTCCTCCCTTCTCTTAAGCTCGTAAAGCTCACGAGCCGCTCTTGTTTTTTTGTGTAGTGAGGCTTTGTATGCCTCCTGCTTTTCCGCATGAATCCTTCTACACTCGTCATCGAACCAGGTGTTTCGTCGTGGTGGAGCTTTAAGGCCCAGCACTTCCGTTGCTGTGCTCTTCAGGGCTTGTTTGCACAGGCTCCATTGTTGCTCTACTGACTGAGTGGAGGATTGCGGTGTATCGGAGAGCTTAAGGGAGACGCGGTTGGCAAAAGCACTGGCGATCTCCGGCGATAGTAGCTTTCCGACGTCATAGCTTGGTGTTCTAACTCTACTCCGCGGTGTTCGTGTTATGCGCTGACGTATCTTGGCTACTACAAGATAGTGGTCTGAATCGATGTTCGCTCCTCGGAAAGTGCGAACATCAAGGATAGTGGAGGAGTGTCTGACGTCAATCGCGATGTGGTCAATCTGGTTGGTGTTCCTAAACCAGTGTTCGAAAATAAGAAACCTGTTTTAACAGAAACCATTCGATGCTTTCTGCAGAGAAACTACATACACATAAATGGTGTTTAACGTGCAAAACCAGTTAAAAACTCCACCACAATTAATCCCAAAGAAATTGCCAATAACAAAACAGGCCCCAAAAAAACAAATATCAAATATATTTGGAAAAGTATACCCCACTTACTTATTTATCAGGCCGGCAATCCGTGAAGGATCTGAGCCTGAGCTATAGCTGCCTTCCATCTTTGACGGCACGCTGCTTCCAGTTATCAAGACCAAGTTGTTTTACCTCCGCGATTACTTCTTCTCGAACCAGGAGGCTCGGAGTCGAAGACTCGACATCGAAGCTCGATGTGGCCGCGCCAATATAGCCGAAGAATCTTTGCCTTCCGGACTATATCCATATCATTGTACAGCTCGAAGAGTTCGCGCTTATATCTTCTACTACATCCACCTTCCTCACAGACGTGACGTGCAGTATTTTTCTTTCGGAAGAACACAGAATCAGCTCCGCCGTCCTCCTTATCGTCAAGCTTTCGGCTCCGTATGGTAAGACTGGCAGCATAAGCGTTTTGTAATGCATGACTTTGCTTCTTCGAGTGATGAGTTTTGACCCAAGTTGTTTGGACAAGCCGGAGTAGCAGCGGTTGCCGATTCTATGCCCGATCTTGACTGTGGTGTCGTTTGTGCAGTTTATGTTTGCCCCAAGGTAGACAAACTCCTTAGTTACCTTGAAATTATAGTGTCAATCGTTATATTCTGTCCAAGGTGGTGAGCGATGGATCGGTTTTTGCTTGGCAAAGTACATGTCTTATCCTTATTGACTTTAAGACCAACTTGTTTCGCCTGTTCCTCTATCGCCGTGAAAGCTTCTACAATATCACGCCGAGACCCAGCAGCTGGACAGACTTGCAGAATATAGTACTTTCCCTGTTGACACCTGCCCGCCGCACTACCTGCTCCAGCACTAAATTGTAGAAGTCGCACGACAGCGTATCTCCTTGCCGAAGCCGGTGTATGTTTCAAAGGGGTCAGATATCCTAGAACAATTAAACAATGATCGCATTAAACAATTCTTTGCTGCGATGAATGCTGTCGTATGCGGCTTTAAAATCTATAAAGAGTTGATGTGTATCGATTTGAAACTCGCTGATCTTTTCCAGGATTTGTCGAAGTGTGAATATTTGGTCTATAGTCGATTTGCCGGGCCGGAAGCCGCACTGGTAGCTGCTGATTAGTGCGATGCAAAAGGGCTTCAGATGTTCACACAGTACGCTGGACAGGATCTTGTATGCGACATTGAGTAGGGATATACCTCTATAGTTTTGCCAGAGCTGATATTCCAGTCGTCGGACATTCTTTCATCTTCCCAAATTCTACAGATGATCTGGTGTATGCTCCCTACCAGAACATCGCCACCAGCCTTGAAGAGCTCTGATGGCAAGCCATCTGAGCCTGCGGCCTTGTTGTTCTTCAGCTATTGAATAGCTATGCCGACGTCTTTGATGCTGGGTGAGAGGACTACTTCAGCGGCTGGAGTTGGGATTTCCTCAGTCCCTACCACTCTCTCTTGGTCTTGCTCGTAAAGCAGCTACTGGAAATGCTGCTTAAATATATCCACTATTCCCTGCGGGTCGGTGACAAAATTGCCTTCGAAACTTCGAAGAGCCTGGATGCCTCTCTTGAAGCCTCCTGCAAGGCTTTTAGCTTTCTTATAAAAGGCCCGTATTTTAAGTCTGTCCCACGACTCCTCGATATCATTGAGATGGGAGACTGTGAAGATTCTTTTCTTTAGTCGCAGCAGTTTTTTCTCCTCCCTTCTTTTAGCTCGGCACTCCTCTCGCGCTGCCCTGGTTTTTCGCTACAGCGCCTTATGGTACGCCTCGTCGGTTACTGCATTTTTCTGCTTACACTCGCGATCATACCATGGGTTTCTTGTCGGGGGTGGTAGGTAGCCTAAGGCGTTCTCGGCAACTTCTATAAACTCTGGTAACCTCCGTTGTGCTCAGACGTCCAATGTCGAACCTGGTGGGCTGGTGCAGCTTTCTGAAATTGGCCAGTCGAGCTCTGCCTCTTACTGCTACGAAGAAATGTTCAGAGTCGCCGTTTGCCCCCCGGATTATTCGCACATCCAGGATGTTCGACGAGTGTCTTGCGTCAATGAGCACATGGTCGATTTGGTTAGCGGTTTGACCATCCAGAGATCGCCAGGTTGTTGTGTGGAAAATTGAATAATGACAATTTTGTTGTATTTCTATCTTTTTTTTTTCTGGTTTAGAACTATTGGCAAAAGATATGAAATATGGAATACAACAAAAGATATAAGAAAACGGTAAATTACAAAAGATTTTTTTTTTTTTTATTTTTTTTTGGTAGTGTATGCTTAATTTTGAGAGTATTTACGTACTTGTTATTTTTACGGAGAAACAAGAGACGATGTTCATAAAATGTTCCAATTTATAAGTTTTTCTCAAAAAAAGCTCAAGTATATGCTCACTTTAAATTCATACTCTGTGTGTGCAGTTCTAATATAACACCATAATGACAGGGAACATTTGCTGAGAACTACAACCAACGTTAAAACCCAGTCGAGTCCCTCTCAAATCCTATCTAGGACAACCACCCCTAGAAAGTAGTGAATGAACATCTACAACCCAAACGATATGCACTCGGCCCAGATTGTGTGACAAACATAGTATGACTTGAACCTGCGCGAATTATAAAAAAAAATCCTCTAATCCTCCATTTCGCGTCAAGCAGTCACTAGTTTTGCAAATTAAATAAGAGGTCTGCATTTTTTTTTATTCCATTTATGTATATACTTTGTACATACATCCTAAACTTTAGATAAAAGATTCATTACTTAATTCACCATTTTTCACTTTTTTAGGGCTTTGTAAACCTGCTTCTACTGACAACCCCGATACTAATTACGATTATGCGGATGATGATAACTACTACGATAACTATGACGACAAGGATGAAGCCACTGATACCGAGAAGCCGGTTGAAAGCAATGCCATAAATAGCGATCCACCATATTTTGAAAACTCCGAGCTCAGTGTAAAGGCCAATTTCGGGGATAATGTCACACTCAACTGCGACGTTCGAAATTTTCAACGTGAGTAAATGCATACTTGAAATTCAATTTTTTTCTATTTAAATTTTTTTTTAGTAAAGAATGTTGTTATGTGGTACAAGAAAGCAAACCTCATCGTCAATGGTCAGATATCTCTGGATAAGCACATCGAATCATTGAAAAATAACTCCATTCGAATTTCAAATGTCCAAGAATCAGATGCCGATGATTATTATTGCACTGTATTACCGGAAATGGTACGATTGCACATAAACTTGGCTATTGGCGGAAAGTTAGCAATCTACTCTGATGGTCGAGATGTAACTGAAAGAACTGTAACCGTTCGTCAAGGCGAAAGTCATACACTAGAATGCAAGACTTTTATTAATGAAAATGCAACTATCAAGTGGTCTCTAAACGTATGCTATTATTTTTCTTTTTAATTTCCTTAAGAATTTGGGTTAATCAATTTAATTTTATTTTTGTTGTTGTTCCATAGGGTGAGCGAGCTGAAAAGCTAGACGTTAAGGTTGAAAGTGGAAAACTTATTATCGATAACTTTGACGCTGATCATGCCGGCATTTATCAATGTTTGGGTGATGACGGATCCACAGAACCTCTGCACGGTTCCGTTACGATTGATGTTCAATATGCACCCAAGGTATCAACGCATCGTCATCATGTGAATAGTGAACCTGGTGGCAAAGCTGAATTGTACTGCGACTACAAAGCTGTGCCCATTTCCGTCTCGCAGTGGAAGAGGAACGGACAGTATTTAGAGTTTGTATCCGATAAGTACAAAGTAAAAAATGAAGCACGCAAAGGAAGGAATCGTACAATCTTGGTAATTAAAGATGTCGAATCGAGCGATCTTGGCGAATATGAATGTGAAATTAAAGTAAGATATAAGATATATACATATATATATATATACATGTATGTATGTATTTTCAATATTGTTTTAATTGCAAACAGAATAGTGTGGGTTTGAACGAAGCTAAGATACACCTAATCTACGAGCCCGAAAATCCTCAATTCGAAGATATGAAAATTGAAGGTAGGAAAGTAACTCTAAACTGGTTGGTTAGAAGTATGCAGCCACTCTCTGAGGCCATTATGGACTACAAATTAGCTGATGTAAATATAAATTCATAGTTCTCGATGAATGTTTTTGAGACTGTTAGGTTTTCGATTTTTATAGAGTTACAGATGGAGTTCTGAGAGTATAATAAGTACGAGTAAACATCCTGAACATACAGGAGTTTGGAAACTTCGCCATCAAATCGAGTTAGTTCCAGGTTTCTGGCATGCTCGTGTTAAAACAAGAAACACTGTAGGCTGGTCGAAATTCTCCGCGCAACACAACTTCAAAATCGACGAAGAAGGTAGGTTCTCAGAACGGCTCTCAGAACTTTGTATCTTACGTTTTTTTGTTTTGGTATTTCATAGATGACATTGAAAGTGAACTACCTCCGCCGGACACCGTTCTCGCCGCTGGTATTGGCTCTAATATTATTACGAAACCTGCTGAGCAGTCTAACTCAAATCGAATAACCTTTGTGCCATCAATTGTCATATGCCTTAGCTTGGTAACATTATGCAGACGATTTGTGCCATTTTTATAAATTTATAAATTGAGCGCAACCTATTAACGTTGATTGTATATTATTATTATAATGCTGATTGAATTAGGAATAGAGCGACACGACCATTACGAAAAGACAAAGAAAAACTATAAACCATATATAAATTGACGATTTACAAGTATCCTCTATTAATCAGTGTTCAATTAACTAACATTCATATGACTTTCGCCACGCGGAAACACATCCTAAGTAAGCAGCTAATAACTAATAGCACATTATCTATGTGTTATATTTCTATAAATGCATATACCACCCCATAGTTATCTGCTTCAATGGTCCTAGCATCGTTAAATAAAGGCCATGAATGATCTTCTTCCTCAACACAAATACAAGGCTCACATAGGACTGTTTTGTAAGTCACTTATTCAGGTTGAATTTTTTGCCCAGCGATAGTTTCAATGAATGAATGTACAGTGGTGTTCAGATAAATAGCACACCCGTGAGTTCTCATACATTATGTTGTGCCAAAAGTCTAAAAAGAGGTTCAGCTTTTTCCGTTTTATTATAACTGATGTGCGTTTATATGTGCTTTATTAAAAAACACATAATTCCTTTAAATCAATTCAAAAATAATAATTCAAAATGGGAAAAAATAAAAAAGTTTTTCATATAAATAGCAGTCAGCGGAATACTTAAAAAAATAATAAATACTCTAAAAAAACGAATGTATAAGTAAATATTTTATTAATATTTTGTAGGATATTCCTTGTTTCTTATCACTCTTGACAACATTTTTGCAAACTCTTCCCAAGCAGCCCTTATGGTTTGCTGAAATTCTCCCAAATTTTTTGAGCTGGAGTCTTTAACAAGGGAGTCAACATCATTCCAAAAATTCTCGATAGGATTCAGATCGGGACTTTGGGTCGGCCAATCAAGCAGAAAAATTTGTCGCTCCGAAAGCGATAATTGTCATGCATAAAAATCCATGATACAGGCATAGAGTCGTCGGTATATGGCTCCATTTGGTTCTCCAGGATTAGCTTATATTGATGTTTATTCATAATGCCATTTATTTTCACAATTGGTCCAACGCCATGCCATGGCATCGCCGCCCCACCATAATGCTCCCACTGCCATGCTTGACAGTTCTAATGGTGTATCTGGGATGGTACTCTTCGTTCGTTGGCCTACGCAAATGTTTTTTTCCATTTGATCCAAACCTGTTGAACTTATTTTCGTCGCTCCACAAGATATTTTTCCAAAAGGACAAGGGTTTGTCCTTGTGAGCGTTTGCGAAAATAAGTCTTCTCATTTTTTTGGAGGAAAGAGGTTTTTTTCTGGCGATTCTTCCATGAAGCTGGAGTTTAATTAACTTACAGCGACTTACAGTTACTGATATTTGGACATTGTGTTCAGGTAATTGTTGATTTATCTCCGGTGAAGTTATGAAAAGGTCGCTGCCACTGATTTTGTGGATAATTCTGTCAGTCACTTCTGACGTTTTTCTTTTTTTGTTTTTCCTTACGAGATTTGCGGAAGATTGGCTGCACCGTATAACCTTCATTGCATTTTGAACAAGCTTCCTAGAGCACCTTAATGTCCTTGCCACCTCTGAAATAGTCTTTCCATCCTGTATCATGGTACCGACTATTTGCCTCCTTTCCTTCGTGCAACGCTTTCATCTGCCCATTTTAAATACTCCTATTTGTGTAAGAAATGAGTGTAATTATGGCTATCCTTAAAAAGATTCACATTAACCTCACTTAAATCACTGAAAAATCTTTTTCTCTGACACATCATGATATGTGCTATTTATATGAACACCCAATTTGCAATGATCACCAACTCTAACGATTGCAAAACCAGGAAAACCTAACGGGATCTTCCTTGTAGTATGTTTTCATATTCATAACGGTACTACCTTGGGATATTATGGCTTTACTCCTGTGCAGCTTGTAAGTGCAGTGTGTATTGCAAGCAAATACACATTTGAAAAGGGTGTGCTATCTATAAGGACACCACTGTATGTATGTACATTCATTTTCTTTTTATTTCATTGGCACTCTACCTGTCTTCCGTTGTCGCACTTATAGGGAAGAAAAAAATAACTATTTTAATAAATTCGTTATATTAATAAATAGACCAAAGCAAATAGGCGAATATTAAGTTACTTTAATACATTGTATATTTTTCAATCTTGTAACATAATTAAAATTAAGTTTAAAAATTGCAAAATTGGCCTTTTAGCATTATTGGTTTTAAGGCAACATGACTGTGACTTGTTTCAAGGGACACTAAACGTTATCACATTGCTTAAAAATTAAATTCAATATTACGTAAATGGAGAACCTACTACTGATAGAACCTCGTATAACCGAGTTATGTCTTCAAATTATTTTCGAATTGCATACTTCCTATTTTATTGGACTTATTTTTGCTGTTCGCCATTTTATAACTGGGGAGACAGTATCCTCGTTGCCTATGTTCTAGTCACACAAATGTTCAATAAAACTCGTTGAATCCTAAACAGCGTACATGCATACATGTGTATCTTATCCAAGGTGATTACACAAACGTTTACTTAATAACAATAATGTACTTAGCTACACATTATCTTTAAAAGAAACCCTAAAATATCCGTCAGTAATTTGTTTTATTTTTCTATTAATTTTTTTATTTTAGTTTCTTTTTTTTTTTTTTTTTCACTACTCGTTAAATAATTCTTAGGCTTATTATATTTATAATCACAGTCGAAGTCGCTTATAGCGACCATGAAGGGACTGAGGAAATGATGTCTTTATAACCGGCGGTCGCTATATCCGACTGCCCTTCACAAATATTTAGGAAAAAAAAAAAATAAAATAAAACGTTTACAGGCAAAAGGAATTAATTTTACTTTTTAAATTAAATTCAAATTTTATTTTATTTTAAAGTTTATGAAAAAAATCGTCAGTTTTTGTTTGTTTTTTTATAGAGGCAAATAAGTAGAGTTAAAATCTGCTTCTAAAATAGAAAGGCTTTTAAAGTCATTACAACAGACAAAAGTCCGCAACAGTTGAATAGCTTTTATTGCTTCCAGGGCTGTGGGAGGAGTGAAGTTATCTTTGAGCACTTCGCCATCTGCTTCAGTGTCTTCATTTTCTTCTTTGCTAAAATTTACTTCCTGTACAATATGATCGTCAGATTCCATCGGGGACTTTAATACATGATCGTCAATCTGAAGGTATTGCTCCCATTCTTCGGCTGTTACCACTCTGTTTATTATTCTATCTACTAGTTCGCGTAAAGGAATATTGTCCTCATCAATAAAACCCGAGTCCGCAATCAGAGGTTCTGATGAAAGGAAACCAGCTTGCTTCCAGCAATTCGCAATGCTCATCGGATTGAAAGAAATATCAGATTCAATAATTTTTAAAACAAATAATTTACGTAAGCGTACTTTCAAATTCTTTAGTATTCCTTGGTCCAAGGGTTGCAAAATCGATGTTGTGTTTGCAGGTAGAAGTACCAGTTTAATTGAGGCTAAGTTTTCAACGTCCGGATGACAAGGGCAATTGTCTACAGTCAAAATATTCTTCATGTTTTGTCGATTTAACTCCTTATCCCATTTATGAAGTTAATCAGCGAAAATACCTGACGTCATCCATGCAGTTTTATTTGCTTCATAAAATACTGGTATAGACTTAATATTTTTAAAACAACGAGGGAATTTCGATTTTCCTATAGCCAAAAGTTTTCTTTTTATGGAACCCCTCATATTACAAGCAACCATAATTGTAACTTTATCTTTGGACAATTTTCCACCCATGCAGCGTTCGCCTTTAAACCGGAAGTACTTATCTGGAGCAAGCTTAAAAAATGTTGCATTTTCATCAGCGTTAAAGATGTCCTCATCTGAATAACCCTGTCGTAGATTGGGCCAAGCTTTTTTAATCCAATCATCACAAAGTACTGTGTCGACGTTGGCAGCTTCACCTGAAACTTTTTCGAAAACAATATTGTGGTGTTGCATAAAACATCTTATACAGACCTCAGAGGATTTGTAGTCCTTCTTTCCAAACAATTTTCCAAATGTGTCGGCTTGTCCAATAAGAATTGGTTCATTTATTGGGATATTTTGTTTTCTCTTAGCCCTAAGCCACCTCAATAACGCTTCATCAATTTCAGGGTTAATGGACCCTGTCGTTTTTTTTACCTAACTCCAACCGAATTATAATCGCTGCCTTTACTTTTACAGAAAAATTCCTACGTTTTCCAGAATTCATAGCTATGCTACATAACAATAAAAACAATACATTAATTACCCACTGCAATCACAAAAAATGTAAACCTTTTTACTGAAGGCGAAACACAGCTAAATCTAAAAGCCGCTATCCCGCAGACACATTAAATGTATGAATGTACATATGTTGGCGTTACAGTCCATGAAGGACCTGAGCCGAGCTTCTCTCAATCACCCATGTTGTGTGTGATTTCATTTTCCCATAGGTGAAAGGGACCTACAGTTTTAATGCCGGTTCCGAACGGCGAATTTCGAGGATATTTTCATGACAATTTTACTACAGGGGGTTTTGTCGGAACCCCGCTGAGGAGAAACACCGTGAAAACACGTGCGATGACATGGCTGTGTCGGGATTCGATCCAGTGTCATCGGCGTCAGAGGCCAACACACTAACCACTGCACCACGGTGCTCTCAGACACATCAATTAAGCTGTCATAATATTCAACAGACACACATCTGCACAATGTAGAACGATCGTTGGCGACGAAACAAACCGCTAGTTTCTTCCTTGTAAAATTACAAGAATTAAGAAGAAATATTCAGATACACGTGTATTTTTAGGGTTCCGTACCCAAAGGTAAAACGGAACTCTATTACTAAGACTTCGCTGTCCGTCCGTCCGTCCGTCTGTCACCAGGCTGTATCTCATGAACCGTGGTAGTTAGACAGTTGAAATTTTCACAGATGACGTATTTCTGTTGCCGCTACCACGACAAATACTAAAAACAGAACAAAATTAATATTTAAGGGGGCTCCCATACAACAGACATGATTTTCATCCAAAAAATCCCCTTGGTCACATACTGAACTAAGGTTAGTCAACAATATATTTGTGTCTTTGATGAATTAATCCTAGCTGCAAACCTTTTCCCCATATTTATTGTTATTCACCTTTTCACATCGTTGCTGTCAAGTAAGATAATTGATTTGAATTCAATGGTGATAATCAAAGTAATATGCCGATAACCTGCCTGCAATCAAGATCTGTCATCATACAAAAAAAGTGATTTACTGTGGTAACATACATACATAGTCTCTCTAGTGCGAGTCCGATTCGCACTTGGCCGGTTTTTTTCATTTTCTCTCATTCCGTCGTTATAACCGACGACAACGATTGTTTTTTTTCCCCGAAAATTGGCTGTTATATCCGACGCGTCGTTATATACGACGACGTTATATCCGGCGTTAGAACAGCTTAAAAAATATTGAAACTAACCAAATGAAAGGAAAGTGGACGTTATAAGCGACTGGTCGTTATAAGCGAGTTCGCTATAAGCGACTTCGACTGTATATTCCATTTTTTTTATATATTACCATGATTTACATACCTATACTCATACTTAGCAGGCCCATGTTACGTATTATTCTGGGAATGTTCTGCACCTCTAGGCGTGTTAGTCACTGGATGTGTAATATCTTTTTCATCTAGAAACAATGTCTTCGGCTATCTTCTGAAGGTCTTAGATCATAAATAAAGGTATTTAATTTAAAGCATACATACATATACATATGTATCTTCTTTGTATTGTTTTAACGCTCACGTTAACTGAAACAAAGAAATATTGTTGAATGCAGCTAGTTGAATAAAATCATCGCTTTAAACGTGAACATATGTACATAAGTGAAAACCAAAATCTAAAAATCCCAAAAAGGAGACCTTTAGCAATCCAATAATATTTACTTCTTTGGGATTTTTTTTAATTCCTTATTTTTTTTTTTCACATTTAAATATACTTGAATGAAGCGAGTTAAGAAAAGTAATAAAGAGTTTGACATCATATACGAGATACTAGAAATTACTTGTTACTTACATGTCATGATAAAGCAGTTCTCTAATGGCTCTGTAAAAAGCAGCTTCTGCCATAAACAAATTAGCGAAGACAAAGCATAAGGAAAACCTTTAATGTGCCTGAAAAATGTTTACAAATATAAAAAATATACAAAATTCAAACACCACGTCTAAATAAGTTCTAAAATACTTAAGCATTAAAAGCCACATATTTAAATAGTTCGAATAGTAGATTTGTATATGAGCAGGGTCAAAAAATTAAATGTGTAACTGAACGTACCTACTTAGGTAGTAAAATGTATTTACAAGTTTTGTCAGTTTGTACGGATTGTACATACAAAAATTAGACATGAGTAATTAAATGTATGGAAACTGGAAGCCTGTTTGGGTA
This sequence comes from Eumerus sabulonum, assembly GCA_951905685.1. Classification (NCBI taxonomy): domain Eukaryota; kingdom Metazoa; phylum Arthropoda; class Insecta; order Diptera; family Syrphidae; genus Eumerus; species Eumerus sabulonum. Next base: position 40,342,864 of record OX645063.1, read on the forward strand.
AGAAAATAATTTTAAATAAACGCGTACCTTCTAAAAAAAGAAAATAAAGAAAACGAATGAAAAACACAAGAAATAAAGTAACTTATATTGTTTTGAAGGCAAAGCCAATATGTTTACAAGTATCTCACTAATAAGATAAAGAACGAATATATTTTTTTATCTTATTTTTCAGAAACCACAATTATACAAAGATATTCAATGGCCGATATCACAAAAAAATATTTAATATTAAGTTTTACTTATTTTTGTGTTTTTTTTTTTTTTTTCTATTAGGATAGCAAATTAACTTTATCAAGTCAGTATTTATTATGTTTTATTACCACAGATTTTCTATTAAGATATGTGTTATTTGTGTAGCTCTTTTTAGTTGTAACGCAAAATAAAGGGGAGACGATTGTAATGTAATAAATTAGGATGACCTTGTAAATTGATGGAGTTGATTGATTTAAATGTTTAAATTTTTTAATCTTTCATTTGTATGCACAAATATTTTTGTTGTAAATATTAGTCTTTACTATCGATAAAAAGTGAAATATTCTATGTAAGCCTGGAAAAAATCAAAATAAAAATTAATCCTCGAAATGAGATATATCTAAACTTGTTTCTTTTTTTTTAGAAATTATTTCCTTGTTATTAGCGGGGTGCACTCGGCTATGACACCTCCTACAGTCATCCAGCCGACGAGATCCTCCTTTGAGCGTGCTCCCAACCTGGTCAACAACAACATTGTCCTATGGGCTCTGAAAAGCTTTAAACCCTACAAGTCTCCAGTACCGGATGGGATCATACCAGCAGAGCTCCAGCAGGTAGCAGATCTCATCCTTTCCTGGCTTGTGGTAATATACAAGAGCTGCCTCTCCCTGTCCTATATCCCCAGCAAGTGGAAGGTAACCAAAGTCATTTTCATACCCAAAGGCAGGCCAAAAGCTCCCACACGTATGCAAATGACTTGAGGCCTATCAGTCTTACTTATTTCTATTAAAAACTCTAGAGAAGATTTTAGACGCACACATACGCTACAGCTGTATCGCAGGAAGGCTGTCGAATAACCAACATGCCCACAACAAAGGCAAATCGGTGAAAACAGCACTCCACTCACTGGTCAGCAAAATAGAAAGGTCACTGGAGCGTAAGGAATACACTCTAGTCGCCTTTCTCGATATTGAGATTGCTTTTAACAATGTTGAACCATGGGCCGTCACCAAAGCGCTGTTTGATCTGGGCGTTACGGGATTCAGTGATAGAACTGGTACGACAACTGCCAACGCAATGAGTAGTCAAACCCAACTTCGCTGGTGCTGGTACACCACAGGGTGGAGTAATCTCCCCTCTCCTCTGGAACGTGGTGGTCAACGAACTACTACTGTTGCTAGAACAGGAAGGGTACGCTGTGACCGCATATGCAGATGACATTGCTATTGCCGCCACAGGAACATTTCTCAGCACCCTAAGCGACCTAATGCAGGGTGCATTACGTACAGTAGAAACCTGGACACAGTACTGTGGACTTGGGGTGAACCCTAAAAGGACCGATCTAGTACTGTTTACTAACAAATATAAAATTCCGCCCCTCCACCCACCGAGGCTGGGTGGAACCCAACTAATAATCAAAGAGCAGGCCAAATCTCTAGGCCTAGTCCTTGTCAAGAAAGCAACCACTGCCCTCTACAGCTGCAAAAAAGTGGTGGGCAAGAAGTGGGGTGTCCAACTAAGCATTATGCGCTGGCTCTACACGGCGGTCATAAGGCCAATCCTCCTGTATACCGTTGTAGTCTGGTGGACTGCTCTGGACAAGGCAGTCAATCGAGACCTTCTGGGGAAAGTACAAAGATCGGCCAGCTTATACATAAGCGGAGCGATCAGATCAAACCCCACATTCTGTTACACCTTCCACCATTGAACCTTTTCAGCAAACAAATTGCTGCCTGCGCGGTTCTGAGGATGAGGAGCATAATAGAATGGCCCACATCACAAAAAGGCCACACAACCATTCTAAAACACTTCAAAGTACCCATGGACACAGACTATATCATCCCGCAGAACGTGTTCACTAGGGACTTCGAAGTTGTCTTTCCATCCAGGGAGGAATGGGCTGAAGGGAAAATCATACTAAAGGACTCGATCTCCCTCTATACCGATGGCTCTAAGATGGAGTCGGGTGTAGGCAGTGGAGTCTTCTCCAAGGAGCTTAACCTAAGCCTATCCTTTAGACTTCCAAATTACTGCAGTGTGTATCAGGCAGAAATAACAGCGATAACGGAGGCCCTTGCATGGCTCAGGATCAATGTAATATCCGCAAAGGATATTATCATTTGCACGGACAGCCAATCTGCAATAAAGTCCCTGGCAGCGGTAACCCACAAATCAAAGACATCTCTTAACTGTCGCCTATCTCTAGATGAGATGGCTGAGCAGATCAACATTAAAGTATTGTGGGTTCCCGGGCATAGGGAAATTCCAGGCAACTGCGCGGCCGACGAACTCGCAAAGTTAGGGTCTAGCACACTCAGTCTTCCTTATCTCGGGTACCTTGAAATACCAATAAGTACGGTAAAGCACATGATAAAACTTCGAACCATATAGACGACCAACCTCCAATGGAATGGAAGTAATATCGGCTTTATCACTAAACAAATCTGGCATAAGTTAAACGTAGGACGAACAAAGGGACCTTTGTTTTTTTTTTGGTGGAAGCATCGAAAGCCAGTGTGTAAGACCTTAACCCACTAAAACCACCTCCTGCTTCTGGTCCCCTTTCCACCACGGTACCGCCGTAAGCATTTCGTCATGGGGGGGGGGGGGGGGGGGGGGGACTTCGGCCGTAGCTCTCGTCTTCTCTACACGCATTTGCGTTTGGCTCTGTGTCAAGTCTGGATACATCCTGACGGGCGTTGTTAGTTTATGTCTGTGTCGTTGAATTCGTTATGTTCGTCCGCGTGTCAAGTGTACGTACTTTGTTATATGTTTACTTGCCCTTGTGGATGCATGTATCTGCATATGTCTGCATGTCTGTTCATTTGCGTCGGTACATTTTGCTGTACAGCTGCGTAGTCGCTCGCTTCCACTCTGTTGGCGTTTTCTTCCCTTGCTCTTCTTTCTCGCTCTAGTCTGCCTAACTCCTGGCATATGTCTTTGGCATAAGCGCTCGCTGCGTTCCACTTGCTTTCCGTTTCTAGCATATGGTATTGTATTTGTATTTGTATTTATTGATATTAATATACATTAACTTTATACATTTGGTAGTAATTACGCAATTTACACAGAGTTGACTTAGGTCTTACTTCTGAATAATTATGCATTGTTAATAAAGAAAAAATAAAATAAGCTGAAGGAAAATTATATTGAGAGGAAAGTAGTGAGAAAAACCTCCCATTAAAAAAAAAAAAAAAGAAAAAAACGTGGGCAGTGGAAGTATACGTGCTCCGCGTCTTCAGGGATATTTCTGCACGTTGGGCACGTGGGGGAGTCAACATTCCTGCACTTGTACAGGTATGACTTTAAGCAACCATGTCCCGTAAGCAGTTGGGTGAGGTAGAAGTTTACTTCACCATGTCTGCGGTTCACCCAAGCCTCTATGCACGGGATAAGGCGATAAGTCCAACGGCCCTTAGTTGAAAGGTTCCAGCGTTGTTGCCACTCAGCTAGGCTTCTACTTCTTCCTCTTATGTTTGCTTCAGCATGGGTTAGCCGTTCCTCCTGTCTATTCGCTACAAACTTTTCTCGCAGTTTCTTCGCGAGTATATCAATAGATAACATACCCGCTATGACGCAGGCCGCGTGTTCCAAGGTTGTGCGATAAGCGCTGCTTACTCTTAGCGCACATAATCGGTTTACTGCTGAAATCCTTCTTTTGTATGAAGTTACCTTCATAGCTCCGGCCCAAACTGGCGTTGCATAAAGCACAGCGGATGTGACTACATTGGCTAAAAGTAGTCTCCGGCTGTATATTGGCCCCCCTAAATTCGGCATGATCCGCGCAATGGAGAAGAGGATTTGTTGTTTACATACTCCAGGTGTTCTTTATATGTAAGTCCTGAGTCTATCATAACGCCAAGATATTTGATAGCTGGCTTAGATGTTATTTCATGCCCACCCACTGTGAGCGTGACCGTCTCTCGTTTTTTTCTGCTGGTGACGAGGACCGCTTCGGTTTTCTGTTCAGCTAGCGTAAGGCCGACTGTCGAACAGTCAAAGGGCTTCGTTGCTAATTTGAACAACTTCTTCCAGTAATTTTGCAGTGACCACTAGGTGTGATGTCGTCCGCAAATCCGACAATTTTAGCCTCAGCTGGTATTTAAAATCGGAGTACGCCGTCGTACATCAGGTTCCACAGTATCGGACCCAGAACTGAGCCCTGGGGGACTCCTCCAGTTACTGCGAACAAGGGATCTAGTAGCAACCAAAAGGGCTACCTTGAGCACTTTAGTGGGTGTCATTACAGGTCATTGCATCATTGGAAAACACGCCGTCAGACAAGGGCTGCCCTCCAATGACTTTTGCCGCGACTGCATGGACGAGGAGGAAGAGGAATCAATACATCATCTTCTCTGCTCATGCCCCTCTTTTGCGAACCGAAGGAGGATCTACCTCGGCGCGCTCTTCTATTAAAATCTGAGTGAGCTAGCTAACCTAAAAATAGCTCAACTCCATCGCTTCATTAAAAGCACCAGCTGGTTCTCAGATAGCGGATGAGGGTAATGATCCATGTGGTATCACAATGGGCCGACCCCGGCCTACGTGTGGCTTATGCCAACCACTTGTACCTAACCTAACCTAGCGGGGTACACACTGTAGGATTTGTCTGACGATTTGACAACCAAAAGTAAGTAGCGTTCACACTATATTGCATGTTTGATAGACTTCATTTGCGAGAGAGATTTTGTGTTGTGAATATCAATACCCCTGGTTGTGTGACATGGCGGCGCGTGCTCTGGTTGCGATTTTTTTTTTTTTAAATATACACCCGAGTTGTTACAAAATGGGGAGAATGAAAGGCATGCCTGTCGTAAGAGGCGAGGCGCAGTAGTGCTGCCTTGCTCCAAAGTTGCGAGCTTTTCTAGGATGAGGTGTCAGACCTCGAACTTTGCGGGGCTCATCTGGAAGTGACCTTACGGTCGCGAAGCTCCACCGGTAGCTATAATCTGATACCAGAAAAAACAGGAGCCCCCGCAACTGGCGGTCGGTACCTTGGTGCGATCTTTGGCCAGCCGCTTCCAGTGCCGCAGGCCCAGTTGGTTGAGGTCCCTTTACACCTGTGCGCGCCACCGTAAAAACGGTTGTCTTCTGCTGCGTCGTCCCTCGGGGTTGGTGTCGAAGACTCTTCGGGCCGGAGCGTTGATGTCCATTCATTCTACATGGCCTAGCCATCTCAGACGTTGGATCCGAAGACGTCATCCTAGGCCGATGTCGCTGTACAGCCCGTACAGTTCTTGATTGAATCCTCCTCCACTCTCCGTTTACACAACGGGGCCAAAGATTGCACGCAGAATTTTCCTCTCGAAACGCCCAAGAGCCTCTTCACCCGCTTTTGATAACGTCCAAGCCTCAGCGCCGTAGAGGAGGATCGGGATGATTAAGGTTTTGTAGAGGGATACCTTAGTTGTTCGAGAGAGGGCTCTGCTACTCAATTGCCTCTTGAGGCCGAAGAAGCAGCGATTGGCAAGAGTTATTCTGCGTTTTATCTCAGCGCTGGTGTTGTTGCTGCTTGTCACTATCGAGTCAAGGTAGACGAAGTCCTTGACTACTTCAAAAATATAGCTGCCGAAGGTGACGTTTTGACCAAGACGTCGGTGTTGCGCATCTTTCTTTGATGACAGCATATTTATGGTCTTGTACCCATTTACCCTCAGACCCACTTTAGCCGCGTCTGCTTCAATGCTTGGGAACGCCTCATTTGACGTCTCGCTTTGTTCGTCCAATAACGTCAATGTCATCTGCGTAGGCAAGCAATTGTGTGGACTTGAAGTAGATCGTACCTCTTGTATTGGCCGCAGAGTCTCGCACGATCTTTTCAAGAACAATGTTAAAGAAATCAATTGACAGTGCGTTACCCTATCTCAACCCTTTTTTAACATCAAAGGGTTGGTTCACCCCCGACCTTAATAGAGCAGCGAGAGTTCTCCCTAGTCATCCTGCACAGTGTGACGGGCTCGGCAGGAATGTTAAAACACGACATGGCTCTGTCAAGCTCTATAAACACTGTCATACGCGGCTTTAAAGTCGACAAAAAGAAATGGAATTCTTCTCCAAGATCTGCCGCAGTGTAAGTATTTGGTCTATCGTGGATTTTCTTAGCCTGAAACCACACTGGTAGGAATCTATCAGATTGTCCACGAACGGTTTCAGGCGCTTACACAGTACGGCAGAGAGGATCTTGTACGCGATGTTCAGGAGGCTTATCTCTCTGTAGTTGGCGCAGTCACAGGGGTCTCCTTTCTTATGGACCGGGCAAACGATACTGTGATTCCATTCATAGGGCATGCGTCCTTCCGACCATATCTTGCAGATGAGTTGGTGCATGTTCCTGACCAGCTCATCGCCAGCTGCTTTAAGCAGCTCCGCGGGGATATCGCTATCTTAACATCGTCTAGATCGGGTGGACGGGATTCTCCTTCGTCTTCGTCCATTGTGAATGGTTCGCTCTGCCTGACGGCGGCATTTTGACTATCATCGCCGTTATACGGTCTGCAGAAGTGGTCCTTCCACAATCTCAGCATCGACTGTGACTCCACTACTAGTTGTCCGTGCTCATCCCTGCAGGCTTCTGCTCTGGCTTTATAGCCTTGGCATGTTCGTTTTACTTTCTGGTAAAATTTTCGAACGTCGTTCCTGCAGTAACATCTCTCCATCTCCTCGATCTCGCGCTTCTCGTGCTCCTTCTTTTTCCTTCTCAGAAGCGCATGCTCCTCCCTCCTTTTCTGTTCATAGAGCTCACGGGCAGCTCTCGTCCGTCGATGCAATGTGGCCATGTATGCATTCTGTTTCTCTACATGGGCCTGTCTGCACTCATCATCAAACCAGGGGTTTCTCGGCGGTGGTGCTGTTCTATGGTTTCTGCAGATTGCATCGGGACTTGAGAGAGCTTGAGTTAGACTTGATCGGCGAAGTTCCTGGCGGTCTCCTGCGATTGCAGCTTTCCGACGTTACATTTTGATATTCTTACTCGACTCCGATGATTCCGGGTAATTCGCATCCTTACCTTGGCTGCAACAGGGTAATGATCCGAGTCGATGTTGGCTCCTCGAAAGGTTCGGACATCTAGGATGCTGGGGGAGTGTCTGCCGTCGATCGCAATATGATCGATTTGGTTGGTTGCCGATTGAGCGAAAGACCGCCAGGTCCCCTTATGGATGTTGCGGTGTGGGAATAGTGTACTTGCTACTACCAGATTATGTCCCGCCATAAAATCCACTAGCCTTAGTCCGTTTTCTGACGTGGTGTTGTGTAGGCTGTGCTTTCCAATGATCCGTTCAAAGATAGCTTCCTTACCCAGCTTTGCGTTGAAATCTCCTAGAACGATTTTGGTGTCATAGTCGGTCATCTTTCTCCTCTGTGGGGGCGTGGACACATAATAAGCTTATATTACCGAGATTGGTCTTGATGCGGATAGTTAATAGGCGTTCGCTTACATACTGGAAGCTTAAGACTTTTTTCCTGAGTCTTCCTCGAATAACAAATCCGCATACGAATAAGCGTTGTTTATTTTCTCTGCAGCAGTTTCCGTAGTAGATATCACAGTTTTTTCGCGGTAATGTCTGCCTTATAACAGTCCAAAGAGTTGACCAGCTGTCCGGCTGCACCTGGTCTGTTGAGGGACCTAACGTTCGAGGTGCAGATCCTGAATTCGTTTCCTTTTAGACGTTTGCGGGGGTGGTCAACATGTAATCCGTCCGTATCCGAGGTTGTTAGTTGTCTCTGAACAGGCTTGTTATGATGTTAACCCTAAGCGCAACCCCCAACCTGGAGGGCCAGGTTCCTCTTTCCCCAGGAACAAGGGGTCGGGTCGCTGCACACATTGGTTCACTACTTGGCCGATGCCAGTATAGCTATCCAGGGGAGGCCACGCGGAGGCTGTGTGTCAACTTCGATTGAGCAAGGACAGAGATCGAAGCTGGCGTTTGCCAAGTTAAACGCGATCAAATTCTTTGCTCTGTTTGCTCGCTCCCTTCTCCCCTGGAGTGCAAATATCAAACCACGAGTATTTTTGTTTATTTACGAAGGCAAGTGAAAATCTTCTAAAGACACTATGAGGATCGTAAGCGCGTGCTCATAGTAGTGTGAGATTTCTACTCACTAAAAACACTTCCTTCCAAACGAATTTATACTGCAACTAAGTCATGTTACTTATCTAGCAATGTGTTCGCATTTAGCAGGCGAAATTCCAACGAAGGTTCCCGCAATTTTCGCTATGTTCGTGCGGTTAAAGCTTATCGCGCTAAGTCAAGAGGTTTTGTCCTCTGAAGACCTCGCAATACATTTTGTTCGTCGAGTAATTTAACAGTAGTGTTATTTACGTGGTCTTCAAGTCGACATTTATGTTTCCCTGCAAAATTTTTCATTTTATTTTCCACAGTTACGATATAGATCCCTGTGGATATGCTCGTTTCTATTATACCACGGTGCATTGACGACAGCTCGTAGTACCATATTTTGAAACGTCTGTATGACGTTAGAATTACTTTTCTTGATGCAACCCCAGTGTTGTATACCATAAGTCCAAACTGATTTTAGCACTTGCCTGTATAGAAGCAGCTTGTTTTCAATACTGAGTTTAGTATACTTTCCTAGTAACCAGTACATTTCTTTGTATTTACATTCAAGCTTACTTAACGTAAGCCTTCCGTTTTAATTTCGCATCGAGAGTCATCCCGAGATATTTAGTCTCATTTGCGAACGGAATGCTCCTTCGTTAATAAAAACGGGAAGCGTATCCACTTTTAACATGGACAGATTTAGTGTCATTAAGTGCTATTCGCCATGTTTCTGTCCAGTCGTTTGTACGGTCAAAGGCACGTTGCAGTTTCATAGTTGATTTCTCTACCGATTTGCTCGTTGCAGAGATAGCTGTATCGTCGACGAAGGTAGCTAGAATTGAATCTTGCGTTTGCGGTATATTGCGAGTGTAAAGTAGAAACAGGAGTGGGCGGAGTGCACTTCCCTGAGGAACACCAGACGAAATTACTTTAAAGTCGGAGTACGCACTTCCGTATTTAACACGAAGTAGTCTATTCGCAAGGTATGTACTTAAAATATTGGATAGCTTCTCTGGTAAGATTTGTCTTAGCTTAGACATCAAGTTTTCGTGCCGCACTTTGTCAGAGCCTTGATACACGTCAAAGAATACCCTCGAACATGTTAGTTTGTTTTCGAGTGCTTTTTCTATTACATCAGTTATTTGATACTTGGTCAATAGATGAATGCTTGCTTCTGAAACCAAATTGATGATCTTGCAAGAGATGCTTTTCTTCAATGATCGGTTTTAAGCGATTAAGTAAAATTCATTCGAAAATTTCGAAATTATCGGCGAAATCGAACGATACGATAGTCTCTTATGGCTTTACCCGGCTTTATAACCATTATAACTTCCGCGACTTGCCACTGGCTCGGCACATATTCTAACCTAATTGCGGCACTAAAAAGAAACAGGAGTTTTAGTAAAGTCTTTCTTGGTAGAGCCATGATTATGTTCCACAGTGACATTTTTCGAGTTGTAATGTTATAATCAATTAGAATATGTCTAATAAGCTACAGATGTAAGTATGTAAAAAAATGTTGGTGTCGTTCAAAATCCCACATCAAAATACAGCGGATTAGTTACTTTTTACTTAATATGGGTATCAAGTTAAAGGGTTTACTGAGAAGAATGCCAAAAATAAAAATACGTCACATTAAGTTCAATATCCCAATAGTAGCCATATCATCGAACGTGTTTTCACGGTGCTTCTCCTCAGCGTGGTTCTAACAAACCCCCTGCAGTATAATTGTCATGAAAAGCTTCTCGAAATTCGCCGTTCGGAATCGGCATTAAACTGTAGGTCCCTTTCACCTATGGTAAAATAAAATGACACACAACATGGATGATTGAGAGAAGCTCGGCTTTGGTCCTTTATGCACTGCAACGCTAACATACATACATACAAGTTTAATATGGCAAACGCCTCAAGATGGCGGGCAACATTTTCTTATCTACAACGGAACACAAAGCCAAGAAGTAGGAAGAAGTAAAGTTCATGTAATGCTATGGACTATGAGATCCCACTGCATTACATGAACTTTATTAGTTCACACGCAAGAAGATTGCCATATTGAGGGGGCCTTTGACAATATTGGCTATGACTCGATCACCACTGCACTAACCTATAGACCATCCCACTAATCACTGGATTAGGGCGATGTAAATAGCCATATTATGACGACCACATCCGGAGAGGTCTCGGTGGCAGTATCGGCGGCAAAGGGGTGTGCACAAGGAGGAGTCCTTTCACCCCTTTTCTGGTCGATAGTTATCGACGACCTACTCCGTGAGCTAACCACTCGCGGCTACGAGGTCATCGGATATGCTGATGATCTAGTAGTTGTTACGGGCAGGTGCGAAATAGCTGCCTGTGAGCGTAGGCAGATTGCGCTTCAGTTTATCTCTGATTGGTGTGGCAGAGAGGATTTATCGATTAACCCAAATAAGGCAATCTTAGACCCATTTACAAAGAGGAGAAGGTTACAGCCCAGCTTCGTCTTTCTAAATGGCACAAACATAGGATTTTCCGAAGAAGTGAACCTTGATCGCAGACTTAACTGAAACTCCAACATTAAAAACAAACTTACAAAGGCGACTAAGGCCTTGTGGACCTGTCTATACACTTACGGTAAAACCTGGGGATTGAAACCTAAGGTAATCCATTGGCTATTTACCGCGATAGTAAGACCTCTCATCATCTATGTGTCCACGGGATGGTGGACAAAAGTTGAGCAAAAAACGATAATCGTTAAGCTTAAACGCCTACAGAGATTAGCGTGTCTCGGCATTACAGGCGTTATGCCAACCTCAAGAAGAACTGATTGGACTTACTCTAATGCACCTTTTTATTAAAATTGTTGCATTACGTAGTGCAATTAGAATTGTTCGGGAACAGGCTTGCCATGTAGACCTATGGGTCACATGTCCATCCTGCAACACCTTCCCGAGCTGGATATGATTACCACGGTCTTGACGCATTACCATTTACCTTCACTTTTGACAAGAGATTTGAGATATTAATCCCAAACTGCACAGCTTGGAAAATCAGCGATCCCTTGCTCAACATCAAAGGCCTTAGGTGGTAGACTGATCTTTGGATCAAGTCGGAAGATGGCCGACAGGAACAGTTACAACAGTGTAACTCCGTTCAGGTTGTGTGTGTCAACACATCATAAGAGAATATAAAAACTCTTGAACCTGCGCGAGTCTCTAAAAAAAAAAAAAAAACCGAAAAAATCAAACTCGGCATCGTTGCCAAGGACCTGGGCGCAAACTCCCAGAGTTAAGCCATTAGGTACCGGTCGTTGCCGAAACTAGTCGAAATCGACTTACAACAAGCAGTAGGGTGGTTGCGCACCACGTGGAATCGAACAGCAAAAATCCAAACAAACGAGGCGAGTCCCTCTTTGAATATCTTCCTTCCTTATCAGGCCAGCGATCCATGGAGGATCTGAGCCTGAGCTATAGCTGCCTTCTATCCTTGACGGTCCCGGGCACGCTGCTTCCAGTTGTCAAGACCAAGATGTCTTACATCCGCGATTACTTGGTCTTTATACCGGAGGTTCGGTCTTCCTCTTCTTCTCGAACCAGGAGGCTCGGAGTCGAAGACCCTCTTAGCTGGAGCATTGATGTCCATGCGCTCGATGTGGCTGAGCCAGTGCAGTCGACGGATCCTTGCCTTCCGGACTACATCCACATCTTGGTACAGCTCGTAGAGTTCGCTCCGCTGTCCTGCTTATCGTCCAGCTTTCGGCTCCGTACAGCAAGACCGGCAGAATGAGCATTTTGTAAAGCAGGACTTTGGTCTTTCGAGTGAGGAGTTTTGACCCCAGTTGTTTGGACAAACTGAAGTAGCACGGTTGCCAAGGGCGATTCTATGCTGGATCTCCACTGTGGTGTCGGTTGTGGAGTTAACGTTTGCCCAGAGGCAGACAAACTCCTTAATTACCTCGAAATCATAGCTGTCAATACTTATATTCTGTCCAAGGTGGTGAGCGACGGAATGGTTTTTGCTTGACAGCATGTACTTTGTCTTATCCTCGTTGACTTTAAGACCAACTCGTTTTGCTTGTCCTTCTACAACGTCACGCCGAGACCGCGCGTTGATCTCAATATCACCCGCGTATCCTAGCAGCTGGACAAACTTGTAGAAGAAAGTGCCTTCCCTGTTGACACCTGCCCGTCGCACTATCTGCTCCAGCATCAGGTTGAAGAAGTCACATGACAGCGCAACGCCTTGCCGAAATCCGGTGCATATTTCGAATGGTTCCGAGGTCCTAGAACCGAGTTGCACGGTGCATCGCGTGTTTTTTAGCGTGGCGCGACACAACTGGATCAGTTTTCCCAAGATCCCGAATTCGGCCATCGCTCCAAACAGTTCTTCACGATGAATGCTGTCGTATGCGGCTTTGAAATCGATGAAAAGATGGTGTGTTTCGATTCGAAACTCGTTGGTCTTCTCCAGGATTTCTCGAAGTGTGAAAATTTGCTCTATAGTTGATTTGCCGGGCCGGAAGCCGGACTGGTAGCTGCCGATTAGTGCGGTGCAAAATGGTTTTAGACGTTCACACAATACGCTGTACAGGATTTTCTATGCGATATTGAGCAGGGATATACCTCTATAGTTCTTGCAAGAGGTAGGATCGTCTCTTTTGTGGATGGGGCATATAGAGCTGGTATTTCAGTCGTCGGGCATGCTTTTGTCTTCCCACATTCTGCAGATGATCTGGTGCATGCTCCCTGCCAGAACATCGCCGCCAGCCATGAAGAGGTCTGATGGCAAGCCATCTGAGCCTGTGGCCTTGTTATAGTTCAGCTTCTGAATAGCTGTGCTGACTTCTTCGATGCTGGGTGGGAGGACTACTTCAGCGGCTGGAGTTGGGATTTCCTCGGTCCCTACCACTCTCTCTTGATCATGCTCGTTAAGCAGTTGTTGGAAATGCTGCTTAAATACATCCACTATTCCCTGCGGGTCGGTGACAAGATTACCCTCTCAGTTTCGAAGAGCATGGGTGCCCTTTTTGAAGCCTCCTACAAAGCCTTTGGCTTTTTTGTAAAAGGCTCGTGTTTCTTGATTATCCCTAGACTCCTCGTTATCCTTGAGCTGGGAGGCTGCGAAGATTCTTTTCTTTTGTCGTAGTAGTTTTTTCTCCTTCCTTCTTCTGGCTCGGTACTCTTCTTGCGCTGCCCTGGTTTTCCTCTGCAGCGCCTTTTGGTACACAACGTCGGTTGCTGCCTTTTTCTGCTCACACTCGCCATCATACCACGGGTTTCTTGTCGGGGTTGGTAGGTATCCTAAGGTGGTTTCGGCTACTTCCTGAATGGCTGAGCGGCAATGCAGCCACATATTACTGGCATTTGTGTTCGACGTAGGCATATCGTAGAGTCTTTCGCTCAGCTGCTCCCTGTAGACCTCCGGTGTGCTCAAGCGCCCAATGTCGAACCTCCTCCTGATGGGCTGGTACAGCTTTCTGACATTGGACAGTCGAGCTCTGAATCTTGCTGCTACGAGGAAGTGGTCAGGGTCGACATTTGCTCTTCTGAATGTTCGCAAATTCAGGAACCTCCTGGTTCGAGAATAAGAGGAACCTCCGGTCCAAGGATCGTGTAATCGCGGATGTAAGACAACTTGGTCTTGATAACTAGAAACAGCGACCGCGAAGGATGGAAGGCAGCTGTAGCTCAGGCTCAGATCCTCCATGGATTGCCGGTCTGATAAGTAAGTAAGTAAGTAGTAAATAACCTTACAATCTAGCCCTTTTGTCTCAAATACAAATTGTGACTGGCACGTCTCAAATAAACCATGCCTATCTGACAACCAACACATCAGATTTAACACCATTGGTAACGTTAGACGATAGATATCAGCCCAAATGAACCAACTGGGTTCTCTTTCAGGCCCAGCTTGCCGCCAAAGAAGATATACTCTTTAAATCCCTGGCTTGTCAACTACAAGAAGCACTCATCTCATATTTGAAAATCAGCTGTGCAGAACGTGTACATTGGTGGAATGCACAGCTTGAGTTTTTGAGGAAACAGGTGAGATCTCTCTTTAACAGAGCTAAATGAACAAATAGTCTGACTGATTATAGATCTGCTCTCGAACTGAACCTCTCTGAACCTCGCACTGAGCAAATCCAATAGGATGTCTTGGAGAAAACATTGCAAGAACACAGACTCGCTGCCAACTGCGGCCCTACTATATTAAGACCAATCCCAAGAGCATACAAATGCGCTCGGGCTGCTTCACAATTCAGACAGTACCTTCATTGTCAATCGGAGGGAAACCCTAGATACCTTGCTTGAGTTACACTTCCCTGGATCTGCTCCCCTACAAAACCTTTTGACGCTTAAATGAGCGTCACAAACTTCATCGACAGTAGAATAAGTAACCTCTCTGCCAGACTGTTTAGCTCTGATAAAGATAAATGGGCAATTGGTTCATCTAAACCCTACAAAGCTCCAGGTAAAGACGGTGTCTTTCCTGCTATTCTCCAGGAAAGCACTACTGATAACTCTTTTTAGGTCCTATTCAACTTTGGATACATCCCTCAAATCTGCAGAAAAGTCAACTTTGTCTTCATCTCTAAGAAAACCTAGTGAACAACCAAAATCCTATCGCCCTATAGACTAACATCTTTCCTACTAAAAACAATGGAAAAACTGAGAGAGCTCGATATTAGAGGTACACTGGAGAATCAGATACCACTGCATTCAAACCAATATGTATACCGCAATAAGCGGTCTACTGATATATCAGTTATATCCGGAAAAGTCTCGGTGATAGTATGGGCAGTTAAAGGGTTAAAGGGTCCCACCAGGTGGAGTCCTTTCACCCCTTCTCTGGTCGATAGTCATCGCAGACCTACTCTAGAAGTTAACTGATCTAAGTTCCGAAGTCATCATATACGCCGATTTCTTTTTTTCGTTTATAATTTGTGTAAGTTCAAGAGTCATACTCTTATTATGTTTTGCCACACAAACTGGGCGAAGTGCAGATGGTTTGGGTCGTAGATGTTCGTTCACTACTCTCCAGGGGTGGTTGTCTTAGATAGGCTTCCATAGGAACTCGACTGAATTTTCACGTTGGCTGTAGTTCTCAGAGTATGAATTTGAAGTGACCATATACTGTGCAAGAGTCACTGGCCAACACAAGAGGTTTATTTCAAGTCTACGCAATTGCTTGTGTCCGCCGACGACATTGACGTGATTGGACGGATACAGCGAGTCGTCAATGAGGCCTTTGTAATCATTGAGGTAAAAGCGGCTTAGATGGGTCTCAAGATTAATGAGGGTAAAACCAAATATCTGCTTTCATCTAAAAGAGACGGACAACACCGACGTATTGGCCATTGGCGGATATAACTTTGAAGTGGTCAAGGCATTCGTCTACCTTGGCTCACTGATGACCAGCGACAACAACATCAGCACTGAGATAAAACGCAGAATCACTCTTGCCAACCGCTGTATCTTTGGGCTCAAGAGGCAATTGAGAAGTAGAGCCCTCTCTCGGAAAACCAAGGTGACACTATATAAGACCTTAATCATCCCAGTCCTCCTTTGCGGCGCAGAGGCTTGGACCTTAACAAAAGCGGATGAAGATGCCCTTGGTCGTTTCGAGAGGAAAATTCTGCGTACTATCTCCGGTCCCGTTTGTTCAAACGGTGTATGGAGGAGAAGATATAACGAAGAACTGTCGTACGAACTATACGACGTCTACGGATACAGCGTCTAAGGTGGCTAGGCCATGTAGAGCGCATGGAAAATACAGCTCCGACCCGAGGAGTCTTCGAATCCACTCCGGAAGGAAGGCGCGGCAGAGGACGGCCGCATCATCGGTGGCGCACGCAGGTGGAAGGGGACCTTAACCAACTGGGCGTCCGGCACGGGAAACAGCTGGCCAAAGACCATACCAGCTCGAGACGCTTGTTGGTTGAGGCCCAGGTTCCCCACGGACTGTAGCGCCACCTAAGTAAGTAAGTATATGCTGTGAGTGTTATGCTTTTATCAGTGGTTTGATCAGTTCCTATTCACAACAGCCGTGTTACACAATTTTTCAGTATGGAAATTGTATTTCTTAGGTATGGACAGACTTTGAACTACATACCTTCCGCTCGACAGTCGGTGTCGGTGACGTTTACCACTGCACCACGGCTACCTAGTACATAGTAGTTATTGTTACAGTGAGATGTGAAATTTTGGGCTAAAATCGTGTATTCGCATGCACTAATCTATCATCATTGCATCCACCCTACATATTTCAACTAGACCGAGACAAAACACTTAAAGTAAATGCACTTGAGAGTCCCTTATTTTAACAATAAATTTTGGAATTTTAAAAAGCGCGCGTAAGACAAACCCTGACACTTGTTACTCGAATCGGTTGGTGGTCGAGCGAGTGGCTAGCAACAGAGTACTTAGTGCGAGTTTTGTTTAATCCGCCTCGCAACATCGGGCGTAAATTTTAACTTCGTTTTGTATATGAAATACGGAATTTGAACAGTGCAACCTAGTTCTCGCGTTTGCCGCTAGATGACTCTGTATCGATTGTATCGTATTCTATTATTTATCGTCTAGGTTGCACTGTTTAAATACCCATACAATGAAACAAAACTCACACTAGGCACTCAGCACAGCTTGCCGCGCGCAATGAAACACATCAACGTTGTGCGGGGACTCCCCGGTGTGGTTAATAGTTAGTATACTTTGCCTCGCTTCATTCCTTTGTCTTATCTCTTTCGAAATCGTCGTTCGTCCGTCATATCACGCACTTGCGTATATTCGTTGTTGGTGATTGATATTTATTGCCCTCTCCTTAGTGTTTCTCTGTTTTTTTAAGACTATGAGTGGTAATGAGAGTAGATCGATAGTAAAAAAGCCAAATGGAGCAAAATACAGAAAAAAAAGCAAAAGAAAAGGAAACGAAAATAGAAAACATTTTAAAACATACTCGTAAACTAGAAATATTTTTTACGAACTCTGCAGAAAGGAACGAAACGGTGACTGATGCTGCACCATCGCCAGCGATTTCTTGCCCTGGTCCCTCTACCGCGGACTATTACGTTTCTCCGCCCAACACTAGCCCTTTAGTAGCGACGACGCAGACGATCTACAATGAAGACGAAATTCTAATAGAAGAAAAGTCGTCTATTCCGTCAAGTGACCCTGCACGGTGGCAAGTAAATAATGAATTTCGAGATTATATTGTTAAAAATGGACTGCTACAAAACGAAGAATTAGATTTTTCCAGATCAGAAAGGCAGTATAAAAATCAAAAAAAGATTTCTATCTAAAAATATGTTTGAGAAAAAGCTAGTTAATGGCGAAAATGTGAAGAGAAGCTGGTTAATATACTCAGAATCCACAGGTCACGTGTTTTGTGATCCTTGCAAATTATATGGAGGTATGTATATCCGTATTTGCTAAAAGCGGATTATCATCGTAAATGTTTGTGACAATATGTATGTAGAGGTAAACTTTTACAACGACTGGATCTGGATACCCAAATAGTCAAACAATATAATGAAGAAATACCTTATTGGTGAAATGTATTACTACGGGTACCGAAACAATTAAGTTTTTAGCTTAGCGTCAAAATTAAACTATTGGATCTGCACCAAACGGACATTTTCTTGGCTGTATTGGGCTTATATGTAAATTTGATCCTTTCATGGCTGGCCATTTGGTGAGATTTGGACAAAAAGGCAGAGGTTCTCCATCGTACTTGTCATCCTCTATAATCGATGAATTTATTTTACTTCTCACTGACGAAGTTCGACTATCGATTATAGGAGAAATAAAAAAGCAAAATATTACTCGATATTTCACACAACGATCAGTTAACATTTATAATTCGTTATATTTGGACTGATGGAAAACCTGTCGAACGTTTTGTCTTTTGTGAAGACATGGCTGAGGCTGTTCTTACAACAATTGATAAAACTTTGTAAATTGATATTAAAGACTGTCGTGGCCAAAGTTATGATAATGCTAGCAATATGTCTGGTCAATAACAAGGTCTTTAGTCAAGAATTAAAGCTGTAAATTCATTGGCTACATTTGTTTGTGCAGCCCATTCTCTACAACTCGTGGGATCGGCTGCCGCGGAAAGTAGTAACGAATCAGCAGCTTTTTTTACATTGGAACAACAACTATACAATTTTTTTCTGGATCTACAAGCAGATGGCAAATTTTGTTATCCAAATTGGATGAAAAATTGACGGTACTAAATATTCTATCGAAAACTCGATGGAGTGCGCGAGCAAAGCCTTATACAGTTCATACAAACAAGTTCTGGAAACATTCAACTCTATTTGCGAAGATGGAAATCAAAGTAGAGAGACCAAAATAGAAGCAAATGGAATATTTGAAAAAATTAATACTCTAGAAATTACAATAATGTTGTGCTTTTGGAACTCCGTGCTAGTAAAGTTTCAAATCGTTAGTACACAGCTACAAGCAAGTTCTGTTGATTTATCTAACGTTGTTACGGGGGTGGCCGTGGTGCAGTGGTTAAAACCATCGACCGCCGAGCGGAAGGTTTATGGTTCAAATTCGCTTCATAGCCAAGATGATGTACACAGAAAGTGACTTTTTAAAAAACTGTTAGATTTGAAAAAAATGGGGAAAGATTTGCAAACGCTAAGGCACGAAAAAGGAGTATAATCTAATAATAATTACTTAATTACTATAATTTTCAAATAAATCATTAATGAGTTGCAAAAATCTTTCACTTTTATGATACCTCTCCTCTTTTTTTTTTACCAATAACAGAAGTGTAAGTATTTGGAAAATACTCAAGCCGAAGCAACTTCACACACCAGATGACCACGCTCATGGCCAATGACAATAGCAACTATGTTGTCTATAAAACCTAAGCCAATACAAGTCATGCGGCCAAACACGACATGGACTTGGTTTTCTACTTGGTAGCCTGCAGTCACTTGTCATGATTTTGGTCTTATAATGCGTAAGGTACTTTGCCTTTATATACCGTCAGCTTGAAAAATGGTTTGCCACCCTAAGGTTGAATGTCATGTAGATTAAAAGACAACGTTAGTTTCGCTTGCAGATCGATTTGAAAACTTTCATAGGTAGTATGAACTATGTTAAAATGTTCATACAATTACCCTACTCACCGTAACACACCTCGCGGGGGCGCGTCCTCATAATTAGCCTAGGGCGATCAGTCGCTGGGTATTGACCTTGATCGTTAACTTAACTGAAACTCCAACATTTAAATGAACTTACAATGGCGACTGAGACACTATGGGTCTGTCGACACACTTACAATAAAACCTGGGCATTAAAACCTAAGGTCGTCTACTGGTTAGTGGTTATACATATACAGTGATAGTAAGACCTATCATCACTAAGTCGTCTGCCGAATGGTGGACAAAAATTGAACAAAAAACGATAATTGTTTAGCTTCAATGCCTTCAGAGACTAACATGTCTCGGCATTACAGGCGCTATACCAACCTGCATCACGGCAGCCCAAGAGGCACTAATTGGAATTACTCCTAAATCGCACGGCTTGAGAAAGCGGCGGTCTCTTTCTTGTGACTGCCCATTTGTCCTATTACTTTTTTCTACAAGCCACGAACAGGAGTCGTTTGATTGACTGCACTTTGATTTCAAGTTTTATTAAAATCGACCGAAGAGTGTAAAAGAAGAATGACGATGACAATTCTTCCGTTTCGGCATTAGATCGTTCGAAAGCTGAAGCTGATACATTCCTTAAAGACGAAATTCCTTTACTAAATGTTATTAGCGGAACCGGCTATACGAGTAGGGCAACGATTGAGTCATTAAAATGTGTTCTAAATTGAACATTTAAATTTGTAGGTTAAGACTTAATAAATCAACGCAAACTCACTAAAATTGCTGACATAGTTAACATTTTAATATTCGCAGATAACTTGATACTGGGGCGAAGCAAATTTATAATTGTACTTTTGCGCCCAATATAATCTGATCGTGATGATGTGCATAAAAGCGAACAATGAGGCAGAGGTCAATTAAATTTTTTTATTATATTCGGTATAGTCGTTGCAACCTTGCAACCAATCGTGGAAGATACAAGGTAAGATGCTTGTTTCTCTTTTTTTAAGCGCTTCAGCATAATACACTAAACGCTAAACACGATGGTATATTTTGTTGCTAACTTGTGTTTTGCAGAATAAGAGTGAAAATCACGTTCTTCCCAGACAGTACGACTTCCGTATTGTAATGACGATATTAAATATACGAACGTAATATACATATATAAGCTATGATTGCTAGTTACAAACGCCTCTGCAACAGAATGTTGTAATGCTGTATGAGGGATTGAGACGGGATCGAATCCCGATACAGCGATGTCATCGAACGTGTTTTTCACGGTTTTTCTCCTCAGCGGGGCTCTGACAAAACCCCCTGTAGTATAATTGTCATGAAAAGCTTCTCGGAATTTGCCGCTCGGAACCGGCAATAAACTGTAGGTCCCTTTCACCTATGGGAAAATGAAACCACACACAACATGGGTGATTGAGAAAGAAGCTCGGCTCAGGTTCTTTATGGACTGTAACGCCAACATACATACATACGATGCTGTATGAGGTGTTGATAACTGATGCAAAAATAATGTAAACAAACAAGCAAGATAGTCACTGTTGTCAAGCTGACTACTCAAATTATCGAGGGCAACTGCAAGAAAATTGTGATCCATTAAGGTTATTAACCTAACCCGCAACTTATCATTTTCGTGGTTGTCTCCCGCAAGAGAAACCTTGTGACTATGTATCTGTATGACTTGGACTTGAGATATCTATGTCATTCATACATTATGAGTGTCAAAAACAGAAATTTCTAGACAAGTCACGCCACCTTCAGAAATTTAATGACACGCTGTCAACGAACAGCTTTTGTCTCACAACCCTTAGGTATACTTATATACTTATACATATATGTACATATATAGCACAAGACACATCTAGTGTTCTATTAGTTGCTTATATCCCATAGAAAAGATCGCAGACTTGTTTTAATCCTGTACAATGCAATGCATTAGTATTATGCAGATGAAGTATACCTCTTGTGCCCATTATACACATGTCATAATTAAGAAAAAAAAAAAAAAGACATCCCCTGCACCAACTACCCTGACAACGGCACAAAAACTGTTCCTGACTGTCGTCCGCAGTGATGCGACTTATTTGAAATACTTGTATTTAAAATGCAAAAACAAAATTCAAAATATCTATTTTGTATTTAAATACGTTTCCTCTCACCACTTCTCTGGGATGTAGTTGCAACTGAACTACTGACCAAACTGAAGAAAGAAGGCCCCGACGTTATTGCCTACGCTGATGACGTTGCTATTACCATCTCGTGCAAATACCTACCCACTACTGTACAAATGGACAAAACACAATGGGCTCAGGGCATATCCCCAGAAGACGGAGCTTATGCTGTTCACCAGGAAGCATAAAATTCCGGAAATTTGCCCAATCACTCTACTTCGCACAAAGTTAACCTACTCCTCCAGCGCCAAATACCTTGGCATTGTACTAGATAGGAAACTAATCTGGAAGAACAGCACAAGCAAGCAATCGCGCAAAAAAAATTAAGTATATGTCTCTACACTTGCAAGAAAGCCTTAGAAAAAAAATGGGGATTCAACCCCAAGCTCTCCCTATGGCTCTGCATTACAGTCGTTAGATTGCACTGGACAAAACAACATACCATAAACAATTCGAGAAGGTACGAAGCCTGGCATGTATGTGCATCACCGGGGCGCTAAGGTCCACCCCAACGGCAGCGCACAACGTGATACTTCACCTTACACTACTCGATATACTTGGCAAAGCAAATAGCCACATACACGGCAATAAGACTAAAAGGCAACTCCAAATTGACGGCTATATCCCTGGCCAATCTCCCATCCTGAACAACAGGATAACCATGGCAGAAAACTCAGACCCCACCACAGTTCAAGATAACATACCCGGGCAGACGGAACTCGTACCGCCAAACGCAGCCTCGCAAGAACTGCGTGCTCTTTTACACGGACAAAGACGGGGTGGGTAGTGGAGTATTCTGCAAACAAGTCAAGCTCTAAAACCAGATTATTGTAGCGTCTTTCAGGAGGAGCTGGTGCCAATAAAAGAGGCTCTGTCTTGGTTTAAGTGGAACATAATATCTACTACGGATATTCGAATTCTCACGGACAGTCAAGCAACAACTCATATGGGTACCAGGACACAGTGATATCTCAGAAAGGACCGACACACTCGCCCGAAAAGAAACGACGCAACAATCAATCATGGCATGCAAGGGTATACCTCTCACAAAGCTCGCCATAGCTGAGACGAACCTGAGATGGGCCCAGGGGCACACCTGCCTCATCACCAGGTAAATTTGGCTTCGGCTCGATAGTCAACGGACTAGGACAATAATCTCTCTAAAAAGAACTGACACTGTCACTGTCTCATTGGCACTTATGCACAAAAACTAGGGCTGGTCCCGAAAGATTTCTGTAGAATCTGCAGGAGGACGAAGAGGAGGTCGAATTCATCCATCAACTACTCTGCGCCTGTCCGGCGCACTTGTCCGGCTATATTAAACTCTTATCCTACAATAAAAAAAAAGTGTTTTTAAAATGCAACCCTTGCTTACCAAGCTCAGCACCAGTAGAAAGACTTTTTTCATTTGGAGGCTTGATAATGCGACCTCACAGAAGATAAGCGGTAGTGCGTTCGAACAACTTGTATTATTAAAAATTGTAAAAAATAAAGAGAATTGAATTGAACAAAAGGTATTTGTAATTAAAGAAAGTGGAGAGGACGAGGAACCAGAAGTTACAAAGGCTATCTGGCCATATTCGTCTGCGTGACAACCAAGGCAATACACTTAGAAGCCGTAACGGACCTCACCACTCAAGCCTTTCTGACTGCCTTTAGAAAGTTCACCGCGCGGAGAGGACTCTGCCATGAAATATACAGTGACTGCGGCACCAATTTCGTTGGAGCAGAAGCGGA
This sequence comes from Eumerus sabulonum, assembly GCA_951905685.1. NCBI lineage: Eukaryota > Metazoa > Arthropoda > Insecta > Diptera > Syrphidae > Eumerus > Eumerus sabulonum. The sequence goes on from OX645063.1 coordinate 40,366,116, forward strand.
ATTACGTAGATTAATGGACCACGCATCTCACGATTGGAAGGTAATAGCAAACATTCTGGCGAACCAAGGAACTCACTTTGGAGGACTATGGGAAGAGTGTAAAACAGCACCTCAAAAGAATTGTCAGAAATGGAACACTCACTTATGAAGAGCTAACCACGCTTCTGACACAAATTGAAGCGTGTCTCAACTCTAGACCATTGTATCCCCTGTCAGAAGACCCTGATGATTTACATATATACCTTAACTCCTGGACACTTCCTCATCGGTCAAGGGGTTCTAACTGTTCCGGAACCGGATTTAATATCGGGAAAGGTAAACTTAAGTGACCGTTGGAAGACAATTCAGCTCCGCATGCAGACGTTCTGGAAGCAATGGCAACAAGAGTACCTGACACGGCTGCAACAAAGGCCGAAGTGGTTCAAGCAACAATCGCTTGTAAAGATTGAAGATCTAGTCCTCCTGAAGGATGAAAGACTCCCACCATCAAGATGGAGCCTAGGCCGCATTTCAGATATTTATCCCGGAGCTTCACAACAACTGTTTGGTATCTTGTATTTGGAATAGTAAATGAAAAAATAATTTGAATTTTGTATTTAAATACATTTCTTTCCGTATATCTTTCTCGTAGTAAATCTGACTAATAATGGAAGGAATTGTATAATTAAGTAGTTTTAACAATTTAAAGATTGCGCTGGGCTTGTTTTATGCGAGAATAGACTTCATTGCCTTGTTTTTTGTGAACGGTCAACTGAAGTAGGGCCAACTATAAGATGGAAATGCTTTACTTATGTACATGGCACAAATTCCTCCACACGAATAGTCTAGGATGTTAAAATTCGATTTTCTAGCAGATGAAAAAATTAAATTCCGGGTATATCGTACCCAATGCTCTATAACAGGGGTCGCCAAAGGGCGGTCCGCATCCGGACCGCCGACCCATTTTGTGCGGACCGCGGGAACACAGCAACTTGCACTACAAAGTACGTAATTTAATAAAAATGTATCTTCCACATTATCTTTGTTGATGTCAGTTCGAAAACCGCCGGGCTAACCGAGCTAACAAGCAAGAAAGATTTCGCGATCGCGCTGCCGGCCGCCGCGCCGGGAGTTCAGTGTTTTGTTTTAATTTCGAGTGACGACTTCGCGACGGCCCATGTGCTTGAAATAAAAGGTGCCTCAAAAGAAAGTTTATATTTAGTGGTTCGATTAAAACCGAGGTAAACATTCTATCGAAAAAAAAAATGTATTTATCAATAAAGTATACAATTGAATTTATTTCTTGAAAATAATGTCATCTGAAGTAGCACTAAGGCAGCTCTGCGAGTAGACTCCGTGATGGCGGCGATTTCGTGACGAAAATTCTGTTTCTAACGCGCCAGAGAAGTCGGTTTATTAGCGTAAACTTTAGATTTTAGATTTTGATTTTTCTAGTGTGGAACCAGTCTCTTCAAACTTTTGTACCCATTTTCGAAAAAGAGGAATGCTTGGCGCATCTTTTAAATGGCTTAAATTTCGAATATGTCGAGTTGGCTAAGTAAAGGCTGCCTTTAAGAAAGATTCTTCAGCAGTAGAACACTTGAAGACATATTTTTTCAACAGTGATTAGACTTTAGCGAACGCCTACATAAGTTTTCTAAACATAAGTTTAAGGTTCAATGACATGAACCTTAAACTTCAAGGCAAGGGAAAGCTTGTATGGGAGCTCATGTTAGAAGTAAAAAATTGTTCGCGCAAAACTCGACCTCTTCCTTAATGATCTTGGTAATGAATGCTTACACTTCCCCAATTTAAATGAAATAATCAGCAGTGACAACGAGATTGACGTCGGCCAATACAAGACTTTCATTACGGATATTAAATCGGAATTTAAAAAAGGTTCGCAGATTTTAAGGGAATTGAGAATGTTGTAAAAATCCTCAGCAGCATTTACTCTCTGCATCCTGATCGTGAATGGAGCAACGAAGCTGCAATTGTTTTCTTGAGTGATAAAGCTACCCTGCAGATGGAAAAGATCGATTTTCAAGAAAACACAAACAAGCGGAAGTTTCCAGCGAAGAGTTCTGGATAAAATTTGTGTGTGGTAATAATATAACGAATGCAGACAGGCCCATATAGAGAAACAGAATGCATACATGGCTACACTGCATCGACGGACGAGTGCTGCCCGCGAGCTTTATAAACAGAAAAGGAGGAAGGAACATGCGCTACTGAGAAGAAAAAAGGAGAACCACGAGAAGCGCGAGATCAAGGAAATGGAGAGAAAGTTCTACCAAAAAGTAAAACGAACATGCCCAGGCTATAAAGCCAGAGCAGAAGCCTGCAGGAATGAGCACGGACAACTAATAATGGAGTCACTGTATAACGGCGATGATAGTCAAAATACCGCCGTCAGGCAGAACGAACCATTCACAATGCACGAAGACGAAAGAGAATCCCGTTCACCCGACCTAGACGATAACGATGTCCAGACTAAAGACTTATAATGTTGCTATAGCAGACGGACTTCCCGCGGAACTGCTTAAAGCAAGATATGGTCGGAAGAATGCATGCCCGATGAATGGAATCTCAGCATCGTTTGCCCGGTTCATAAGAAAGGAGACCCCTATGACTGCCCCAATTACAGAGGGATAAGTCTCCTGAACATTGCATACAAGATTCTCTCTCCCATACTGTGTAAGCGTCTGAAGCCATTTGTGGACAATCTGGTAGGTTCCTACCAGTATGGTTTCAGGCCTGAAAAATCCAAGATAGGCCAAACATTCACACTACGGCAGACCTTGGAGACGACCCATGAATTCCAGGTCGGCAAGCATCTTTTTGTCGACTTTAAAGCCGCATATGGTAGTGTTTATAGAGACGGGTTATACAGAGCCATGTCATGTTTTAACATTCCTGCCATGTCATGTTTTAACATTCCTAACAACTTCGATGTTAAAAAAGGTTTTAGACAGTGTCATGTGATTTCTTTAACATCATACTTGAAAAGATCATGCGGGACTCTACGGCCAATACAAGAGGAACGATCTACTTCAAGTCTACACAATTGCTTGCCTACGCAGATCGCAAAGCGAGATGTCAATGAGGCGTTCGCATGCATTGAAGCAGAAGCGGCTAAAGTGGGTCTAAGGGTAAATGGGGAAAAGACCTTTCTTGACATCAAAGATAGACGCGCAACACCGACGTCTTGGTGAGAATGTCATCTTCGCCAGCTATATTTTTAAAGTAGTCAAGGACTTCGTCTATCTGGGCTCTATAGTGACAAGCAGCAATGACACCAGCGCTGAGATAAGATGCAGAATAACTCTTGCCAACCGCTGCTTCTTTGGGCTCAAGAGACAACTGAGTAGTAGAGCCCTCTCTCGAAAACTAAGGTATCCGTCCACAAAACCTTAATCATCCCGAACCTCTTTTACGGCGCTGTAGCTTGGACTTTATCAAAAGCGGATGAAGAGGCTCTTGGGCGTTTCGAGTGGAAAATTCCGCTTGCAACCTTCGGTCACGTTTGTGTAAACAAGGAGTAGAGGAGAAAATTCAACCAAGAACTGTACGCGACATCGGCCTAGCTAGACGTTTACGGATCCAACGTCTAAGAGTCTAAGAGCCCGAAGAGTCTTTGACTCCAACCCCGAAGGACGACCGCATCTAAGGTGGCGCGCACAGATGGAAACCAACTAGGCGTGCGGCACTGAAAACAGCTGGCCAAGGATCGTGCCGGCTAGAGAGGCTTGTTGGTTGAGGCCCTGGTTCACCCCGAACTGTAGCGCCATCTAGGCAGGTAGGTAGGTAAGACCGTAGCCTTCCCAGAGATGGGAAGAACACACATAGGCCAAGGAGGCCCGTTGTGCAGCTACGAGGGGGTTTAGCCCCCTATTCGTGGAACCATTTTTTAAAAATTTAAGAAGATCAGATATCCCCACTTGCTGAACTTCGGTCAGATCGTTGAGGAGGTATGATCCTAGGTATCGTTTCCTGACTGTGCAGAATGCCGGGCAGGCGCAGAGAAGGTGATGAATGGATTCGACCTCCTCCTCGTCTAGACAGCTCCTACAAAAATCATTCGGAGTGATACCTAGTTTTTGCGCGTGACTGCCAATAAGGCAGTGTCCTGTGATGACACCTATGACTTTATAGATGTCAGTTCTATTTAGGGAGATAATACTCCTAGTCCGTTGACTATCGAGCCGGGGCCAGATTTGCCTGGTGATGAGGCAGGTGTGTCCCTGAGTCCATCTCCGGTTCGTCTCGGCCCTGGCGAGGGTAGTGAGATTGTGTTTGATGGTTGCGAAGGGTATACCCTCGCAGACCACAGTTGTTTGTAGCGTCGTTCCTTTTTTGGCGAGTCTGTCGGCTCTTTCATTTCCGGTGATGTCGCTGTGTCCCGGTACCCATATAAGTTGTATGTTGAACTGTTCAGCCATCTCATTAAGAGATAGGCGACAGTCGAGGCTAGTTTTTGATGTGTACACATAGGACTCCAGCGACTTTAAGGCCGCTTGGCTATCCGTGAGAATGCGGATATCCGTGGTGGATATCACGTTCCACTTCAGCCAGGACAGAGCCTCTTTTATTGCCAACAGTTCCGCCTGGAAAACGCTGCAGTGATTAGGTAGTTTTAGCGCTTTGTTTAGCTTAAGTTGTTTGCAGAATACCCCACTGCCCACCCCGTCTTTGGTTTTAGACCCGTCAGTATAGAAATCTATGCAGCCTTTGCGAGGTTGAGTCTGGCGAGTCCAGTTTTGTCTGGCTGGGTATAACGTTGTAAAGTTTTTATCCAAGACTGTGGTGGGCTTTGTGAGGTCTAGGTTTTCTGCCATGGTTGACCTGTTAATCAGGATCGAGGAGTGGCCAAGACGTAGCTCTTCCAGTTCGAGTTGGCTTTAAGTCTAATGGCCGTTTGTGTGGCAATTTGCTTGCCGAAAATATCGAGTGGTGTAAGGTCGAGTATCATGTTAAGTGCAGCCGTTGGGGTGGAGCTGAGGCCCCCGGTAATGCATAAACACGCCAGCCTTTGTACCTTCTCGAATTGTTTGAGGTATGTTGTCTTGTCCAGTGCTGTCCACCAGACCATGTCCATTAATGTGGGTCTAACGACCGTGGTATAGAGCCATAGAGTAATCTTGGGATTGAACCCCCATTTTTTCCCTATGGCTTTCTTGCATGAATAGAGAGCTATTGTTGCTTTTTTGGCTCTTTCGATTGTGTTGATTTTCCAGGTTAATTTCCTGTCCAGTATGATGCCAAGGAATTTGGCACTGGAGGAGTAGTTTAATCTGGTATCAAGCAAAGTGATAGGGCAGTGTTCCGGGATTTTAAGCTTTTTGGTGAATAGCACGAGCTCCGTTTTCTGGGGATTAACCCTGAGCCCTTTGCTATGCGCCCATTTGCAAAGAATTGAGAATGCCGTTTGCATACGGTCATTCAGTGTCGATAGGTATTTACCTGAGATTGAAATGGCAACGTCATCAGCGTAGGCAGTAACGTCCAGGCCTTCTTCCTCCAGTTTAATTAGTAGCTCATTTATAACTACATTCCAGAGGAGAGGTGAGAGAACCCCTCCTTGCGGGGTTCCCCTGGTAACCACCCTGGTGATTGCCTGGCTTCCCCATTTCGAGCGAATCTTGCGTGTTGATAGTAGTTCGCTGATCCACTCTACGAGAGTCTTCTCCACCTTTAGCTTTTCCAACCCTTCCGTTATTGCTTCCGGAGTGACGTTCTTAAAGGCGCCCTCTATATCTAGGAAGGCTGTTAAAGTGTATTCTTTAAGATGGATTGATCTTTCGATTTTCCTCACTAGGGTGTGCAAGGCTGTTTCGATAGATCTACCCTTAACGTAGGCATGCTGTGCCTTAGAAATTAGGAGCGGATCCAAGTTATGGCGTATATATAGGTCTACCAACCTTTCCAAGGTTTTTAGTGCAAAGGATGATAGACATATAGGCCTTAGATCCTTGGGGGTAGTGTGAGAGTTTCTGCCGGCCTTGGGAATGAAAAGCACCTTTGCGCACTTCCACTTGTCTGGAATGTGACTCCAAGCTAGGCATCCTTTGAAGATTATCTCTAGCCATGGTATAGTCCATTCCATGGTTTGTGTAAGTTCGACCGGGTAGATTCCATCCGGACCTGGCGATTTATAGGGCTTGAAGCTTTTTAGCGCCCTTATTATTTTCTCTCTGGAGATGATGTGTTCGAAATTTCCCATTAATGCGGATGCCATCTTCTTCAGATGTTATCCAGACTCCGTTAGCTGTAAGGTAGCTTGGGAATTGTGGATCTTTCGAGAGTATTTTCCTCAATCTGTAGGCGTCTGAAATTTTTTCCATATTGTTACAGAAAAGTTTCCCGGATAGCCTTTGCTCTTTCCTCAGAGTTTGTTTGTAAGTTCTGAGTGAAGCTTTATATAGGCTCCAGTCACTATCGTTCCTAGTACTCTTTGCTTTGTTAAAGAGTTTTCGACAGTTTTTACGGAGCTTGCTTAGATTTGCGTTCCACCACGAGGGATAAGAGTTTTTCCTCGATTTGTGGCTTGCGCAGCTGTTGACCCGTGCGTTGCCCAAGGTAGTTGTTAAAATATCAACCATATTATCTATGTCTACCGTGGACCGCGGGTGATCAGGGGTCCTGCTTACTACAGAGTTGCCAACAAGGGCTCTATAGCGCTCCCAATCAATTCTTCTTGGGTTACATGAAGAGTCGATTGGGGTTGGGACCATGAAGGCTAGGTTGAAAACCAAGTAGCGGTGGTCTGAGAAGGAGTGTTCCTCAGAGACTTTCCATTCTCTTATTTTGTCAATGAGAGAGGGAGATGCTAGAGTTATGTCTAGTACCTCCCTTCGATTTTTTGTAACAAAAGTGGGTACATGACCCTTATTGCATATATTAAGATCAGAGGTAAGAATAAATTCAATAAGCCACTCACCTCTTTCATTTATGTCGCTGCTACCCCATAGGGTGTGATGCGCATTCGCATCAGCCCCGATGAGGAGCCCAGCTTGGTGGTTTGACGAGTCCCTCACCAGTCTTTTTATCTCATCCGATGGGATGGATTCTTCTTACGCCATGTAGGTAGAGGCTATCCATAGCTTGTTCCCGGGTGATTCTAAGGCAATCACTGTGGTGTCTGGGGAACTGTAATTAGGAAGAAGGTAAGCGTTGGGGATTCCTGCTCCATTGAGCTGTCTTCATTGACCTCGGTGTTGGCCGTGGTTTCGTTGCCGGATGGTGGCATTTCCTCATCCTTTTTATAAATATTAAGTTTGATCTTCTTGAAACCAAACCTGATGTAGTGGTCACATTGGGCCAGAGGTTCCAGGGCTTCACTATTCAGCACAAGAACTGCCTGTCTAGATCGGTCCTTTGGTTCCTCCAGCTTCGCGACCCTCCCATCTCTTGTTGGGAGATTGGGATTACAGAGGTTTATGGTCTCAAGAATTTCGAGGGAGTTGTCTGGTGCCAGCGGGATCCAGCATCTAGCTCTCGGTCGTTTCGGGATCTGGTCCTTGGTGACGACCTTGAGCCTGGCTCCCTCCCATATTTCCCCCATTTCGATAACTGTGGCCTTTAAAAGATCAACCGATCTTTCATCGGAACAGTTTATCAGTTTAACCCTGCCTTGATACCATCCGGCGTCATCACAGATGGGCGGTGGTCCAGGGTTCTTTCTCATGATTTTGAGGAAGTTTGCCGATAGTGCATGGTCGACATCCTTCCATTTTTCAGTCGTCATTTTTCCGTCCGAGTCGCTGTCATCAAAGATAGCTACCGTCAGGCACTCCCTCGCAACCTCACCGAAAGGCTTTGATGGCTTGGCCAGTGTTCCCAGCCTGACCTTCTTAGCCTCCCGCTTTGGTTCCTCGGGGGACGATCTGGGCCTCTTGGCTTTTGCTTTTCCCTGGGCCAGGATTCCTGTCGCCCAGGCTACCGACTCTTTTTCTTTTTCTGTTAGGTCGGTGTTGTGGCCCCATCGTTTTAAGATTCTCAAGGCCGCCTTTTGGTCTTTATAGGCCTTGGACGATGGGTTTATTTTTCTGTTGTCAGCTTTATTTGCCGACAACTTATCGGAGCGGTTTGTCGACTCTCCGATCGGAGTCTTTACCGCTTTTGATGTAGAGGGGATTTCCTCCCCTTCCGGTTTTTTATGAGATCCGGACTCATTATTGTTTTTATTATTATTGTTGTACATTTGGTACCCACGAGTTGCGGAGAAATATATGTCCACCTGGGCAGAGATCCGCAATACCCAGGTAAGGCTAGATGATCCGGAGGGCGCCAGGTATCCGGATACACCGTTTGCGACTGAGCTATTTTTGGTCTGGGCTCTCAGCCTGGTCGACATCTCGGCACGGTTCGATTAACACCTTATGTCCAGCCCAGGGGATGGGGATTGGATATTCAGGATAGGAGTGTGATAGGATAAGTGGGGTGGGATGGGATTTGGGTTGGTGAAAAGGGGATGACGGGGGCGATTATCCTTTGGTGAAAAGCCCCCACACCACGACAAGGTAGATAATCAGGTGGGGGTAGCGCCATCTAAGTAAGTAAGTAATAAATATCCACAACTACAAATATTTGCTTTGAAACTTCTTACTTTGTTTGGGTCAAAAAATATTTGTGAAGCAGCATTTTCGAAGATGAATTTCTTTAAGAATAAATTTCGGTTTCGACTGACTGATGAACATCTCCAGGATTTAATGTCAGTAGCTTGCACCAATTTTACTCCAAACTTCAGAGAGATAGTCCGCAAAAAAAATGTAATTTTTCTCATTGATACATATATAAAAAAAAAAAAAAGCCTTTGTTATTTCCGTAACTACATTTGTTTAGTAAATATTTTTATCTATAAAATGTTTTGCGGACCGCGATGGTCATTTCGTTTCTTAAAACGGACCCCGAGCGAAACTAATTGGTGACTCCTGCTCTATAACATAAGAACTCTTCTCGGCATTCGTTGAAAACCTTTCCAACATAAAGGATTTATCCGCTAACTGGTATAACATCTTGGGAGGTGTCTACCCTAAGGAGACATTACATATGTAGATTAAATAGATAGCGCCGTGGCTCAGTGCGTGTCTTGACCTTTGACGCTGATGACACTGGAATCGGCTATCGCTAAATATGTCATTGTCATAAAATGTCATCGTGGTGTCTCCGTAGCGGGGTGTCCGGTAGGCAGTACATTGGACCGGCAGCTGTGCCTGATTGCTCCAACGAATTGCATAAATTTAAAAAGCAACAGTTCGATTAGAAAAACGAATAAATCATTAGCAATAAGTAAGCGTGTAAGGTTGTACGTTTAACTATACAGAACTTGCTCTGAGTGATTTTATAAATTCAAATCATTTACTTTGCTTGCTCATCTATGAGCAATAGAAAAATATAATGACATACCGCATAAGTCATGGATACTTAATTATATACATATATGTGTGTATATGTAGACTCACGTCTATCAAAGGAGTGGCCTTGGTTACTCTGCTTTTATGCTTTTGCCCAGTTGACTATATTACCCTGCGTCGCGTCAGTTTGAAAGTAGCTTTCAACCATACGAATTCAAATTCTTCAGTTCAAATTGTTCCCGTAGTCGGCTCCCAATCGCAAATTAACCATGTTGTCCCAAATTCGTTCTACTACATACGCATGACTCGTTGTTATGTTAATTCGTCGGCTTTTCTTAATGAACAATATATTCGTAACGTAATTAAATTCTCTTCTCGCTGTTGAACCAAAAAATCGAATAGACAACGCTAGCCTATGTGGTCGTATTCGGTTTTGAAATCATTGCACGTATGGCAGGCTACCATTGTTGGGTTGAATGTGAATTGTTAATGTCATTAACAAGTAACCAATAATGCACGTTGTTACACGAGGTCTTACTGTATATTAAAACGATGAGATCAGCTACTTTCTAAATAGTCGCAAAAACAACTTTCTGCAATGAGACAACACCCTTTCGTGAGTAAGGCGAGTGCATTTCACATTCCAAACACCTTAAAAATACTTTCAAGTCATAAATCAAGGAAGACCGAGGTCGTGCCCTGCCCTAATCTTGTCGTTTATGACAATCGCTAAGTGTTATTGTATGTCAAGGCGCATTTTTTCTCACCCAGATACTCTAGGTTATGTTAGGTATGTGGGTGCCCTATTGACGTAAAGTCAAGGCTTACGTAGACTACGTTGAGTCCATTGTGCCCACCTGTTTTGTTTAACCCGTTGATACTTATGCATTTACCGTCGAGCTAAACCAGCCAGACGAGGATAAAAATCCCAGTATTCTGTTCAGCCCGATATTACCTACCTCTTCTAGTCCCGAAAGGAAGTATCTTCGCGGGAAAATATTCCTTTTTTGAGCTAGCGCCGGGCATTCGCACAGCAGGTGACGAACGAACTCAATTTCCTCTTCGTCCCTGCAGCTTCTGCAGAAGTCATTGTAGGGCTGGCCTAGTCGAGCTGCATGATAGCATAGCATGCAGTGCCCGGTGAGGGCACCGACTGCCAGTCGAATGTTCCCACGATTGAACTTCAGCAGATTTTCCGTTCTTTTCTTATCATAGACGGGCCAAGTCGATTTCGCCGTTGCGCATGTATCTAAGCGACACCATCGCTTATTGGCTTTCAACAATAGCTCCGTCTGTATCTCCCTGTAGAGCGCACTGAGTGGTGCTTTGGCCTCAGCTGAGATCTGCGTAATGTTAGCACCTGATCCCACCCTAGCCAACTCGTCCGCCCTCTCGTTTCCGGAGATATTCATATGACCAGGCACCCAGCAAAGGGTCACCTCATTTACATTGGATATCTCTTCTAACTTCTCCTTGCAGAGTTTGACGAGTTTGGATCTTATCCATGCTGCCTGCAGAGCCTTAATGGCTGCCTGGCTGCCAACATAGATGCTGATCCTTTTTTCTGTAATATTCTCTTTGCTGATCAGGTCCGCCGCCTGCTTGATAGCGAAGACCTCAGCTTGGAAGACACTGCATCCATCATCGAGCCTGTAGGAGCGATGCATATCCCGAGACTCAAAGTAGACTCCGGCACCTGTGCCAACATCCATTTTGGATCCGCCGGTGTAGAGTGCCAGTTCACTTTCCGTGCGTACCAAATCACCGGTCCATTCCTCCCTGGAGGGAATTCTAATAGAGAATCTCCTCTCCCAGGAAGGAAGTCGGGTGACATAGTCCGTTACGGTTCCGAATCTCGAGACGGCCCATCGATCCAAGACTGATGCATGTCCGTGAGGACTCCTTTTCCAGAGACCTGATTCCTGTAATCTTAGCGCAGTTCTAGTTGCGGCGCTCTCGCAGTACAAATCCAGGGGTGGGAGGTTCAGCATGACTTCAAGGGCCGCCGTTGGTGTGGACTTCATAGATCCCGTCACCGCCAGACAGCCTGCCCTTTGAACCTTTGACACACTCTGAAGATGACACTTTTTCTCAAGCGCCTTCCACCAGACAACCGAGCCATAGACTAGGACAGGTCTTACTACCGCAGTGTACAACCAATGTACTAACCTCGGTTTGAGGCCACATAGGCCTTTTTGATTCTTTCCTCAATATTTTCTCTCCAACTAAGTTTGGAGTCCAGGATTATACCCAGATATTTCGCAGATTTTCCAGGGATCAGATCTATACAATTCACACGGGGGTGGATGTATCTTGGTACAGATCTTTTCTTTGTAAAGAGTACTACCTCCGTTTTCGCCGGATTTACGCCCAGACCTTGCCCCTTGACCCAGCTATCCACTAACATCAGTGCATAGCTTAGTCTATCGCTGAGGACCTGCGTAAATTTTCCAGAGACTAAAATGGCTATGTCATCGGCGTAGGCCGTAACATTAAAACCCTCTGTCTCCAGAATCTTGGCCATTCCGTCGACCACAAGGAGCCATAGTAGGGGTGACAGAACGCCACCTTGTGGTGTACCTTTATTTACCCTCACCCTTCCACATGCTTTCCCTATCGTCGAATTTGAAGGCTGGACACTATTGCCTCGGTACTAACGTTGTTAAAGGCACCTTCAATGTCAAGGAAGGCACCCAGAGTGAATTCCTTGATGCTGAGCGATTTTTCTATCATAGAGGCTACCCTATGCAGAGCAGTATCCACCGATTTTCCCCTTATGTACGCATTATGTGACTGTGACAGATATCCGTCCCCAATCTCTTCCCTTACGTACAAATCTATTATTCGTTCCAGCGTTTTCATCAGGAGGGACGACAGACTGATAGGCCTAAAGTCCTTTGCAGTAGTATGGTTGACTTTACCCGACTTGGGTATGAAAACCACCCCAACTTCCCTCCACGCTTGAGGAACATAACCCATCCTGAGGCACCAGGAGTAGACCCAGATACTCTAACTCCCTGTATTTTGGTAGAGTTCACCACGTTAAACAAACCTTATTCAAAAAGATCGTGTCCAGGAGGTTTCTGGAGTGAATGCAACCGAAATTTAAGTTAATTTTGGAGAATACAATCGATTATGATTTATATGTTATTGCTAATTTTGAGTTATCCACAGTGCAAGAATTAGAAGTAACGACTCGATAATATATCGCCCAATTCGTTGAATAAATTTGATTTTAAATATGAATAGAGCACTAGTAAATACAAAGCCTGGAGGAATCAGTAAACTCCAGGATTTGAGTTGTTGAGTTGTTCGGATTTAACATTAATATTTTTCGGGATGAAGTATTGTTGATATAGGGTGATGGCTTCAAAACGAACGAAGGCGTTGGGGCTGGAGTATACGGAACTCATCTCATTTGGATGCCTGGACACAGCGGCCATACAGGCAACGAAAAGGCGGACCTACTAGCAAGGAAAGGCTCTGCATCACCATTTATGATGCCACGGCCTTTCTGCAGCTTACCCATCAGCACCACCAAATGCTGCATAAACAATTGGTTAAGGAACACGACGGATCACTACTGATTGGTTAGAAACGAAAGGTAGCAGACAAGCCAAGTTGTTCCTCCCAACTACATCTCTCAGTAGAACGAAACAACTCCTCATGCTCTCGAGGAGTCAGATTCGCATAATCACAGGTTTCCTTACTGGACACTGCCCAGTCAACAAACACCTCAAAACGATGGGCATCATACAAGATGACACTTGCAGAATGTGTAATGAAGACGAAGAAACAGCAGAGCACATATTATGCCACTGTAACTGCCTTGTCAGTAAACGTCATCGTCACTTAGGCAACTATTATCTTGAAGCAGAAGAAATCGCTGCTAGCTCACTCAAAAGCATACTAAGTTTCATCACTAACTCAGGATTTTTGAGTGAACTGTAAGTGGGGGACATCACAATAGGCCCACTCGTGGCCGCAGTGTTCAGGCGACTTTGTCCCACCCCCTTATCCTTTCTATCTCTCTAGGCTCCTAAAACTATAGGTATATAGTTTATACAATATGTGTATGTATGTATACTCGTTTACAATCACATTTTTCCTCACGTCTCAGATAAAGCCTATATCCTATATAGAATTAAATTTATAACAACTTATTTATGAATAACTTGGTGGTCCAAACTTCCTTACCAATACGTGACCATGTATCTAATCATACAGTATATAGAACCCAGTGCAACTTCATATTTCCTGAATAGGAAATTTGCCTCTACTTATTATACAACACAATTTCGATCAGCTCTCAAAATCACGTTTCTGCGTTTCATATTATCATTGTACCATATCGCCATCAAGGCAGGGGTACCTGTTTACGAACTATATGCGGAGTTTTGAACTCACTTGCGATGATACGATCTGGTAGCTGTTATAGAGCCACTGTGAATATGCTTTCCAAAGCTTTGTGTTTACCATGCATGAGAAGAAAGGAGACATCTTTGGACATTCTTCTTGAACTCACAAAATCGGCTAAGTGGGGTCTATCGCCGGTTTAAAAAAAAAATAACTATAGTACCGTGTCTCCGGCTGTATTGTATTTTTTTTTTTTTTTTTTTTTTTTTTTTGTTATAGTTACACCCGCACTCAAGGCTAAGGCCTTATCACGTTTGAGCGTTGTGTGAGCCAAGGTAACAGGGAGAGGAAGAGTTTCGCTCAGGTTTACACACAACCTGAACGGAGTGCAGTGGTTTTAGGTCACGCAGAGAATGAATTTCAATTGACCATGTACTGTGAGGGTTATGCCTTCAGCAGTACGTTTGGTCGCTTTCCATTTACAACTGTGTTGCATACTATCTTCCGTATAGGAATTGCTTTTTCTTGGCTATGAAACGAATTTGAACTATAGACCTTTCGCTCGACGGCCGACGATGTTAACCACTGCACCACGGCCACCCCAAATTTTTCTACTTGTATGATAGAGTGTCTTCGAGGACTTGCCTTACTCATCTTACGCATTACGCTGTGGAGATACCAAATGTTAAATTTTATAATCTTAAAGTAAATCAATACAAATTCTAGATTTTCTACGAGAAATATACGAAATACGAAACTTGTACACTATAAGTTTCGTATCCTCAATGTTAGTTCGTTCCTCAATACAAACGCTGCCAGGAATTCAACCACACGCAGGAATTTTTTTTTTTATACATCAACATATGGGGCTAGTGCTACCATAAGCAATACGGCACTGCGACCTTTGCAGATATATTTTGCCTGCTAGCCGATTAGCCGAGGAGCCTTTACACTTCTATAATGAAGTTGAGAATGCTTCTCATTGGAGCCAAGTTGATCCCCTCAGGAGTCATAACTTCACTGAGAAAGATACGCTTCCTAAGATGGCAGAGAGCAGCACACTCACATAGTATGTGCTCCGCCGTTTCTTCGTCCTCGAGACAGAGCCGACGCTCAGTTTCGGACGAGAGGCTAATTTTGTTAAGATGATATCTCAGACCGCAGTATCCCGTTAGGTAGCTGACTAGTCTTCTGATATCCACCTTATTGAATGTGAGTATGTCACTAGAGTGTTTGTTCAGGGGTCGTATAAGTCGTTGAGATTGACGGAGTCCCCAAACGCTGTTCCAAAAGGACAGGTGTTGCAGTTTTACCCACTTGCCTAAGAAGAAATTTATCTTAGACCCGGGAAGGCCGCAAAATGGTTTCGGACCTATATATTTATCGCTGGAACCTTTCCTGGCAAGTTGGTCGGCAATTTCATTGCCCTTGATACATTTATGTCCTGGCACCCACCAAAGTTAAACACTGTTTCTTTTAGCGAGGTCTTGTAGGGCGTCATGGCATTCCTTGACGGTTTTTGAGTGCTTACTGCGAAACCAGCGCTTAAAGCGCTGCTTGGCTATCAGAGAGTATGTTGATGGTTAATCCTCTAATGCCAGTCTCCAGATTTAGATTGACGCATATTAGGATGGCATGCAGCTCTGCTTGGAAGATGCTGGGACTTATTCCCAGGGCCTTCAAGAGCTTGCGTTTTGGTCCAAAGATGCCGGCGCCAACGCCGGAAGCCATCTTGGAGCCCTCCGTGTACCACCTAAGGCCTTGGACATTTAGTAGGGGATCACTGTTTTCCCATGCTGAGCGATTGGGGATCAGTATCTCAAATCTCTTGTCAAAGGTAAAGGTGTGTGGCAATGCGTCCGAGACCGTCGTAATCATATCCAGCTCGGGAAGGTGTTGTAATATGAACATGTGGCCTACGGGTCTACATGGCATAGTTGTTCCCGAGCAGAGAATTCTGATTGCACTGCGTAATTCCACCTATTTGATAAAAAGGTGCAGTAGAGTGAGTCCAATGAGTGCTTCTTGGGCTACCGTGGGGCAGGTTGGCATAGCGCTTGTGAGCCGAGACACACAAGTCTCTGAAGGCGTTGAAGCTTAACAATTGTAGTTTTTTGCTCAACGACAAAATTGTAGTTTTTTGGACTCGTAGGTGACGATAAGTCTTATTATCGCGGTGTATAACCAGTGGACGCACGCGATTCCCCCATCTCAACATCCACAAGGGTACCTGGTGGTCTTTTGATCAATCGACCACCAACCACATTGATCACATTGCGATCGACGCCAGACGCTCCTCCTGTATTCTCGACGTACGAACCTTCCGAGGGGCCAACATCGAATCAGACCACTACCTTGTTGCAGCCAAGGTACGAATGAGGATATCAAGAATGCTTAGGAGTCGAGTAGGACAACGTAAGTTTGACGTCGGAAAGCTACAATCGCAAGAGACTGCCAGAATCTTTGCCGATCGTGTCTCCTCCAAGCTCTCTCGAAATCCACCCACAGCAGCTCAAACAATAGAACAGGAATGGGCGCATTGCCAGAGCGCCGTCATAGACGCTGCCTCAGAGGTGCTGGGTTTCAAAGCGCCACCACCTAGAAACCCCTGGTTCGATGAACAATGCGAACAAGCCCATGCAAACATTTTAGTCGTTACGAAGAAACGTATACATGTCCATATAAACTACTCATAAAGGCATCCATTCACCCCGGACCCAGGCGTCCCGACATGCCCTTAACAATAGATACGTAGCCTCACAAATGCATACAACAATAAAAAAAAACCAAAGGGCATAAAACAAGAGGCATATAAAGCCATGCTGCAATGACGGACGAGAGCTGCTCGCGAAATCTATGAGCAGAAGAGAAGAGAGAACACATGCTTTTCAGAAGAAAGAAGAGAGAGCACGGAAAGCGCGAGATCGAGGAGATGGAGAGATGCTTCCGCAGGAATGACGCCCGTAAGTTTTACAATAAGGTAAAACGAACATGCCATGGCTACAAAGCCAGAGCGGCGGCCTGCAGAAATGAAAATGGAGAACTGGTAGTAGAGTCGCAGTAGATGCTGAGGATTTGGAAAGACCACTTCTGCAGACTGTATCACGGCGATGATAGACAAGATACCGCTGTCAGGCAGAACGAGCCATTCGTAATGGACACCAATGAAACAGAATTCAGTCCACCCGACCTAGACGAAGTCGAAATAGCAATATCAAGACTTAAGTCTAATAAAGCCGCGGGCGCAGACGGCCTCTCTGCTGAGCTTCTTAAGGCGGCTGGAGATGAGCTGGTAAGGTGCATGCACCATCTCATTTGCAAGGTATGGTCGGAGGAAAGCATGCCCGACGAATGGAATCTCAGCATCGCTTGCCCGGTCCATAAGAAAGGAGACCCCTATAGCTGCGCCAACTACAGGGGAATAAGTCTCCTTAACATCGCATATAAGATCTTCTCTGCCGTATTGTGTGAACGCCTCTTATCAGTGTGGTCTCAGGCCAGGTAAATCTACGCTACGGCAGATCTTGGAGAAAACCCAGGAATACCAAATCGACGCTCACCACCTCTTAGTCGATTCCAAGGCTACATATGACAGCGTGTATAGAGATGAGTAATACAAAGCCATGTCTAGTTTTAACATCCCTGCCAAACTCGTCCGACTGTGCAGGATGACAATGGAGAATTCTCGCTGCTCCATTAAGGTCGGTAATGAGCAAACCGAGACCTTTGATATTAAAAAAGGATTTAGGCAAGGTGACGCGCTGTCATGCAACTTTTTCAACATCGTGCTTGAAAAGATCGTGCAAGAGTCACCGGCCAACACAAGAGGTACGATTTATTTCAAGTCTACGCAATTGCTTGCGTATGCCGACGACATTGACGTGATTTGACGGACACAGCGAGACGTCAATGAGGCCTTTGTAAGCATTGAGGTAGAAGCGGCTAAGATGGGTCTCAAGGCTAATGAGGGTAAAACCAAATATCTGCTTTCATATAAAAGAGACGGACAACACCGACGTATTGGCCAGAACGTCACCATGGGCGGATATAACTTTAAAGTGGTCAAGGAATTCGTCTACCTTAGCTTACTGATGACCAGCGACAACAACACCAGCGCGGAGATAAAACGCAGAATCACTCTTGCCAACCGCTGTTTCTTTGGGCTCAAGACGCAATTGAGAAGTAGAGCCCTCTCTCGGAAAACCATGGTGACACTATATAAGACCTTAATCATCCCAGTCCTCCTTTACAGCGCAGAGGCTTGGACCTTGGCCCTCCAGTGGACTACCTTAGGTTTAAGTCCCCAGGTTTTGCCGTGGGTGCATCGGCAGGCCCACATAGCCTTAGTCGCTTTCATGAGTTTATTTTTCATATTAGAGTTCCAGTTGAGTCTGCAGTCTAGGTCAATACCTAGACACTTTACCTCCTCTGAAAACCCTATGTGTGTGCCATTTAGAAAGATTGAGCAGGGTTGTACCTTTTTCCTCTTTGTAAATGGGACTAAGATAGTCTTATTTGGATTAGAAGATAAGCCCTCTGAGGGCGCCGTGGCGCAGTGGTTAGTGTGTTGGACTCGGGCGCACGATGAGCGAGTTCGGATTCCGATAACACCAACGCCATTGAATGTTTATTTCGCGAAGTTCCTCCTCGGCGGGGTCCTGGCAAAACCCCCCGTAGTAAACTTGCCATTAAAAAGCTTCTCGACTCACGCCGTTCGGAATCGGCATTAAACTGTAGGTCGCTTTCACCTGTGCGAGAAATAAATCACACACAACATGGGTGATTGAGAAAAGCTTGGCTCTGGTCCTTCATGGGCTGTAACGCCACCAAAGAGAAAGAAGATAAACCCTCTCTGCCACTCCAGTCAGAGATAAGTTGGAGCGCAAGCTGCATGCGCTCACAGGCAGTGATCTCGCACTTGCCCGTAACAGTGACTACTAGGTCACCTGCATATCCGATGACCTCGTAGCCCCAAGTGGTTAGCTTGCGTAGTAGATCATCGATGACTATCGACCAAAGCAGTGGTGAGAGGACTCCCCCTTGTCTGCATCCTCTAGCCGCCGATACTGTCACTGATACCTCTCCGCATGTGGCTGATATGATACGGCTATTTAGCATCGCCCTAATCCAGTGAACGTCAGAGGACATCGAGTAAGGAGTAGAACCAGGGAAGTGCACCTCGAGCAAAGCCTCCAAAGTTTCGCTGCGATTGACGGTAAAGGTGCCGTCTGATTTGCGAAGCAGCCCGAGCCCATTTGTGTGCTCTCGAGATAGCGCTGTGTGGAGTTGGGCCGCAGCTGGAAGCAAGTCTGTGTTCTCGCATTGTTTCCTCCAAGACGTTCTCTTGGATTTCCTCAATTCGAGGTTGTATTTAGTTAGAGCAGATCTATAATCAATCCAACCATTTAGCTCTGTTAAACACCGATCTCCCCTGTTTCCTAAGGGACTGAAACTGAGTAATCCACCAGGGCGCATAACGCTTGTGTGTAATTGACCTGGGTGTACGGCTGTCTCTAAAGGATGAGATGAGTGCTGCATTGAGCTGGTAAGTCGCTTCGTCGATATCGTCTGTCGATTCAATCGACTTGAGAAGCATATCCTCCTTGGCGGCGATTTGAGCTTGGAACCGAGCCCAATTCGTTCTTTTGGGCTGATATCCGGGCCCAGCCTCTTTAACATCATCGGAGATGTTGAATCTGATGTACTGGTGATCAGACAGTGAGTCTTCATTGAAGACATGCCAGTCCCCAATCGCATTTGAGATAAATAAGCTAGAGATGGTGAGGTCAAGCACCTCTTCTCTAACCGCATTTATGAATGTGGGTTTGTTGCCTCTATTGGCAACGGTTACTTCGTTAATGATTAAAAATTCAAGGAATGACTCACCTCGTTTTTTGGTATTGCTGCTGCCCCATTCCATATGGTGCGCGTTGGCGTCGCATCCAATTACCAGGTGGTGTTTTTTCTGGTTGCAATACCTAACCAGATCCTGGACTTCAGTGGGAGGGATTTGTTGGCCACACGCGGGCATTCTGTCATTGTGTTAAGTGCACCACACCTAGCGAAGGAGTGTCTTTATTCAAAACAGTCCCGTGCAGTTTACGCAAACCCCAAAGGAAAACATCCAGCAAGCAGCTGCGAAGTAACTAAGATGCTACAAAAGCGACGGGACAAAATAAATGGGTCGGAAAGGAAAAAACTGGGCTTCCACAAAATCTTAACGAATTAGGATATTTATCAAACAAAAAAATATTGACATATGCTTGGTTTCTGAAACCCATCTGACAATGCAAACGCGCGCTAAGTTAAGAGGCTAACATGCCTAACACGCTTACCATCGATCGGAAAGGGCGCGAGGCGGATCATTGTTATTTATTAAAGATAATATCGAATACTCTCTGGGATTAAGAGTTGAGCTTGAGACTGTGCAAATCAGCATAATGCGCCTTAAGAATAAAAATTATTCCTTCAATGTATCTTCAGTTCATTGCCAACCGCGCTGTTCGTTGGAGGCGCACCTGTTCATTAGTCTTTTTAATGACCTTGGACCAAATTTTCTGATTAGTGGTGTCTTTCAAGCCAAACACACATTTTGGGGCTCAAGATGTATTTCACAGAGAGACAGAATACTCTACAAAACAATCATGGATTTTGGTTGCAACTTTTACTCAACTGGCAAACTAACGCCCTGACCTACAGACACTGCGAAAACACCTGACCTCTCGATTTTTTCATGCAAAAAGCATACCTGATCGCTACATTAAGGTCGAAGAGAACTTTGATCTTTCCTCAGACCATTCTCCAGTTATGTATATTGACGATGTGTGAAAATCTTATCAAAAAACCTGAACCACCTAGGCTTACGAATAGATGGACAACCTGGGAAGGTTTAAGGAATGAAATTCAAGAAGGTATTAGTCAAAGAGTGCCACATTCGAGATTTCGAATATGGCCGATTCATTGAAGCTATTCAGCACGCAGCGGGGAATAATACTCCTTTCCGAAAAAAAGTGCCGAACAATTTTTTCATAAATTATCCACCAGAAATTAAGGAGCTGGTAAAGGAGAAACGAAAACGATGACAGCAGAGTCGATCGCCGCAGCCTAATTCTCTCAGAGAATTTAAAAATCACGGGGTTCGTTCGTACTTAAAAAGCCTAACCGTTGACAAGGAATGCAATTACTGCCTTTGGAAAGCTATTAAGGCAATTAAAAAGCCTAAGCTGCAGGCACCACCAATAAGGAAAAGTCAAAATGAATGGGCGAAAGACGATCAAGAAAAGACTGAAGCTTTAGCTGAATATCTTGCTGAAACCTTTAGGCAATTCAAAAGGCAACCGGCACCTGGCAATATAAATACTCTGGAAATGACCGAGGACGCGAGCCACGTTTTCCGATCTGGAGAATATCATAAAATTCCTCAAACCAAATAAAGCAACAGGCTACCGTTCATAGCCAATAAAAAACAATTCCTGGACGAAAAAAATGATGCAACCCAACTGTTGTGAATGAGAAGTGATCAAACATACTAATGAAGGCACTCACAGTATATGGTCACTTTAAATTCATACTCTGTGTGTGCAATTCTGATATAACACCATAAGTGCATAGAAAAGTTTCTGAGAACTACAACCAACGTGTAATTTGGGTCGGTCCCTCTCGAATCCTATCTAGGACAACCACCCCTGGAGAGAAGTGAATGAACATCTACCACCCAAACAACTGCACTCCGTTCAGGTTGTGTGACAAAAGTCATAAGAGTACAACTCTTGAACCTACGCGAACAATAAAAAAAAAATTACAGGAGATGTCCTTAAAAATTTGACGAGAAAAGTTCTGCTTTTATAGCCAATTGAAGGTCGCCAAATTTAGTATGGTTCTTAATCCTGGAGGATTTTCGTGAATTAAGAAACCCAGCCTACAACCTATTTACATCAAAGAAAGAAGGTAAGCCCCGCACTTGCATACTTGCAAAGAAAACCTTAAACGCTTACCTTCTTCCAAATTACAGCTGCCCCGACACCACAGTGATTGCTATCCAATCACCCGGAATCAAGCTATGGATAGCGTCTACATACATGGCGCAGGAAGAGACCATTCCATCGGACGAAATCAAGGACTCGTCGAATCATCAAGCTGGGCTCCTTATCGGTGCAGATGCGAATGCGCATCACACGATTTGGGGCAGCAGCGATACTAACGAAAGAGGTGAGTGGCTTATTTGCAACAAGGGTCATACACCCACATTCATTACGAAAAATCGCAGGGAGGTACTAGACCTAACTCTAGCATCCCCCTCTCTCATTGACAATATAAGAGAATGGAAGGTTTCTGAAGAACACTCCTTCTCAGATCATCGTTACCTGGTATTCAGCCTAGACTACACGGTCCCAACCCCAATTGACTCATCCTGTAACCCAAGAAGAATCAATTGGGAGCGTTATAGAGCCTTCATTGGCAACTCTATAATAAGTAGGACCCCTGGCACCCCGCGGACCACGTTAGATATAGACAATATGGTCGATACTCTAACAATCACATTGGGCAACGCAAGGGCCAACAGCTGCGCAATCCACAAATCAGGAAAAAAATCTTACCCTTCTTGGTGGAACGCAGATCTAAGCAAGCTCCGAAAAGCCTGTCGTAAGCTCTTTAATAAAGCAAAGAACACAAGTAACGAAAGAGACTGGAGCCTATACGAAAATTCACTCAGGGTGTACAAACAAAACCTGAGGAAAGAACAAAGGCTGTCTTGGAAAATCTTCTGCAATAACATGGAGAAAATATCAGACGCCTATACACTGAGAAAATACTCTCGAAAGATCCACAATCTCCCAACTGCCTCATAGCAAATGGAGTTTGGACAACATCTGAGGAAGAAACTCTAAATCTTCTCCTCAACACGCACTTCCCTGG
This sequence comes from Eumerus sabulonum, assembly GCA_951905685.1. Taxonomy (NCBI): domain Eukaryota; kingdom Metazoa; phylum Arthropoda; class Insecta; order Diptera; family Syrphidae; genus Eumerus; species Eumerus sabulonum. Next base: position 40,388,723 of record OX645063.1, read on the forward strand.
CTGCTCTGAATCGCAAGACCCAGATAGAAGGGCAGTACGAACACATTATCTCTAGAGAGAAAATGATATGGGCATTAAAAAGCTTCAAGCACTATAAATCGCCGGGTCCAGATGAAATTTACCCCATCGAACTAACACAAACTATGGAATGGGCTATACCATGGCTAGAGATAATCTTTAAAGGATGCCTAGCTTGGAGTCACATTCCAGAAAAGTGGAAGTGCGCAAAGGTAATTTTCATCCCCAAAGCCGGCAGGAATTCTCACACTTCCCCCAAGGATCTAAGGCCTATCTGTCTATCATCCTTCGCTCTAAAAACTTTAGGAAGGCTGATAGACCTACACATACGGCACAGCTTGGATCCCTCCCTAATTTCTAAGGCACAGCACGCCTACTGTAAAGGTAGATCGGTCGAAACAGCTCTTCACACTTTAGTGAGGAAAATCGAAAGATCAATCCATCTCAAAGAATATACTCTAACAGCCTTCCTAGACATAGAGGGCGCTTTTAACAACGTCACTCCGAAAGCAATAATAGAAGGGCTAGAAAAGCTAAAGGTGGAGAGGACTCTGATAGAGCTGATCAACGAGTTGTTACTAACACGCAAGATTCACTCTAAGTGGAGAAGCCTAGTAACTACCAGAGTAGTTACCAAGGGAACCCCGCAAGGTGGGGTCCTCTCACCTCTTCTCTGGAATGTAGTCGTAAACGAACTACTAATCAAACTGGAGAAAGAAGGCCTGGACGTTGTTGCCTACGCCGATGACGTTGCCATCACAATCTCAGGTAAATACCTATCTACACTGAATGACCGTATGCAAACGGCATTCTCACTTCTGTGCAAATGGGCGCATAGTAACGGGCTCAGGATTAACCCACAGAAAACGGAGCTCGTGCTTTTTACCAAAAAGCACAAAATCCCGGAAAACTGCCCTATCACTCTGCTCGATACCAGGTTAGCCAAATTCCTTGGCATTATACTCGATAGGAAATTAACTTGGAAGAGCAACACAATTGAAAGAGCAAAAAAAGCGACAATAGCTCTCTAGACATGTAAGAAAGCCCTAGGAAAAAAATGGGGATTCAACCCCAAGATTACCCTATGGCTGTACATCACGGTCGTTAGACCCATACTAACGTATGGCGTGATAGTCTGGTGGACTGCACTAGACAAGACAACATACCACAAACAACTCGAGAAGGTACAAAGAATGGCATGTATGTGCATTACCGGGGCCCTCAGGTCCACACCAACGGCTGCGCTTAACATGACACTACCCTTACACCACTCGATATTTTCAGTAAGCAAATGAGAGCACCGTGGCGCAGTGGGTAGTGTGTTGGCCTCTGACGCCGATGACACGGGATCGAATCCCGACACAGCCATTTTATCAAACGTGTTTTTCACGGTGTTTCTCCTGAGCGGGGTTCTGACAAAACCCCCTGTAGTAAAATTGTCATGAAAAGCTTCTCGAAATTCGCCGTTCGGAACCGGCAAAAAACTGTATAGGAAAATGAAATCACACACAACATGGGTGATTGAGAGAAGCTCGGCTCAGGTTCTTCATGGACTGTAACGCCAACATACAAATTGCCACACACACGGCCATAAGACTAAAAGCCCACTCGAAATGGGCAAGCTATGTCACTGGCCACTCCTCCATCCTGCAAAACAGGATAACTATGAGAGAAAACCTAGACCACACAGAACCCACCATAGTCTTGGACAAAAACTTTACAATGATCTATCCGGACAGGAACAACTGGACCCGCCAAACTCAACCGCGCAGGAACTGTGTGGATTTCAACACTGACGGGTCTAAAACCAAAGACGGGTTGGGTAGTGAAGTTTTCTGCAAACAACTTAAGCTTTATAAAGCTCTAAAATTACCAGATCACTGCAGCGTTTTCCAGGCGGAACTGTTGGCAATAAAAGAGGCTTTGTCTTGGCTGAGGTGGAACGTAATATCCACCACGGATATTCACATTCTCACAGACAGTCAAGCAGCCTTAAAGTCGCTGGAGTCCTATGTGTACACATCAAAATCTAGTCTCGACTGTCGCAGATCTCTTAACGAGATGGCAGAACAGTTCAACATACAGCTTATCTGGGTACCAGGACACTGCCTCATTGGCAAGCTGCTTTTCTACAAGCAAGTGCTTAAACCTCTGGGGTTGTACCAAGAAGAGTAATTCTTCTATTATACAAACATTTCAAAGTAAAATAAAGTATTGCGAGCCGTTGTTAACGCGCCGTGGTATATTCGAAACGACGACATTTAAATATTGAAAACGTCGAAAATGAAGCTAAACGTTTCGCCCGAAACTGTCCGTTGACTGTCAAGCCGGGGCCAGATTTGCCTGGTGATGACGCAGGTTTGTCCCTGAGTCCATCTCCGGTTCGTCTCGTGGCGTTCGGTTCGTTCGGTTGCAAGGGGTATTCCTTTACAAGCCGCGATTGATTGTAGCGTCGTTTTCTGTTTGGCGAGTGTGTCAGCTCTTTCATTCTATGGAATGTCGCTATGTCCTGGTACCCAGATAAGTTGTATGTTGAACTGTTCGGCCATCTCGTTAAAAGATAGGCGACAGTCGAGACTAGTTTTTGATGTGTAGACATAGGACTCCAACGACTTTAAGGCTGCTTGACTGTCTGTGAGAATTCGAATATCCGTGGTGGATATTACGTTCCACTTCAGCCAAGATAAGGCCTCTTTTATTGCCAACAGTTCCGCCTGGAAAACGCTGCAGTGATCTGGTAATTTTAGAGCTTTATAAAGCTTAAGTTGTTTGCAGAAAACTTCACTACCCAACCCGTCTTTGGTTTTAGACACTTCAGTGTAAAAGTCTACGCAGTATCTGCGGGGTTGAGTATGGCGGGTCCAGTTTTTCTGTCCGGGTAAATCGTCATGAAGTTTTTTTCCAAGACCGTGGTGGGTTCTGTGAGGTCCAACTTTACTGCCATGGTTGTCCTGTTATTCAGGATGGAGGAGTGGCCAGTGACATAGCTCGTCCATTTCGAGTTGGCTTTTAGTCTAATGGCCGTGTCTGTGTCAATTTTCTTGCCGAAAATATCGAGTGGTGTAAGGTCGAGTATCGTGTTAAGCGCAGCCGTTGGGGTGGGCCTGGGGGCCCCGGTAATGCACATACATGCCAACCTTTGTAGGTACCTTCTCGAGTTGTTTGTGGTATGTTGTCTTGTCCAGTGCAGTCCACCAGACTATCACTCCATACATTAGTATGGGTCTAACGACCGTGATGTAGAGCCATAGGGCGATCTTGTGGGGGTTGAATCCCCATTTTTTCCCTATGGCTTTCTTGCATGTAGTTGTAGTAAAATAGAAAATAGTTAACTCGAATGGTGGTGTTTTTAGTGAGTCAAGTTTCACACACTATACTCGCTGTCCCGGCCCGCATAGTGTCTTTTGAAGATATTCACCAACCCTAAAAAAAAAAAGATAAAAAATTCGTATCGACAGGTAAAGTACATAGCATATTTGAACATACTGCTCTAAACATCCTATGTTTTCCTGCCTCGGGTTCAAATTGCCCGAGACTTAAAAGGTTTTGACGGTCATAATAAACTTGTCAACAGTCATTCCTGTTGCTAAAATGTGTGTGATGTTTTGTAATTAAGAAGACGCTTCGTTGCACAGGCCAGACGCAAAAATGGGATGAATTATCCGCGATGTACCAGAATTAGGTCAGCAGTACCGACATATATGTACAATTGTACATATGTACATATGTATGTAATTTTATTTTTTACCAAATTCGTTTTATAATAAAGATACGAAATATCTTAATATCCTACTATATACACATTAGAATAATAAAATATTTTTCTCCTTGCTCACTACGCATGGCATTAAGGTGATTTTCTCTTAAATCTTGGAAGAATGAAGTGATATTCACTGAGTGAGGGTAATATTAAAACTCTTTATAAAATGAACCTCTCTTTGCACGTTTTTTCTCTTGTTGTTAAAATTGGATTGAAATTAATTCAAATAAAGTATATCAAACCATGGTACTTCTCTACTGTCCCGATTCCACGCGAGAGATGACTCACCAATTGCGCCAATAGATTCAAATCACATCTGAAAATTTAGACTTCCCAACCAAGTATCACTCCTATAAAAGTAATACCCTGCTCAGAAATGAGCAGCACCAGCAACTTCCTTCTGCGAACTCGTTCGTCATCGACATCCAAATAAAAGAGTCACTTGCGCGCGTTTCTGTATACCGGGAATTCACCATTCTGTTCTCTTGTACATTTTACTTCGCTTCCAGATTCATTCAAAGGTATTCCGTCGCAGTGAGCAGTTGCAGTGATCGCGAACAGCGCATGCATTTTAGTATTAGTGCATATACTATATTCCAACTTCTGCCGCATAAATAAGGATCCGGTTGAAGATTAATATATGTAATCGTTTTTCATATTTTTACAAAAGGTTAAATAAATTAGTGGTGCAAGCATCGGATCAAGTTAAGTGTTAAGTGATCCGTGCTACATTGCGGGAGCTACAATAGAAGTGCAAGTTTGGTGATCAATTGTGCTATTAGTGAGATATTTTATTGGAAATAATCAAAACAACATCATTTTAAAATAAAACAACATGCAACTAAAATCAAATACATTTTATAAAATGTTGATTGGATTCATTTTGTTCGGTGCCTGTAGTTTAGGTAATGATATAAATAAATTTAATTTATAAAATTTTTCTGTTTTTTTGCATTCATTTATTTCAATATGAATATTAAGAAAGAAGGCACAAACTAGTGCCCTTTTTTGTTTTGCAATTTACATGCGCCGATTTGTAAGCCTTTATGGAATTATCTCAATCTCTGTGTCCTTAAAACAAAACAACTGATATGTACCAATAAGCTATGTCACTTTACCCCTAAATACTGAACCCTTTTGTGATTCAAACAATAGCCAAGTGTCGCCTCACGACATGGTTCTTCTACCGTACACACCTCAATGTAATTATTTTTGCTCTTTTTTTTTCTTCTATTTTCTCCAAATCTAATTATGCGTAGCCCCTATCAGAGTTCAACGGTTAGACCCATACTCATACGTACATAGGTATACGGGGTATATGATAGCATCTGTACATCCTATCCCAAGCTCGCACTCTTTGGAATAAGAAATAAAAAAAACAAAAATGAATCAAAACGAAATCCGGATTGGTTTCGGTTTTCTTTCCTTTATAACAAAAGGTCTTTGGTCTATAATAGAAGATGAGACGATTCCAAGTTCAAGGTTAAAGTATGGATGCGCATCTGTATTGTAGTTTGTAGACACATCAGTCGTTCTTCATCACGGTTTAAGGCAAGGTAAATCGTGATGGTACCCACAAACGAAGTGAAAATCGTTGTTAAGGAATTGAAGATGCAAACAAAGAATGGAGAAAAAAAGTAAACCATGGGAGCGATATTGGGTTTCAGTACGTGGAATTCGTTGTTGTCGTCGCCTCCGTCAACATTGAAATGATGAGGGTTCACATCGAAATGCATGCATCACATACAAATATCTTATTCATACCCAAAGTATGTTGGAATTGATAAGTTAATGTTGAGACGGGAAATTTACCTGAAATTAAGTTACCAGCTTTAATGTAAGGATTAATTCGATCCTAAATAGGAAGCTATTCCGTATAGTTGTAAAGAAATTACGAAATGGAATGGTTAAAAAAAAGAAGTAATACATACTCGCACATGGCTTCGTTGAATGAAGACTAAAATTTATTGTATTCTTATAAAAGTTCCTTTAAACCACATATAATACCCTAATAATCCGAAAAAGTTTTCCTACATTTTTTAAACTAAAATACTATCACTTAAAATAACAATTTACAAAAATGTTAATATCCAATAGTACTTTTATTGTTAATCTGCACTTTGTTCTCTTCATATTTCTAATTCCGCTGTACCATATTTAGTTAGCAGCAATATCGTTACAATTTTGAACACAAATAAATTGAATTAGAAAAAAAAAACGAAACCGGATAGTTTTATTCGAGATGCATTCGTGATCATAGCGATTCATTTCCCTCTACATACATTTGTATATGTATGTTGTATTCACAAATCAAATAGTTCATATGGAATAATGGTTGCATGCATGCTGCTCAAAATATGTTCCAAGAACGGGGAATCCGAAGAGATTCTTGTACATGTGTTCTCAATTTAAAATTTAGTTGTGTATTATATAAATGTACATATATGTAAATGTATATATTTTCATATTTTTCGTGATCACTTTATGTGATACGTTGCCTCCTCCCAAGTAAAACTTCTTGACATTGAATTCCACCGAACATTACTGGTGAATGTTCTCTATTCTACTTCACGTTTTGTTTATATGTCTTCCTCTTCATATTTAATCAAATCAAATGCATTGCGCCTATATCCACCATCACCGACACCCTAACCACCAACACTACACAGCACGTTCAATAACTCAAATTGCTTGTGAGTCGGCAATCGTCAGCCGGCTTGCGTTCGTTAAGGAAAATGATAAATTAATATCGAAAACATCTCGCAGATTGATATATGGCCACGATGAATACAACACATTTTATGGGGAGAGCTGCAAAGACAGACCAAAGCCTTTGCTTTTCATTTCTCGCCTGTGACGTGCTGTGGGCTTAGAGGGGAGAAACTGGGAGATACAATTGAAATATTGTGCACACCCAATTTCAGTCTAACCCTATTCAAAGCCGAGTTGCAACTCGTCTTTCTTTAACCGCTGAAAGTCCTGCATTGTACTTGGCTATGTGTGCGTTTAATTCAATGATGCAATTAAGAGCCACTCCTTTTTTTCTCCATTAAATAACAACAGCCGAGCAGTTTAGGCACTCCAATGCATGAGTAACAAATTTGGACTAATACAGGAAAGGCAGCATGATCTTCTGCGCTAGAATAGAAGTGTGAAACGCCCCCTATTATCTGGAACGCGAGTCGCTAACTCGTATTGATGTTTGCGAAATACAAATTAATATCGTGAACGTTAATGTATCTATGTAAATTCGGTATTAACTTAACAAGGGTTACTCAATGATGACATGTGCGTCGATTCGTAAAAAACAGTCATTCTCTTACTGCTTGGGGATTTAGATTTGAAAACTCATCATATCAAGTATGATTTTGTATTTCATTATGTTGTGTCAGATGACTCACAGAAATTAGGAATTGGACCGTTTTATGGTTCATAGGAAATCCAAGACCTTTCAAAGTTGACATTCAATGATGCGGGCGATTAGAATAGTTACGCCTAATTAACAAATTTTGGGAATCCAATAAATATTGTCAGTTACTCCAAAACATATGTATGTATGTTTAATTGATATCCTGTACTTTTTTACAATTAAATAAATTTAAATAAATCCCGGCACACCCAACACTAGTCGTAATTTAAATCGTTTTTCTGCACTGTCAGCCGTTGGTAGTTATTGTGGATTGAATTGTTAATAATGACAACAAAACACCCATGCGTATATAGGATTTCCGGAGTTTCTTTTATCTTTTACCACATGGTAATAAACCATACCGCGCCGTTGTTTATTTGCTTTTCGAACTTCCGAACCGAGCAAAGTTGCTGTGCATTCAACTGCGTTGTTTTCATCCAATGCCTCAGCATTGTACGTTGTTCTCCTTCCGTTTGTTTCGAAGGCGTCAAATGATTGTCGAAATCCGTTTGGAGCTATTTCTGTGCCCAAAAACGGGCACCTATACATGAGTACTAGTATTGTGTTTCATTCGATTTATGTTTCAAAAGTAATGGGACTTTTTCAACCGAGCCTTTTAAACTAACGAGAATGACATTAAAAAAGAAAAAACAAAAAAAAAAACCCGCGAAAGTTTCAGCACCCGACTGAAATAACAAATTCATATGAAGTCGTCCAAAAATAAACAATTGGGACGTTTAAATTGGAGAAACATCACGAACTCAGCATCACCATCACCGAACACATTTCGGTTGCATGCAAGACTTTTAATCCATGCGGAGAAAAAAGACCAAAAAGCAAGTCAGCAGTTCAGTGTGGTACATATGTATCTATGGATCTCAGGCGCACACAATTCTATCATTGCATTTGTTTATAGATTAATTGTTTTTATTATGCATTGTTCATTAGAGTCTTTTGGTTCCCTTCTGAGCTGTTGTTGCACATACATATACAGGGCGGGCAAAATACAAGTTTCTTTTTAAAAATGAAGTGAAAATAACAAAATTAAACTTTTTCCATGCTTTATTAGGAAGAACAAACATTCCCATTAATTATGAAATACAACGTCGTTCGAGTGACTTCCTCGGCTGACTTCGCAGTAGCGCATTCTGTCACCCTAATTTTCCAAGGCTTTTTGATGGTTTCGGGCTGTAGTTCATGGATTGCTTGGATGATATTGGCCTTCATTGCCCGAATCGTTTCCGGATTGTTGGCATGGAATCGGTCCTTCACGGTTCCCCACAAAAAAAAGTCCAAAAGGAATCAAATCGCAGCTCCGAGGCGGCGGATAACACTCTCTGTGGAGCCTGTTTGTTGACGTACCCGCCGAGATGAAAATGCGCCTCGTCAGAAAAGTCGATTTTTTCGCCGAAAATCGTTGTCGTAATAGTCGCGTCCCGATCGTGTCGTTCGTCTTGTATATTCGTCGCGTCGTATGTTTGTATGGTCATCTTTTGTTCCCACATAAATGAGCAGATCTCCAGCAAGTACTCCAGCACTCCTCTGAGTTTGTCATACGGCTTATTAGAAACTCTGGGATCGACAGGCCCACTCGTGCGTCTGCAAAACCTCTGCAGTGGAATATGGCATGCTTCGCATCTTATTCTTTCTCTGGACATTCTGGACAGAAGGGCGAGCTGGCGTGTTCAAATCTATGGAGATATTTTCGATAGCCCCCGTGACCTGACAGGAATTGCGTAAGGTGTTAATGGCAATCCCTGTGTGCTTCTTTTCCCCAAACCTCGATCGTAGGGATCAGCTTATAGGTCCATCGGCCTCTTATCGTGTTGTCCCATCTGGCTTGCCATAATGCCATGGATTCTGCCCTTTCTTCGGCTTTTATCCTCCAAATAACACTTATCTCTTGATGGTCTGTGCACCGCCCAAGCCCTGTGCATCTCATTGGCGAGGATGTCGATGGGGACCATACCCGCTATGACACAGGCTGCTTCATCCGGGATTGTTCGGGAACCGCATATTGTTCTTATTACACAGACCCTGTATGCAGACGAGAGCTTTCTTCTCGTCACCTTTGTTGTAAGGGCTCCCGCCCAGACCGGCGCCGCGTACAGGAGTATTGAGCGTACCACTCTGTAAAGCAGAATCCTCCTCGCATATCCTGGTCCACCGATGTTCAGCAGCATTCTGGCAAGCGATGCCTGCATTTGTCACGACTTTTTGCTTCAGTATTCAACATGGGCTTTAAAATTAAGTCGGTTGTTGAGCATTACCCCCAGGTAATGCCGCTTTAGATGCCAGCCAATCTGCACCCAACCCGAAAGTTTGCGTATTCCACGGTCTTTCGGCTGGTCATTAAGACAGCTTCCGTCTTGTGGTCGGCTAGTTCAAGGTTGGCAGACTAACCCATTTTTTGTCTTGACGACCGCTTCATAGCGTAACTATGATGATGTAGTTAGCGAAACCGATAATCTTAATTCCCTGTGACAGCGTTAACCGCAGAATTTCGTCATACATTATATTTCAAGAAGAGGTCCAAGTACTGAGCCCTGAGGGTCTCCCGGGGACTAGTGCTACCATTAGCAATACGGCACTGCGTCCTTCGCAGATCTAATGTGCCTGCTAGCCGAGTAGCCTCTCCACTTCTATAATGAAGTTGAGAATGCTTCTCGTAGGAGCCAGGGTGATCCCCTCAGGAGTCATAACTTCACTGAGAAGGATACGCTTCCTAAGATGGCAGAGAGCAGCACACTCACACAGTATGTGTTCTGCCGTCTCCTCGTCCTCAAGACAGAGCCGACACTCAGTTTCAGACGAGAGGCTAATTTTGTTTAGATGATATCTCAGACCGCAGTGTCCCGCTAGATAGCTGACTAGTCTTCTGATATCCGCCCTATTGAGTTTGAGTATGTCAATAGGGTGTTTGTTCACGGGTCGTATAAGTCGTTTAGATTGACGGAGTCAATCTTATCTTAGATCCGGGAATGCCGCAGAATGGTTCCGGACCAAAGTTTAACATAGTTTCTTTTTGCGAAGTCTTGTAGGGCGTCATGGCATTCCTTGACGGTTTTTGAGTTCGTGTTTTACGAACCCAGCGCTTTAAGCGCTGCTTGGCTATCAGAGAGTATGTTGATGGTTACTCCTCTGATGCCAGTCTCGAGATTTAGATTGACACATGTTAGGATGGCATGCAGCTCTGCTTGGAAGGCTTATTACCAGGGCCTTCGAGATCTTGCGTTTTGGTCCAAAGATGCCGGCGCCAACGCCGGAAGCCATCTTGGAGCCCTCCGTGTACCACCTAAGGCCTTGGACATTTAGTAGGGGATCACTGTTTTCCCATGCTGAGCGGTTTGGGATCAGTATCTCAAATCTCTTGTCAATGGTGAAGGTGTGTGGCAATGCATCCGAGACCGTAGTAATCATATCCAGCTCGGGAAGGTGTTGTAATATGAACATGTGGCCTACGGGTCTACATGGCATAGTTGTTCCCGAGCAGAGAATTCTGATTGCACTGCGTAATGCCACCTTTTTGATGAAAAGGTGCAGTGGAGTGAGTCCAATGAGTGCTTCTTGGGCTGCCGTGGGGCAGGTTGGCATAGCGTTTGTGATGCCGAGACACGCTAGTCTCTGAAGGCGTTGAAGCTTAACAATTGTAGTTTTTTGCTCAACTTTTGTCCACCTTACGGTGGACCCGTAGGTGACGATAGGTCTTACTATCGCGGTGTATAGCCAGTGAACTACCTTAGGTTTAAGTCCCCAGGTTTTACCGTAGGTGCGTCGACAGGCCCACATGGCCTTTGTCGCTTTTATGAGTTTATTTCTTATATTGGAGTTCCAGTTTAGTCTACGGTCTAGCTCAATACCTAGATAGTTTACTTCCTCTGAAAATCCTTTGCGTGTGCCATTTGGTAGGATTGAGCAGGGTTGTAACTTTCTCCTCTTCGTAAATGGGACTAAGATTATCTTGTTTGGGTTAATAGATAAACCCTCTCTGCCACACCAGTCAGAGATAAGTTGGAGCGCAAGCTGCATGCGCTCACAGGCAGTGATCTTGCACTTGCCTGTATCAATGACTACTAGGTCATCAGCATATACGATGACCTCGTAGCCCCAAGTGGTTAGCTTGCGTAGTAGATCGTCGATGACTATCGACCAAAGGACTCCCACTTGTGCCGCCGATACTGTCACTGATACCTTTCCGCATGTGGCTGACATGATACGGCTATTTAGCATCGCCCTAATCCAGTGATTAGTGGGATGGTCCACACCCCTGCAGGATGGTGCGGTGGTGATGGAATCATAGCCAGTGTTATCGAAGGCTCCCTCTATATCGAGGAAGGCGCAGATTGCAATCTCCTTTTGTGTGAAACTATTTTCAATGCGCGTCACCAAGTGGTGTAGTGCATTTTCGGTGGTTGGAATGTAGAGGTGTCTGATTTTCCAAGATACCTCTAATATGGAGCTCTATCAGTTTTTCCATTGTTTTTAGAAAGAAAAAAGTCGGACTGATAGGGCGATAGGATTTAGGTTGCTCACTTGGCTTCCCAATCTTGGGGATGAAGACAAAATTTACCTCTGTCCAAATTTTTGGTATGTATACCAGGTTGAAACAAGACCTAAAAAGAACTATCAGTGTTGGTAGAATTGTATTCAAGCCTTTCTGTAAGATCGCAGTAAAGACACCGTCCTTGCCTAGGGCCTTGTAGGGTTTAAATTAACCAATTGCCCATTTGACCCTGTCCGGGCTGAAGAGTCTACCAGAGATGCTATTTGTTCTACTGTCGATGTTATCCATGACGTTAATTTGAACGTCAGAGGACATCGAGTAAGGAGTAGAATCAGGGAAACGCACCTCGAGCAAAGTCTCCAGGGTTTCCCTGCGATTGACGGTAAAGGTGCCATCTGATTTGCGAAGCAGCCCGAGCCCATTTGTGTGCTCTCGAGATAGTGCTTTGTGGAGTCGAGCCGCACTTGGAAGCGAATCTATGTTCCTGCAATGTTTCCTCCAAGACGTTCTCTTGGATTTCCTCAATTCGAGGTTGTATTTAGTTAGAGCAGATCTATAATCAGTCCAACTATTATACCGTTTAGCTCTGTTAAACAGTGATCTCACCTGCTTCCTTAGGGACTCAAGCTGAGTATTCCACCAGGGCACACACTGCTTGTGTGTAGTTGACTTGGGTGTACAGCTGTCTCTAAAGGATGAGATGAGTGCTGCATTGAGCTGGTAAGCCGCTTCGTCGATATCGTTTGTCGATTCAATCGACTTAAGAAGCATATCCTCTTTAGCGGCGAGTTGAGCTTGGAACCTAGCCCAATTCGTTCGTTTGGGCTGATATCCGGGCTCAGCCTCATTAACCTCAACGGAGATGTTGAATCTGATATACTGGTGGTCAGACAGTGAGGCTTCATTGGAGACGTGCAAGTCCCCAATCACATTTGAGATAAATTGGCTAGAGATGGTGAGGTCAATCACCTCTTCTCTAACCGCGTTTACAAATGTGGGCTTGTTGTCTCTATTGGCAACGGTGAGTGTATTACTTATTAAAAATTCAAGTGACTCACCTCGTTTATTTGTATTGCTGCTACCCCATTCCGTATAGTGCGCGTTAGCATCGCATCCAATTACCAGGTGGTGTTTTTTCCGGTCGCAATACCTGACCAGATCCTACACTTCGATGGGACGGATTTGCTGGCCGTCTCCAAGGAAGTAGGCGGAGGCGCATACAACCTCCCTTACTCCTCCTTCGGTGGGGACTTTCACTATGACTGCTGCCAGGTCCCTTGTGATGAATTCTGGAATGGGGAGAAAATGTATATTAGTGCCGAGCACACATGCGGCCCTAGGAGGAAAACCTCCTGTAGCGTAGACTAGTTTACGCGACCTGTTTTGCAGGCCCATAATCTTGCCTTTATGGGCCCATGGTTCTTGGATTGGCCCAATGCTGATCCTGTCACGGTAGAGTCTTAGACTAAAGGTGTCGAGGCACCTTGGGCATGGTGCAGGTTGCCCTGCAGCACACGCAGCCCACCCATTACTTGCGACGGTAGGCCGGGTCCTTCATCCGGTATGGCTTCTTGTTGCCACGCCTGAAGTTTCCGGCTCGATGGAAGTGATCCTCTGATCTACTTCCCATCGACGATTCCCCTTGTTTGGTTTGGGGACGTTTTGTTCTTTTACTCAGACGACCTTTGGTGGGCGTCAGCCCAGATGTGGCAGCGGGTTTTGGCTCGTCACATCTTGGCTTCATTACTACAGCAGTAGGTGCAACCACCTGCTGACTGTAGACTTATCTGCTACAGCAGTAGGTGCAACCACCATACTGCTGGCTGTAGGGTTTTCTACTGCGGCAGTAGGTGCTGACTGTAGATTTATCTGCTACAGCAGTAGGTGCAACCACCATACTGCTGGCTGCAGGTTTTTCTGCAGCGATTAGTTCTACATCCAAGGATGTTTTCACCTGGCTTTTGATGATCATCTTAATGATGTCAAATCGATAAGCCACTTGGCACTTGAGTTCTATTATATATAAACTGCTTTGCAAGCATTTTGTTGGTTTGGCCTTTTTCGCAAGTTTTCTATATCTTTTTACTAAAAGATACATTGACCTTTAACAAAGCTCTCGTGACCAAACCTACAATGCGAATTTAATTGTTTCGTGAATGTAATTACAACTCAAATAAAATGATAATAGTCTCTGCACACAAAATACAATACAAAATGTGAACCAACCACCTGTTGAACTAAACAAATCTTACTGTTTGCGTGCGAATCATGCACCTACTTTTTATGTGTTAATTGATGGTAATGCGATAGTCGTCAAATTGCTTCGCAGGCATCATTTATCGTGATTTTCTGGATTGCAGCCTAACTCTAACCAGAACTCGTGTCTCGTCTTTATAGACCGAGTGCAGTCTTAAATTAAAGTAGACTAAGAAATATAAAGAACCGTGGCGCAGTGGGTAGTGTGTTGGCCTCTGACGCCGATGACACGGGATCGAATCCCGACATAGCCATGTCATCGAACGTGTTTTCATGGTGTTTCTCCTCAGCGGGGTTCTGACAAAACCCCCTGTAGTAAAATTGTCATGAAAAGCTTCTCGAAATTCGCCTTTCGGAACCGGCAATAAACTGTAGGTACCTTTCACCTATGGGAAAATTAAATCACACACAACATGGGTGATTGAGAGAAGCTCGGCTCTGGTCCTTCATGGACTGTAACGCCAACATACATATGTACATACAAGAAATATAAAAAGCACTGCCGCTCAACTGCAATACTGCAAGCTCAATTCCTATCAGGATATACCCGGAACTGGAAAACGCAAATTGTAAAATATACTTACATACTGGTGCCCCAGGTAGGCATAAAAACACTTGACTATATTGTTAGAAGCCGACTATGGTTGCTGTAAATATATCGGCCAGGCAGTTAAAATTTCTTTGCCCTTTTTTGTTGTATTATAGTGGCTTCCATTCCCTTACGGCAGGATGTGCTTGTGACCTATTTTATTTGTGTTATGCAGCAAACTGCATGCCGGTAATAAGCATTGCAACGCTAGGAAAATTGCCATACGAGCACATAAATTAAATGTCATGTCGTAAAAAAAATCGTTACATGGTAAATAGGGCTTAGTGGTACTGAAAAAAGCATTTATATATGCGCATATATGGTGCACTCCTGAAAAAAAGCAATACACTTTCCTTTTCCAACCTTATCTTAATATGTGTTTTGTTTAGAAACACAATTACCTTGGTGATGTTTTCTTTTACCTATCATAGATAGATAGATAGGTGACTAAAACAATACTAATATCGATAAAGTGTATCTTCATAGTAACATCGCTTCAGTGTAGCATAGACGTAAATCGGTAAAAGCTTCCAAAAATATTTCCAAAAAACCTTGGCGAAAAATTCAAACACTTCAATTCGTCAGCAACTATGTATTACATAGTTTGGTATTCTCAAAATGTATATGTTGAATGAGATACATGAATATGTACGTGTGAGCTTGGTTTTTAATTGATCACACTTTTAAACAAGGTGTGACCCTCTAAAATGCCCTTACCCACTCAATTGTGTCGTCCATGGTAGAACCCTAGATCCGATTTGATGTGATCGTAATGAACCACTATCCATTAAATTTTTCAAGAACAGATGTCCTCCTACAAGGGAGTTGTAACTGCTGACCATTTGCCTTTGTTGGTGCACTTAGTTACCCTAAATTTGAATGACCTCGTATGCACCCGGGTAGTACTGCAATCGAATATCGAATACATTCCTCTACGGCAGATGTCGTACATAGAGAGCAACTGCAGACTTCAATCGGATAAAAATGTTAATGTGTGGGTTCATTTGCACAACGATTTACAAAGGAACTTCCCTTTCGCCTTTATTCCTATTCTAAACTATGACGTTATTTAGATTTAACTATTTGAGTACCAACCTCAGTTCTGTTGCATTTTGCAACTATTGTATGGACAGGATGTTTCAGATGCTCTTATAAAGAATTATAAATGCTTGTTTTCGAATTTGCTTCAAGGAGATTATGACTTTAACAATGGGATCAAACTTAGGCGAATGATAAACACAAACCAGAAAAACTGAATACGATGACATAAATGCAATTATCCGGTCTACTTAAATGCTTCCTATGCAGCCGTTCTTCTCCTTTTATCAATATAAATTTATGTATGTCCTTAAGTATTTATTTTTGAGCTTATCCTCATGTCTCAAACCCTTATGACTCGTTTCAGCTTTTGCTAATCCAGTAGCACAGTCCGTTAATTCCTTCGACTCCCACGATGGCTTTCAAAATGATGATGACTACGATTATTCGGATGATGACAGTCAAGCAAACAATCATGCGAAACCAACATCTATGAACGCGCCTTCAACAATGGTTCCATTTTTCAAAGAAAATGACTTAACCGTGTCAACGATCGTGGGCAAAAATGCCACATTAAATTGTGAGGCTAAAAACGTATCAGGTAAAATGAAAGCACTACACACTATCTTGGTTTTATATTAACTACTAACAAATGTAGATAACAACGTGATTTTATGGTACAAGAACAATAATTTGCTGACAACTGGCAAGGAAGTTCTAAGTCCAGAGTATGCCTTGAATCGAACAACATTTGCTTTGACCGTTTTAAATGCTTCGGAACAAAGTCAAGGCGAATATTACTGCGAAGTGCAGCCACAAAAGATACGTCAACACACAAGTCTTGTTGTTAGTGAACATCCGATTGAAGCTATAATACCCGAGAGCTCAAAGTCATCACAAGAATCTCTGTACTTTAGTTCCAAACAATTGCTGCTAACATCAACTGTGATCGGCTTACTCCTATTTTTAAGGATATAGATCGGATTCTATATTGTGTGTAGATATTAGAATAAAAACACTGTTACTGTAATTGTACTATTACCATTAATCGGAATAAAACCTATTTTAATTTATTTAAATGCTTCATATTTCTTTTATTTCACAAGTTGTTCATATAATGTATGTACACTTCTCACTGTATTGAAAGTAATTCTGGCAAATAAATCTAAACAGTTCAAAGGATCAACATTTGATTGATATAAGGGTAAGCGACTACGCTTAGGGAGTTCACGTAAGAAGTACATACTATCTTCTTATTCTTAATGGGCGCTACAGTTCGGGGTGAACCTGGGCCTCAACCAACATGCCCCTCCAACTAGCACGATCTTTTGCTAGCCTTTTCCATTGCCGCACACCCAGTTGGCTGAGGTCCCCTTCCACCTGTGTGCGCCATTTTAAGTGCGGCCGTCCTCTGCTTCTTCGTCCCTCGGGGTTGGATTCAAAGTCTCTTCGGGCTGGAGCTGTGGTGTCCATTCGCTATACATGCCCCTGCAATCTCAGGCGTTGGATCTGTAGACGTCTGACTAGACTCATGTCGCTGTACAACCCGTAAAGTTCGTGGTTGAATCTTTTCCTCCATCCCCCGTCGGCGTTTATATGCCCACGAAAAATCTTTCTCTCGAACCGACCGAGGGCCTCCTCATCCGCTTTTGATAGTGTCCATGCTTCTGCGCCGTACAACAGGACCAGGATGATAAGGGTCTTGTATAGAGTCAACTTTGTCGTTCGGGAGTGGGCCCTATTACTCAGTTGCCTCCTGAGCCCAAAGAAACAGCGATTGGTAGGAGTGATCCTGCGTTTGATTTCGGAACTGATGTCGTTGTTCCAGGTCACTGCGGAGCCAAGGTAGACGAAGTCCCTAACTACCTCCAACTTATATCTGCCAATACAAACGTTCTGGCCAAGACGTCGGTGGTGAGTGTATATTTAGTTTTGCCCTCGTTTACCGCCAAACGAATTTTCGTCGCCTCCATCTCAATACTCGCAAACGCCTCCTTGACATCTCGCGCCGTGATCTACCTATTATGTCAATATCGTCGGCGTATGCAAAGAGGCGCGAGGATTTGAAATAGATTGGGCCTCTTGTATTGGTCAGTGATTTCTTCACCATCATTTCTAATATGAAATAGGTACCGCACTAATAGGTCCTTATCAGTGCGGTTTCAGGCCAGGCGAGTCCACCATCGACCAAATCTTCACACTACGGCAGATCCTTGAAAAAAACCAATGTATATCAAGTCGACACTCACCACCTATTTGTCGACATCAAAGCCGCATACGACAGCGTAATTAGAGACGAGCCATACAACGCTATGACTACCTTTGACATACCTGCTCAACTCGTCAGACTATGCAGGATGACTTTGGAGAATGCTCGCTGCTCCATCCGAATTGGTGAACACCTTACCGATAGTCTTGATGTCAAAAAAGGGTCTAGGCAGGGCGATGCGCTGTCGTGTGATTTCTTCTTTCTTCTAAGAAGCTTATGCTACACCCTTCTTTTAACTCACGAGCTGCTCTTGTTCTTTTATAGAGCGAGGCCTTATATGCATCCTGCTTTGCTGTGTAAATCCTCCTGCACGCGTCATCGAACCAGGTGTTTCTTCGTGGTGGAGCCTTGAAACCCAAAACTTCGGATGCAGAGCTTTTCAGGGCTTATTTGCAAAGGCCCCACTGCTGTTCTATTGATAGCGTGGAGGAATGAGGTGTATGGGGAAGCTTAAGGGAGACGCGATCGGTAAAAGCACGAGCGGTTTCTGGCGATAATAGCTCTCCGACGTCATAACTTTGTATTCTTACTCTACTCCGCTGTGTTCGTGATATCCGTAGGCGCATCTTGGCTACTACAAGATAGTGGTCCGAGTCGATGTTAGCCCCTCGGAAAGTTTGAACATCAAGAATAGTGGAGGAGTGTCTGACGTCGATCGCGATGTGATCAATCTGGTTGGTAGTCGATTGATCAAAAGACCGCCAGGAGCCTGTGTCCGTTATCGGAGGTAGTGTCGTGTAGGCTATGTTTGCCGATGATTCGTTCAAAGATGTTTTCCTTACCCAGCTTAGTATTGAAGTCTCCTAGTGCCATTTTGATGTCATAGCTAGGACCATGGGCATACGTTCTGTCTAGGAGATCATAGAAAACATCTTTGATCGAATCATCCTTGTCTTCCGTGGGAGCGTGGACGTAGATCAGGCTGATGTTAAAAAATGTAGCCTTGACACGGATTGTTATGAGGCGTTCGCTCACATGCCGAAAACTTAGGACTTTTTGCCTTAGTCCACCTCGAACAACAAAACCGCATCCGAATTATCGTTGTCCTCTCTCCCTAAAGCCGTAGTAAATATCGCAGTTTTTCATCCGCTTTATACCCGGTCCATTCCATCACATTTCCTGGATGGCGGTTATGTCCGCTTTATAGCGGTGTAGGGTGTCCGCAAGTTGTTCGGCTGCACGTGGCCGGTTTAGGGACCTAACATTCCACGTCCAAAGCCGAAGATCATTGTCCTTTTTTCGTTTTTTGCAAGGGTCATCAACATAAATCCGGTCCGTTATATACGGCTTGTGGTTGTTTCGGAGTTTTTGTTTTTTTTACGGTTACGGCTTACTAGGCCGTAGCCCAACCGACTAATCCTATTTTTTGGCGCAGAAGGCTCGCCATTCGCCCTTTCCCGTCTGCAATTTCCATAGGAAATCTCCAGATGGCACCACGAGGAGGTGGGGATGGGACTTACTAACAGTGCCGCAAGATGTTCGACTGCGGTGGCTCTTCTCGCTTTTGGCAGGCCAGCATCCGTCGGAAAGATGGTATCCCTACGAGGCCTTTGTTAGTCCTTTGCCATCCAGTACATACTATAACCTTGATAAAAAAAAACGTAGTTTTATTTTTTTATTTTTTGTTTATAAGGGTTTGATAAAACCCTTAACAATGGGTAAAAAAAAGTAAAGGTTAAATAACAAATGACACCAACACCGCTCTAATACATAAGATCTTGAGTTTGTTGACGAAGCATCCACATTTTATTTAGACATTCATAGATAGAGTATTTCTACCGCAAACGATTTTGATTTTCATTCAGACGTGTTAACGACTTTTAAGTTTATTAGTAGGGGGGCTACAATACCTACAATGTCGTCTAGATTCCTAGATCACAGTTTGTGTGTATATCATATGACAAAACTAACATCCCTTTTTATTATATATTTATACCTACATAAATGCGTATACTCGTATTATCAATTCGTCTAGGGGATAAAGCAAATTTCTTATTGCACACCCTATTACCCAAACTAAATATATGTAGGTTACATTCCTAAATGTACGCCGCGATACCTACAAGGGTATATTTCTTTCTATAACAAATTCACAGTTTTGCTCTTTCATCGGTGATCAAATTGAAAAAAAAGGGGAAAAAGCAAGGATCACTTTTTTTTCTTTAGATAATGTATGTTCTTTACTTTTTTAATGCTGTGAAATATGACATAATGAAATACACATATCTACCTATTTAGGGATTAGAATCGAATGTTTGATTTAAATGTGAACGAAAAGGTCTTGACTGTTTATTCGAATCTCCCATTTCTTACTATCCAAACGTCAGTTAAGAACATCGTTTAAATGACATCCTTTCTCAGCAATAATGATTTATTATTTTTTTTAAAATTCAATTGTATAACAATAATTAAACTATTTTACATGTATACATATGTATGTGTTATTGAGGGCGCCGCCGTGGCTCAGTGGTTAGTATGTTGGACTCTGACGCACGATTAGCGAGTTCGAATTCCGATAACACCAACGCCATCGAATGTTTATTACGCGGCGTCCCTCCTCGGCGGTGTTCTTGCAAAACCGCCCGTAGTATAACTTGCCCTAAAAAAAGCTTCTCGCCTCACGCCTTTTGGAATCGGCATTAAAACTGTCGGTCCCTTTCACCTATGTGAAAAATATATCACACAGAACATGGGCGAATGAGAGAAGCTTGGCTCTGGTCCTTCATGGGCTGTAATGTATGTGTTATTATAAGTATGTAAGAGAAATACAACAAATACGTATGTAGATGTCTACAACAAAAAAAAAAAAGGAAAAAATGATATTCGGCTATGTACGTAGAATGTTAAAGGGCCCACAGACACCACACTTGTGTGTACACAACACATGTGTATCGACACCAGTGTGTGATTCCGCCACACACGTCACACCAATAGAGATGCCGACACCAAAAATCAAAAACTTTTGATTTTTACTCGCTCCGTGTCTGACACCGAAAACGGTGTGTGCACCAGCCCACAGACAGCACACATGTTCGCACACCGACACATGTGTGCACACAAGTGTGGTGTCTGTGGGCCCTTTTAGGTCCCTCAACAGACCACGTGCAGCCGAACAACTTGCGGAGGCTTAGATATTACCGCAATCGAGGAAGGGGGGTGGCCGTGGTGCAGTGGCTAACATCATCGACCGCCGAGCGGAAGGTTTATGGTTCAAGTTCGCTTCACATAGCCAAGAAAAAGTAATTCCTATACGGACGAAAAGTATGCAACGTAGTTGTGAATGGAAATTGACCAGACGTACTGCTGCAGGCATAACACTCACAGTATATGGTCGACCGAAATTCATCCTCTGCGTATGCAATACTAAAGTGCTTGAACGAATTACTACGGACTATAATCAACCCGGAATTTGGTCGGCTCTCGTACTATGTAGGTCTAGGACAACCACCCTTGAGAGTAGTGAACGAACATCAACGACCCCAACCACTGCACTCCGTTCAGGGTGTAAGAGAATATAAAAACTCTTGAACCTGCGCGTGTCTCTCAAAAAAAAAAAAAAAAAAGGTGCGATGGGATGGACCGGGCAAAACGGGGATGAGAAACTGTGACATCTATTACTGCTACAAGGAGAGAAGGCAACGCTTATTCGGATGCGGATTTGTTATAAGAGATAGGACTTAGGCAAGAAGTCTGAAGCTTCCGGCATGTAAGCGAAGGCCTCATAACAATCCGCATCAAGGCTAAATTCACCCACATTAGCCAGCACAGCATACACAACACCACATCCGGATATAGGCTGATAGACACCACAACGGGGCGAGATCTTCTAGTTTTTAGCACGCGTTTCCCACATCTCAACATCCACAAAGGGACTTGCCGATTTCCGGATCAATCAACCGTCAATCAGATTGAAAACATAGCGATTGATGGCAGGCACGCATCCGATATTCTGCATGCACTAACTTTCAGAGGAGCCAGATTACGACTACGAATATGCCTGGCCCAGAAAAATCGAGTAAGGGCAGCGGCATACAACGTCGCAACGCTACAATCGCAAGAGACCGCCAGAGCCTATGCCAATCGTGTCTCCCTCAAGCTCTCGGAAAACCCTCCAATACCTACTCAGACCGTATAACACCAACGAACCCGTTGTCAATAAGCCTTAAAAACTGATGCTTGTGAGGTACTGGGTTTCAAAACACCACCAACAAGAAACCCATGGTTTGACGACGAGTGTAGGAGGGCACACGCAGCCAAGCAGCAAGCCTATTAAGAGACGCTGGCACAGAAGGATGAGAGCCTTATGAGCAGAAGGAGGAGCAGGAGGGAAGAGCAAAAGCTTCTCAAAACAAAAAAAGAGATCATGAGAAGATCGTAGAGATGGAGAGATGTTATAGCAGGAACGACGTTCGGAAATCCACTATCCACTATCGAGTTCCAGACCGACATCCACCATCTGTTGGTCGACTTTAAGATCGCCATGTATAGTTTTGACATCCCTGCCAAACTCGTTAGATTGTGAAGCATGACATTGGAGAACTCGCTGCGCCATCAGGGTTGACCGAAACCTTTTAAATGTTTTAGACGGGGCGACATGCTATCGTGTGACTACTTCAATATCGTTCTTGTAAGGATCGTGCAAAACTCACCGATGCAAGGAGCACTGTACCGTACCACTGATCGCATATGCCGATGAGATTGACATACTTGGACGAAGTCAGTGAGGTATCATTGAGGCCGTTACGAGCATTGAGGCGGAAGCGGCTAAAATGGTACTGGTGGTAAATGAGGACAAGACGAAATATATGCTGTCGTCGAAAAAGGACACGAACCACCGGCGTCTTGGCCAGGGCGCACATATTGGCAGGTATGCGTTCGAAGTAGTCAAAAACTTCATCTACCTAGGCCCTGCAGTGACATGCAGCAATGACATCAGTGCCGAAACCAAACGCAGAATAACTTTTGCCAACCGCTGTTTCTTTGGACTCGGGAAGCAATTGAGAAGCAGAGGTGACGATATACAAGGCCCTTATCATCCTGGTCCTGCTTTATGGCGAAGAGACATGGACCTTATTACAAGCGGATGAGGAGGCCCTTGGTCGTTTTGAGAGAAAAGCTCTGCATACTATTTTCGACCTGCATAAATGGAGAGTGCAGGAGAAGACTTAAAAGTGACTGTACGGGCTGTACAGCGACATGAACGTAGCATGGCGTCTGAGGATCCAACGCCTAAGATGGCTAGGTAATGTAGAGCGCATGGAAATCAGAACTCGGGCCCGGAAGGCCTTTGAATCCAAACCTGAGGGGCGACGCCGTCGAGGACGGCCAAATTCAAGATGGCGCACGCAAGTGGAAGAGAATCTCAACCAACTAGGCATGTGACACTGGACACTACTGGCGAAAGACCGTGCCAGTTGGAGAGGTTTTCTAAAGGAGGCCCAGGTTCACCATGAACTGTAGCGCCGAAAAAGACGAAGACAAGCATGCATACTTTATTTGCTCATTACAATCGGGTATTAAGACCGCTGCAAGATTGTGACTGTTTATTTGCAAACCAATCTGCAGCAGATTTTGCACTTTTAAGATCTCCCACGTATATTCTTTGTCTTCGAGCACCGGAAGTGCAAAAACATCACTCCAATGTTTTTTTTTTTTCTTAATGTTCTGCTCCTAAATACATATGCTTGACACTCGATATCTAAATCTAAAACACAACAATCAATTTCTTATATAAAAAAACTTTGAGTGGTGAATACGAACCGATCCGAATAAAGAGAATATACTAATTACTTCTAGGGCATTCCAGTCACGATTCTGCAAGTAAGTAGCAATGAATAATATATCGGGTTAGGTGCATCCAATTCCTATGTCTTATCGGCGAATAATCAAATAGTTTTACTTATGCTGTTTGTTAACTGAAGGCGAGATGGCAATACATACGTGAAGACTAATTGAATAGGAGCCATATTCGCCACTTTGTTTCCAAACGCCGGAAATTCACTTTCACCGGGTTTAGTGCTTCGCAGAGCATAATAAACTTAAATAAGTCCAACTTTAGATGTAAGGCCTTTGATTTATGCAGTCGAACAGCAGAGTAAAACCGACATACTATAGCTCAAATGTGTATGTATGTACAGTGTATGTATATACAGACGAGTATTAAGCTATAGCCCTTGTGCTCATATTTGAGGATTTCTGGTTCGACACAAGTAATAGCGAATAAAAGAGATGATGAGATAGTTGGATGAAATGATGGGCATGGAGGGTATGACCTTGTATAAACCATAAAATTATTGAGTGGGCACAGGCACGTTCGACAATTGGACGCTATTGAGCAAATCAATGACTTTTACATATATTGCACTAAGGTCGAATGTGTACTCTGCCTTCTTCTCTGGGACGTGGAAGTCCATGGACTACTTCCTTTGCGATGCGGACGATATTGCTACAGCCGTTTCGGGAAAGTTTCCCAGCACACTAAAGGGTTGACCATAATAGACTTAAGCGAGCGTACGCCAGCTTACGGAAATGTCTTATTACATGCAAAGCCGATGACATACCCATAATGGGAACATGCGCGGTTTCGTTAAATGTTCGTTAACTTAAGCGAGCTTACGGAACGTCTCAATGAAAGAAGATGTTCCGCGCGGAATTTCGACAGCTGACAGTGAAAGAAACCAAAAGTACAATCAAGAAAAATAAAAACAAATTTAAATATGGCGGAATACGATATTATTAATTTATTTTTATTCTTCTCACTTTAAACAAAACGATTGTAACCACACCGCAAATAATCAAACCGAATGAAAACAATTTGACAATTCCTTCGCTTAAGTTCGTTATGGGTAACTTGACTTTTTGCTGAAACTTAAGTGAGATTTTCGTCCGATTCTGACATAAGCTTAAGTTCGCGTAAGTCTGTAACGGTCAACCCTTAACCGACCTCATGAGGGGAGGCTTACAAATAGTAATAAACTGGATGAAAAGCTACGGACTTGGAGTGAACGCCAAGGAGACAGATCTAGTACTGTTTACCAATAAATATAAAAATCCACCATTCGACCAGCGAAGCTGGGCGGAACCCAACTACTAAACAAAGGTCAGGTTAAATACCTTAGCCTAATCCTTGACATCTGGAGATTTCCTATGGAAAATGCAGAAGGAAAAGGGCGAATGGCGAGCCTCCTGCGCCAAAAAAAAACAGGATTAGTCGGTTGGGCTGAGGGCGCCGTGGCGCAGTGATTAGTGTGTTGGACTCTGGCGCACGATGAGCAGGTTCGGATCCCGATAACACCAACGCCATCGAATATTTATTTTGCGGCGTTCCTCCTCGGCGGGGTATTGGCAAAACCCCCCGTAGTATAACCTGCCTCGAAAAAGCTTCTCGACTCAAGCCGTTGGGAATCGGCATTAAACTGTAGGTCCCTTTCACCTGTGTGAAAAATAAATCACAGACAACATGGGTGATTGAGAGAAGCTTGGCTCTGGTCCTTCATGGGCTGTAACGCCACCAAAGAAGAAGAAGAAGTCGATTGGGCTACGGCCTAGTAAGCCGTAACCGTAAAAACCACAAATTCCGAAACAACCACAAGCCTCGGATATAACGGACCGGATTAATGTTGACAACCCTTGCACGAAAAAAGGACAATGATCTTCGGCCCTGTACATGGAATGTTAGATCCCTAAACAGGCCACGTGCAGCCGAACAACTCGCGGACGCCCTAGATCGCTATAAAGCGGACATAACCGCCATCCAGGAAATACGATGAAATGGACCGGGTATAAAGCGGGCGAATAACGGCGATATTTACTGCGGCGACTGCTTTAGGGAGAGAGGACAACGAATGTTCGGATGCGGTTTTGTTGTTCAAGGTGGACTAAGGCAAAAAGTCCTAAGTTTCGGCATGTGAGCGAACATCCCATAACGATCCGTATAAAGGCTACATTTTTATCATCAGCCTGATCTGGGTCCACGCCCCCACGAAAGGCAAGGATGACTCCGCCAAAGATGAGTTCTACGGTCTCCTAGACAGAACGTATGCCCAATGTCCCAGCTGTGACATCAAAATTGGCTGGGGAAGGAAAGCATCTTTGAACGAGTCATCGGCAAACATAGCCTACACGACACCACATCCGATAACGGACACAGGCTGATTGATCTTGCTACGGGGCGAAATCACCTTCTAGCCAGTAAGTGCTTCCCGCACCTCGATGTACACAAAGGCACCTGGCGGTCTTTTGATCAATCGACCTCCAACCGGATTGATCATATCGCGATCGACATCAGACACTCTTCCACTATTCTTGATGTTCGAACTTTCCGAGGGGCAAACATCGACTCGGACCACTATCTTCTAGTAGCCAAAATGCGCTTACTGATATCCCGAACGCAGCGGAGTAGAGTAAGAATACAAAACGACGTCGGAAAGCTACTATCGCCAGAAATCGCTCGTGCTTTTACCGATCGCGTCTCCCTTAAGCTCTTCAATACACCTCAGTCCTCCATGCTATCAAGAGAACAGCAGTGGAGCCTTTGCAAACAAGCCTTGAAAAGCTCTGCAACCGAAGTTTTGGGTTTCAAGGCTCCACCACGAAAAAACACCTGGTGCGATGACGAGTGCAGGAGGTTTCACACAGCGAAGCAGGATGCATATAGGACCTCGCTGCATAAAAGAACAAGAGCAGCTCGTGAGCTCTACGAGTTAAAAAGAAGGGAGGAGTATAAGCTTCTTAGAAGAAAGAAAAGCGAAAAGCGCGCGATTGAGGATTTGGAGAGGTGTTACCGCAGGCGTAACGTTCGACAGTCAACAGATAAGGCGAACATGTCAAGGTTATAAAGCCAGAATGGAAGCCTGCAGGGATGAGAACGGACACCTAGTAGTAGAATCGCAGTCGATGTTGAGAATATGGAAAAACAACTACTGCAGACTGTTTAACGGCGATGTTGGTCAATATACCGCTGTCAGGCAGAATGATCCACTTCTAATCGACGAAGACCGCGAAGAATTCCGTCCCCCTAACCTCAAGGAAGTTAAGATTGCCGTATCGAAACTCAAGTCGAATAAAGCTGCTGGCGCTGACGGACTGTCTACTGAGCTCTTCAAGGCAGCTGGAGATTTTTTTTTTTTTTGTTTTTAGAGACTCGCGCAGGTTCAGGAGCTTTTATATTCTCTTTTGATGTGTTTTAGACACACAACCTGAACGGAGTGCAGTGGTTTGGGTCGTTGATGCTCGTTCACAACTTTCAGGGGTCGTTGTCCTAGATAGGACGAGAGTCGACCAAATTACGCGTTGGTTATAGTCCGTAGTAATTCGTTTGAGCACTTTAGTATTGCATACGCAGAGGATGAACTTCAGTTGTCAATATACTGTGAGTGTTATGCCTGCAGCAGTACGTCTGGTCACTTTCCATTCACAACTGCGTTGCATACTTTTTGTCCGTATAGGAATTACTTTTTCTTGGCTACGAAGCGATTTTGAACTATAGACCGTCCGCTCCCCCACCCCCAGGGATTACCTGGTTAGGAGCATGCACCAGCTCGTCTGTAAGATATGGTCAGAGGAAAGCATGCCCGAGGAATTGAGTCTCAGCATCGTATGGCCGATCCACAAGAAAGGAGACCCCTCTGACTAAGTCAACTACAGAAAAATAAGTCTTCTTTACATCGCCTACAAGATCTTCTCTGCCGTTTTATGTGAACGCCTGAAACCTTTTGTAAATAAGCTGATAGGTCCTTATCAGTACGGATCCAGGTCAGGGAAGTTCACCTTCGACCAAGTCTTCACACTACGGCAGATCCTGGAAAAGACCAATGAATTTCAGGTCTACACTCACCACCTATTTGTTGACTTCAAAGCCGAATATGACAGCGTAATTAGAAACGAGCTATGTAATGCTATGTCTACCTTTGACATATCTGCTAAACTCGTCGGACTATGACTTTGGAGAATGCTCGCTGCTCCATCCGAATCGGTGAACACCTTACCGATTGTTTTGATGACAAAAAAGGATTTAGGCAGGGCGATGCGCTGTCGTGTGATTTCTGCAACATCATATTAGAAATGATGGTGAAGAGATCACTGACCAATACAAGAGGTACAATCTATTTCGAACCCTCGCAAGTCCTTGCATACGCCGACGATATTGTTGCGAGTATTGAGATGGAGGTGGAGGTGCGTCGCTCAGATATAAGTTCGAGGTAGTTAGGGACTTCGTCTACCTTGGCTCCGCAGTGACCTGGAACAACGACATCAGTTCCGAAATCAAACGCAGAATCACTCCTACCAATCGCTGTTTCTTTCGGCTCAGGAGGCAACTGAGTAATAGAGCCCTCTGCCGAACGACAAAGTTGACTCTATATAAGACCCTTATCATTCCGGTCCTGTTGTATGGCGCAGAAGCATGGACACTATCAAAAGCGGATGAGGAGGCCCTTGGTCGGTTCGAGAGAAAGATTTTGCGCGTGATTTCCGGGCCTATAAACGCAGACGGGGGATGGAGGAGAAGACTCAATCACGAACTTTACGGGCTGTACAGCGACATGAGTCTAGTCAGGCGTCTACGAACTCAACGCCTAAGATGGCTGGGCCATGTAGAGCGAATGCACACCAAGGCTCGAGCCCGGAAAGTCTTTGGATCCAACCCCGAGGGACGAAGAAACAGAGGACGGCCGCACTTAAGATGGTGCAAACAGGTGCAAGGGGACCTCAGGCAATCGGGTGTGCGGCAACAGAAAAGGCTAGCAAAAGATCGTTCTAGTTGGAGGGGCATGTTGGTTAAGGCCCAGGATCACCTCGAACTGTAGCGCCCGTTAAGACGAGAAGACAATTCGGGAAATTGTTATCCCCTCATGACATATAATGCGACAACAATTTGTTCAATTGTGTGATTCACATTAAAGATGCAAATATAGGGAATTGTACTTATTTCGAAATGTATTTCTCTTTCAAGGTGACCCATTCAGCAGACGGTCATGTATGTATAAATTAAGACGTTTCTACATTACATATGGATGCATATGCAAAAAAAAAAAAATAAAAATCACTTCTACGCATAAACCGTAGAATCATGCTTTTATGTCCCAATAAGGCATGGACTTGGTTTTCATAAATCACGTTTCACATTAATCATACGAGTATGTGTTTCTTTTTGTTATTTACACATTGTGCATTCCGCATAATTCTCGGATAGCTCACAGCGATACATACATACATATGTATGTACCTATGTATTTGTGTATTATTCAGAAAATAAATAAATGCATAACATGATACATGTTTTACACCTGTGAAAACGCAAAACGCAAATAAGTTTATTTTATTTGCTCAATTTGACTCATCTCGTCCAGTGCCTTTGTTACTCATTCCATTTGCTGATTCTTATAAGGAATATGTACAGTTGCCCTGTTGGATTCAACTTGTGTAAATCCAATGTTCAATTGATTGGCATTTGTATCCATATGAATTAATTAAACGCCTGGGCTTGAGTTGTGCAATAAACTATTAGCTAAACACGTAGCGTAGAAAAATATTCTAATAATAATTGACATCAATAAAGTCTTACTTCGGTTCATACGGTCACAATAACAAGCCCAAATCTATTCGCAATGAAAAACCGAAAAACACTTCATTACCAAATCAATTAATAAATTGGCGCCATTTTTAGAGTGCTTGGTTTTCATAACAATTCCAGAAAGGGTTAACGTACGCAGCCATGCGCAGAGTGCTGCAAAGGTTTGCTTTCTTTCCAAAGCAAAATAGGATGTAGCGAGAACCATTGAACGATGTAATGCTTTAAAGATGGAATGTCTGACATCATCACTTAGTACATATGTATGGATGTACGTATGTAGATATAACATATGCTGTCTTGTTCGGAAGTGGCGCGACACATTTCGCAAATAAAGCGAACATATTCTCCTTATGGCATCATATGGCTATGTTAGGCATCCGGAAATAGAATTGCAGATAGACTGCTAATGTCAGGATCATGGATTAAAAACTAGACATTTAATTGAAAGAAACAGATTTGAACCATGAGGGAGTTTTACATTCGTAAAAGAATCGCTTAGAATTAGATCGTGACTAATCGCATAATTTCCTTAAAACCACACTAAACTACATCAACTTCCATCTGTTCCTACGAATGCATATGTACATATGTACATACATGTGTACCTATACCGTCATTGTTTTCCATCAAAATTTACCCATAAACATCGGCTATGTCTATGACTCAAATGTCACGGCGTTCGCGGTTTACAGAGTAATTCTGCGGATACGTCATTGCGGCACCCACTCATTTCATTCCGAAATCGTACTTAACATGGCTTTGTAAATGCAGTGCAAGTTAACGCCGTGCCGTGCTGCGCTTTTAATTTTCTCACTTTTATTTTGACACCGATGCCTATGCAACTCTTAATGACAGATGTCATTTGCTGCTTCCAACACCTTATGAGTCGGTTGGATTGTGACTTGAATTCTTAATTTCTACATGTGCTCTGACGAATCACTTAGACTGATTCAGAAAGTCGGAAGCCATTTTACTAAACCGTTAAATTCTAACTGAACTAACAGTTAACCAAAAATAATTGACATTTGATTGACATATAAAGGAAAGTGCTGTCAAATGGCTGTCAGAAGTCTTCAAACTTGGTTTCATTGTTGAATTGCGAATTGAGGCAGTTATAATACATATATGCTACCGTTCAATTAATTAGGTATATATTTGGCATTGCTGAGACGCCGCCGAATTTTCGGTTGAAATTTAAAGAACGTGACAATTTTACTCTTGTGCTACTTATGCATGTGCAAATATTTGTAATCATTTTTGTAGCATGCGAAAATACATACATACATATGTCTAATTAATAACGTTTTTTGTTATAAAATTTCGGAATATGGGGTAGGGTCCCCAGTAGTCAAACACTTAGTGGTTTACTGTAAAGTAATCGTTAACTGTGAAAGAACCATTAAACGTAAATATATGAAGTTAAATTAATTAGATGCTCAAACTCAAAATGTTTATATTAAATTTAAGTTTTCCTTAGCGAATTTGAGTGTTTCTTTATAAGAAAATAGAAACTGGAAAACAGCCCAATTCCCCAGTAATCGAACACTTGTTTCCTGAAATCAAACGTAAAGTTTCCAGACTTCGAACACAAGTCTTCGTGTATGAATAAACCTTAACAATAGTTAAAAGAATTTTTTGAATTCTTATTTCTTTCCAATTTTATTAAAAACATAAACACAAAAGCCTTTAAAAGAAAAAAGACTTAAAAAAATAAATCACAGTATTCATAGGTATAAAAAAAAAACTGGCCAAGTGCGAGTCGGACTCGCGCACGAAGGGTTCCGTACCATCTGTATATATAAATATGAAAGAGACTATGTATGTTACCTCATCAGTCATCACATTAAATCACATTTTTTGTATGATGACAGATCTTGGTTGCAGGAAGGTTATCGGCATATTACTTTGATAATCAAAAATTTTCATGATGAGATATAGTTGATCATCAAAGTGTCCATTGAATTCAAATCAATCATCTTACTTGACAGCAACGATGTGCAAAGGTGAATAACAATAATGGGAAATATGGGAAAAAGGTTTGCAGCTAGGATTAATTCATCAAAGACACAAAAGAGATCAAAACTGGGAAGTTTGTTGTGGGATATTGTCGACTAACCTTAGTTCAGTATGTGACCAAGGGGATTTCTTGGATGAAAATCATGTCTGTTGTATGGGAGCCCCCCTTAAATATTAATTTTGTTCTGTATTTATCGTGGTAGCGACAACAGAAATACATCATCAGTGAAAATTTCAACTGTCTAACTATCACGGTTCATGAGATACAGCCTGGTGACAGACGGACGGACGGACAGCGAAGTCTTAGTAATAGGGTTCCGTTTTACCTTTGGATACGGAACCCCAAAAATGATGTTATTCAGTCTTTTAGATTTAAAATTTAAGCGCAAAAAATACAGACAAATTCTTCATTTTGAGCCTCTTCAAATTTCATGGTGCAGAGTTCAGTGCACGCTAAATGAAACCACTTATCGCAAGTATTACAGCTTATATTTTTAAGGCCATCTTCTTCGGTGTCTGTGTCGAGCTCATCCTCACAAGAACCGCAAAATTGTCTTCGGTTTGTTTTAGATACACTTTTCTTGTTTTTTTTTTGTATTCCTTCATCGCAACTTTTTGATTTTTTTGTTCAGTTCTTAGTTCTTTTCTCTTATTAATATCATCTTTTCGGTTTTGCTTTACTTTTTCCTGGTGAGCATAAAATTTCTTCCACTTGCTTGATGAAATAGACATTGGTGGTCTATTTGCAGGCAGTAGTTCTCTGCCCCTCTTTGTTTTTATATGGTCTGGGTATTTTAAGTGCTTGTCAAAACTAGAATAAGTGCTACTTGGCGACTCTATTAGCGTCATTATTGACGTGGATGGTTCAGGAGTAGAATGTGTCAGTCTAGGAGATCCTTTCAAAGCATTTGAAAGGTTTCGAACATTATCTAAATGCGGGATAAGCGCATTCAAACTTCATCTAAAATCAAAATTAAGACTTCAGCTTATACGAACAATATAAATAGTTAAGTAAGTAGGTATACCGTCAAGAATATTATCATGGATTAAAATTGCGTCTATAACTTCTTGAACCCCCTCAAAGTCTACAG
Organism: Eumerus sabulonum; assembly: GCA_951905685.1. Taxonomy (NCBI): domain Eukaryota; kingdom Metazoa; phylum Arthropoda; class Insecta; order Diptera; family Syrphidae; genus Eumerus; species Eumerus sabulonum. Next base: position 40,421,245 of record OX645063.1, read on the forward strand.
TCGAAGAGTTGTTAAGCCTATGAGACTCAATGATTTGTATGTTTTGGAACGACTCGGATTCAACTGTTGCTTGGGTGAACTCAAAATTGTTGCAATTGAAATTGTCTTCATTGTTTATAATATTCGGCGATGGTTCTAGTTCAGAAGTTTATTGGGTTGTTGTACCAATGTGCAATACAGAGGATTCGGTCATATTCGCAAGTTCAATGCTCTTTTTAGCACCTGATACAATTTTGAGCAAAAGCTCAAAGTTGAAATCATTTCTAACAAGCTCGTTTCTTAGAGATGATAACACTTCTATCCTTGTATCAAACTTTTGCATAGCTACCGCATTCTCTCTATTGATCAAAGTGTCTGCAGTTATATGTCCAATGGTTTCTAAAGTGTTTTGTACGCATTTGCTGTAATCTACTGCATTTGGATTAAAGGGGTAAACAACATGTACGAACTTGTAAATACTTTCCTAATTTTTAAGTTTACATTGTACATATTTTATTTCAATCTTTGTAACGGGAGCTACTGTGTGACAGAGATTATTCGAATCCCCTTTATCGTGGGAATTGTTTTGTAAGCAACGACGAATGCTCGGATTACGTCTAGTGAACCGCAAACATCAATTGTTCTCACAGTAGCTCATCGAGTGATAATTATGCGTTGTACCTACGCAAGGTGGAAAATAAAGTCATTATTAATTTTGACACTGAAGGCAACGGTTGAACATCTCTTTTACTATACATTTTTTGGCGACCGTGACAGGACTCTACTAAAAGAATTTAGTGTGCCTGAATATTAACAGAAAAGCAGTGTGTTTAAAATTATAATCAATCATACATTAACTTGAGTGTCTGGTCTTTAACAAACATTTATCTTCTCAATCAAAGATATACCAAATCATTTGTTGTGTCGTGTATTCAATTTTCAGTGCTCATTAACTAACTGAATTCTAGTGCACAGTGTTAAGCCCTAACAAAAATAGACCTTAATATACATAGACGCTTCATACAAATTATCAATCATCATGGTTCGAACACTAGAGGAATTAACTGACCTGCAAGAGCAAGTAGGAAAGGAGATCTGCATCCTCGCTCGAAACTATGGGAAGGATAGTGACAGCCGCAAAACCATGAAAAAATTACATGAAAGGAGGGAAAAATTAGAAAACTTGTGGGACTGTTTCGACACCAACGACAGTGAAATTCGAGATAAGTATGCGGACTCGATACAACATGAATACTTCGCTAAGGGGTACTACGACGAGATTCAGAAGGTGTACGAAAACATGAAGTCAGACATTATCACTCGATTAATGAATTTGCAAGGACGGGACGCAGACCAGATCCAGGAGGAGTCACCAGCAACACCGCCATCAGGATCATCGGTCACACCATCATCAACAGCAACAAAGATGAATCCACCTGAAGCGAAACAAAGGCATCAGGACATTAAATCTTCAAAGACAAACACACTTTCCACTAGAGAAAGATTTAAGGTGCTTTCAAAATATTTCCAAACATCATTGGATAAGTGTGCACCAAATTTGAAAGACACCAACCCCCAGATGTTCAACGTTAAGGTAAACAATATCAAGGAGAATTTTGAAGAATTAAAAATTATGTATCGGCGAATGGATGGTGAATTAAAAGAAGAAGATATCGAAACATATTTCCATCTTCAAGAGCAGTTGGAGTTGCGATTAAGTGAGGTTCTAGTAAGAGTTACACAGGATCAACCATCAAGTACTACGTTAAAGCTACCGAAAATTGAGTTGCCCAAGTTCGACGGAAATTACCTTAAGTGGCGCCAATTTCACGATCTGTTTAAGCCAATGATCCTTGAACAACCTATACCACTTGCTCAAAAACTTTATTTTCTCCGTGCAAATCTAACAGGAGAAGCGCTAAGCTTAATACAAGGATTTCCGGCTACAGACAACAACTTTGAAACAGCTTGGAAGACTCTGATTGATAGATACGACAATAAGCGGCTTCTATTGTCAGCACAGTTGGATAAGCTACTACAGCAACCATCAGCATCAGGAACTGCATCAAGCTTACGGAAACTTCACGACATTACAAAGGAAGGTATCCAGGCACTTACTAATCTGGGATATCAAGCTCATGACTGGGACCCCATAGTAGTTCATCTAATACTGAAGAAACTGGATAAGGAAAGCAGAACGCTGTTTGAGCAATCGTTGATTGATCCGAGATGCAGTCCTTCGCTAACAGAATTGCTGAAGTTCATTGAATCCCGGTTTCAGACACTTGAAACAATTAATAGTGCAGACGATAGAAGGAAGCCCACAACAGTTATAGCAGCTAAAGTTGATGGCTGCCTAATGTGCAGCTCAGGTAACCATAAAATATTTAACTGTAAGACATTTTTATCTCTTTCAGGTGGCGATCGTGAGAGAGCTGTTCAACGTCTTGGAATTTGCCGAAACTGTCTTAGGTCGGGACATGCCTCCAACACATGTCACTCGAGAGGATGCCAAAGTTGTAATGGCAAACATAATACTCTCCTACACTATCAAAAAGATTCAAGGCAATCTTTGAAAACAAAACCAATTAATAACCATAATCATTCCATAGGTGGTCAACAGCAGCAACTAGCTCAACCATTGGTGCAATCAGCTCAAAGGGGGGAAGGTCAATCAACCAACCATTATACGAATTCCATAAGTAATCAGCAGCATCAGCTAGTTCAAAGAAGAGAAGCTCAAGCAGCCAATGCAGCTAGCTATTCGAGAAATAAATCACGCCAAGTTTATCTAGCAACAGCCTTAATTAATGTCAAGTCCGCATGCGGAACATGGCTTACTTGTCGTGCTTTGTTAGACTCAGGATCGCAAATCCATTTTGTGACTGCAGCTTTTGCACAAGCACTGGGTCTTCCAAAGTATCAATCAGAAAATTCAATAAGCGGCATAGGAGGACATGGCACAAAAACACAATTTGCAATAGGACTCACTTTTCAAGCACACAATTCAAGTTTCAAGGCAAGTATTGAAGCAAACATAATGGCTAGGATTACAGATTACCAGCTACGTGAGGTTCAATTAGGAAATTGGAATATCCCTATCCACATTCAATTGGCTGATCCAGGATTCATGTCTAATCAAAAAATAGATATGCTTATTGGTGCTGAGTTGTTTTTCGATCTTCTTCTCCCAGGGGAAATAACTATTGGATCTCAGCTTCCTAAACTCCGTAACACAAAACTAGGATGGATTGTCGCGGGTGGCATACAGGCTACAAACTCAAATGTTGTTTGCACCATTGCCACGAAGCCATCTCTATCTTCATTAGAGAAACTGGTGAGTAGATTCTGGGAGTACGAAACCCATGAGACGGAAGTAAAACGTATGAGTAATGAAGAACATAACTGTGAAGAACATTTTAAGTCGAACACAAAAATTTTATCAAATGGAAGATTTATGGTAAGTCTTCCTTTCAAAAGGAATCCGACTTGTTTAGGTGCATCTCTCGAAAAGGCACGGAAAAGATTTCTTTCATTAGAACGCCGATTTGAAGGAGATAATGAATTGCGTGAACTTTATTCTCAGTTCCTGCTAGAATACGAGGAATTAGGCCACATGAGTCCGATCGAGAACGATGAGATTCCTCAAAATCATTATTTCATTCCGCATCATTGTGTGCTGAAGCCAGAAAGCTCCTCAACAGCATTGCGTGTGGTCTTTGATTGTTCAGCAAAAACGACATCTGGAGTTTCTCTCAATGATGTTCTTGGCGTAGGGCCAACAGTCCAGAATGACTTGTTTGCAATAATTATTAATTTCAGGTTAGAAAGGTATGCATTTACAGCAGACGTAAGCAAAATGTACCGACAGGTATTGGTAAGGCCAGAAGATAGAGCCTTTCAACTAATTCTTTGGAGATTTCACAGCAATCAACCTCTGAAGGCATATAAGCTTAACACGTTGACTTACGGTTCAGCATGTGCTCCATATTTAGCAACAAAATGTCTTGTTCAACTTGCAGACAATTATCAACAACTTCATGAAAGAGCATCCCAAACTATCCGTGAAAATATTTACGTCGATGATCTACTTACTGGAATGGACACAGTTTCAGAAGCCAGAGAACTGCTGGAAGAAATAACGCATCTTCTAGGAAAGGCTAAATTTGAGCTAAGAAAATTCTGTGCAAATGATAACAATATTCTCAAGAACATTCCTGACACGCACAAAGAAAGGTTAGTAAGATTCCATCAGTCTGACGTAATCAAAACCCTGGGACTGATTTGGGATCCAACGCTGGATCAATTTGAATTTGGATTTAATTTGGGTAAGACTCCTTCAAAATCTTATTTAGCAATTTTTGTGTGCTTTTCAACGAAGGCAATCCATATAGAAGTTGTTGGAGATCTCTCCACTGAATCGTTCATAAACTGCCTTAAGAGGTTTGTAGGCAGACGAGGATCGTGCCACACTATCTTCTGCGATAATGCAACTAATTTTGTTGGTGCAAACAATAAACTTAAGGAGCTTAAAGAAGTTATGCAGTCAAAGAGAATGGAGTCAGCCATTCAATCATCATGTATTCAGGCGGGAATTAATTGGCAATTTATTCCTCCCCGTTCTCCGCACTTCGGGGGACTCTGGGAGTCAGCTGTAAAATCTGCTAAGGGATTGTTGGTTAAACACCTGGGTGAGGCTTCGTTAACATATGAAGAGCTCACCACGATCACAATTCAAATAGAAGCTATACTCAATTCAAGACCCTTGACGCCAATTTCATCGGATCCAAATGATTTAGAAGCTCTTACCCCTGGACATTTTCTGATAGGAGCGCCACTCCTTTCAATAGCTGAGCCCGATGTCACTGATAAAAGGGTAAGTTCTCTAAATAAATATCGACAAATCCAGCATGTTCAACAGTCTTTTTGGAAGAGATGGTCGAGTGAGTACTTACATAACTTACAACAACGAACTAAGTGGAAAACTGAATCCCAAAACTTGAAGCCAAACACTCTTGTTTTATTAAAGGAATCTAATATGCCACCAACAAGATGGAAGTTGGGACGTGTACTAGAAGTTATCAAAGGAAACGATGGATTGGTTCGTGTTGCTAACATTAAGACCCAAGGAGGAGTTCTCCAGCGAGCTATTCATAACTTGTGTCCTCTGCCGTTAGAAGAAACAGCTGAGGCGGAGTCTCCAGCAGATGAGCATGAGAAAGAGCCATATCTAAGAAATGAACGAGAACCAACATCACGGAAACTCAGAAACGGCAAGGTTAGAACGGGAACTTTATTGGTGTCATTTTTGATTGCAATGTTGGTTGGACCAGTTAACACAACATACACAGACAACCACGTCCTTACAAATCAGCTCGATAATGCAGTCGGAATCTACTTTGAAGACATTGGAACTCTTCGAATCGTCAACAATTTTTGGAGCCTTTATGTTTTTTACAATCTTACCAATTATTGGTTTGAATTAAATGAAATTAAAACGTATATAAATGAACTGGAAAAAGCTTGCACGACAGATAAAACGGACAAGATTTACTACTGTCATTCGACGGTTGACATTTTTCGACAAAGAGTAGCTATCATTGATCAAAATAACGAATTCATTCACGGGTTTAATACTTCAAGTCGGGCAGCGATTCGACATCGCAGGTCTCCATTCGATTTTGTTGGTAGTGTAGCACATAGTTTGTTTGGCATCCTTGATCAAGAAGAGGCTCAACACATTCAAAATCAGATCAACTTGGCGAATAAACATGAAACTCACTTAGCTGCTCTCATTGAAAAACAAAGTTCCATTTCCGATTCCACTGTTAATATTTTGAGGCAAAATTCATTGGAAGTCAAAAGGCAATTCCATACACTGAACACATATTTGGCCAGGACGTTTAATGTAATCGAAAAACAGCAAGATAACATTGGCACAAACCAACACTTTGTATCGCTTACGTCTTATTTAATTATGATTTTATCCAACTTTCAGCGCACTCAAGATATTCTACTTGATGTTATACTTGACTTGAATCATGCAAAAATTAACCCTCAGCTTATCACACCAAGGCAACTCAATGACCAGCTGCAGCTTATTCAAGGAAACCTCCCATCAACTTTGAGATTACCTAATGTTTCAGTTTTGGACATGTTTAAAATAATAACAGTCAGGGGACGGACACTTCATGATTCAATCGTTTTTGAAATGCTCATACCATTAGCTGACGACCAAGAATTCCAGATGTTCAATCTAATTCCATTACCCATCATTCACTACAACATCAGCCTCCTAGTGGATATACCTAAACCATACCTTGCAGTTACATTAGCAAGAGACAAATTTTTTAGATTAACAGAGTTTGAATTCTCATCTTGCAAGCTTATAGCTGCGAGAACCCATCTCTGTACTCAGATTGTTCCAACTAATATCCATCAACACAATTTGCAAGTATGTGAAATGGCCTTGATGAATCATGAAAATAATGCATTGGCCGATTGCATCTTAAACGAAATACCATCTCAAAATCGTTGGATCGCACTCAAAGAAACTAACAGCTGGCTATTTTCATTGATTACTAATTCCACAGGTCTACTCATTTGCAATGGAGTTACAAGCAGCATCGCCTTAGCAGCCAATGGAGTGATAGAATTCAAAGAGATGTGCACTCTTAAATTTCGAAACACGATTATAACCGGACGCTCAAACTTAAAAACAGTTATATCTAACTCGTTCGTTCCGAGTGCAAAAATCAACAACTGGATCGAAAACCATAACTTCACGAAAGACCTTGTCCCCCCATTGAAGGTAAGCACCATTGAACATGATCAATTTAAAAATATTACACAGGAAATAGAAGACCTTAAGAAAGACATGAGAGCACCCGAAGAACCGCAATTGAACATACACGATTACCATCACTACAGTTTGAGCTACCTGCTGCTGTCGATTACCATTGGAATAATAGTATATTATTGCCGACGCCGACATCAGAAAGGGCCGATTCCAGGTCAACGAAGAACAGTTCCTCGCTTTGAAGCCAATATTTGAATTGAAGGTTAAGAACCTCCAAGGAGGGGTGTATGTACGAACTTGTAAATACTTTCCTAATTTTTAAGTTTACATTGTACATATTTTATTTCAATCTTTGTAACGGGAGCTACTGTGTGACAGAGATTATTCGAATCCCCTTTATCGTGGGAATTGTTTTGTAAGCAACGACGAATGCTCGGATTACGTCTAGTGAACCGCAAACATCAATTGTTCTCACAGTAGCTCATCGAGTGATAATTATGCGTTGTACCTACGCAAGGTGGAAAATAAAGTCATTATTAATTTTGACACTGAAGGCAACGGTTGAACATCTCTTTTACTATACACAACACATTTCTGAAAAGCGTTTTGTACAATTTTAGACCGATCTTTTTTATCTAACGCTATTTTTAGTATATTACAAAAGTTTGTTTTTGTAACAGGCATATTCTGCCATTCCCCCACAGATATCTTATAGTCACTTTAAATACCTTTAAACGCCCCCACATCTGCAGGCTGCATGATGTGCGTTGTGTTAGGAGGTAGTGAATAGAGGATTATTTGATTGTTAGAACAAAACTCGTTTATTGCCATTAATATTATTTTAATATTATTTTGATCAAGCCACCCGCTAAAATCATTTGCGACATATTCATAAAAAGTTTCCGACCTCATCCACCCAGTCTCAGAACGACCAATGATCCAATCTCGGCATATTTTGAACAAGTTTTGATGGAGGGTTTCGTAAATATGGGAATACAATTTCAGGGGGTAAGATCACTCCGCTCGCACTAAACACCAAAAGAACCGTCAAGTTTTCTCTTTCGTTTGATGATTTTACTTCATAAAGGTTTTTGAAACCCCTTGGACCGATAACTTTTCCTGTTTTCGGGGCAAAACTAAAAGAAGTCTCGTCTCCGTTATAAATTCGAGTGGGGTCATCCAAAATATCTGAGCCGTTTTCAAATTATGGAACCATTGGCGTATAACTTCTTCCGTAACGATTGCTCTGGCCTTACATAATGTTTTTGTGGCCCGTAAGTTTACCTCCTTATGTCGCTCCAAAAAAATATAATACCACTTCTTGCCGGGTCTATCGTCTTTGAACGGAGTTTTTCGCTTTTCATCCCTAACTATTTTTTGAACCACATCTAAAAGGTCGTTTATTTTTTGGGGGAATCCGCATTTGGCAATATTTATTGAGCGTTCTACAAATCCTGAGTTCCTCACTTTCTGTAAGAACTGTGGAAGAACCCATCCACTTTAGCTCATCTGCAATTTTCCCTTTGATGCGATCGTGAAGTGTAGTAACAGGAACATCAAACTCTCTACTCGCTGCTCGAATGCTTAAATAACTTTCACGAATAGCTTTTAAGGCATTTGCTAACGAGGCTGCACTGTAGGTCTGATATGTTCGTTTCATTGTGTCGGACAAAGAAAACTAAAAATGCAAAATTTCCTTGAAACGAACACTAAAGAAAAAGATGTTCGAATACTGGTCCTAAAGATTTAAGTATATTTACTCGGAAAAAACGTAACCCTTTTTTTTATTTCCAACAATATTTGAAGCCTGAGAAAAAGAAAAACATTTTGAAGAGATTGCCTATATTCGAACACTAGTGTTCGAATAGGAAAGTCGTAAAAATGTAGTTTCCTATGATCGAACAGTAAAATTCACAAATTTTTCAAATAAAGCTTTAACTAAACGAATAGTAATAGATATAATATAACGGAAAAACTTTTGAAGGTATGTATTTATCCCAATTTCCACACAAAACACGCAGTTTCCCACAACACTCGCAACAGTTTTTTTTTTTTTTTTCTACTAAACCCTTATATGACCGCACTCTCTGAGACCTCAACTCAAATTACTACTTTTTATAACTTTGACATTTATTGTTCCCACTGATCGTTTCTGAAAGTTAAGGGGGAATACCCCAATTAGAATTTCGCATTTGCAGAAACTGAAAATCAGAGAAACAACACAGTTTAGGCGGTTTGTTAAATAAAGCATTCGACTACCGGGAGTGTTCGAATTTAGGCTACTCCACCCTGTACACAAATTCAAATAGCATTGCACTCATTCCTACATCCTTATGTAAAGAAGTTCTCACTGCAACTGCAAATATTATACTTTTTACGTCGATTTCTCGACGCAATGTCATCCTTATGTCGGTGTACAACTCTTACCGTAGATCTCCTTTCTTTTACTTTAACATTGTATAGCTATGCTTAGTCAAGGGAATGAACATTTTGTTTGCACAACAAATGTTAATATGGTCATATTTTCCTTCCGCACGGAAAATTGTAAACATTGTGCTTGTATGCTGTAGGAGCAAACGGAAATAGAACGATAATAAACACAAGCCATGCGTAAAGTATTCGAGTACGTGTGTGCATATAAGAGGCGACGCTTTGAGGAAACCATCTAACGCACCTGGTGCAAGGTTGTTTTCTCGTGAACTTTCACCTCTTACATATCCCTCGTTTCATTAGAATTTGTTTGGCGAGGGGTAAAAGTATGTTCCTTAAAATTCTGTATTTTTCTTCTTATACATTCCCTTTTTTATAAGAGATAATTGTATACATTTTAGTAATTTATAAGAGTATATTGTTAAAGTATATTTTCTTTCTGAGTTCTCCAGCCAAATAAATTGAGCGCTTAATTGAGGTGAAGCGTAAGCGAAGCCTCTCTCTACTCGACTCCAAGGAAAAAGCGTTCGTCCGCCAACTGTTCGAAAACGTGATGTCCGATTGTAATGAAATTTTGCACACTGACATATCTCAGCATTGCGCAGGTACACGCGCCCTATATTTTGAGATTCTTTAACGCCGTCCCACGTCCGTGGTAACCGTAACGATAGAGCAATGAGTGAGTTTCATAAACGATTTAAAGAAATGTCGAGTAGTTAGAAAGGTTTCTTGTACGCTTCGCCTCAATATTTTGGTGTAGGAGCGGATAACCAGCTCCGTGCACCGCCCTAGTTAGGTATTATAGTTATGACTATTTTTTCATATTGTTAGGCTAATATATATGCACTTATGTATGAATGTGAACATCAGGCAAACCAATAACTTTGACATCGGTAGGCAGAACGGATTGTGACAGCTCGCATTCAAAGCGTTAGTCTTTGCAAATTTTTACTACACGCCACAAAAACGCACAATTGTGAAAACACAACCTGCGTACAGTTGAAAATTTGAAGTGAGAGACGCGCCTTCTCACATGACCATTGGGCGTTTGCACCAAACAATTTTGGACACCGCTAATTTTGGCAATGCCAGTCATCAAGGGAGAGAGCGTACGAGACGGTCCTATGAGAATATTGAGGCTGTACGGGCCGCAGTTGAGACTTCTCCATGTACATCGAGTAGCCGCCGTTCGGCTCAGTTGGGCATCAGGCTTAGCTCACTGCAACGCATAGTTCGGTATGATTTGAAGTTATTTCCGTACGAAATTCAAATTACTCATCGACTATTGCCTACCGATAAGTCACGTCGGACTTTTTCTTGAGGGGTTTTTTAAAGTCCAAAGTCTGTGTCTATGTCCCTCAAGCACGGACTGTAGAAGAGCTCAAGGCCAATATTCGACGCGAAATAACCGCTATAGAGCCCCGCAACACTTCGCAAAGTGATGGAAAATGCTAAAAAAGGAGCTCATTGCGTCATCCGCTGTAGAGGCGAACATTTACATGTTGCATCTTCAAGTAGTGATCAAAACAAATTGTTCAAGGTCCGAAATAAAAGACTAATCACTTAACAGCAAATACATACATACATATGTATGTGTGTATATGTACGTGTTTTTTTTTTTTTTTTTTTTTTTGAGTTTTATCTATACAAAAGAAGTGGGGGTGGCCGTGGCGCAGTGGTTAACATCATCGACCGCCAAGCGGAAGGTCTATAGTTCAAATTCGCTTCATAGCCACGAAAAAGTAATTCCTATACGGACAAAAAGTATGCAACGAAGTTGTTAATAGAAAATGACCAGGCGTACTGCTGCAGGCATAACACTCACAGTATATGGTCAACAGAAATTCATCCTCTGCGTATGCAATTTTAAAAGTGCTCGAACGAATTACTACAGACTGTAGCCAAAACGTGGAATTTGATCGGCCCTCGTCCTATCTAGGACAACCACCCCTGAGAGTAGTGAACGAACATCAACAACTGCACTCCGTTCAGGTTGTGTGCCAAACATCATAAGAGTATAACTCTTGAACCTACGCGAACTAGAAAAAAAAAAAAAAAGAAAATGCCGACACTTTAATTGGGCCACCCTGTAGTTCTTAATATCGTTTCAATTTGATGCAATTCTTTTAAGTCGATACACAGTATGGGTGCAGGGTGTAGTGGTAATTAAATGTTAGCTGATCATATACATACACACCTACATATGGATTACATATTACATATATGCATACATACCTACGTATATACATACATATATAAATTAAATTTTACTTCTAGGGCAACACATTAAGTTGAAACAGAGAACATTATATGTAGCTGGTATTTAGAATGCCGCGAAAGACGTTTTTTATCTACAGGCGAATAGCATATCGTTATACTTTTATTCACGCTACTGTTATACATTTCTGTTCAACGATTGTTCGAAGTAAAGATTGCCGTTGTATTATTACATCTTCACACCTTTTTATATCCCTAACACTTGGTAACTTTGTCCAGCATATTCCTTTCATACATAATAATACTAAGAGTTTTTAGATATACTAATGCAAGGTATACCGTCCCTTTCATAGTTTCTCTTTCGAAATGTTACCACCTTACCACAGAAATTTTCTAAGAGAGAACATTGCTCTCTCTTCTTCATCGTTCCACGATGAATAAGATTCATTGCGAGAAAACCACCACTTATTAGGCGCACTTGTACTAACTGGAATGATAGCAGCACGAAGGTTTCGTGGCTGATGCATTCTAGGATTTTGTATAAGCAAATTCATTTGAGTTCCTTTTGCGTTCGGCAACGGTTCAAAACTAGCAAGGTGTATCTTATCCTTACCGCAGTTGTGATTATTCTTATTAGATATTAAGTGATTCGATTGGTTAATTTCTATAGCCAACAGTGCGCGTATGCATATATATGTACATATAAACTTTTCGTGAATCTATACCATATCTACTATAAAAACATAAATAGGATGAATATGGATTATAGGAATTACATACTTTGTGGACTAATTGCTTTTGGAACAATCCTCACAGGTTAGTATTTGTTGTTACAGAAAATTAAGAATACTGTAGGAAAAAAGAAAAACCAAAGAAACGTGAGATCCTTATGATGACACGGATATGGAAAGCAGATTTGTTGCGGTGAGGTGTGGGTGTTAGACGTGGAATTGATAGCAGCAGTTGTCTGCAGGCTGGCAAATCCTATATCTATGTACATACAAATCTTTATTTTGCGAAAAAAAAAATCGGTAACTTGTCTGGATACTGGCTTATATGTATGTACGTATGTACTGTTGTTTTTTTTTTTAACTTAAACATCAGTAAACGTTAACGTTAAAATGAAAGAGGGATGGGAAACACATTTTGAGTGATTAAACTACTTATTTATTTTTCGAACTAAAGTTTACCTTATACCTACCTATAAACAATTTTCCAAAAGTCGGGTACAAAACAAATAATTAATCTTAATTTAGCTTTAAATGAATATAGCATATTACTACTATAGACACATAGGTCGTACTGCAGGTTTTCTTATTTATAAAACGTACAACTACATACTCAAAATAAAATGTGTTAAAACTATGGGGATAAATTTCGTAAACTTCAATATGTACATATGTACATACATATGTACGAGTATCAACCAATAGATTTACCTACCCAAATAAGTACATATGTATGTATGTATGTACATAAAACTGTTGAGTTCCGTGCGTGTAGCCGAAGCATTAAGTCATAGTCTACACTCCTAACCCATATTCGAATGACATACATATGTACATACCCATATACACCCTAGTAAAACTTGAATATATACATATATACATACATACATATGTACATACTTATGCAAAAAGATTACAAAATCAACAGCTCTATGCTAAGTTGAGCGCATTTCAGTATTAGTTTGGAGGAAAAATAGTTGCGACTAACTGGAGCTGAACCGAGGAGCCTTCACTGATCTCGATGGCATTACAAAAAAGTTGTTTGTATTGCACATTCATTGATTGATAGCATATTGCTTTTAGAGCGCAATAAGCTATTCAGAATATTTCAACAACTGTGCTGTACATAAATGCATACATATGTAATAGGACTAATTTTTTTATATTTTTTTTTTGCTTATCTCGTGAAAATCAGTGCTCAGGTTTTTTTCATTTGTTCTTGAAGTCATTAATGTATGTATGTTGGCGTTACAGCCCATGAAGGACCAAAGCCAAGCTTCTCTCAATCACCCATGTTGTGTGTGATTTATTTTTTCACACAGGTGAAAGGGACCTACAGTTTATTGCCGATTCCGAACGGCGTGAGTCGAGAAGCTTTTCTAAGGCAAGTTTTTACTACGGGTTTATATTATACGAGGAGGGACACCGCGAAATAAACATTCGATGGCGTTGGTGCTATCGTGATCCGAACTCGGTCATCGTGCGCCAGAGCCCAACACACTAACCACTGCGCCACGGCGCCCTCATTGATAGGTACTTTTATCACTTGAATCCGAAAATAAGTCAATCAAGTGTACTCTCGAACTCCTGTGCTTACTCGTAAATTTCGTCATATGCATCCTTACATACATACATATGTACATTCATATGTACATGAATACTCACCCAAATGCTATTACAAGTGAAAACAACAAATATGAAATTAGATTGAATCACGCTAGAGCAATAATTGGGGAGACGGGAGAGATATGATGATGAACAGGATGCGACTATAAATCGAAGAAGAAAACAATTTTTAAGTTGATTGGTGTTCTGCCACCGGGGCTCATTATACAATTTTTTTTACATTAAACAAAAAAAAAAAAAAAAAAAAAACACAGACATTTGGATTTATGTTTCTTATATCTAACGCATGCTAGCAGAATTGCTGAAAACTAGCTTATCTATCTTAATTAACTTAAAAATACCTTACTGGCCATATGTGGGTACTCTCAGATGATCAATATAGACATCGGGACTTCTCCTCTACTATACATTATGTCGACATAGATACATATGTATATATATGTATGTATGGATTTGTGTATGAACATATGTATACATATGTACATATATTTACATACAGATGTATAGGGTGGGCCATCTAGTGGTTTTTAAAATCATAGATTATTTAGACACTGTTCCCGCTCGAAATCTTGACAGAATCATACATCCGCGGGACGAAATGAGTCACTTTACGCTTGAACAACGTTGGGAAATATTGAAAACTTCTTTCCAAAGTGAATGATGTGTAGCCCAAATAGTGCGTTTTTTAAAAAGAAATTTGAGCCGCAACTGTTGTACGCAAGTTTGTGCAAAAAGTCCGTGACACTGGTATACCTATACTAGTGGACAATACGGTGCGCATAGATGAGAATGTGGCTGCTGTGGCCGAGAGTGTAAGACTCAATTCACGAACATCAACTCGCCATCGATCTCAACAGCTCAACATTTTACGCACTAGCCTGAGGAGAATTCTGAACAAGGATTTCAGGTTATTCACTTACAAGGTCCAATTGACTCAGCAATTAAAGGCGCGCGACCATCCGCTTCGTTATCGCGTCGCAGTTTGGGCCTTACAGCTGCTTTAACTGGACAACAATGTTGGGCGAAAAATCATCTTTTGTGACGAGGCGCCTATGTTAACAAACAAAATTGCCGCATCTGGGGTTCGAAAAACCCGCGCGTTATTGTCGAGAAGCCAATCCATCCACAGAGAGCGAATAGTGGCATCATTGGACCATTTTTCTTCGAAAATGAGGCTGGGAACAACGTCTCGGTCAACGGCTGTTTTTTTTACTGAAATTGAAGACACGGATTTGGAGGACCTCTGGTTCATGCAGGATGGCGCGCCATGCCACAATCGATGTCAATCGGCCGCTTCGGAGCTACTATTTGAACCCTTCGGGTTTTTTTTTTGTGGGGAACCGTGAAGGACGAATGTTATGCCAGCAATTCGGAAAGGATTCAAGCACTTAAGGCCAACATCATCCAAGCAGTCCGTGAGCTACAGCCCGAAACCATTAGAAAGATCTTGGTAAATTGGGGTGACAGAATGCGTTACTGCGACGCCAGCCGAGGCAGCCACTTAAACGATGTCATATTTCATGGGAATGTTTTTTCTTATTAATAAAGCCATAATACCTGGAAAAAGTTTAATTTTGTTCATTTTATTGCATTTTTAAAAAGAAACTTGTATTTGGATAACCCAACCAATGAAGTGTCTAAGAGTACCAGCTGAATTCAAAAACTTGTCATGAAAATACATTTTCATTGGAACCAATCACATGCACCTTTTAAGTACACATTCGTAAATTATGTGCATATATGTACATACCGTGGCGACAAAATAAATAGCACACCCAGGTTTAATTTTTTCAAATCTACTTTTTAGGGTTCCGTACCCAAAGGTAAAACGGAACCCTATTACTAAGACTTCGCTGTCCGTCCGTCCATCCGTCCGTCTGTCCCCAGGCTGTATCCCATGAACCGTGATAGTTAGACAGTTGAAATTTTCACAGATGATGTATTTCTGTTGCCGCTACTAAAAACAGAACAAAATTAATATTTAAGGGGGGCTCCCATTCAACAGACATGATTTTCATCCAAAAAATCCCCTTGGTCAAATACTGAACTAAGGTTAGTCGACAATATCTCTTTTGTGTCTTTGATGAATTAATCCTAGCTGCAAACCTTTTCCCCATATTTCCCATTATTGTTATTCACCTTTTCACAGCTCGGCTGTCAAGTAAGATTATTGATTTGAATTCAATGGACACTTTGATGATCAACTATATCTCATCATGAAGATTTTTGATTATCAAAGTAATATGCCGATAACCTGCCTGCAACCGAGATCTGTCATCCTACAAAAAATGTGATTGAATGTGATGACTGATGAGGTAACATATGTACATAGTCTCTTTCGTAATTATATGTATATACAGATGGTACGGAACCCTTCGTGCGCGAGTCCGACTCGCACTTGGCCGGTTTTATTTTTACAAAATGACATCTAGTTTTTAAAAGCAGGGATGATTTAAACGGCAAAATGTACCGTTACGGGAAAGCCACACATTGTAAAACCTAAAATTATGTTATGTTTGAACGATTAAACATTTGATTTGGAGCATAACTAGTGGATAACCCGATAGTATGCTAAGTTTTTTGTATGCATTTTTCTTGGCAAAACATAATAATAAATGTAGTTAATCACTGTAGATATTAAGTAGTCGAAAGACATAGGTTAGGTATGTATATAGATAGTGTATGTTTTAGAGTGCCCGCAGTCATTTTGTCTAGCACGTAAGATAGTTATTAGTATGTCAATAAAAATGATTAAAAAAAAAACAAAAAAAACTAGTGGATACCATGTAACTGCCGCCACTGTATGTACATACATGCATACATATGTACATATGTATGTCCATACATATACATACATATGCATATGAACATACGTTTATACATGTATGAACATTCATACCTACAGTGATGGAAAAAAATAATAGGGACAAGACGTCGCAAAACATATTTTTTATTTTTTTTTAAGTATCTTCCATTTACATTTCAAAATTTTTGTATTTTATTATCGCACTCATTTGTTCATTTAAACGCCGTACGCTTTTCCCCGAATTCCATTTTTGTTTTATGTATGTATAAACGTTATATTTACATTGATCGCTTGCTACGACTGGAAAAAATAATAGGGGCAGTTGGAATATTTTCAGTTTATTTAAATATTATTTACCTTATGTGCACTAAATCTCTGTTTGCTTAATATTTAGTGGCTCCTCCTTTATTTTTCAGCACAGCAACACATCCAAGAGGCATAGATTCGTCTGCATGTTTCGATCGAAATAGCGTTCCAGGTTTCTTGGACCACCTGTCACAAATGATCGCGATTTCTTATTTTGGTCTTTGAATCTTGCTTTTTTAGGATCCCCTAAACATATTCAATGGGGTTCAGGTCTGGTGACTGCGACGGCCAGTTCATTAATTTAACCCCATTTTCCTGGGACCATGCCTTCACAAGCTTTGAGCAATGTTTGGGGTCGTTATCTTGCTGATATACCCATATAAGCGGCATGTTGTCCTCTGCATATGGTAGCATGGTGTTTTGCATTATATTTCTGTATACTATAGCGTTCATAGTATCTTTTATACAAAAGAGAGGACCGACGCCATACCATGTGAAGCAACCCCAGATCATGATACTGCCACCATAATGCTTTACCGTCTTCCTGGTGTAGAAGATCTGAGTTCCTGGTTTTTGGGACGTCGCACATGAATTTTGCCGTCAGACCCAAAAAGATTTATTTTCGTTTCATCGAACCATAAAATGTTTTTCCAATGCATGCGATGTTGATTTAAGCCTGCAATTTTTTTCCTTTTCTTGATGTTCGCTGTGCTAAGATGGGGAACTTTTCTTGCCACCCTTCTATGTAAGCCACATTCTATAAGTCTATTTCTTATAGTTCGGCTACAAACTGGAGCATTTAACCCTGTTTTCAATTCGTTGGACGAGGCGAAAGGAGTTCTTTTGCATGACCTTACTAGCTGTCGATCAAGGCTGGCGTGGTTTTTCTTGGCCGTCCACGTTTCTCTGGCTTATTTTCTGCCTTGATAGCATTGTGAACTTTTGTTTTTGAACAATTTAAAAGTTCCGCTATCTTTCGCACAGTTAGCCCTTTTTCATACAGCTGTTTTATTTTTGAACGCTCTTCAAGCTAACAATGCCTATTTCTACCCATAGTAAAATATGCACTTGATATCTTAAATTCAAAATAGTCACTAAACGTTCCACAAACACTAAACACAAAGTACCCATCATGAACTGATCGTAACAATTGCGAAGAATAATCGTTTCCGACAGCTGTCCCTATTATTTTTTCCAAATCTAGTAATCAGTTAATTTCAATATACCGTTTTCATATTAAAACACAGATATAATTCGGAGAAAAGGGTACGCCGTTCAAATGTACAAATGAGTGCGATGATAAAATATGTACCAAATGTTTGCATTGTAAACAGAAGATACTTTCCAAAAAATAATAAAATATGTTTGCGACGTCTTGTCCCTATTATTTTTTCCACCAGTGTATATGTACATACATACATATGTAGGCACATATGTATATATTTTTTTTGCAAAACTTTATACATATGTATGTATGTATGTATGTATGTACATATTTCGAAATTTTTGGACTAATAAAACTGTATAACAAACAAACTCATTCTGTGTCAGGAGTCAACATTTTTGTAGAATATAAACTACATATACATACATACATGCATGCATACCTTCATAGTATGCACATACATACATACATATGTACATACATAAATATGTAGCTGCGTTCTCAAGTCTAATTATAATTTTACTACTCTATAAAAGCGAATTGTGTTCCGTACCATTCCTTGCAAAATTGCAAGCCAAATGTAAATGCAAAAAAATACATGCAAAAGTACATTAATACATACATACATACATTGCTATGTTCCACAGTCGTATCCTATTCACAACAGCAAACCCCCTACTGTGTTGCGAAAACAAAACTATGAAGAGAAGGAAGAAGGATGAAAAAACAATCCCAACCACAGAGTATTCTCCAGAAATCATTAACTCCAATCAAAACCAAACGTGGTTGCGCTAGTGACTCATCATCATGCTGGAAGACTGTACAATCGTACGTAGGCACATATACATACATACATATTTATATATGTGTGTCTTCGTCGAAAATATCTGGAGAAATGGGGAAATGAAAATGAAAACTTCTTTGACGTTCGGAATCAATGAAAAATGCCCGTCCTAATTAAAATGGGCGAAACGCACCGGCTTTACGTATACATACATTACATACATATGTATAGCCACTGGTTAATGGAATTTTATTCATCCAAGAAACTGGCATTCAATTGATATACATAAGCATGTCGCTCGTGAACAGATAAAACAACAAAACGAATCGAAAAAACAAAAACAAAGTAATAATGAAAATAAAGGAAACTCAAGAGAGACCGATATCGAACCACGAGCATCACAATCAATGTGTTTCGTTTGCCCTCATAGTCACCGCTCGTTGAGTCGGTCGCTTATAACCAGTAGACGATCGCCGGTTGCCGATTGCCGATTGCCGGTTGCCAGACGCAGTGGATAGTGGGCCTGGGAACAACAATTTTAATTGATAGACTTAGACGACATTAATTGTTCGATATGGTGGTGCGGTTGCTGTTGCTTTTGCCGCTGTCACTGCATACTGAATAGGTAATTTGATTTTAAGAACCATGAGGGAAATGGCTACAGAAAACTGTGCGACGACGCTGAAGGGTTATACCAGAAAATTGGGGGGTACAGTGGTAATAATTCTCCTCTCCGCAGATCTTAATTTAGAGACCATGTATTGATTCATTCAAATTCATATAAGGTTAAGAATAGAGAGATCTCATTTGTCTAATCTGGACCATAATTTTTCCACACACTTGTTGTGTACTAATTCAATATTCGTTCTTATCAACCCTGCAGTTTTTTCGTATCGGTTGTCGAAAGAAATTGGTCTTCAAACTCGTTCGCGTTTTCCTCTATGAAATTTTAGATCAGTCAAATTGTAAATACATATGTCTATTTCTATTTTTATTTATTTTTCTATTTATCGCATATTGAAAGCGATTAAAGTCAGCGACTAGTGCAACTAAAGCCAAACGTGTCCTCTACTGAGCATTGAAAGTTACACTCCATGACTTCAGTATAGAAGTCAATGCTAGACGAATTTTAACTTACTTACTTATCAGGCCAGCGATCCCTGGAGGATCTGAGCCTAAGCTATAGCTGCCTTCCATCCTTGACGGTCCATCCTAGTTGTCAAGACCAAGATGTCTTACATCCGCGATAAAGACCAATTACTTTATACCGGAGGTTCGGTCTTCCTCTTCTTCTCGAACCAGGAGGCTCGGAGTCGAAGACCCTCTTAGCTGGAGCGTTGATGTCCATGCGCTCGATGT
Source organism: Eumerus sabulonum (assembly GCA_951905685.1). NCBI lineage: Eukaryota > Metazoa > Arthropoda > Insecta > Diptera > Syrphidae > Eumerus > Eumerus sabulonum. The sequence continues at coordinate 40,441,444 of OX645063.1, forward strand.
GGCCGAGCCAGTGTAGTCGACGGATCCTTGCTTTCCGGACTACATCCACATCTTGGTACAGCTCGTAGAGCTCGCGGTTGTGTCTTCTTCTCCATTCACCTTCCTCACAGACAGGACCAAATATCGGGCGCAGAATTTTTCTTTCGAAATAACCCAAAACCAGCTCCGCTGTCCTGCTTATCGTCCAGCTTTCGGCTCCGTACAGCAAGACTGGCAGAATGAGCGTCTTGTAAAGCATGACTTTGGTCTTTCGAGTGAGGAGTTTTGACCCCAGTTGTTTGGACAAGCCGAAGTAGCAGCGGTTGCCAAGGGCGATTCTATGCGAGATCTCCACTGTAGTGTCATTTGTGGAATCTACGTTTGCCCCGAGGTATACAAACTCCTTAACTGCCTCGAAATTGTAGCTGTCAATTGTTATGTTTTGTCCCAGGTGGTGAGCGACGGATTGGTTTTTGCTTGACAGCATGTATTTCGTTTTGTCCCCATTGATCTTAAGACCAACTCGTTTCGCCTGTTCTTCAATCGCCGTGAATGCTTCCACAATGCCACGGCGAGAACACGCGATGATGTCGATATCATCCGCGTATCCTAGCAGCTGGATGGACTTGTAAAAGATAGTGCCTTCCCTGTTGACGCCTGCCCGTCGCACTATCTGCTCCAGCACCAGGTTGAAGAAGTCACATGACAGCGCATCTCCTTGCCGAAATCCGGTGCATGTTTCAAACGGTTCCGAAGTCCTGGAACCGAGTTGCACGGTGCATCGCGTATTTCTTAGCGTGGCGCGACACAACTGGATCAGTTTTCCCGGGGTCCCGAATTCGGCCTTCGCACCAAACAGTCCTTCACGATAAATGCTGTCGTATGCGGCTTTGAAATCGATGAATAGATGGTGTGTATCGGTTCGAAACTCGTTGGTCTTTTCCAGGATTTGTCGAAGTGTGAAAATTTGGTCTATAGTTGATTTGCCGGGCCGGAAGCCGCACTGGTAGCTGTCGGTTAGTGCGGTGCAAAATGGTTTTAGACGTTCATACAATACGCTGGACAGGATCTTGTATGCGACATTGAGCAGGGATGTACCTCTATAGTTCTTGCAAGAGGTAGGATCGCCTTTTTTGTCGATGGGGCATATAGAGCTGATATTCCATTCGTCGGGCATGCTTTCATCTTCTCAAATTCTGCAGATGATCTGGTGCATGCTCCCTACCAGAACATCGCCGCCAGCCTTGAAGAGCTCTGATGGCAAGCCATCTGAGCCTGCGGCCTTGTTGTTCTTCAGCTTCTGAATAGCTGTGCCGACTTCTTCGATGCTGGGTGGGAGGACTACTTCAGCGGCTGGAGTTGGGATTTCCTCGGTCCCTACCACTCTCTCTTGGTCATGCTCGTTAAGCAGCTGCTGGAAGTGCTGCTTAAATACATCCACTATCCCCTGCGGTTCGGTGACAAGATTACCCTCGCAGTTTCGATGAGCCAGGGTGCCCTTTTTCAAGCCGCCTGCAAGGCCTTTGGCTTTCTTGTAAAAGGCTCGTATTTTATGTTTATCCCTAGACTCCTCGATATCCTTGAGCTGGGAGGCTGCGAAGATTCTTTTCTTTTGTCGCAGTGGTTTTTTCTCCTCCCTTCTTCTGGCTCGGTACTCTTCTTGCGCTGCCCTGGTTTTCCTCTTCCTTTTGGTACACCTCGTCGGTTGCTGCCTTTTTCTGCTCACACTCGCCATCATACCACGGGCTTCTTGTCGGGGGTGGTAGGTATCCTAAGGTGGTTTCGGCTACTTCCTGAATGGCTGAGCGGCAATGCAGCCACATATTATCGGCATTTGTGTTCGACGTAGGCATACCGTAGAGTCTTTCGCTCAGCTGCTCCCTGTAGACTCTGGCAACCTCCGGTGTGCTCAGGCGCCCAATGTCGAACCTCCTCCTGATGGGCTGGTGCAGCTTTCTGATTTTGGACAGTCGAGCTCTGAATCTTGCTGCTACGAGGAAGTGGTCAGATTCGACATTTGCCCCTCTGAATGTTCGCACATCCAGGATGTTTGACGAGTGCCTTGCGTCAATGAGCACATGGTCGATTTGGTTGGCGGTTCGACCGTCCGGAGATCGCCAGGTTGCTGTGTGGAGAGAATCTTGTGCTACTTATCACCGCATTACGAGCTGTTGTATCGTGGAGGCTGTGCTTTCCGATCACTCCGCCAAGGGTGTTCTCCTTACCGATTTTGGCGTTGAGGTCCCCGAGCACAATTTTAACATCGTACTCCGGACAAGCTCCGTAGGCGTCCTCCTTGATAGGGTCTTCAGCCTCGTCGGTAGGGGCGTGTGCACATATAAGGCTGATGTTATAAAATCTGCCTCTGACGCGGATCACAGCTAAGCGATCACCTATAGGCTTAAAGTCGATGACCTTCGACCTTAACCGCTTTCCCATGACAAATCCGCATCCCAGTAAGTGCAACCTTTTGTGACAGCTGTAATAAATGTCGCAATTTTTCTTCCTAATCATACCGTTTCCTATCCAGCGTATTTCCTGGACCGCAGTAATATCCGCCTTGTACTGCGTGAGGATTCCTTCTAGTTTATGAGCAGCTCCGGGAGTGTACAGGGTTCTGACATTCCAGGAGCATACTCGCAAATCGTGTTCATTTCTCCTGCGTTGCCGTCGTCGAGTATCCGTCCGTGTATCCGAGTCATCTTGCTCATTCATAACTTTTGTGTTTTTTTACGTGGGCGGATTGTTAGCCCGCTGCACAACCGCCATTCTAGTGCGGTTTTGTCGCTACGTACGTTAGTTCACCTCCCAACGGCTGTTGAAGAGGCTATTCAGATGCCGCCGCGGGGAGGCCGTATGTCATCTTGACCAGGGCATTTAAACAGGGATCGTTGCTGGCATCTCGCCAGGTTGAGAGCGATCAACAACTTTACCCTGTATGTCCGAGTCCATGCCCTCTAGAATGCTTTCTAAAGTAATGAAATATTCATAGAAAATAGATACTAAAAGCGTATTAGGCTGCGGCCACACAGTGAGCGACGAGCGACTGACCGACAAAAAAAAAAAATGAAAACATGTCAAATCGCATGGCGATGGCCACGTGGACTCTGAGCGACGAGCGATTTTGCCAAGCGACGTCGCTCTGAAATTAATTCTGTTTTAGTTTGTTAGTGTATCGCTGAGCGACGAGGAGAGGAAATGAATGAAATAAGCACGGAAATTTTGATTTCAGCTGTTCGCAGCAATTTTTCGAAATGATGAGCTTCATAAAACAGACAGTTGCTCCAGATCCAACTAAGGGGAATCTGTGAGAGCCCATGGAATATTCGTTTGTACAAAAAATTTCTTACATCAGTATTATAACAGATTTACTGGACGAGTAAGAAATGCCCTTAACGAATGTGGGTGTCGACCTGGAACTCGTTGGATTTTTTCCAGGATCAGCCCCAGGGTGAATACTTGATCGATAGTGGACTTCCCGGGCCTAAAACCACACCGACATGGACCAATCACTACAGTGCAGCAGAGGAGACTTTATAAGCGATGTTCAGGAGACTCATACCTCTGTAATTGGCGCAGACAAATGGGTCTCCTTTCTTGGGGATCAGGCCAACGATACTTAGATCCCATTCATCATGCATGCATTGCTCTGACCATATTTTACAGATGAGTTGGGCATTCTCCCAATCCATTCATCTCCAAAATAGGTCTGGATACTTGCGGAGATTTGTATATAAGTGATAAAAGTCACCATAAGCTCACCTTAATTTTTTTCTGTCGTAGCCCGCATGTTCTTTTAAAAGGGTCGCGGGGGTAATGCACGCACGCGAGATCTCCCGGGCACTCGATCCTCCGCCATCGACTCTAACTTATCAGGCGCTATGCCCAAGCGCACCCAATCGAGTTTTTGGATTTGGTCCAACCACCTCGTCCTGGTTCTGCCAAGCGGTCGTCTGCCTGATGGTATTGCATTCAAGGCACGCTTCGGAAGTCGTGATGATGGCGACATTAGTCTCAGGGGCCCAAACCATCGAAGCATAGCCCTTTCCTTTCGGAGAAGCAGCTGCTCAATAGGAGCTCCCCGCGTACTGCCGTGTTTCTCACCCTATCCCGGCGAATAACTCCCACAACAACACGAAGAAATCTCATTTCGGCAGCTTGTATTCGCTATCTTATTCTTTCGGCCAATACCCAAATTTCATGACCATAGATGAGAGTTGGAACAAATACCGAGTTAAAAACTGCTAGCTTGGCTTTGACACGAAGTTCAGTCTTCCTGATTACAGATTGACCTAGCTTGGCCAATCCTGCAGGAAAGCTCAGTATTACTTTTCCCATCACTCGTGAAGAAGACCCCGACTAGTGGAACTTCACTAACATGTAGAGTGCACTGGACAAGGGTTCTAGAAATAACCATAACCTCGGATTTGTTCACTTACTTACTTACTTAGGTGGCGCTACAGTCCGTGGTGAACCTGGGCCTCAACCAACAAGCGTCTCCAGCTGGCACGGTCTTTGGCCAGCTGTTTCCAGCGCCGCACGCCCAGTTGGTTAAGGTCCCCTTCCACCTGCGTGCGCCACCGATGATGCGGCCGTCCTCTGTCGCGCCTTCCTTCCGGAGTGGATTCGAAGACTCTTTGGATCGGAACTCTATTTTCCATGCGCCTAGCCACCTTAGACGCTGTATCCGTAGACGTCGTACCAGGCCGATGTCGCTATACAACCCTTACAGTTCTTCGTTATATCTTCTCCTCCATACACCGTTTGAACAAACGGGACCTTAGATAGTGCGCAGAATTCTCCCCTCGAAACGTCCAAGGGCATCTACATCCGCTTTTGTTAAGGTCCAAGCATCTGCGCCGTAAAGGAGGACTGGGATGATTAAGGTCTTATATAGTGTCACCTTGGTTTTCCGGGAGAGGGCTCTACTTCTTAATTGCCTCTTGAGCCCAAAGAAACAGCGGTTGGCAAGAGTGATTCTGCGTTTTATCTCAGCGCTGGTGTTGTTGTCGCTGGTCATCAGTGAACCAAGGTAGACGAATTCCTTGACCACTTTGAAGTTATATCCGCCCATGGTGACGTTCTGGCCAATACGTGGGTGTTGTCCGTCTCTTTTAGATGAAAGCAGATATTTGGTTTTACCCTCATTAACCTTGAGACCCATCTTAGCCGCTTCTACCTCAATGCTTACAAAGGCCTCATTGATGTCTCGCAGTGTCCGTCCAATCACGTCCAATTGAGTAGACTTGAAATAAATCGTACCCCTTGTGTGGGCCAGTGACTCTTGCACGATCTTTTCAAGCACGATGTTGAAAAAGTTACGTGACAGCGCGTCACCTTGCCTAAATCCTTTTCTAACATCAAAGGTCTCGGTTTGCTCATTACCGACCTTAATAGAGCAGCGAGAACTCTCCATTGTGCGCAGTCGGACGAGTTTGGCAGGGATGTTAAGACTAGACATGGCTTTGTATAGCTCATGCTCTATACACGCTGTCTTGTAATCGACGAAGAGGTGGTGAGTGTCGATTTGGTATTCCTGGGTCTGCCGTAGCGTAAATATTTGGTCTATTGTGGATTTACCTGGCCTGAAACCACACTGATAAGAGCCGATCAGGTTATCCTCAAACGGTTTTAGGCGTTCACACAACACGGCAGAGAAGACCTTATATGCAATGTTAAGGAGACTTATTCCCCTAGACAGGCCGTCTGCGCCCGCGGCTTTAGTAGACTTAAGTCTTGATATCGCTATTTTGACTTCGTCTAGGTCGGGTGGACTGAATTCTGTTTCATTGTCGTCCATTACGAATGGCTCGTTCTGCCTGACAGCGGTATCTTGTCTATCAGCGCCGTTATACAGTCTGCAGAAGTGGTCTTTCCAAATGCTCAGCATCGACTGCGACTCTACTACCAGTTCTCCATATTCATCCCTGCAGGCCGCCGCTCTGGCTTTGTAGCCATGGCGTGTTCGTTTTACCCTATTGTAAAACTTACGGGCGTCATAACTGCGGAAGCATTTCTCCATCTCCTCGATCTCACGCTTTCCGTGCTCTCTCTTCTTTCTTCTGAAAAGCGTGTGCTCCTCTCTTCTCTTCTGTTTATAGATTTCGCGAGCAGCTCTCGTCCGTCGTTGCAGCATGGCTTTATATGCCTCTTGTTTTGCTACATGGGCTTGTTCGCATTGTTCATCGAACCAGGGGTTTCTAGGTGGTGGCGGTTTGAAACCCAGCACCCCTGACGCAGCGTCTCTGACGGCGCTCTGGCAATGCGCCCATTCCTGCTCTATTGTTTGTGCTGCTGTGGGCGGATTTTGAGAGAGCTTGGAGGAGACACGATCGGCAAAGATTCTGGCAGTCTCTTGCGATTGTAGCTTTCCGACGTCAAACTTACGTTGTCGTACTCAACTCCTAAGCATTCTTGATATCCTCATTCGTACCTTGGCTACAACAAGGTAGTGGTCCGAGTCGATGTTGGCCCCTCGGAAGGTTCGTACGTCGAGAATACAGGAGGAGTGTCTGGCGTCGATCGCAATGTGATCAATCTGGTTGGTGTTCGATTGATCAAAAGACCGCCAGGTACCTTTGTGGATGTTGAGATGGGGGAATCGCGTGCTTGCTACAAGGAGGTTACGCCCCGCTAGGAAATCAATTAGCCTTAGCCCGTTGTCGGATGTGGTGTTATGGAGGCTATGCTTTCTTATGATCGACTCAAATATATGCCCAGTTTTGCATCAAAATCTCCTAGGACTATTTTTGTGGCGTAGCTGGGGCATCGGGCATATGTTCTGTCTAGGAGATCGTAGAATTCTTCTTTGAGTCGATCGTCCTTTTCTTCCGTTGGAGCATGAGCGCATATTAAGCTAATGTTTCCAAGTTTAGCTTTGATGCGGATTGTTATGAGGCGTTCGCTTATGTCTCGGAAGCTTAAGACTTTTTGTCGGAGTCTTCCTCGAATAACGAATCCGCACCCGAATAGGCGCTGTTTGTTCTCCTTGTAGCGGAGGCTGTGTGTCAACTTGGATTGGGCAGGGACAGAGATCGAAGCTGGCATTTGCCATGTTTAACGCGATCAACTACTTTGCTCTGTTTGCTCGCTCCCTCCCCCCTCGGATCTGTCCACGTTAACCATAATTCCAGCAGCAGCACATACGGCCACAAACCTATCTAGCGCGCGCTGGAGTTCCGTCTGGGAGGGTGTGAGGACAACAAAAGAAGATGGCAAAAAGAAGATGGCTTACCCTCAACTCTCCCAGTCCATATTTACATATGTATAATGAAAAGGAGAGGGGACAAGACGTAACATTGGCGAAGTCCAACGCCCACGGTGAAAGGTGTTGTTTACTACCGTTAACTCAGCTGCTTCAGTTCTCGAGTACCATTCTTAAAGTGAAAAGCTGATTGGTTGTACTTCTGCCGTGACTAAAACTGCACTGTTCATCACCTACCTATCCTGGATTCGACCATAGCTCTAGAACGTGCCTCTAACACCTTAGCGTATACCTTACTTGTGACACTTAAAAGATATGTACATATATGCCCCTATAGTTGGAGCACGCTTTTTTATCCCCCTTTTTGAAAAGAGGGATAACCACCCCAGTCTGCCAATCGCTAGGTGTCTCACCGCATTCCCAGGTCACCTTAATGAAACGAGAGAGCCATAATACTCCCTCTTTACCCATTACCTTGAGCATTTCTGGCCGAACTTCATCCACACCGGCGGATTTGCCAATTTTAGCGTTGGACTATTTTCCGCCCCACTCAAGACTATCGGTCTGTCCCCCTCAGCGCCCTGTTCGGGATTGAGCAGCTCCGAAAAGTGCCCGCTCCATCTGCGTAAGATGTTCATCTCTTTGGAAAGCAACACACCATCTTTGGATTTAACTCCTTAAAGCTGACCTTTCTGGATTTATAGGGTATAGTATACACCCTATAAATCTTCGTCTTCTCGATCGAACAATTCTATAAATATGAACACAATTTTCAAGTAAAAAGCTACGACGAACAGCTTTTGATAATGGCATTTTCGCAACTAATCGCTCAGCGATGACGCTCAGGAAATGGCCATCCGTCGCTCAGACTCGTCGATCAATCGCTCGTCGCTCAATCGCTCAGTAGCTCGTCACTCACTGCGTGGCCGCAGCCCTAGAAATAAAATTTGAGCAAGTATAGAAGTGACTCAAGTTTAACATCTAAAATGGGAACGTTGTGTTCCAATTACGTACATTGTTTATCTAATCACTCATACTTAAACTAACAATATTTTACTCATTTTGCAAATATGTATGTATATTAGTTTAGTGTTCTTAATCCGGATGATCCGCTCTTTTACACATGTTCATATGCATGTCGGAGTCTACACGAGGGCTGAAATAAGTGCAAAAGAGAGGGTAAGTGAAACAGAATTACATTGGCACAGTCACGTGCGGGTAGCTACTTCGTGCTTTTTTTTTGGCATTTCCTTACCTCCTTTTCCTTGTTTGCGATGTCGCTTTACTCCTGTTTCTGACTTGGAAGTGCACAATTGGATACCATTCTTACTTTTCAAACATCACCACAGGTTAACGAAACTGAAATGTGAAGCGAAATGTCAAAAAACAGGCACGCGCAGAAAAGCTCCGTGGCGACGCGTCCTCAAATTGGAACGTAGGTTCAAAAGAAAAAGGCGCAAAAAGAAAGCCCTCGTGTAGACTCCGACCATGCCTTATTCGTCCTCACGCATACGTATTCATCCTGCCTAACATACATACATACATGCATATTTATTTATTTTATTTATTTATTTATTTCTTGCTAATAATAATTTTGTACAATTAAGCTTACACTTATGAGATTTGTACAACTGGGGCTTATGTTATATTTGTTACATTAGAAAATGAAGTTAAACAGAAATTTATATTTAATAAATGAAAGGAAAGAAAAAGAAAAAAAAAAAAAGAATGTTGGGGCGGGAAAGGATAAGTGAAAAGGTGGACAGGAAAAGTATAGATTGGATTTCACGCAGTAACTAATTTACATATGTACGTACATTAAAAGTGTTCGTCACAGTATTTAAAAACTTCTTTCGCGAAAGCGGCTGTTGTGTTCATGCGCTTAATAGAGACGGGTAGACAATTCCAAAGACGAATCGCATGGACAAAGAATTGCCGACTGGTTACAGTATACTTATATCTGGGTGAAATGATCAGTAAAGTTCTTTGAGCACTCGCGAATCTAATTTTCTCATAAAGGTAATGGGGTTCCTTAGTGGTCATGATCTTATTGAATGTTAACAAGGTCCGATATTTCATTAATGCCATTTAGGAGCAACCCGCTATTTGTTTTGTGAAGTTGGAAATATGCTCATATCTTTTTATGCCGAAAATGAATCTAGCACAACAATTGTATGCCACCTCGAGTTTCCGCTTAGACTCATAATCCATGTCACCAAAAATCTCACACCCGTACAGAATCGAAGGCAAAATATACGATTTTACAAGCTTTAGTTTTACGTGTGTCGGAAGAAATTTCGTTGTTGGGCTTAGCCCACGAAGCGCTCCATACACTTTCGAAACAACTCTGTTTACATGTATATGCCAGCTAAAACTTTGGTTAAAATATACTCCGAGGTTTTTAATCGTCTCTACATAGTCAACAACTGAGTTATTGAGAAGTATTGGAGGGAGATCTTCTTTACTTCGACCTCTATTTATAGCAAGAGCTTTTGTTTTTTTGGGATTCAGGTTAAGCTCGTTTAATATTGACCAAATATGTATATGTGACAAGTCCTGATTTACATGGTCTACCGCTTGGCTTTTTTCAAGTTTTGGAAACATTTTATATACTTTCACGTCATCAGCGTATATGTGGTGTTCACAAAATGAAAAACATTTCGAAATGTCATTTATAAAACACGTAAACAAAAGTGGTCCTAAGACTGATCCCTGAGGTACACCGGACGGAACATGTAAGCATGGCGAACATTGACTATCGTGGGAAACAAACTGAACCGATTGGACAAGTATGAGGACATAAGATTACATGAAGAGCTATCGAAATAAAACTGCAACTTAAGCTTATTTAAGAGTATTGAATGATTAACACAATCAAATGCCTTGGAAAAGTCCAGAAAAACAACTATTCCTATCATATCTTTATCTAAGCCATCGCGTATGTCTTCACATACTTTCAATAAGGCCGTGGTGCAATTGTGCTTTGCACGAAAACCTGACTGATATTTTGTGATTAATTTATTATTATGAAGATGCATTTTGATTTGTCTACTTACTATTGTCTCGAATACTTTGCTCAGGAAAGGGAGAATAGCGATCGGGCGATACTCAGAACCATTTGGAGAACACGACTTAGGTACAGGCAAAATTTTCGCAATTTTCCATACATCATGAAAAACAGAGGTGGTTATTATCGTATTAAAAATATATGTTATTTGGGTAAGTATGAAAGGAAGTAACAGTTTAACTAAGCTTGGACTTACATCACTGAAACCGACGGCTTTTGATTTTATTTTTAAGATTGTCTCACCTACACACACTTCATCGACACAGGCGATTGAAAATGGATCAACTTGTACGTTGTGATTGATGGAATTGCTTAGTGGGTGCGAGATACCGGAAGCCGGTTGTACGAACGCCCTATTCAGTTCCTCAAGATTAATATTTATGGGGAGTGCTTCCTTATTGGACTTTAGTCCAACTTGGCGTATGTTCCTCCAAAATGTAGAACTCGAATCATTCGCATTAAAATATTTTTCGTAAAACAATTTCTTGTTTCTACGAATGAGAGATGTTACTGCATTACGAGCAATGGTGAATTCTCTTAGGATAGCTGAACATTTATATCTTCTCCATCTTGAATACAAAAGATTGCGCCTTTTTATTAGATCACGAACTTCTTGAGTAAACCACGGGTTACTAGTTGTTTTAACTTTTTTAGTCCGAATGGGTACATGCTTATCAAAAAGATAATGTAGGTTTACCTGTTAGTACGCTAAGTTTTTTGTAACAATTTTCTTGGCTTATTAAATAAATAAAGTAATTAATTTACTGTAGATATTAAGTTGTCGAAAGACATAGATTAAGTATATGTATATTGTCTGTTTTAGAGTGCCCGCTTAGGGTCAGTAAGACATTAATGTTAGTTATAATGTAAGCTAGTTTTACTCATTTTGTCTAGCATGTAAGATAGTTATAAGATTTTTGAAAATAAAATGAATTTAAAATGAAAAAAAATGATAATGTAGGTTATATATGGGGGCCCAAATTAAAGTTTGACAATCATTTAATAGTGAAATCACATCAATGTTTGCAAAACTCCTGTATTTGATAGTATTTTCCCCGGTATATATGAATGACAACTACTTCGACACACACGCATCAACCCGGCGGCGGTCGTTAACTGGCGGGCCTCTTTTTTAGGGTTCCGTACCCAAAGGTAAAACGGAACCCTATTACTAAGACTTCGCTGTCCGTCCGTCCGTCTGTCACCAGGCTGTATCTCATAAACCGTGGTAGTAAGACAGTTGAAATTTTCACAGATGATATATTTCTGTTGCCGCTACCACGACAAATACTAAAAACAGAACAAAATGAATATTTAAGGGGGGCTCCCATACAACAGACATGATTTTCATCCGAAAAATCCCCTTGGTCACATACTGAACTAAGGTTAGTCGACAATATCCCACAACCAGTAGCAAACTTCCCAGTTTTGATCTCTTTTGTGTCTTTGTCTTTTCCCCATATTTCCCATTATTGTTATTCACCTTTTCACATCGTTGCTGTCAAGTAAGATAATTGATTTGAATTCAATGGACACTTTGATGATCGACTATATCTCATCATGAAGATTTTTAATTATCAAAGTAATATGCCGATGACCTGCCTGCAACCAAGATCTGTCATCATACAAAAAATGTGATTTAATGTGATGACTGATGAGGTAACATACATAGTCTCTTTCGTATTTATATATACAGATGGTACGGAACCCTTCGTGCGCGAGTCCGACTCGCACTTGGCCGATTTTTTTTTTTCCTACTACTGTGAGTCATATCCACCGACCTTAAGAATACAAGCAGCTTTTCATCAATTTCCTCATATTTGCTGCCATTGTCCTAATAAATCTGCCTGTCAAATATTTCGAAACGTGCATTTTCTCGTTGACTCGAAATTAGGTCATCTTTATTTATCGGATCTAAAAATATACTTAAACCGAAGTATTTCTCACTTTTCCCGACCATTCTTAATGGTTTTTCCCGGGATCGCGCGGAGTGCAACATTTGTTTTTATTGAGGAGATCAAAGACCTTTGACTGACAATTAGGTGTCATGATGACTTCTGGTGAAATTACCTGACTGTCAACTGCTTTCTACAGAAAACATCGGTCATAATTTTTGAATACAACAATTTGATTATTATTTACTAGCGACGAGATGATGCATCCGATGAATGGCGGATGTTTCATATTGTCGTTTCGAACGATAAGCAGGCGACGAGTATGTTTTACCCAAACTACTAATGGTGGTGTGTTTATTGATTTAACGGACACCATGAACCCTTTATGATATCAGTAGCTCTTACAGGAATAACATCCTTATATGAACTCGTATATGGACATATGTAAGTGCAAACATATATACGAATGCCAACGGATGGGAATATTTCCTCGTCAAGTACAACAAGGGCTTGCTTGGTAAATAAACTTAATTTCGGGAAAATCATAACAAGCAACTCTAGCATAACAAGCTTTATGGAAGCGTAAATATTTTACCAAGATCTGAAAAGGGTTCAACCGAAACGATAGATGACTGTGTGGACTAATAAACACTTTGACTGGTTAGCTCCGGAATTTTATTGCTTGACGACAATGTGGACAAGTAAACAATCGTAAAATAAAGCAAGAAATCAAAATAAAACTAAGTTCATCTCACTTTGGCGACAAGGAAGCAGAACATTGTCAGTACGCTGCATGTTTGTATCTCTTGTGCTCACTAGTCAACATACATACATACAAACGACGAGCACAAGACGAGTGTTTTTATGTCTTCAACGGCTAGAGGATAGATGCGACGGCTCCAGCGACGTCCCTTGCAAGCCAACTCAAGTTCAGTTCCAAGAATGCTTGTACGACTATTAAATTCGATTGTACTACGGCCGTTGCGGCTAATAGTGATTCAGTGAAGTGTACGTAAGTAACTCTTACAATTGTGATTGCAGTATGGGGTAAACTGCAGAAGTCTCACACGATATTGATTGCTAAGTTCTTAGTGAAAAGCAGTTTTTTTCCGAATTTTACGAATTGTTTTAAATAAGGGATTTTTTCTCTGGATTTATCCTTTCTCTGGGTTGATTTTAACATTGCTTTAATAGTTAAGAAATATTAACGTTTTCAAACCAGTAGCTTCTCGCAATATCATTGTCTAATCTTGATCAATAACAAGTTCATTAACAAGAACTTACAACTTCAATTTAAATTACGTTTTAATATCTTTGTAATAGTAATAATCAATAATACTTACTTACTTACCTAGCGGACGCTACAGTTCGGGGTGAACCTGGGCCTCAACCTCTCTCATTGACATCTCGCTGTGATCTACCTATTATGTCAATGTCGTCGGCGTATGCGAGGTGTTGCGAGGTTTTGAAATAGATTGTGCCTGTTGTATTGGCCTGTGATTTTTGTACAATCATTTCTAATATGATGTTAAAAAAATCACACGATAGCGCATCACCCTGTCTAAATCCTTTCTTGACTTCGAAACTATCGGTCAGTTCTGCACCGATTCGGATGGAGCAGCGAGCGTTCTCCAGAGTCATCCTGCAAAGTGTGACGAGCTTAACAGCAATGTCAAAAGTAAACATGGCGTTATATAGCTCGTTTTTAGTTACGCTATCGTATGCCGCCGAATAGTCGACGAATAGTTGGTGGGGGTCGACTTGAAATTCATTGGTTTTCTCCAGGATCTGCCGTAGTGTGAAGATTTGGTCGATGGTGGACTTCACTGGCCTGAAGCCACACTGAAAAGGATCTATCAGCTTATTTACGAACGGTTTTAGGCGTTCATACAAAACGGCAGCGAAGGTCTTGTATGTGACATTAAGCAGACTTATTCCTCTGTAGTTGGCGCAGCCAAAGGGGTCTCCTTTTATGTGGTTCGGGCAAACAATGCTGATACTCCATTCCTTGGGCATGCTTTCCTCTGACCATATCATACAGATGAGCTGGTGCATGATCCTAACTAGGTCATTCCCAGCTGCTTTGAAGAGCTTAGCAGGCAATCCATCTGCGCCAGCAGCTTTATTCGACTTGAGTTTCGACATGGCAATCTCAACTTCATCGAGGTCAGGGGGACGGAGTTCTTTGCGATCTTCGTCATTGAGAAATGGGTCATTCTGCCTGACAGCGGTATGTTGGCTGTCATCGCCGCGATTCTACTACTAGGTGTCCGTTCTCATCCCTACAGGCCTCCGATCGGGCTTTATAGCCTTGAGACATTCGTTTTATCTGTTGATAAAATCTTCGAATGTCGTGCCTGCAGTAGCACCTCTCCAAGTTTTAAATCGCACGCTTCTCGTGCTCCTTATTTTTTTTCTTGAGAAGCTTATGTTCCTCCCTTCTTTTAAGCTCGTAGAGCTCACGAGCCGCTCTGGTTTTTTTGTGTAGTGAGGCTTTGTATGCCTCCTGCTTTTCTTCTACACTCGTCATCGAACCAAGTGTTTCGTCGTGGAGGAGCTTTAAGGCCCAACACTTCCGTTGTTGTGCTCTTCAGGGCTTGTTTGCACTGGCTCCATTGCTGCTCTACTGACTGAGTGGAGGATTGGTGTGTATCGGAGAGCTTCAGGGAGACGCGGTTGGCAAAGACACTGGCGATCTCCGGCGATAGTAGATTTCCAACGTCATAGCTTGTTTTTTTAACTCTACTCCGCGGTGTTCGTGTTATCCGTTGACGTATCTTGGCTACTACGAGATAGTGGTCCGACTCGTTGTAAGCCCCTCGGAAAGTTTGAACATCAAGAATAGTGGAGGAGTGTCTGACGTCGATCGCGATGTGATCAATCTGGTAGGTGGTCGATTGATCAAAAGACCACCAGGTGCCTTTGTGTATATCGAGGTGCGGAAAGCGTGTGCAAGCTAAAAGAAAATTTCTCCCCGTGGCGAAGTCGATCAGCATATGCCTGTTATCGGATGTGGTGTCATATAGGCTGTGTTTGCCGATGACTCGTTCAAATATGCTTTCTTTACCCAGCTTAGCGTTAAAATCTCCTTATATGATTTTGGTATAATAGCTGGGGCATTTGGAGTATGTTCTGTCTATGAGGTCATAGAAATCATCTTTGATGAAGTCATCCTTGCCTTCTGTGGGGGCATGGACACATATGAGACTGACTTTACAAAATTTTGCCTTGATGCGGATCGTTATAAGGCGTTCACTCACATACTGGAAGCTAAGGACTTTATGGCTTAGTCCACCTCTAACAACAAATTCGCATCTAAATAGTCTCTGTCCTCTCTCCCTATAGTAGTCACCGTAGTAGATGTCGCAGTTTTTCATCCGCTTTTTGCCCGGCCCATTCCATCGCATTTCCTGGATGGCGGTTATATCCGCTTTATAGCGGTCCAGGGCGTCCGCAAGTTGTTCAGCCACACGTGGTCTGTTAAGGGACCTAACATTCCATGTACAGAACGGAAGTTCCTTGTTTATTTTTTGTTTTCAATCAATAATAATCAATCAATAACAGTGGCGTTTAAGTGCATCTAATAGTTGGAAAATACATGGTTCATTATGGATGTGCTTGCTCTTTATTATTTGGCGGAAACTTTAGAGACCTTAAGATACATAGATTGTTTGATTGTATAAAATGCTCTGACTAACGAATGCCTTTATTATTTTAATTTGTTCAGCCAATAACTTTTTTAAACAACATCTAGGCTAAAAGTTGTAATCGATTATCATCTCGTCTATGTAAATACATTTTATACTTACCTTCAAAATTCCTCTCTTCTTTCTAAAGAGAAATAAAAATGAACGTTAATAAAACCTTTGAAACAACCGAACTGCAAATCCCTATCCCAATGACTCTTGCTGAGTTCGAAGTCATTATGTCCATTGTTCGTATTCCAGCTAGCGAACCATGAAGGAATGGTTCTCATTTCAATTTGTACATAGCACACTTTTTTTGGCAAAAGGAATGGGAAATAGGGAGCAGACTAACTGCTGTCATACTCAGTTGGTTTACGTTTATATGCACGTACAGGACACATCTGTGAACATTTTGATAAAAAACACATTTGTTAATTTATTCAGTCGCTATGTTAAAAGAAGTGATAAAAGGTCACGGTACTTAATTACGTGCGTTGTCAGCTTACTTTAAAATGGCTTCAGCAAGTCAATGCTCTATATGGAACAGTGAACCTTGCTCTAATAAATACAAACCTAGAAATGCTTTCTAACAACTAATCTGATAGAAAAAAATATACATAAAAAAATCATTACGTAAAATGCCTTGTGGATGTACATACATAGATATATATTAGAACCCGGAAGCTTTTCTGAAAAAGTTAAAAGGTATTTTCATAAAATCCTCTTTTAATAGCATGCACATTTAAATATGCATTAAACCAGCATATCTATGAAAAATATGATTAAACATCTTTTATACATAGACGAACAAACAAACAGATTTTTTTTTGCATTTTTGCATTTATTTATTACTAACTTATAACTACGAATATATTACGCGCTAGACCAGTGGTTCCCAATCTTTTTCAGCCCGCGGCGCACTTACAAGTTTAGTGTTTAGTCACGGCGCCCTACCTTAGCTATTTGAAAAAGATGCTTACTTACTTAACGGGCGCCACAGTTCGGGGTGGACCTCGGCCTCAACCAACATGCCTCTGCGGTTTATACCTCTTTGTTCAACAAACGCTTTCTTAAGCACAGAAATTGAGATTTGAAAAAAACGCATTGTGTAGCTGGGACATTTTTTTATTTACCTCGTTTTTCCTGGACTGATGATGCTGGGATGAGAGGCAAATATGTTTAAAAACTCAGTCTACAAGCAGCGCGAAGCTTATTTTATCTTTAATATAATTATTATCTTTTAATCTACCTAATTCACGGCGCGGCGCCCTTCTTTACTTTATACGGCGCACCAGGGCGTCGCGGCGCACACTTTGGGAAACCCTGCCCTAGTCAAATTGACTAAAACTAGCTTACATCATAATCACATTATCATTTATCCGTCGCAGAATTTTTCTTTCGAAATAACCCAAAATCAGCTCCGCTGTCCTGCTTATCGTCCAGCTTTCGGCACCGTACAGCAAGACTGGCAGTATGAGCGTTTTGTAAAGCATGACTTTGGTCTTTCGAGTGAGGAGTTTTGACCCCAGTTGCTTGGACAATCCGAAGTAGCAGCGGTTGCCAAGAGCGATTCTATGCCGGATCTCCACTGTGGTGTCATTTGTCGAATTTACGTTTGCCCCGAGGTAGACAAACTCCTTAACTACCTCGAAATTGTAGCTGTCAATTGTTATATTTTGTCCCAAGTGGTGAGCGACGAATTAGTTTTTGCTTGACAGCATCTACTTTGTCGTGTTCTCATTGACCTTAAGACCAACTCGTTTCACCTGTTCTTCAATCGCCGTGAATGCTTCCACAATGTCACGGCGAGAACACGGGATGATATCGATATATCCGCGTATCCTGGCAGCTGGACGGACTTGTAGAAGATAGTGCCTTCCCTGTTGACACCTGGCCGTCGCACTATCTGCTCCAGCACCAGGTTGAAGAAGTCACATGACAGCGCATCTCCTTGCCGAAATCCGGTGCATGTTTCAAACGGTTCCGAAATCCAGGAACCGAGTTGCACGGTGCTTCGCGTATTTTTTAGCGTGGCGCGACACAACTGGATCAGTTTTCCCGGGATCCCGAATTCGGCCATCGCACCAAACAGTCCTTCACGATGAATGCTGTCGTATGCGGCTTTGAAATCGATGAAAAGATGGTGTGTATCGATTCGAAACTCGTTTGTCTTTTCCAGGATTTGTCGAAGTGTGAAAATTTGGTCTATAGTCGATTTGCCGGACCGGAAGCCGCACTGGTAGCTGCCGATTAGTGCGGTGCAAAATGGCTTTAGACGTTCACACAATACACTGGAGAGGATCTTGTATGCGACATTGAGCAGGGATATACCTCTATAGTTCTTGCAAGAGGTAGGATCACTTTTTTTGTGGATGGGGCAAATAGGGCTGGTATTCCAGTCGTCGGGCATGCTTTTGTCTTCCCACATTCTGCAGATGATCTGGTGCATGCTCCCTGCCAGAACATCGCCGCCAGCCATGAAGAGGTCTGATGGCAAGCCATCTGAGCCTGTGGTCTTGTTATAGTTCAGCTTCTGAATAGCTGTGCTGACTTCTTCGATGCTGGGTGGGAGGACTACTTCAGCGGCTGGAGTTGGGATTTCCTCGGTCCCTACCACTCTCTCTTGATCATGCTCATTAAGCAGTTGTTGGAAATGCTGCTTAAATACATCCACTATTCCCTGCGGGTCGGTGACAAGATTACCCTCTCAGTTTCGAAGAGCATGGGTGCACTTTTTGAAGCCTCCTGCAAGGCCTTTGACTTTCTTGTAAAAGGCTCGTGTTTTATGCTTATCCCTAGACTCCTCGATATCCTTGAGCTGGGAGGCTGCGAAGATTATTTTCTTTTATCGCAGTAGTTTTTTCTCCTCCCTTCTTCTGGCTCGGTACTCTTCTTGCGCTGCCCTGGTTTTCCTCTGCAGCGCCTTTTGGTACGCCTCGTCGGTTGCTGCCTTTTTCTGCTCACACTCGCCATCATACCTCGGGTTTCTTGTCGGGGGTGGTAGGTACCCTAAGGTGGTTTCGGCTATTTCCTGAATGGCTGAGCGGCAATGAAGCCACATATTATTGGCATTTGTGTTCGTCGTAGGCATACCGTAGAGTCTTTCGCTTAGCTGCTCCCTGTAGACTCTGGCAACATCCGGTGTGCTCAGGTGCCCAATGTCGAACCTCCTCCTGATGGAGGAGGACAACCGCCATTCTGGTCGGAGTTGGCACCACGAAATTGAGAATCGACGAAAATCGTCAATCAAATTCTCCATACATATGTGTCGCCGATTGTGTTCAAAAAAAGAATAACGAGACTCTGCGTCGATTTTCGGGAATTCGCGATAATTATCCTCTACCATTGATCGACTTACTTCTCACTTACATAGTTCGTCTAAAGGGCAAACAGTTCTTTACGACCTTAGATTTAAAGAACGGTTTTCACCACGTTCAGCTATCCGGTGACACTATGAAGTACATTTATGTACATCGTTCCCGACCCCTCTGGGATAGTATGAGTACACGAAAATGCCTTTTGGCGTCAAAAATGCTCCTTTTGTTCTTGAAAGATTTATGAAGCGTATCTTCGGAAAATTGACATCTGCAGGAAAGATGTTCACATATCTACGTAGATGATATCCTTACCGCGAAACAAGATATTGAAGAGCATTTAAATATTTTAAAGGAAGTTATAGGTGTTATTGTAGAAAAGGGTCTTTATCTATGAATTGATAAATGTACTTTTCTTTAACAGAGATAGTGAACTTCCCTATATCTTCTAATGTGAAAGAGTTGCAAAGCTTTTTGGGGCTGTGCTCCTATTTCCGCAAATTTATTAGAAACTTCGTGAAAATCGCGGAACCCTTATATGATCTGTTCAGGAAGTATATTAATTGCCAAGCCCTAACTCTGACTGACTCTTCACGCATTTTCACTGTGCATAGAAGAATCAGAAAGGTCAGCTATGTATATGATCGAGTCAGAGAATATCTTGAAGATAGCTTAAACAAGAAAAGGCTTAATCTTGATGAAGTTAGAAGAGAAGCTAGTAAGAACATCCAAAAGGGCCAAGCAAGTAATGAAATTTATTATGACAGTAGTCACAAGAATCGTAGGTTATTTAAGAAGTGAGAGTATGTGATGACAAAAAATGTTGTATCTACTTCAGGGGTTAAAAAAAGTTAGTGGCTAAATATCGTGGGCGGTATTCTATCCGACGGATGCTGGTCTGCTAAAAAGCGAGAAGAGCCACCGCAGTCGAACATTTTGCGGCACTGTTAGTAAGTCCCATCTCCACCTCCTAGTGGTGCCATCTGGAGATTTCCTCTGGAAATTGCAGGCGGGGAAAGGTGAATGGCGAGCCTCCTGCGCCAAAAAACAGGATTAGTCGGTTGGGCTACGGCCTAGTAAGCCGTAACCGTAAAATAACCACAAACTCCGAAACAGCCACAAGCCTCGGATATAACGGACTGGATTAATGTTGACGACCTTTGCAAAAAAGGAAAAAAGGACAATGATCTTCGGCTCTGTACGAGGAACGCCCTAGACCGCTATAAAGCGGATATAACCGCCAACCAGGAAATGCGATGGAATGGACCGGGTATAAAGCGGATGAAAATCTGCGATATTTACTACGGCGACTGCTATAGGGAGAGAGGGCAACGATTGTTCGGATGCGGATTCGCTGTTCGAGGTGGACTAAGGCAAAAAGTCCTAAGCTTTCGGCATGTGAGCGAACGCCTCATAACGATCCGTATCTAGGCTACATTTTTTAACATCAGCCTGATCTGCGTCCACGCCCCCACGGTAGACAAGGATAACTCCGGCAAAGATGAGTTGGCGGAGTTGATGTCCCAGCTATGACATCAAGGTTGTACTAGGAGACTTTAATGCTAAACTGGGTAAGGAAAGTATCTTTGAACAAGTCATCGGCAAACATAGCCTACACGACACCACATCCGATAACGAACAAAGGCTGATTGATTTTGCTACGGGGCGAAATCTCCTTCTGGCCAGTAGGCGCTTCCCGCACCTCGATATATACAAAGGCACCTGGCGGTCGTTTGATCAATCGACCACCAACCAGATTGATCACAGCGTGATCGACGTCAGACACTCCTCCACAATTCTTGATGTTCGAACTTTCCGAGGGGCTAACATCGACACGGGCCAATATCTTGTAGTAGCCAAGATGCGCCTTCGGATATCACGAACGCAGCGGAGTAGAGTAAGAATACAAAGTGATGACGTCAGAAAGCTACTATCGCCAGAGACCGCTCGTGCTTTTATGGATCGCGTCTCCCTTAAGCTCTCCAATACACCTCAACCCTCCACGCTATCAATAGAACAGCAGTGGAACCTTTGCAAACAAGCCCTGAAAAGCTCTGCATCCGAAGTTTTGTGCTTCAAATCTTCACCACGAAGAAACACGTGGTTCGATGACGAGTGCAGGAGGACTAACACAGCGAAGCAGGATGTATATAGAGCCTCGCTGCATAAAAGAATAAGAGCAGCTCATGAGCTCCACGAGCTAAAAAAAAGGGAGGAGCATAAGCTTCTCAGAAGAAAGAAGAAAGAGCACGAGAAGTGCACGATTGAGGATTTGGAGAGGTGTTACTGCAGGCGTGACGTTCGAAGGTTTTATCAACAGATAAAGCGAACACTGACCTCGACGAAGTTAAGATTGCCATATCGAAACTCAAGTCGAATAAAGCTGCTGGCGCAGACGGACTGTCTACTGAGCTCTTCAAGGCAGCTGGGGATGACCTAGTTAGGAGCATGCACCAGCTCATTAGCAGCGTATGCCCGATCCACAAGAAAAGGAGACCTCTCTGACTGCGCCAACTAAAGAGGAATAAGTCTTCTTAACATCGCCTTCAAAATCTTCTCTGCCGTTTTGTGTGAACGCCTGAAGCCTTTTGTAAATAAGCTGATAGGTCCTTATCAGTGCGGATTCAGGCCAGGGAAGTCCACCATCGAGCCAAAAAACCAATGACAAAAAACCAGTCGACACTTACCAAGAGGCACAATCTATTTCAAATCCTCGCAACTCCTTACATACGCCGACGATATTGACATATGTAATAGGTAGATCACAGCGAGATGACAATGAGGCGTTTGCGAGTATTGAGATGGAGGCGGCGAAAATTGGTTTGGCGGTAAACGAGGACAAAACTAAATATATGCTGTCATCAAAAAAGGACGCTCACCACTGACGTCTTGGCCAGAACGTTTGTATTGGCAGATGTAAGTTCGAGGTAGTTAAGGACTGCGTCTACCTTGGCTCCGCAGTGACCTGGAACAAAGACATCAGTTCCGAAATCAAACACAGAATCACTCTTGCCAATCGCTGTTTCTTTGGGCTCAGGAGGCAATTGAGTAATACAGCTCTCTCCCGAACGACAAAGTTGACTCTATATGTGACCCTTATCATCCCGGTCCTACTGTACGGCGCAAAAGCATGGACACTATTTAAAGCGGATGAGGAGGCCCTTGGTCGGTTCGAGAGAAAGATTTTGCGCGTGATTTACGGGCCTATAAATGCAGACGGAGGATGGAGGAAAAAAATCAACCACGAACTTTACGGGCTGTGCAGCGACTTGAGTCTAGTCAGGCGTCTACGGATTCAAAGATGGCTGGGCCATGTAGAGCGAATGGACACCACAGCTCCAGCCCGGAGAGTCTTTGAATCCAACCCCGAGGGACGATGAAGCAGAAAACGGCCGCACTTAAGATTACGCCCACATGTGGAAGGGGACTTCAGCCAACTAGATGTGCCGCAATAGAAAAGGCTAGCAAAATATCGTGCTAGTTGGAGAGGTGTGTTTGTTGAGGCCCAGGTTCACCCCGTACTGTAGCGCCCGCTAAGAAGAAGAAGAAGTGGGCGCCGTGGCTCAGTGGTTAGTGTGTTGGACTCTGACGCACGATGAGCGAAGTCGGATCCCGATAACACCAACGCCGTCGATTGTTTATTTCGCGGCATACCTCCTCGGCGGGGTACTGGCAAAACCCCCCGTAGCATAACTTGCCTGGAAAAAGCTTCTCGACTCACGCCGTTCGGAATCGGCATTAAGGTAGGTCCCTTTCACTTGTGTGAAAAATAAATCACACACAACATGGGTGATTGAAGAGAAGCTTGGCTCTGGTCCTTCGAGGGCTTTAACGCCATCAAAGAAGAAGAAGTTTTTATTACATATTTGTAATTAGAATTGATGTAAATTAGATTATTAGATTGTGATCGGAGCGATTAATCGATCGGGATGGCCGAACTGTGGGTGAATTAAATGAAACTAAAAAAAAAAAAAACGTTCGCCACCACTGTATTATAGTGTAGGTGCACTATGCACTAGGTGCATCATTTGCTCTTGAAGCAAACGACGCAAAACTGATGCGTGTGCCTACTGTATGCGTTGTGTGTGTGAAATAAGCGAGGGCTATATAGCTATTGTATCCACTTGCACCTAAAACGAGACTGCAAGTACTAAGTAAAGTCTAAAGAAAATAGATAGTGTATAAAAACAGTCAAATATGTTCAGTGTACCACGAAATCTTACAAAACACTTGACTGTATAGACCTTATAAAAGATAAGATTTTTTTGTAGAAGGAAATCATGCAATTAGCGGAAAGGAAAATATACGGAGCCAAAAAAGACATCACTAAATCTACATATATATGTATCTACATAACCTATGTTTCAAATCTCCTTTTTTCTCATAGCCGTGTGTATGTAGATAAAACAAACTAGACCGCACTAAATAAAGAATTAAAATGTTAAGACAATAGGTCTGTTTTGTTTTCTCCCCATACTCCTTCGTAAGTATCCTCTCCTTCCGGTGCAATGGAGAAATCTAGAACCAAAGTGATGAATTGCACCTGAAATAGGAGTGACATACATACATACAATGCATATGTATGCGTCCAATGGTTTTTATCAGTCTTCTTATCTGGAGTTATTTATTTACTGAAGAAGAAAAAAAAAATTAAATCAAACCCCAACGGAAATCACCTCAAGTATGTACATATGTATATCCTCAACCTATTATCATGGCACTTTGGAAAATATGTAAAGATATGTGTACTGTTTGGTCAACATGGTTTCGAGCTCATGATATATAGGAATCCGAAAGAAAGTATTCAAATGGGTGTGGTTTAGCAATCTGAAATTGAAGTATTTGCAAGTCCTTATACATATGTATGTATGTATGTATATACACCCTACTTATATTGATTATTATTGTTATGGCAAGGACTTACATATTACATTCAATACGTTAATCTATCTGAATACATACATACATATTTACGAACATTGAAAACTAGAATTTTGAAAACCATCTTAATAAAAAAAAAAAAAAACGGCCAAGTGCGAGTCGGACTCGCGCACGAAGGGTTCCGTACCATCTGTATATATAAATATGAAAGAGACTATGTATGTTACCTCATCAAATGACAGGTTGCAGGCAGGAGTTTTTGGATGAAAATCATGTCTGTTGTATGGGAGCCCCCTTAAATATTCATTTTGTTCTGTTTTTAGCATTTGTCGTGGTAGCGGCAACGAAATATATCATCTGTGAAAATTTCAACTGTCTAGGTTCATGAGATACAGCCTGGTGACAGACGGACGGACGGACGGACAGCGAAGTCTTAGTAATAGGGTTCCGTTTTACGTTTGGGTACGGAACCCTATAAAAGAAACAAAAGCAGAACGAAAAAATAGAAACATGCTTTCTGGAACTTCTGGGAGAAAGTTTGACTTAATTTGCCTATAAACAATCAATGTCACTAGGTAGGTAGGTAGGATCGCGGCCTTCCCAGAAATGAGAAGAACATACATAGGCCAGGGTGGCCATGGAACCATTTTGTGCTTCTTAAGAAGTTAAGAAGATCAGGTATCCTTACTTGATGAAACTCTGTTAGTTGGTTAAGGAAGTAAGAGCCTAGGTATCGTTTCCTGATTGTGCAGAATGCCGGGCAAGTGCAGAGAAGGTGATGAATGGATTCGACCTCCATTTTTGCGCGTGACATACATATGTGATGACACCTATAACTTTGTAGATGTCAATTGTTTTTAGGGAGATTATACTCCTTGTCCGTTGACTGTCGAGCCGGGGCCAGATTTGCCTCGTGATGACGTAGGTATGTCCCTGAGTCCATCTCCGGTTCGTCTCGGCTCTTGCGAGATTAGTAAGATTAAGTTTAATAGTTGCAAGGGGTATTACCTCACAAACCGCGATGGATTGTTCCCTGTTTGGCGAGTGTATCGGCTCTTTCATTCCATGGAATGTCGCTGTGTCCTAGTACCCAGATAAGTTGTATGTTGAACTGTTCGGCCATCTCGTTAAGAGATTTTTGTTTTTTAGCAATACGCGACCTTAGCAGATCTATTGTTCTTGCTAGCTGATTAGCCGAGGAGCCTCTCCACTTCTATAATGAAGTTGAGAATGCTTCTCAAGGAGATAAGGTGATCCCCTCAGGAGTCATAATTTCACTGAGAGGGATACGCTTCCTAAGATGGCAGAGAGCAGCACACTCACATAGCTTGTGTTCCGCCGTCTCTTCGTCCTCGAGACAGAGCCGACACTCAGTTTCGGACGAGAGGCTAATTTTGTTTAGATGATATCTCAGACCGCAGTGTCCTGTTAGGTAGCTGACTAGTCTTCTGATATCCACCTATTGAGTTTGAGTATGTCACTAGAGTGTTTGTTCAGGAGTCGTATGAGTCGTTTAGATTGATGGAGTCCCGGAACGCTGTTCCATAAGGACAGTGTTGCAAATTTTCCCACTTGTCTAAGAAGAAATTTATCTTAGACCCGGGAATGCCACAGAATGGTTCCGGTCCTATATATTTATCGCTGGAACCTTTTGTGGCAAGTTGGTCGGCAATTTGATTGCCCTTGATACCTTTATGTCCTGGCACCCACCAACGTTTAACATTGTTTCTTTTGGCGAGGTCTCGTAGGGCGTCATGGCATTGCTTGACGGTTTTTGAGTTCGTACTGTACGAACCCAGCGCTTCAAGCGCTGCTTGGCTATCAGAGAGTATGTTGATGGTTACTCCTCTAATGCCAGTCTCGAGATTTAGAGCTCGTTAAGAGATAGGCGACAGTCGAGGCTAGTTTTTAATGTGTACACATAGGACTCCAACGACTTTAAGGCTGCTTGGCTATCCGTGAGAATGCGGATGTTCGTAGTGGATATCACGTTCTACTTCAGCCAGGACAGGGCCTCTTTTATTGTCAGCAGTTCCGCCTGCAAAACGCTGCAGCTTAATTTGTTTGCAGAAGGCTCCACTACCCACCCCGTCTTTGGTTTTAGACCCGTCAGTGTAAAAGTCTACGCAGTATCTGCGGGGTTGAAAATGGCGGGTCCAGTTTTGTCTGTCCGGGTCACTTGGGGTAGATTTTTATTACATAGATTTTGTGTCAAGAACGTTTGCATAAACCGAATAGCTTCCCGGTAGCTTCAAGCTTCAGTTAGGCATTACAAAACAACCATCTTGCCAAACAGAAGTAACAATATGAGTGAACAAAAACTTTTAGTACTTTAAAAAGGCTGCTTGACCTTCTTAGCTAGATAACAGCCAGGTATGAACAGGAATATATGTATATAACCTCTACTATCATAAATACTGTTACAACTTTTAACGGTTCACTACAGCCTCTGGTGCTACCCGCGCTCTTAGATTGGCTTGCGCCATTCGTAGTTGCATGTTCAGTCTATTCACACGCAAATTTAAATTAATATTCATTAAGTTTTTATCATGGAGTGGAGCGATTAAGGAAACAGGATTGCCGCTATTGCCCTCCATAAGTGCGGTTTGGAAGAAGGGCTTATCTTCAAAACGCTACAGCCGCTAGGAATCAGCCGTATGTTCGTCTAACGTGCCGTAAAATTATTTGGGGTAACTGGTGATGTGAAAGACAGGCAAAAAACGAGAAGACCACGTACCGTTAGAACGACACAAGCCGGACACAAGTGCGGAAACAGAAAATCTTGTCTCGTGAAATCATAAGGTAAGACCTATAGGCTTGGGGACACACAAAAGGCATACTAGCCATTTGATGACTAATGTACTATTGGAGAAAATGAAAGAAAGGTCGAGGCGCCCGTTAGCTGATTACGCTGGTGCTGAATACCGCCGAATTCTCTTTACGGATGAAACAGTTTTTACCGTAGAGGAAAAATTTAATAAACATAGTGACAGAGTTTATGGCCGGTCATCTAAAGAGGCTGCTGAGCTTGTGCCAAGGGTACAAAAGGTTACATTACCGGCGTCTGTCATGGTTTGGTCGGGAGTATCCTATGAAACAGTTACAGAAGTTGTGAAAAGGGAGGAAAAACTTCAGCAGCAGTCAACCAGGAAACTGTTTTGGGAAGGGTAGCTAAAACGCTCAATCAGTCCCCGTTTCCAATCAAGCTATGGAACATCGAACAGGACTCTGCTCCCACCCATAAGGCAAAAACCACACAAACTAGGCTGACGGAAAATGTTACTCGCTTCATAAGCCTTGCCCACTGGCCATCAGCAAGTCCGGACCTTAATCCTTTGGATTGGTCCGTTTTAGAGGGTATGGTGTGTACTAAAAGGCATCCAAACCTGGAATCGCTCAAAAGGAACCTAAGGAGAGCAGTCGACAGTCTTCCAATGGAAATTGTGCATGCTGCTATTGACGAGAAAGAAGGAGCACGAGAAGCGCGAGATCGAGGAGATGGAGAGATGTTACAACAGGAACAACGTTCGAAAATTTTACCAGAAAGTAAAACGAACATGCCAAGGCTATAAAGCCAGAGCAGAAGCCTGCAGGGATGACCACGGACGACTAGTAGTGGAGTCACAGTCGATGCTTAGATTGTGGAAGGACCACTTCTGCGGACTGAATAACGGCGATGATAGTCAAAATGCCGCCGTCAGACAGAGCGAACCATTCACAATGGACGAAGATTAAGGAGAGTCCCGTCCAGCCGACCCAGACGATGTTAAGACAGCGATATCGAAACTTTAGTCTTATAAGGCTGCTGGAGCAGACGGACTCCCCGCGGAACTGTTTAAAGCAGCTGGCGATGAGCTGGTCAGTAACATGCACCAACTCATCTGCAATATATGGTCGGTAGAACGCATGCCCGATGAATGGAATCTCCTGAAAGCGCCTGAAACCGTTCGTGGACAATCTGATAGGTTCCTACCAGTGTGGTTCCAGGCCAGGAAAATCCACGATAGATCAAATATTTACACTGCGGAAGATCTTGGAGAAGCCCCATGAATTCCAGGTCGACACGCACCATCTTTTTGTCGACCTCAAAGCCGCGTATGACAGTGTTTATAGAGGCGAGCTACACAGAGCCATGTCATGTTTTAACATTCCTGCCAAACTCGTCAGATTGTGCAGGATGACTATGGCGAATTGACTGCTGCTCCATTAAGGTCGGAGGTGAACTAACCGACCGACCCCTTTGATATTAAAAAAGGTTTAAGACAGGGTGACGCGCTGCCATGTGATTTCTTTAACATTATCCTTGAAAAGATCGTGCGGGACTCTGCGGCCAATACAAGAGGTACGATCTACTTCAAGTCCACACTATAGCTTGCCTACGTAGATGACATTGACATTGAAGCAGACGCGGCTAAAGTGGGCTTAAGGGTAAATGGGGACAAGACCAAATATATGCTGTTATCAAAGAAAGACGCGCAACGTCGACGTCTTGGTCAGAACGTCACCTTCGGCAGCTATATTTTTAAAGTAGTCAAGGACTTCGTCTACCTTGGCTCGACAGTGGCAAGCAGCAACGACACCAGCACTGAGATAAAACGCAGAATAACTTTTGCCAACCGCTGCTTCTTCGGGTTCAAGAGGCAATTGAGTAGTAGAGCCCTCTCTCGAAAAACTGAGGTATCCCTCTACAAAACCTTAATCAGCCCGGTCCTCCTCTACAGCGCTGAGGCTTGGACGTTATTAAAAGCGGATGAAGAGACTCTTGGGCGTTTCAAGAGGAAAACGCTGCGTGCAATCTTTGGTCCCGCTTGTGTAAACGGAGAGTGGAGGAGGAGATTAAACCAAGAACTGTGCGGGCTTTACAGCGACATCGGCTTAGTTAGACGTCTTCGGATCCAACGTCTAAGATGGCTAGGCCATGTAAAGCGAATGGACATCAACACTCCGGCCCGAAGGGTCTTTGACTTC
Organism: Eumerus sabulonum; assembly: GCA_951905685.1. Classification (NCBI taxonomy): domain Eukaryota; kingdom Metazoa; phylum Arthropoda; class Insecta; order Diptera; family Syrphidae; genus Eumerus; species Eumerus sabulonum. The sequence continues at coordinate 40,470,438 of OX645063.1, forward strand.
AACCCCGAGGGACGACGCAGCAGAGGACGACCGCATTTAAGATGGCGCGCACAGGTGGAAAGGGACCTCAACCAACTGGGCGTGCGGAACTGGAAGCGGCTCGCCAAAGATCGGGCCGGCTGGAGAGGCTTGTTTGTTGAGGCCCTGGTTCACTCCGAACTGTAGCACCATCAAAGTAAGTAAGTAAGTAAGTGCTATTGACGAATGGCTAACTCGTCTGTAGACCAGTATAAGGGCAAATGGAGGTCAATTTGATTAAAGTGAATTTCTTTATGTTCGAAATAAATTAATAAATATTTGTGGACAAAATTAACGTAATATCTTTTGTCTTTACTTTTTGAGATCTACTTAGATTAGTAACAGTATTTATGATAGTACTAGTATATGTATATATATACATATGTTGGCGTTACGGTCCATGAAGGACCAAAGCCGAGCTTCTCAAAATCACCCATGTTGTTAGGGTTCCGTACCCAAAGGGTAAATCGGACCCTATTACTAAGACTTCGCTGTCCGTCCGTCTGTCATCAGGTTGTATCTCATGAACCGTGATAGTTAGACAGTTGAAGTCATCACAGATGATGTATTTCTGTTGCCGCTATAACGACAAATACTAAAAACAGAATAAAATGAATATTTGAGGGCTCTCCCATACAACAGACATGATTTTCATCCAAAAAATTCCCTTGGTCACATACTGACCTAAGGTTAGTCGACAATATCCCACAACCAGTAGCAAACTTCCCAGCTTTGATCCCTTTTGTGTCTTTTATGTATTAATCCTAGCTGCAACCCTTTTTTCTATAATTACGAACAACCAATAATGAATACCATTTAAGCTTTGATGATCCCTATTGTGTCACTGCTAAGTTAATACGTGATATTCTCCTCCTTTTCCCTCCTGATAGGTTAGCTTTCGATCATATCCCACAACCTATAAAACACTTCCAAGCGTTGATCCCTATTGTGTCCTTGATATATTAATCCTAGCTGCAAACCTTTTTCCCATAATTGTTGTTATTCAGATTTTCACCTACTTGCTGTCAACTATGATCAACTATCTCATCATGGAAATTTTTGATCATCAAAGTAATATGTCTATAACCTGCCTGCAACCAAGATCTGTCATCATGCAAAAAATCATTTCGAACGGATTAGCCGTTTTAATGTAATCACTGATTAGGTAACATACAACGTCTCTTTCATTTTTTTATATACAGATGGTATGGAACCCTTCGTGCGCGAGTCCGACTCGCACTTGGCCGGTTTCTTGTAGTTTAATTTTCCCTTAGGTGAAAGGGACCTATAGTTTATTGCCGGTTCCGAACGGCGAAATTCGAGAAGCTTTTATTGACAATTATTTGTTGTTACCCCGTTGAGGTGAAGCACCGTGAAAAACACGTATGATTACATGGCTGTTTTTCTCCCAATCACCCATATTGTGTGTGACTTATTTTTTTGTCACACCGGTGAAAGGGGTCTATAGTTTAATGCTGATTCCGACGTGAGTCGTGAAGCTTTTTCACGGCAAGTAGGGGGGTTTTGCTAGTATCCCGCCAAGGAGGGGCGCCGTGAAATACATACACATTCGACGGGGGTGGTGTTATCGGGATCCGAGCTCGCTCATCGTGCGCCAGAGTCTAATACTAGCACTAACCATATCTCTAAACGGATTTATGGAATGAAGTATTGTCAGTACTATACTAATTAGCTGACATTTTACATCGTGACTTCCAGTAAAAGATAAATGCATACACATACAATACAATGATATAATGAACAACTTTTATAAGGCTACAATGCTAATCGATATTGCAATTCCTAAGGCTGCAGAGAGACAGTGATACTTTTTTTTGTGAAATTTGCGAGCCCGTTTCTCATTCTGACAGCCCAGCCTGTGAGTCGTAAACTTACGTACTCATTTTTTTTTCTTTTGCGAAATACTAAAGAACTGGAGAAACGCAGCACTGCTCTGACCAATAGATATGATCATGTGAGAGCACATATGTACGTGTACAATATTTGACTGAAATAGCTCTTTAGGGCTGGAGCGATGCCAAGAATGAAGAATTCGGGCAAAAGATGCATTTTTTTTTCTTTCCATTTTATGTTTTAGTGAAAAAAAGAAATTCCGCTAATTTTAAAGATGACATATGACTAATCGAATAATTAATCATCTACGAGGTCACTAAGTAATACCCAAGTTTTATAGGAGCCATTAATGACGTAGGATGTAACAATTACGTGAAGCCATAAAACGGGTGAAATAACTTCCCTATGATATACATATGTAGCTTTCATACAAAGGCTGCCTATTCTCATGAGAAACACTTTTTTTATGAGCGGGATTAAGGAGAACGCGGGCTATTTAACACCCAGAACTTGTCCATGGCGTCAAAGAAATTATTCTTACTGTCCACTTGGACACATTGATGAAGAAAACCTAAAGCAAACATTGTTTTTTCACATTTACTTTCCGATTTTTTTCTTACTTTTTTGTTATGCCCATTTCTCATGCCTTGTAAACTTTATGAAGAATCCAACCATTCTGTTAACAGACTCCAAAACAAACATCACGTATTGATCTTCGATGACAACGACCGGGGAATGTTGGAATTCCTATGGGCATGACATGTTTGACAAATTTATGATCATTTTCATAACAACTTTAAAAATAATGCTCTTTTTCGTTTTTTTCTTTAAAAAAATGTTTACATTCGTTCCTAAATGTCTCTATTATGGATGGCCTACAGAAGTCATTAAGGATTTTTTTTTTTTTATTAGCATACCCTCACTTACTCGTATTATAGACTGAAACAAAACACGAGGCGCAATAACACTCGGGTGGATTTTCTTTTTCAAATCATTTCTCATTTGACGTTTTGTTGGCATACGTTTAAATTAACTGAGTTGAAACGCTTCGTTTCTTTGATTGATATTAATCTTCTCAAGTGTGTTTTCTTGAATGACGAGTAGTGTAACCAAGTCGCATCAAAACAGACGGCTTGAGACGCAATTATTGTTTCTGGTTTCATTCTTACAATATTACTTTTGTATGTATGTAGATACAAAGCCAGAACGGAAGCCTGCAGGGATGGGAACGGACACCTAGTAGTAGAACCGCAGTCGATGCTGAGAATATGGAAAAACCACTTCTGCAGACTGTATAACGGCGATATTCGTCAATATACCGCTGTCAGGCAGAATGATCAATTTCTAATCAACGGAGACCGCGGAGAATTGTGTCCCCTTGACCTCGACGAAGTTAAGATTGCTATATTGAAGCTCAAGTCGAATAAAGCTGCTGGCGCAGACGGACTGTCTGCTGAGCTCTTCAAGGCAGCTGGGGATGACCTGGATGGGAGCATGCACCAGCTCATCCATGAGATATGGTAAGAGTAAAGCATGCCCGAGGAATGGAGTCTCAGCATTGTATCCACAAGAAAGGAGACCTCTCTGACTGCGCCAAATACAGAGGAATAAGTCTTCTCAACATCCCCTACAAAATCTTCTCTGCCGTTTTGTGTGAACGCTAGAAGCCTGTTGTAAATATAAGGTGAGAGGTCCTTGTCCACCATCGACCAAATCTTCACACTACGGCAGATCCTGGAAATTGAATTTCAAGTCGACACTTACCACCTATTCGTCGACTTCAAAGCCGCATACGACAGCGTAATTAGAGACGAGCTATACAACGCTATGTCTACCTTTGATATACCTGCTAAACTCGTCAGATTTTAGGGCAAGGCGATGCGCTGTCGTGTGATTTCTTCAACATCATATTGGAAATGATTGTGCAAAGATCACTGGCCAATACAAGAGGCACAAAATCTTCGCAACTCCTTGCATACGCCGACGATATTGACATAATAGGTAGATCACAGCGAGATGTCAATGAGGCGTTTGCGAGTATTGAGATGGAGGCGGCGAAAATTGGTTTGACGGTAAACGAAGGCAAAACTAAATACATGCTGTCATCAAAAAAGGACGCTCTCCACCGACGTCTTGGCCAGAACGTTTGTATTGGCAGAAATAAGTTCGAGGTAGTTAAGGAATTCGTCTACCTTGGCTCCGCAGTCACCTGGAACAACGACATCAGTTCCGAAATCAAACGCAGAATCACTCTTGCCAATCGCTGTTTCTTCGGGCTCAGGAGGCAATTGAGTAATAGAGCCCTCTTCCGAACGACAAAGTTGACTCTATATAAGACCCTTAACATCCCGGTCCTGTTGTACGGCGCAGAAGCATGGACACTATCAAAAGCGAATGAGGAGGCCCTTGATCGGTTAAAGAGAAAGATTTTGCGCCTGATTTTCGGGCCTATAAACGCAGACGGGGGATGGAGGAAACGATTCAACCATGAACTTTACGGGCTGTACAGCGACATGAGTCTAGTCAGGCGTCTACGGATTCAACGCCTAAGATGGCTGGGTCATGTAGAGTGAATGGCCACCACAGCTCCAGCCCGGAGAGTCTTTGAATCCAACCCCGAGGGACGAAGAAACAGACGACGGCCGTCTGTTATGTTATTTAAGGCCCGGGCTTACCCCGTACTGTAGCGCCCGCTAAGAAGAAGAAGAAGATACAAAGGAAGTTCCCTGTCATTTATTCATTTCCTAGTTTAAGAATAACTCAATTGGTGTCCTATTCTGTCCCCATAATTTGGATTAAGTAATTAATTCTAATACCACCTCTTTACCTTGGTAAACTAGAATTACGTAGGTATAAGAATAAACATTCTTCTTTAAAATAGTTCAGAGGTCCTAGAACTGAACTGCACGGTGCAACGCGTATTTATTAGCGTGGATCCCGATCAACGCTAATCGGGATCAAACAATTCTTTGCGATGAATGTTGTCGTATGCGGCTTTAAAATCGATAAAGAGATGGTGTAGGTATATCGGTATGCAAGATTTGGTCTATAGTTTATTTGCCGGGCCAGAAGCCGCACTGGTAGCTGCCGATTAGTGCGGTGCAAAAGGGCCTTAAACTTTCACAGAGTACGCTGGACAGGAGGTTATTGTATGCGACATTGAGCAGGTATGTACGTCTCTAGTTCTTGCAAGAGGTAGGATAGCTTTTTTTGTGGATGGGGCCAATAGAGCCCTTATTCCAGTCGTCGGGCATGCTTTCATCTTCCCAAATTCTACAGATGATCTGGTGCATGCTCCCTACCAGAACTTCGCCGCCAGCCTTGAAGAGCTCTGATGGAAGGCCATCTGAGCCTGCGGCCTTAATGTTCTTCAGCTTTTAAATAGCTGAGCGGGAGGACGACTTCAGAGGCTGGAGTTGGAATTTCCTCAATCCCTACCAATCTCTCTTGGTCATGCTCGTTAAGCAGCCGCTGGAAATGCCACTTAAATACATCCACTATTCCTTGCGGGTCGGTGACAATATTACCCCCGAAATTTAGAAGAACCTGGCTGCTTCTTCTGGGTCGGTACTCCTCTCGCGCTGCCCTGGTTTTTCGCTGCAGCCCTTTTGGGTAAGCCTCGTCGGTTGCTGCCTTTTTCCGCTCAAACTCACCATTATACTACGGGTTTCTTGTCGGGGGTGGTAGGTAGCCTAAGGTGTTCTCGGCTACTTCCTGAATGGCTGATGGCTGAGCGGCAATACAGCCCCACAGTTGTTCCCTGTAGACTCTGGTAACCTCCTGTGTGCTCAGGCGTCCAATGTCGAACCTCCTCATGGTGGGCTGGTGCAGTTTTCTGACATTGAACCGTTCAGCTCTGACTCTTGCTATGTGGAAATGGTCACAGTCGACGTTTGCCCACTGAATGTTCGCACATCCAGGATGTTTGACGATTGTCTTGCGGTAATGAGCAATTGATCGATTTGGTTGGCGTTTCGACCATCCGGAGATCGCCAAGTTGCTGTGTGGATTTGCTTACGGGGAAATGTTGTGCTACTTATCACGACATTACGAGCTGTATCAAAGTCCGTGAGACGGATGTCGTTATCCGTTGTTGTATCGTGGAGGCTGTGGTTTCCAATCACCCCGCCAACGGTGTTCTCCTTACCGATTTTGGCGTTGAAGTCACCGAGTACGATTTTAACACCGTACTCCGGAGAAGTTCCGTAGGCATTGTCCAAGAGATCATAGAAAACCTCTTTGATGGGGTCTTCAGCCTCTTCGGTAGAGGCATGTGAACATATGAGGCTGATGTTGTAAAATCTGTCTTTGATGTGGATCACAGCTAGGGGATCACTTATGGGCTTAAAGTTGATGACTTTCGACCTTAACCGCTTTCCCACGACAAATGCGCAGCCCAACAAGTGCAATCTTTTGTGACAGCTGTAATAGATGTCGCAATTTTTGTTTCCTTATCATACCGTTTCCCATCCAGGGTATTTCCTGGATCTCAGTAATATCCCCCTTGTACTGCGTGAGGATTCTTTCCAGTTTATGCGCAGCTCCAGAAGTGTACAGGGTTCTGATACTCCAGGGCATACTCGCAAATCGTGTTCCTTTTGCGAGCCATGTCATGTTCGAGAACCCGTCCGTTTATCCGAGGCATTTTGCTCATTCATACCTTGATTTTTTTTTTACGTGGACGGGTTGTTGTCCTGCCGCACAACCGCAAATCTGGTCGGGGTATTGTAGCGCCCTCTTGGCTAGGGCGATAGCTGCATACGTTTGTTCACCTCTCAACGGTTGGTGTAGAAGCTATCCAGAGGGCACCGCAAGAAGGCTGTATGTCAACTTGACCCAGGCATTGAATTCATTACCAACCTGTTTAAAAAAAAGCGTCTAATCGTCGTATTCTTATTCGAAAATTTAATTGAATCCTTAGGTTCTAAATATGACCCAAAATGATGTTATGATATGTCGCCATTGAATGAAAATGCAACTGCAAACCTGCGGTGTGTGCTTCATTTCGGCCAGAACTTCTTTTCAAAAAACGCTCTGTTAGGGCTACACAGCACTCACTTTGGAAATTTGTTTTCAGTATTTCCCAATGTTGTTCAAGCGTAAAGTTTTAAATCTTTAAATAGGTGCCAATATACACACGAGGATGTACGTATTTTTTTAAACCTTTCTGTGGATTGCCTTTCAAATAAAAGGCAAATCTACATGCACAGAATCTCGATATATACAAAACAAACAGTGCATGCGCGTACATATTTATGCACACAGGGTGTGCCAACTTTTTTTTCTTTTTAAATTTGTTATACAAGTTATAATATAACTCAAATACAGAATTCCCCGCTTAGTTGACACTCGCTTAATTGATTTACCCATCTAATTGAACGAAAAAAGTGGGCTTGAATACAACTCATATAAAGTATACACAAATTTGTATGGTTAATTGAGTCCCGCTTAATTCATAAACCCGCTTAATTGAACACTCGGAAGCATTTTATTTTCATTTAAATCTGCCTCACCAGGCCATTTGCTGAAGTAGTCGATCGCCAGCGCGTATTTGTTTCCAGCGTTGCTCATTGGAAATGGTCCAGTATTTCCATGGCAATACGTTCGCACTGTGCCCCAACTCCTCCAACTCCTCGAGTTTTTATAAGTGGTCCCTTTGCCCTCGCAGACTGTTCACACTTGCGAATGAAATTTGTGACCGATTCATGGCCAAATGGTCTACTCTATCCTGTAGAAATATCTCTTAATCTTTCCTACAGTCTTGTTAACACCAAGATAACCCCCGCTTGGTCCCTCGAAGTATTTTCGGATGACCTGGTCGATTTTTTCCTTTGAAATTACCAGCAGATCGTTTGCAATGCTCACTTTATCATTTTCCCAATTGCGGTAGAGGCAACCGTTCGAACCGTTCAGCTTCAAACTCTGCCATTGAGCCCCGTCAGCTTTTACGATTGGGCTTTCACTGGATATCTGCTACTACGTTGGCCGAAAACCTCGTTCTTGGTGATCGATGATGACTGCGAGATCGGCATCTTCTCGCTGCTTCGTTCCGACTTTCTCCGCAGTCCAGGAATCTTCTGGCAGCACATGGAAACGACGGATGTCGGTGACCTGTTCCTTGGTTTCCGCACGTGAACAATGCTTGCATTTAACGTCGCAAGGTCGCCTCGATAAGGCAACCGCGTTTCCATGACTGTTTCCCTTCCAGTGTTCGATACTGAAGTCATAACTCTAGATCCTCTCCATCCATCTAGCAAGTTGGCCTTCCAGGTTTTTGAACTGCAGCAGCCACCTTAACGCTGCGGGGTCCGTCCTAAGATGAAAAGCTTGGCCATAGAGATATTTGTGGAAATTTTGACACAGTCGACCACGGCTAATAGCTCCCTCCCAGTTACACAGTAGCTCCTCCCCGGTTTCGACAAGATCCTACTATAGTAAGCGATGACCCGTTGTCGCCCGTCAATCATTTGAGAGAGTACTCCTTCGATTCTATGTCCGCTTGCACCGGTATCCAAAATAAACTTTTCTCCCGGGACAGGATATGCAAGAATCTGCGCACTGCAGAGCAATTCCTTCAAGTGAATGAACGCTTAATCCTGTGGCTTCTCCCACTTGAATGGCCAATTGTTATTGGTGCGCTCGTGCAGACTGCTGGCAACGTTTGCAAATCATGAGACAAATCGCCTGTAATATGTGAAGATTCCTCGGCCGTGGCCATTTCTTAACCGCCGAGATTTTGTCTTCATCTGTATGGACTCCTTCTGCAGTCACAACATGTCCCAAGTTCTTCACTTCGTTTTGGAAGAGTGAACATTTATTCGGGCTCAATGTCAGTCCGGCTGTTTGAATACGTTCCAGTACCTCTTCAAGCTTCTTAAGCTGATCGTCGAAATCCTTGCCCATGACAATTGTGTCATCCAGATAAACAAGGCAACCCTCCAGTGAAGTCCTGCAAAAACTGTCCAATACGTACGAAGCAGGGAGAGTGCTTTACTTTTCTGCTTCTTCACTAGATGTTGCGTCCCCTCTCTGGCCATTGTTTTCAAGAACGCTTTGTTGGTCTGGATTTCCTGGTGTTTCCGATCCTCGCAGTTCATAATGGCGGCAGCTTCTGGGCACTGAGCGATCGGTGTTCCCTTTTGTACAGTCTCAGGTGTACTGGCTGAATTCAGGACTCTTACTGGAACCAATTGGCCTTGTCGGAGTACCACGAGAGTCTTTCAAACAAAGATATCGCCGGGTCGATGTCGTTTGTCGGGTTCGACCACCCACATTCGGCTTGTCCCCGCATCCTCTTCTATATTTGCCCAAACCACAGCTTCTGCATTCAGAGGAACTGTTTGGCGCTCTTGCACGACTATTTGCCGGATCTTGTTACCCTGTCCATTATCTATTATTAATGGGAGCTACTTCATTACTTTTTGGCTGAGGTCCAGTGTGAAGCCATGTCTAATCATGAAGTCGACGCCGATTATAATCTTATCAGTAATGTCCGCAACGATGAAATCATGCTGGAACTCGACAGTACCCATTGTAATTCTCTTCTGGACCTTACCCTTAATTTCCGCCTTCTCACCAGTTACTGTACGAAGCCTTACCCCGGTAAATGGTTCGATGTCAGAAACCAATCCGCTTCGAATGACTGAAGCCGTATCCAAACACAGTAGTAACCGTTGCCCGTCCATTGTTCCTTCGACGACTAGGCTGGTTACACCCCTAGAGATTCGGGACACGAGGATGCTGTGGCACTCCGATGTGGGATCAGCGCATGCCCCTCTGCACTGACTCGTTGTCTCTCTTTTTGGAGAACTAGATCTCGAACGCTTTCTTCGCAGTCGGCAGTTTTTCGCCATGTGCCCCTGCAGGTCGCAGATGTAGCATCTACCCGGAAATGAGGCACTCCTACTCGCCGCTGTTGTTCTGAAATTATCCTGGTCTTATTTTGTTTTATAGTTATATTTTTTTTAAGTAAAATACGTTTTAATACTGTTGTTGAAATTTCCTTTACATTGATTCTATAGTATGTACATATGGGAATTCAAGTTTTGCTTTAAGTGTTGGATGAATACATCATCTTAACTGATTTACTCAATCAAGCTAACCTTGGTTAATTTTACTAGAGATGAAATTAAACGGGGTTTCGCTTAATTGAACAGATGGGTCAATTAAGCGGGATTCGGTCGGCTCTCGTCCTATCAAGGTCTAGGACAACCACCCCTGAGAGTAATGAACGAACATCAACGACCCCAACCACTGCACTCCGTTCAGGTTGTGTGTGTCAACACATCATAAGAGAATATAAAAACTCTTGAACCTACGCGAGTCTCTAAAAAAAAAAAAAAAAAAAAGCGGGATTTCGTTAATTGAACCACCCGGATAATTGCTCGAAAAATCTGACAAAGTGGCAAGTTCAACTAAGCGGGATCACTGTATGTAGCATTACTGGCTGGCTTTATAAAACTCATTGGCATGCCAATCTCATGAGCTTCCTTCTCAAAAATTCGTATTTGGCTAAAGTTTCAACCTTATCATTGTTTTCTCTGGCTCGTGTATCATCTAGCCTTCTTAAGCAAGGGTAGTTGGTCGTGCCCTTTCTAAGTTTTTTCGCTGCTTTCCAGAGCGAATAGCTTGTGGTTGTCGCAATTAGATTGGTAAGTCAATGGCGCAGGTTGTCATTTTTGAATTTGTTCAGAGCTTTGTTAAGATTTGATTTGCCAATTGGCGACCTTGAGAATTGCCATGTTTTTTTAGCATTATTTTTTTTTTTTTGCCGATCAGACAGATAATATGCCGATAAGAAAGTTGACAATATCAGAGATGGAGTAATGCATCAAATAAAAAAATTAGCACAAAAAACCTTCGGACTATGAATTGCTCACTGAAATTCATCCTCTGCGTATGCAATACTCGAACGAATTACTACGGACTATAACCAACTCGGAATTTGGTCGGCTCTCGTCCTATCTGGGACAACCACCCCTGGTGGTAAATGTGAACGAACATCAACGACCCAAACCACTGCACTCCGTTCAGGTTGTCAGGTTGTTGTCTAAAACACATCATAAGAGAATATAAAAAATCTTGAACCTGCACGAGACTCTAAAAAAAAACAAAACAAGAACCACTTCTAACAAAATTACCTCAATTGGCTCTTCTCTTATTACGGAATTTATTCAATGCAATCTTAAGATTGCCATATTTTCCAAAAACCTAGAAAATTGCTGTTATCGTAACAATACTTAAACCTGGCAAAGATGCAATGCATGCCATATCTTATAGATAAGTCTGTACCAACATTATCCAAAGCGACAAAAAATGCATTGACAGTCACCAAGTCGGATTCCGCAAGCAGCATTCTAAATAACAGATCGACAGTTTTATGTACGTCACCGAAAGGAAAGCTTAAAATTATACTCCGTACGCGCAGGAGTTCCACAAATAAGCGTATTGGGCCCACTTCTATTTACTTTATATACACGAGGCGTTCCAGTTCCGACAAAATGATGTATCTTCAATGATTGCTATATTGCCGATGACACCGTTATGTTAAACTCAGATACATAAATGTTTCGTTCAGACGCAAAATATATTAAATACCGTGGTCCAGTGGTTCGATAAAAGGCACATAAGACTGAACGAAGACTATGCGACTAACGTATAACTCTTTATTTACACGTGTTCCTTTTGATTTTATTATTTTCAGTTAACATTTTTTAGCAGATACTATGTATTTGTAAGATTGTAAGCATCCCACCTTCACGTGAAAACAAAAAAAAAAACAAAATTCATACAGCAGCCGCAGTCGATGCATTATATGTACCGACATTTCTCTTCAAATACCCTTTACCTCATACGATTACACCGTGCTCCGCACTTCTAAGTTAAAATAACCATAATATGAAAACTAACGAAAACCAGACATTTTTATCTGTTTATCTATACATATGTTAACTTACGAGTCATTAGGAACAAATTGCTAACTCAGCCGCCACCGCAGTCCCAGAACATAAAGTATAATGTCATAGCTGTAGTTGTAGGCAAGCGTGGAGTTAACATACATATATTAAAACTGCAAGATATGTATATATGTGTGTGGCCCATATGCATCTGTAATATACGTGAGCACATACATGCTACGTGTTAATTGGATCAGATACATTTGCAATTTCACTGCTTCGATGCAGTTTTGTGAAACATGAAACATGCCTTAGAAACGGCAGGAGCTGCTATGCACCAAACCAATGGAAAGAAAACAAAATACCAAACATGATAAGCAGCAACAAGAATTCATTTCAAATTTCCGAGAAATAAGCCCAAGAAGACAGTACTATTGGATATCATGCATCGAAACTATTTCACTTGACATTACAACGTATAATATGAAGGGAATCCCTTTATCATCCAGGACGGAGTGAAAATACGTTCCTGTACATTCTGAAATTAAGCTGGTTCCACGTTACTCGATATATTTTTCTTCTTCTTGTGAGGCGCTACAGTCCGGGGTGAACCCAGGCTTAAACCAGTCAGCACGATCATAATTGTTCGGACCGTGTTTCTGCGGATAAAAATTTTGTATAAAGTTTCCTTGATTTTTCGAGAGAAGGCTCCTGAGCCAAAAAATGAAACCATAGGCAAGAGTGGTTCTGCACTGATGCCATTGGTGTATGTTTCCGCGTTTACCGTTCGTAAACGAAATCCTGTCTCCCTCGAAGTCGTATCTATCATTAGGTACATACAATTTGACCGAGCCGATAGTGGTGTGAGTGCTATTTTGATGCCAAGATACACTTCGTTTATGTTATGTTCTATTTCAATGTTCGTTAATGCTCCTTTGTAGTCTCGCTGTGTTCTCCCATGTCATCTCCATAGGCGAGAATTGTATTGACTTGAAATATGTATATCGTACCTCTTTTATTAACCAGCAATTTCTGAACGATAACGCCTCGCCTCGTCTCGGAATTTCTGAACATTTGAATGGAACATAGAGGGTCATCCAGGGTCATCCTGCAGAGCTTGACGACCTTGCTGCTTTCTAAATACGATGTTGTATGCAGCCTTAAAATCGAGTAATAGATGGTGTTGTCTTGGAACTAGATGGCTTTCTCCAGGATCTGGCGTAGTCTGAATATTTTATCGATGGTGAAATTCTTGGATATAAAACCGCACTGATATGAATCGATCGCTTTATCCACGAACGCTTCAGGCACTCACACACTATGGCGGAGAGGTTTTTTTAATAATTTGCGTGCACTCAAGGTCTAATAACCTGATTATATCGGTGACACAGTGCGGGCAGAAGGTAGAAAGGAAGAGGGATAGAGGAGATGCCGATGTACATTGATCTTAAATGCTTGCATGTTGCATTGAGGGGGAGGGGGGGAACCGAATCCGGCAGGGAGTTGACAGTATGTCCGAAAGCGGGCTTCAGGGTATATTGGTGAGCATTCCTAGAGAGACGTGTATTGCGGGAGAAATGTTGAAGGGACGGAATAATGCAACTGGCTATTTCATCAGAGCATTTTTGGTGGTAGTAACGATAAAACAGGGAGAGGCAGGTAACATTCCTGCGGTGTTCCAGCGAGTCTAATGTTTTGGTAATGCTGGAGTCAGTTTTATGGCTCCTTTTTGTATTCTGTCTAGTAGGTGCAATGGAAGCACTGGACCAGACATGAGCGTTAAACTCTAATTTGGGGCGAATGAACGCCTTATAGATTGTAGCCAAATCTAAGGGTGAGAAATATTTCTTGCATCTGTATAAGAAGCATTTCGCAGCATTCTTGGCGACACTGAATATATGGTCGCTCCAATTACGATTGTGAGCAACACTCATACCCAGGATGGAAAGCTTTTCAGTTTCTGAGATGCAAGTGCCATTCATGGATAATGGCTGCGGGTTAGTTATATGCTTTAACGACAAGAGACAGCATTGTGTTTTGGATGCATTAAATTCAACTCTATTGTTTTTACCCCATCGGATGATGCTGTCGATATCGGAATTTAATGAGCTCAACATACGCTGCCGCTCCCTATCTACAACCGAAGTGCAGGGTCGTAAACTAGTGAACGAATATGAGAAACTGAGGGTACTGCCGTCAGCAAGGGAGTGAATTGGATTAGAAGTAACAGACAAAAGATCATTTATAAAAATAAGAAAGAGTGTCGGAGACAAAACGGAGCCCTGGGGAACACCAGCATTTACAAAGTGAGTATCAGACTTGAATCCGTCCAAAACAACTTGAATTAAACGATTCGAAAGGTAGCTTCTAATCCATTGAAAAAGAGACTCATCGGTCCCAAAAGCAGGCATTTTCGACAAAAGGGCTTCATGCCAAACTCTGTCAAATGCTTTCGAAATATCCAGTGCAACAATTTTGCTTTCACCTGCTTGCGACCATATGCGACGTTGGGGAGATTAATCCTTTTGTTTGGGTCATCTCTGGCTGCCTGTAGCTTTTCTTAACTTTTACATACATGTGTGTATGTATGTTGACGTTACAGTCCATGAAGGACCAAAGCCTAGCTTCTCTCAATCACCCATGTTGTGTGAGATTTTATTTTCCCATATGTGAAAGGGACCTATAGTTTATTGCCGGCTCCGAACGACGAGATTCGAGAAGCTTTTCTTCACAATTATACTACAGGGGGTTTTGTCAGTACCCCGCTGAGGAGAAGCACCGTGAAAAATACGTTCGATAACATGACTGTTGTCGGTATTCGATCCCGTGTCATCGGCGTCAGAGGCCAACACACTGCCAACACCGCCACGGCGTTCTCAGTACATACATACATATGTACAATAATTCAGCCCGACAGTGAACATTTTTTCATCGTCGCGTCGCCGGTATACAGTCTCTAGGAATAATTTTTTTGTGCTCTCAATAACAACCGTGACTCTACTAGCAAGTCTGTTTAGTTCCTCATAAGTTCTTGTACTAGGCTTTAATGCCTGATATGTTTGTTATATCTTACCATATAACTTTCAGAACTAATTCCTGCGAAAAATCTCTCTAATTTCTCAATAAAGCATGTCTCGTCTTCTTTATTTTCTTTTTAAGGAGCTCATGATCTTCCATTCTTTTCTGCTCATAGGTTTTGGCAGTTCTGATTTTCTGGCGCAAAACAGCTTTATATGCTTCTTTTTTCACCATCAACCCAGCGATGTCACCCTAAAGGGACACTTTGAAACCCACAACATCGGAGGAGGCTTGTGTTGCCGGTGACTCCACAGATTATTGATTTGGATATGTTCAATTCCATTTCCACTAATTTCAATAAGATTTGATGGCATCTTCGGTTGACACAAGTTTCAATTTGTCAACACATTTGTCAGCGCATTTACCACATGTGAATTCTGCTGCGAGATAAACATTCATCATCAAAAGTTTAACCAAGTTTAAGACAGAACTTCAAGTTGGTTCCTTGTTCGATACTCATTTTTGCATTCATGCAACACGGATTCTAACCGCTCATTAATTATTGACCGCTCATAAATATTGACGGAACGTCAGTGAAGAATATTAGGAATATACCCCCCAACTTTAGCGGCTACCTAAGACGGCATTGGAATGTGCTTTTTATAAAAAGACTTATTTACATTGAAACACATTTTGTGTAAGCATTATTCCCTTTCCCTTTCCACCTGTGCTGCGTCATCCCTCGGGGTTGAAGTCGAAGACTCTTCGGGCCGGAGTGTTGCTGTCCATTCGCTTTACATGGCCTAGCCATCTTAGACGTTGGATCTGAAGACGTCTAACTAGGCCGATGTCGCTGTACAGCCCGTACAGTTCTTGGTTGAATCTCCTCGTCCACTCTCCGTTTACACAAACGGGACCAAAGATTGCACGCAGAATTTCGCTCTCGAAACGCCCAAGAGCCTCTTCATCCGCTTTTGATAACGTCCAAGCCTCAGCGCCGTAGAGGAGGAACGGGATGATGAAGGTTTTGTAGAGGGATGCCTTAGTTTTTCGAGAGAGGGCTCTACTACTCAATTGCCTCTTGAGCCCGAAGAAGCAGCGGTTGGCAAGAGTTATTCTGCGTTTTATCTCAGCGCTGGTGTCGTTGCTGCTTGTCACTATAGAGCCAAGGTAGATGAAGACCTTGACTACTTCAAAAATATAGCGGCCGAAGGTGACGTTCTGACCAAGACGTCGGTGTTGCGCATCTTTCTTTGATGACAGCATATATTAGGTCTTGTCCCCATTTACCCTAAGACCCACTTTAGCCGCTTCTGCTTCAATGGTTGCGAACACCTCATTGACGTCTCGCTTTGTCCATCCAATAACGTCAATATTGTCTGCGTAGGCAAGCAATTGTGTGGACTTGAAGGAGATCGTACCTCTTGTATTGGCCGCAGAGTCCCGCACGATCTTTTCAAGAAAAATGTTAAATAAATCACATGACAGTGCGTCACCCTGTCTAAACCCTTTTTTAACATCAAAGGGATCGGTTACTTCACCTCCGACCTTAATGAAGCAGCGAGAGTTCTCCATAGTCATCCTGCACAGTCTGACGAGTTTGGCAGGAATGTTAAAACATGACATGGCTCTGTATAGCTCGTCTCTATAAACACTATCATACGCGGCTTTAAAGTCGACAAAAAGATGGTGCGTGTCGACCTGGAATTCATGGGTCTTCTCCAAGATCTGCCGTAGTGTAAATATTTGGTCCATCGTGGATTTTCCTGGCCTGAAACCACACTGGTAGGAACCTATCAGATTGTCCACGAACGGTTTCAGGCGCTTACACAGTACGGCAGAGAGGATCTTGTACGCCATGTTCAGGAGGCTTATTGCTCTGTATTTGGCGCTGTCCTAGGGGTCTCCTTTCTTATGGACCGGGCAAACGATACTGAGATTCCATTCATCGGGCATGCGTTCTTCCGACCATATCTTGCAGATGAGTTGGTGCATCTTCCTGACCTGGGAGTCTATCTGCTCCAGCAGCTTTATAAGACTTAAGTTTCGATATCGCTATTTTAACATCGTCTAGGTCGGATGGATGGGATTCTCCTTCATCTTCGTCGATTGTGAATGGTTCGCTCTGTCTGACTGCGGCATTTCGACTATCATCGCCGTTATATAGTCTGCAGAAGTGGTCCTTCCACAATCTCAGCATCGACTGTGACTCCACTACTAGTTGTCCGTGCTCATCCCTGTAGGCTTCTGCTCTGGCTTTATAGCCGTATCATGTTCGTTGTACTTTCTGGTAAAATTTTCGGACGTCGTTTCTGCAGTAACATCTCTTCATCTTCTCGATCTCGCACTTCTAGTGCTCCTTCTTTTTCATTCGCAGAAGCGCATGCTCCTCCCTCCTTTTCTGTTCATAGAGCTCGCGGGCAGCTCTCGTCCGTCGATGCAATGTGGCCATGTATGCATTATGTTTCTCTAAATGGGCCTGTCTGCACTCATCATCAAACCAGGGGTTTCTCGACGGTGGTGGCTCAAAACCGAACACATCTGAGGCGGCCTCTCTAATGGCGTTAAAAACGTCTTTCGACTTACGTATACATATATTTGCTTAAAGTTAAATTTAAATATTTATTAAAGCTAAGAAAATATTTTTCTTTAAAAGCAGCATTCGATATTTATTTTTATTATTTTAACTTCTAACTAAAACTAGCTAAACTTAGCCTATCTTAACCTACCTTACCTAACTTGCATATAATATAATAGTATAATGAACATATATACATACATATATACATATATGTATATTACTTTAAAACATATTAACTTAGCTTAATCTACCTTAGTCTTACCTGCTCTATGTGTGCCATTGGTGTGGGGCATTTTGCACGGGGTGGACGTGGTGCAGGGGTAAGCATCACCGACCGTCAAGTGGAAGGTTTGTAGTTCAAATTCGTTCCATAGGCAGGAAAAAAGTATGCCACACAACTGTTGTGAATGAGAATGAGAAGTGATCAAACATACTGATGAAGACATAACACTCACAGTATATGGTCACTTTAAATTCAATTCTAATATAACACCATAAGTGCATGGAACAGTTGCTGAGAACTACAGCCAACGTGAAAATTCGGCCGGTTCCTCTCTTCCTATCTAGAGCAACCACCCCTGCAGAGTAGTGGACGAACATCTACGATCCAAACCACTGCACTCCGTTCAAGTTGTGCGCGACCTTTAAAAAACCAAACATATTTATTTGCTTAATGAGTTGTAATTAGTGGAGATACTCTCACCTTTGTGAAATATAATTGCCAAACCAGTAAGGAGCATATTGATAGAAGACAGGGCTTTTAACAAAGATATATCAATTTGTGTTACATGCGACAGCACTGGTGGTCGCAATTAATGCTCATTTAGCAATTTATGGCATATGTATCTGAAATCACATGTGAACAGTTTCGAAAATTAGTCCAATTTAATTCTCAAGCCAAAAGGAAACTGTCCATCGCAAACAGGAGAATTTATACAGGATGCCCCACGAGCAGTGTGCCAAAAAGCTAGAGCGTGTAGATCTGGTCAAGACAAGAAAAAAGTCGTATGGGTGGGGGAGGGGCCTTTTCCCCCCGTTTAGCCGAGAGGGGCAATTTTCTAAAAAATGTACTTTATTTGTAAAAAAAAAAAATAAAATCAACGGTTACATCCACAATGCCGTGATATACTTTCTTGTAAATCCAGAAACGTCTTCTTTCATCTTGTTTCCAAACGAAGCTGTTTTAAGGAATAGTTTTTGAGAAATTAAATTTCAAACTCAGAATTTTGAAAAAAAAAAAAATAAAAAAAATTTGAACTAATTTTTTTCAAAATTGTATGTAATTAATTGTATGTACTTTTTTTTCAACATTTCAATTCTCTTATTAGTTAAAAACAGGAAACTAGATGCAAAAATGTCTTGTAGTTTTTGAGAAATAAAAAAAAAAAAAAACCCAAACCACTTTTTGCTAAGAAAAACATTTTTTTTTTGGTTTTAACGCGGCTGGGCTTGAATGTATGAAACATTGACCTCTTTTTTAGGGTTTCGTACCCAAAGGTAAAACGGAACCCTAATACTAAGACTTCGCTGTCCGTCCGTCTGTCTTATGAACCGTGATAGTTAGACAGTTGAAATTTTCACAGATGATGTATTTCTGTTGCCGCTACCACGACAAATACTAAAAACAGAACAAAATGAATATTTAAGGGGGGGCGCCCATACAACAGACATGATTTTCATCCAAAAAATCCTCTTGCTCACATACTGAACTAAGGTTAGTCGACCATATGTTTGTGTCTTTGATGAATTAATCCTAGCTGCAAACCTTTTCCACATATTTATTGTTATTCACCTTTTCACATCGTTGCTGTCAAGTAAGATAATTGATTTGAATTCAATGGACACTTTGAATTCTTCTTTGAATTTGATTTTTGATTATCAAAGTAATATGCCGATAACCTGCCTGCAACCAAGATCTGTCATCATACGAAAAATGTGATTTAATGTAATGACTGATGAGGTAACATACATAGTCTCTTTCATATTTATATATACAGATGGTACGGAACCCGTCGTGCGCGAGTCCGACTCGCACTTGGCCGTTTTTTTTTATTATTTTTAAAAAATTCGGAATCTTATTATAAATAATTTTCAATATGATCCCCACTTTTTAGAAAGCAAAGATTATATCTCCTTCTAATGACTGCACATGAGGGCGCCGCCGTGGCGCAGTGGTTAGTGTGTTGGACTCTGGCGCACGATGAGCGAGTTCGGATCCCGATAACACCAACGCCATCGAATGTTTATTTCGCGACGTACCTCCTCGGCGGGGTACTGGCAAACCCCCCCGTAGTAAACTTGCCATGGAAAAGGTTCTCGACTCACGCCGGCCGTTCGGCCGTGTGAAAAATAAATTACACACAACATGGGTGATTGAGAGCAGCTTGGCTCTGGTCCTTCATGGGCTGTAACGCCACCAAAGAAGAAGAATGACTGCACATATGTAAGTCTATGCTTGATAAATGTTCCTGCAATTTGACTCCAGCGATTTCAATACGTTCTTTCAGTTGTTCCAAAGATACTATTTCCACTTCGTAAACATAATTCTTCATGAATCCCCACACATAAAAATCTAGAGGAGTCAACTCTGGTGATCTAGGTGGCCATTCCGTGGGACCCCTTCCTCCGATCCAAAGGTCACTAAGATGATCATCCAACCAGTTTCTAACCTGTAAGCTGTAGTGTGCTGGTGCTCCATCTTGCTGGTAGATTAAACTATCTGCTATGGCCAAGGGAACGTTGTCCATTAAATCGGGCAAAAGGTCTCGTAGGAACTGCAGGTATGATTCTCCATTAATAACGGTATTAAAAAACCGGGACCCGATTACAGTTTGACCAACAACACCAAGCCAAACTGGAGCGGTTTGTGATTTATTTTGTTTTTAGTTGTGTGGATTGATGCTACTCCAATGATCCAAATTGTGGAAGTTAGTAACCCCATATCTGATAAACTGTGTTTCACCCGTCCAGAATAGCCTTGCAAAATAGTTTCGTTCAGTTTCATCTCGAAGTAGTAATGATCGACAAAATTCTACTCTCAAAAACTTGTCGTCTGAGGTGAGTTCCTGAACTGGAGTAAAATGGTACGGTTGTAAGTTTTGAGTATGAAGCACTCTCCATACTCTAGATTTGGGCACTCCAAGCATAATAGCTATCCTCCTTGTTCTAAGGGAGGGATTACGTCGGACCAAATCCAAAATGCTTTCATCTAAGATTGCTGATCTATCTGTAATTGATCTTTCGCTTCTTCGATCCTCGAGCACCCCGTGCTCTCGCAGTCGTCGGTAGATTCTTGAAAACATGCTACGACTGAGACACCTCCGATTGGGATATCTTTCAGCGTAGAGTCTTTCGGCTTCACGATCTCGACAATTGGCTTAACCGTAGCAGAAGTGGATGTCCGTCAATTCTTCTCGAGAGTATAAGTTTGACATCGTAATGTGTTGATGAGTTAACATCCAATCTGGAAATGTTTTTTTATTAAAAATGCGATGCCTTTTATTTACATTTTCAATAAAGAAAAATTGCGGTTTCATTGTCTTAAGGTCCTAGCGGGTAGTACCCATCGGCGGCGGACGGACCCAGATGAAATTGGCAGGTCAGTATTCAGGCGTTATCAATGAAAAAAAAAAGGATTAATCCAGGGCTACTCCAATACTGTGTCACTTTATTGTATCCTCATGAAACTCCGATTTTTTTAAAAATAATAAAAAATAGGTCAATGTTTTATACATTAATTTGCCTACAAGCCCAGCCGCGTTAAAACAAAAAAAAAATGTTTTCCTTAGAAAAAAGTGGTTTGGGTTTTTTTTTTTAATTTCTCAAAAACTACAAGACATTTTTGCATCCGGTTTCCTGTTTTTAACTAAAAACTAATAAGAGAATTGAATTTTTGAATAAAAATTAGTACTTAATTACATACAATATTGAAAAAAATTAGTTCAACATTTTTTTTTTCAAAATTTTCACAGTTCCCTAAAACAGCTTTGTTTAGAAACAAAATGAAAGAAGAGGTTTCTGGCTTTACAGAAAAGTATATCACGGCATTGTGGATGTAACCGTTGATTTTTAATATTTTTTTTTCCAAATTAAGTAAATTTTTTAGAAAATTGCCCCGACCGGCTAAACGGTACCCTGTATACGTACATATGTATGTATGTATGTATATGTTAGCCTAGTTCCTTCTCCCTCGTTTGTCTGTTGAATTAATCCGTGAAATTAAAATATTGTAAATAGTATTAGTTCCTTTACATTGCCTGACATGATTACATTAAATATACATATCACATGTTTTATAATCGCTTGAATACTGACACCTTATAAAAGTCATCCATATGCATGTCCAATTTTATTATCTTTTCGTATATAGCGCACTTTGCTACGCTATTGTATATACACACCATTATGTGCGTTAAAAAAGCAAAAGTAGATGTTATCATTAGCAAACCAAAAAACTACCTCACTAATCGATACATTATAGCAAAATATGAATCTTATACTTAAAGGCGAATACTTAATGCCAACCCGGATATTTTCTTCTTCATTCATTCTTCCATAAGACAAGAGTATTTAATTTGCACATACATATTGGTAAAGGTAGATGGTCATATACCGGTGGTCTATCGCCCGCAACCTTATTTTGTTCTTCGTTCTTAATATGTTCCACTAATACTATTATCAATACATACATAGATATATTTTGCCATTACGGGCGCGGCCCGTCAAGGTTCCCCCAATATTAAGAATAATAATATGTGTGGGAACGCTTAAAGGATATGACTTCAAAGGTAGGTCATCACTAGGTTTACTTTCCAATCGAATTAAAGGCAACTATGTAAGGAGTGGATCAACCCCATACTGACAAAACGCCATTACATCCCTTTCTATTCTTTTCGGCCTTAAACGTACATATACATACATATTTCGTATGGAGTTGGAGTTGGAGCAAAAATATTTTTTTTTGTGCCGTTTGAACACACAGTAAAGTTATAAATAAAATATGATTAATCAGATTTAATCAGACGTAAGATCTGGTTAGAGTAGAATGAAGGTTTACTATCAACAGTTTAAAATGAGTTTTGCTAACAAAACTTTTAAGTATTAATACTGCTCTCCTTAAAACTTAACGAAGATATGCTGCTCTGCCTTGTTCTGGTCTGCTTTTTTCCTTATTGACCTTGTCAACCAAGAGGGTTTTTTTTTCCATGACACTGTTTGCACCATTCTTTTTAGATCTACCTTTATATTGTTTTCCTATTTACGGTATTTTTTCTCCAATTTTACATTCATCGTTTATTTGACTGTTCTTTCATTATCGATTCGTTATACATACATACATATGTACATATCCTGCCCGTCACAGTCTTCGTGATTTTATAACTCGAAAAATAATTGTTATCGTATAACGATGCAGAGGAACATCTTTGTTTATAATAGGCTTCCCAATAAGGACTTCCGAACTTTGACAGTTGATAGCCGCTATATTGTTGAAGCTACTGTCACGTTGGCTGTCATTTATTCTGTTTTGCCGAATCCCCGCGGACGGATGTGCAAATGATAAAATTGTTTTTAAAAAACCGGCCAAGTGCGAGTCGGACTCGCGCACGAAGGGTTCCATACCATCTGTATATAAAAATATGAAAGAGACGTTGTATGTTACCTAATCAGTGATCACATTAAAACGGCTAATCCGTTCGGAATGATTTTTTGCATGATGACAGATCTTGGTTGCAGGCAAGTTATAGACATATTACTTTGATGATCAAAAATCTCCATAATGAGATAGTTGATCACCAAAGTGTCCATTGAATTCAATTCAAATCAGGAGGTGAAAAGGTGAGCAACAATAATTATAGGAAAAAGGTTTGCAGCTAGGATTAATATATCAAGGTCACAATAGGGATCAAAGCTTAGAAGTGTGCTATTGGTTGTGGGATATGATCGAAAGTGAATCTCACAACAGTTGATGTCTTAACTTACCAGGATGGAAAAGAAGGGGAATAGCAATTGTACGAAAGGGTTTTAGCAGTGACACAATAGGGATCATAAAAAGGGTATTTATTATTGGTTGTTCGTAATTATAGAAAAAAGGGTTGCAGCTACGATTAATGTATCAAAGACACAATAGGTATCAAAGCTCGGAAGTTTGCTACTGGTTTTGGGATATTGTCGACTAACATTAGGTCAGTATGTGACCAAGGGGATTTTCTGGATGAAAATCATGTCTGTTGTATGGGACATTTCAACTGTCTAGCTATCACGGTTCATGAGATACAGCCTGGTGACAGACGGACGGACGGACAGCGAAGTCTAGTAATAGGGTTCCGTCTTACCTTTGGGTACGGAACCCTAAAAAAACACCACTTAACGAATCTAGTAAATAGATTCGTCTCCAATTTTGTAAAAAATACATGCTGTAGAAATCGGATTGGCAAAAAGTGATTTTTTAGATGAAAAAAAGTTTAATTTAGAGGGCCCTAACAGCTGTAATTATTATTTCCATGACCTTTGAAAAAAGGAACATTATTTAAGTCGTAGGCATAGCTGTGAAGGCAGTGTCATGGTGTGGGGAGCTATTTCCTTCTACGGAACCTTCGAACTCCAGTTTCTTACATCTAGAATGAATGCTAATTCTTATAAAAGTGTGTTAGAAGAGACCTTGCCACAGATTTCTGGCTCGTTTTGGCCAATATCGTTGATATTCCAACATGATGGTACCCCTATCCACAGAGCGAGGATGGTAAAACAGTGGATTGAGAGCCAAATTGTTCAAATGTTGGTGTGGCTTCCATACTCCCCTGACCTAAATATCACAGAGAATATATGAGGACTTCTTTCACGTAAAGTATACTAGTCAGAGAGACAAAAAATTATTAATCTGAGCAATTAAAAAATCTTGGACCAACATTTTGCTTCAATACTTAAAAAAATTGTATGATTCTATAGGTGCCATGACAACGCCAAGTGACAAAAGGCCACATTTCAATATTTGGCCTTATGTTGCTTTGTGAAAGTGACATAAAGCCGAATTCCATAATTTGGCCTTATGTCACTTTCACAAAGCGACATAAGGCCAAATTATTTTGAGACTTAAGGCCAAATTGGTTTTTTTTGTTTTTTTTTTGCATTTATTTCTTTAGAAGTGGCATTCATCAAACTTGGGCGCTTATCCTTTTTATTTACCCAACAGTGCACCCACTCCAAATCCTACCGTGTAAACATATGTATGAAAGTGACATAACGCCATTTGGCCTCATGTTGCTTTTGCAAAAGCGAGATAAGGCCACATTTTTATTTGGTCTTATATCACTTTGAGATTGTGACATAAGACCAAATATTGAAATTTTGTCACTTGGCGTTATGTCATGGAACCGGTTCTATACTTAATTACATAGGTAGCCTTACAGTCGGTGGTGAACATGGGCCTCAACCAACAAGCGTCTCCAGCTGGCACGGCCTTTGGCCAGCTGTTTCCAGCGTCGCACGCTCAGTTGGATAAGGTCCCCTTCCACCTGCGTGCGCCACCGTCCGTAGACGTCGTACTAGGCCGATGTCGCTGTACAACCCGTACAGTTCTTCGTTATATCTTCTCCTCCATACACCGTTTGAACAAACGGGACCGTAGATAGTACGCAGAATTTTCCTCTCGAAACGACCAAGGTCATCTTCATCCGCTTTCGTTAAGGTCCAAGCCTCTGCGCCGTAAAGGAGGACTGGGATGATTAAGGTCTTATATAGTGTCACCTTGGTTTTTCGAGAGAAGGCTCTACTTCTCAATTGTCTCTTGAGCCCAAAGAAACAGCGATTGGCAAGAGTGATTCTGCGTTTTATCTCAGCTCTGGTGTTGTTGTCGCTGGTCATCAGTGAGCCAAGGTAGACGAATTCCTTGACCACTTCAAAGTTATATCCGCCCATGGTGATGTTCTGGCCAATACGTCGGTGTTGTCCGTCTCTTTTAGATGAAAGCAGATATTTGGTTTTACCCTCATTAACCTTGAGACCCATCTTTAGCCGCTTCTACTTCAATGCTTACAAAGGCCCCATTGACGTCTCGCTGTGTCCGTCCAATCACGTCAATGTCGTCGGCGTACGCAAGCAATTGCGTAAAATTGAAATAAATCGTACCTCTTGTGTTGGCCAGTGACTCTTCACGATCTCTTCAAGCACGATGTTGAAAAAGTTGCATGACAGCGCGTCACCTTGCCTAAATCTTTTTTTAACATCAAAGGTCTCAGTTTGCTCATTACCGACCTTAATGGAGCAGCGCGAATTCTCCATTGTCATCCTGCACAGTCGGACGAGTTTGGCAGGGATGTTAAAACTAGACATGGCTTTGTATAGCTCATCTCTATACACGCTGTCATATGCAGCCTTGAAATCGACGAAGAGGTGGTGAGTGTCGATTTGGTATTCCTGGGTCTGCCGTAGCGTAAATATTTGGTCTATTGTGGATTTACCTGGCCTAAAACCACACTGATAAGAGCCGATCAGGTTATCCACAAACGGTTTTAGGCGTTCACACAATACGGCAGAGAAGATCTTATATGCAATGTTAAGGAGACTTATTCCCCTATAGTTGGCGCAGTTAGAGGGGTCTCCTTTCTTATGGACCGGACAAACGATGCTGAGATTCCAATCGTCGGGCATGCTTTCCAGTTCTTTACCGGTTCTATACCAAGTCGAATTTACGAGACTCTATTAAAAAATGGTGGCAATACTCAATATTAGTTATTGGTATTACAATGCTACCTATACAATAGTGCCAAATCATTAATTAAATTACAATCACTATTCGTGTTTTATTCCATTCCAATCGTTGAACCTATTCAGATGAGCAAAAAATGTGTGAGCGTGCGAGAATAACGGTAAGCTTCAAAGCAACATTTTTTCCCTCAAACTGAGCGTATAATGATGCTCTTTCATTACATATATAACAAATATGTGGCATTGCAATATACATATATGAAGAGATGCTAACAGTAATGTGAAAAAAAGTTGAACCTATTCAGATGAGCGGCAGTGTATGTGTCACTCCTAGGTCGCAAATGTCAGCGTTTTGAATTTATATGTACATATATCCATACTAGTGAAATAATTAGTTACTTATTTATATTGTAGTATTCCCTATTTCGTTGTCTTTTTTTAATAGCCGTTTCCAAGCCCCAGAATCAGTCAACTGGGAATGACGAAACCTTGCAAAATGATGATTACGAATACGATGATCGCAGCATGCCTGCAGATCAAGTTAAGTCAACTATCTCAAGTTCAAAGTCAACAATGCAACCATACTTCAAAATCAAGCTTGTAAGAAGGACAGTCAAACCCGGCGGCAACATAACCCTAGATTGTCCAGTTAAAAACTTGGCCGGTAATTATTTCTTCCCTTATACATACGTACAGTACATCATTTTCACTTTTTTTTTTTTATTATTCCAGATTCAAATGTAATTCTCTGGTTCAAAGAAGAAAACACAATTACAAACAACCTAAACGTCTTAAACAATGCCTATAAGGTTGCGAAACAGAACTTCAGTCTAATAATTGCTAACGCTACAGAATCCCTTGCTGGCAGCTATTACTGCGAAGTCGCCCCACAAAAAATTCGGATGCAAACCATCTTACGCGTATCGAATGAAACTGAACCATTGACAACAACAGCAATGCCACAACTTAAACGAGAAACAACTACCACCGAATCACCATCTTCAGGAGGAGCACTAAATGTATCACATCGATTCGTCTTTATGGCTGTAGTAATGAATCTACTGATGCATCCAAAATACTTGCAATCACTCCTCTTTTAAAAGTTCAAGCCCGACGCATGAAAAGAGAACCAAAATTCAGCAACAAATTACAAAGCACTGTGGTTTAGTTTAATTGTGTATAGGTTACATAGTGTTGTCGTTTTTCAATTGATTGCCAATCAATCCGAACAACCTACTAACGAGCAATCAATTCATAAAAAGAATCCAGATTCGTTAATTTTATCAATAAATGTTCATATTCCCACAGCTTCATGTTGTAGCGAAGTGAATGACCTTCACCATTGTCATTTAATAGACGCACCAATTAAATATAATTCAAATATGTATAATTTCTATCTTGAATAGAAATTGAAATAGAAAAAACAAAAATTGTGAAAAGATAATGAAACTATATACTTTTCAAAGGAAATTGTAAATTGATGGAAGATAGAGGCGGTGTTAAAATAATTTAAGTACAAATGTGTCATATTGATTTAGTTAAAGATTTTACTAAGAGATTGTATTTAAAATTAGGTATTCGTAATTTACTTATGCTTCCTAGCTTGATAACGAAGGACCTGTAGCTATATTTCAAAAATTGTTAGGGATTTTAGGTTTTCCATTAAGTATTTTACTTTAAATTTAGAATTTTCAATAAGTTAAATTTGAATAAGTTTTTAATATGCGTTGTCTTGAGAAGGTAACAGGTAAACGAGTAATTAAGTAAAGCTTCTTGGCTGCGTTAGGCTGAACCCACACCGAAGACGACAAAACGTTTTTTTGTCGCACGACAAGAAAACGTTTTGTTATTCTAACCCACACCAACCCCAACACTTACCGACAAGCAAAATGTTTTGAATGTCGTCTGATTCAATATAATTATAAATTGCGCTCCTTTGCTTGCTTGCTTGCTTTGGTGGCGTTACAGCCCGTGAAGGGCCAGAGCCAAGCTTCAATCACCCACGCTGTACATACAAACATACATACATTCTCAGTGGCCCGCATGTTCCACTAAAAGAGTCGCGGGGATTATGCGCGCACGCGGGATCTCCAGGCCACTCGATCCTCCGCCATCGACTCTAACTCATCAGGAGCTATGCCCAAGCGTACCCAGAAGAGTTTTTGGACTTGGTCCAACCACCTTGTACTGGGTCTGCCAAGCGGTCGCCTGCCTGATGGTATTGCATCCAAGGCACGCTTCGGAAGTCGTGATGATGTCGACATTCGTCTCACGTTACCAAACCATCGAAGCATAGCCCTTTCCGTTCGGAGAAGCAGCTGCTCAACATTGAGCTCCCCGCGTACTGCCGTGTTTCTCACCCTATCCCGGCGAATAACTCCCACAACAACACGAAGAAATCTCATTTCGGCAGCTTGTATTCGCGATCTTATTCTTTCGGTCAATACCCAAATTGCATGATCATAGGTGAGAGTTGGAACAAATACTGAGTTAGAAACCGCTAACTTGGCATTGACACCAAGCTCGGCCTTCCTGATTACAGATCTTTCAGGCTGTTTCAAATTTGACCCAGCTTGGCAAATCCTGCAGGAAAGCGCAGTATTAGTCCTCCCATCACTCGTGAGGAATACCCCGAGATACTTAAACTTCTCCACCTGCTTCAATGGGACTTCACTAAAATGTAGAGGGCATTGGACAGGTGTTCTGTAAATAATCATAACCTCGGAGTTTTCCACGTAAGCCCCCATTCCAGCATCAGCACATACGGCCACAAACCTATCTGGCGCGCGCTGGAGTTCCATCTTAGGCAACTTAGTCATCTGCAAAAAGAAGATGGCTTACCCTCAACTCTCCCAATGTGAAACACTCCTCACCACGACTGCTCTGCAACATCAAGTCCCAGCAGCACCAAAAGTACAGGTCAAGTTCAAAGCTTGTACCGAAAAATTCGTTCGAAGAGAACAGAAAATGGGATGGTAAGGGAAATAAATATTTTCGTTTCAAATGCTACCGCTGTGGTCGCAACGGCCATAAGGCAACAGATTGTAAATCAAAAAACCACAACGCAAGTGATAAATCATCTGTGACAGAGGAATCGTTTTCTTTTTCGGAAGTAAGGGACCAAGTTTTCTCTCTAAAAACTTTTTCAAAAAACGATATATGGTGCTTGGACAGTGGCGCTACGTCACACATGTGTGGAGACAAAAATAAGTTCTCTAAACTAGATTGCATTCAATCACGTCATTTATTGCTCGCAAACAACAAAACTACTGAGATTAAAGGCCAAGGCATTGTGCGAATTTCAACATTAAAGGACAAGCGAATAAAACTAGAAAACACTCTATACGTGCCAGACTTGCGAACAAATTTAATTTCAATAGCGAAAATAACTGAAAAGGGATTTACGGTGACAATTAATAAGCAATGTGCCGTTATAAAAAACTCAGATGATAGTGTCGTTTTGATAGCTCAAAGAAAAAATGGACTTTATTATGTCGATGAAAATGTAGAAGTTGCAAACGTCAGCTCAAGTACTCAATCCGACATCAGTGATCTGATGGAGTGGCATAAGAAATTTGGTCACCTGAATTTGAGAACTATGTGTGATATGCAACGAAACCAGTCAGTTTTTGGTATGAAATTTCGCAACCCTGAGCTACGACTTAATGAGATACAATGTGAAGTTTGTATAGAGGCAAAACTCTCCAGAAAGCCATTTCCAAAAGGAGCAACATCACGAAGTAAGTATCCCTTGGAATTAATCCACAGTGACATTTGTGGGCCTATGAAGTCGAAGTCAAATGGTGGATGTAGCTATTTTGTTACCTTCATAGATGATGCTTCAAGATGGTGTGAGGTATATTTTTTCAAACACAAAAATGACCTTTTTACAGCGTTTAAAGATTATAAAAATCATGCAGAAAATTTCACAGGACGAAAAATCAAAGCCTTACGATCAGACAATGGCGGAGAATATTGCAGCAAAGAGTTCAACCAATATCTTTCAGAGGGTGGCATCAAGCATCAATTTACCGCAGATTACACGCCTCAACAAAATAGAGTTTCTGAAAGAATGAACCGGACACTAGTTGAAATGGGACGATGCATGTTACTTCAGTCGGAGTTACCTCAATCGTTTTGGGCCGAGGCCATAGCCTGTGCAAAGTACATTAGAAATCGATGCTCGTCTAGTAGTTTAGACGGAGAGGTCCCCTACAAGCTCTGGACAGGGAAAATCCCTGGTGTGAACCATTTCCAGGTATTTGGTTGTAAAGCATATTCTTTAGTTAAAAATAAATACAAAAGCAAATTTGATCCCAAGTCAAAGCCATATACATTCGTTGGGTACTGCGAAAACGCCAAAGCGTATAGATTATGGTGTCATAAGACTAGAAAAATTATCAAAAGTAGGGACGTTATATTCATTAATAAAAATTTTGCATGCAATTTTAACTTAAAAGATACAAAAATGGAATCATTTTTCGAACCTGAAACTATTAAAGATGAATTGAAGGAAAACGGAAAGTTAGAATTAAAAACAAATGAGAATGAATATATACATACATATAATAGACATTTAGATATAGATACAGAAGTAGGCACGATATACCACGAACAGAGTCAGGATCTGAAACAGAGTGAGGAGCAGGAAAATAGAATAAAAAATATAGATGCAGTGGCTATGAGAACAAGGTCAAAGAAGAGATTGCATAGACAAATTGAAACTTCAAATAATGAGTCAGAAGATTCCGATGCTTTTACCGATGCCGTTTGCATGTTAACTTCAGATCCGCAAAATGTCAGTGATATATTGAAAGATTCCAACGCTAGGGAATGGAAGCAGGCCATGAACGAAGAACTTTCGGCACATGAGACAAATAAAACATGGACCATTGTAGATCGTCCAACGGGGGAAAATATAATAGGCAGTCGATGGGTTTTTCAAACAAAAACGAACTCTAAGGGTAATGTTTGTAGAAGGAAGGCACGGCTAGTCGCAAAAGGTTGCTGTCAGCGGACTGGCATAGACTTTAAGGAAACTTTTGCTCCAGTGGCTAGGCAATGTTCGATTCGTCTCCTGATTGCGCTTGCTGCTGAATGGGGGCTTATCTTGCATCAACTAGATGTTGTCACGGCTTATTTAAACGGAAGCATTGATGAAACATTATACATGGAAATACCTGAAATGTATTCCGAATTAACAGGGGAAAATATAAACAAAAATAAGGTTTGTCGTGTCCACAAGGCCATATATGGATTAAAACAATCGGGAAGGCAGTGGTACTTAAAGCTAAATGAACAGCTTTTAGAAATGGGAATGAAGCCTCTTGTATCTGATCCTTGTATTTACATGTTACATAAAGAATCCACCATATTAATCGTTGCTATATATGTTGATGATATTATAGTAGGATCGAACAGCATGGATGAAATCCTTTTATTTAAAAACAAGATGAAATCCAAATTTCAAATGAAGGACATGGGAAAACTAAACTATTTTTTGGGTATAGAGTTTAACCAAAACGAAAATGGAGAGATCACAATGAGTCAAAACAAGTATATTACGGAGTTACTTAAACGTTTTCACATGGAAGATTCGAATCCGGTCACCACGCCTTTAGATCCAAATATGCTAACAAAAGGAAACTCGTTTTTCAGAACAAAAGGCTGTTGTTATTTATAATGATAACCAAAGTGCTCATGCGATCGCAAAGAATCCAGTTCAACACTCACGCACGAAACACATTGACATTCGTCACCATTTTGTCAGAGATACAGTACAGAAAGGACTTATAATCGTACAACATGTTGATACACATAACATGACCGCCGATGTTCTCACCAAGGGTCTCACATCGTTGAAGCACTACAAACACGTAGAAGCGCTCGGCTTATCATTTCTCATTTGAGGAGGAGTGTTAAAAACCAATTGAAAAATGTAAACTATATATGTATATGTAATGTCATAATGAAATATCTACTTTGCTGTAGTTTACTTTGCATAACTTTATTATTAAAAACATACTATGCTATGATTTGTTACTGTCATCAAATAATAAATATAAATTCTTATTCCTTTTTGAACTGTCACCGAGTGCATTTCTTTTTAACCTCTGCTCCCAGTACGTTTCTTTAACATAACCAACGCGGTATTTCGTCGGCTCTCGTCCTAGGACAACCACCCCTGAGAGTAGTGAACGAACATCAACGAGCCAAGCCACTGCACTCCGTTCAGGTTGTGTGTGTCACAACACATCTGCGCGAGTCTCTAAGAAAAAAAAAAAAAAAATAGTCCAACGCCCACGGTGAAAGGTGTTGATTTATTACCGTTAACCCTATCCCCGCTGCTACAGTTTGCGTATACAGACTGAATGGCCCTCAACAGAGGACCATCAATCCCATACTCCTGCATAACACTCCAGAGTTTACCTCGAGGAACTCGGTCATACACCTTTTCCAAATCTACAAAGCAGCTGTAGATCGGTTTGGCGTACTCCCAAGCCTTCTCGAGTACCATTCTTAGAGTGAAAAGCTGGTCGGTTGTACTTCTGCCGTGACGAAACCCGCACTGTTCATCCCCTATCCTGGATTCGACCATGGCTTTAGAACACACCTTCAGTACCATAGCGTAGACTGTACCGGAGACATTTAAAAGAGATATGCCCCTATAGTTGGGGCACTCTTTTTTATCCCCATTTTTGGAAAGAGGGACAACCAATCTGACAATCGCAAGGTGTCTCACCGCATTCCTAGGTCACCCTAATTACATGAGAGAGCCATAATACTCCCTCTTTACCCATTGCCTTAAGCATTTCTGGCCGAACTTCATCCACACCGGCAGATTTGCCAACTTTTAGCGATTCAATCGCTAAAATGACTTCCTCCAACGTTGGACTATTTTCCGCCCCACTCAAGACTATAGGTCTGTCCCCCTCAGCATCCTGTTCGTCATTGAACACACCATCTTTGGATTTAAATCCTACGATTATGTTGAATTTCCTCCCTCTGAATCGGCGAATGGTTTGCCCGAACACTTTTTTCGCAGATCTATGGTCGCCTTCAAACTTCTCGCCGAACTCACCACGCTGTGTGTGATTTATTTTTTACACAGGTGAAGGGGACCTACAGTTTAATGCCGCATCAGAACGGCTTGAGTCATGAAGCTTTTTCATGGCAAGTATACTACGGGGGGTTGTGCCCCGTAGTACACATGGCGCTCCTTTGCTCAATCAAAATTAGTAGCTTCTCCGCGTCAACTTTTATCTTCGCTTAACAAATTCGCAAAGCATCGATTTCGTCGCAGAAAGACAAAATACCGGCGAACAGATTTCGACGTGTTTCTTTGCTTTGTCGTGACGTGCTCTGTCTATTTCGTCCGATGTGGGTTGACCGCTAAGGTAGTGTGTACTTTTCGGCAACGACACGTGTTTGCAACACGTTTGTTGCGTTCGGTGTG
The DNA here is from genome assembly GCA_951905685.1 of Eumerus sabulonum. Taxonomy (NCBI): domain Eukaryota; kingdom Metazoa; phylum Arthropoda; class Insecta; order Diptera; family Syrphidae; genus Eumerus; species Eumerus sabulonum. The sequence continues at coordinate 40,503,964 of OX645063.1, forward strand.
GGTTAGCTGTAGCAATGCCATATAAAATGGACATCGGAGCAACGAGCGCGGTCGAACAAAATGTTCTGTCGTGTTGCGTACCATCATAAGATGCGATGTAATGTATTCTTGTCGTACACGACAAGGAAAAACGTTTCGTCGGCCTCGGTGTTCGTTCAGCCTTATGGCAAAGAATGAGAGCGAAGATCGCGGTAAATATCATTCAAATTTAAAACCAAAAATATGTAGGTTGCCATCGCTATGATGCTTTTTTTTGTAGAAATGAAACTAATGCTTAAATTGTAATTAAATTATACAATTCTTGAAAAGTGCTTCTTAGATTATATGATAGGTGAATTAGTTTTAAGGCATTTTACATAGGATATACACTTTACATTTAACATTTAACATTTTAAACTTGTATACACTTACACACATATATATTATATGAAACTGAAAAATGACCAAATAATTACAATAATTCACCGAATTGTTTTAATTCTTTTATTTTTTTTATAGTTGTTATCTTTAAGTTGCTAAGTTTTTTTCTAGATCTAATTATTATATATTTATATATGTAGTTGGTATACATTAGATGTATTCTCATAACCATATCACAAATAATTTGTGGACTTATTCACCCTTATTCTGGTTGTCGCGTCACCTATGTGAGATTTGTCAGTCGGTGTCACGTCACTCAAATTCTAATATTCTTGTTGTCGAGTGACGTGAGTGAGAGGAACATCTGGGAAACGAAACATTTGTTCACAGTCATCTGGTTTTGTCACATTAAAGTATTTGTTTTGATGGTGGTGAATCTACATTTATTATTAAACTAGCTTTTGCCCGCGGCTTCGGTCGCGTTAAATTCGGGGTAACACGGATCCCCTTTCCTGATTTAGAACACAGAAGAGAACTCGGAACAGTATGTTATTTCAATACGCTACTGTAGACGATATTATATGTCTTTCCATTTGGGGATAGAATGTAAAGATTCTGGGCATTGGTGACACGCGAACATGCTACATACAATTGTCCATGGGAAAAGCACGGCTTTTCTAAGTTCACCCCAGCCACCTTTAATGTTTGACCTTGCGCTTTGTTAATGGTCATACCGAAACTAAGTTTTAGAGGAAATCGTAGCCTTTTAAACTGGAACGGGAGATCTGTGGGAATTATTGGGATTCGTGGGATCATTACATTTTCACCCTTTCCTACGCCGGTTAAGACAGTGGCGCTAATGATATTGCGGCCAAGTTGTGTGACACGAAGTCTCGTCCCATTACATAATCTCGGGGCATCTAAGTTTCGTCATGACTGGGACGCTTAGTAGTCAAATAACAGAGTATAGGTACCGTATGCACTATAGTGTGAAGCGCGGCCCGATGCCCGCACTTAAGTACAGATAGAGAGCACACAACGTTAGCGCGTTTCAGAAACATATCAGCGCCATCTATCGTAATTCAAGAGTAACACTTAATTGTGCTTCGAATGTTGATTGTTTTCCCAAAAGCTGATTGATTTATGGTTGTTTAAATTAATTATTTTATTATTCGTTTGTATCATAGAACCTATACTAATTTTGCGGAGAGCTTCACACAAATTTCCTTCCCCTACTGATTTTTTTTTTTGCTGCATATAAACTTAACGGGGGCTAGAAAGAAACAGAAAGAAGCCTACGTCACTCTCCATCCCTTCAACTATCACCACCTAAAAAATCACGTCAATTCGTCGCTCCGTTTTGCCGTGAAAGACGGACAAACACACAGACACACTTTCACAATTCTAATGGGAGGACCTAAACTATTCAGTTTAGTGGATTGTTTCTTCGTTGTTATTTTGACACTGAAAAAAAGTAAAAATGTATTACTTTAGTAACAACGTCTTTATATTAGAATATCTTCTTCTTCTTCTTCTTAGTGGGCGCTACAGTTCGGGGTAAACCTGGGCCTCAACCAACATGCCCCTCCAACTAACACTATCTTTTGCTAGCCTTTTCTATTGCCGCACACCCGGTTGCCTGAGGTCCCCTTCTACCTGTGTGCGCCATCTTAAGTGCGGCCGTCCTCTGCTTCTTCGTCCCTCGGGGTTGGATTCAAAGACTCTCCGAAGCTGTGGTGCCCAGCCATCTTAGGCGTTGAATCCGTAGACGCCTGACTAGGCTCATGTCGCTGTACAGCCCGTAAAGTTCGTGGTTGAATCTTCTCCTTCATCCCCCGTCTGCGTTTATAGGCCCAAAAATCACGCGCAAAATCTTTCTCTCGAGCCGACCAAGGGCCTCCTCATCCGCTTTTGATAGTGTCCATGCTTCCGCGCCGTACAACAGGACCGGGATGATAAGGGTCTTATATAGAGTCAACTTTGTCGTTCGGGAGAGGGCTCTATTACTCAGTTGCCTCCTAAGCCCAAAGAAACGGCGATTGGCAAGAGTGATTCTGAGTTTGACTTCGGAAATGATGTCGTTGTTCCAGGTCACTGCGGAGCCAAGGTAGACGAAGTCCTTAACTACCTCGAACGTATATCTGCCAATACAAACGTTCTGGCCAAGACATCGGTGGTGAGCGTATATTTAGTTTTGCCCTCGTTTATCGCTAGATCAACTTACGCCGCCTCGAACTCAATACTCGCAAACGCCTCATTGACATCTCGCTGTGATCTACCTATTATGTCAATATCGTCGGCGTTTGCAAGGAGTTGCGAGGATTTGAAATAGATTGTGCCTCTTGTATTGGCCAGTGATTTTTGCACAATCGTTTCCAATATGATGTTGAAGAAATCACACGACAGCGCATCGCCCTGCCTAAATCCTTTTTTGACTTCAAAACTATCGGTAAGGCCGATTCGGATGGAGCAGCGAGCATTCTCCAAGGTCATCCTGCATAGTCTTACGAGTTTAGCAGGTATGTCAAAGGCAGACAAAGCATTGTATAGCTCGTCTGTAATTACGCTGTCGTGTGCGGCCTTGAAGTCGACAAATAGGTGGTGAGTGTCGACTTGAAATTCATTGGTTTTTTCCAGGATCTGCCGTAGATTGAAGATTTGGTCGATGGTGGACTTCCCTGGCCTGAATCCGCACTGATAAGGACCTATCAGCTTATTTACAAAAGACTTCAGGCGTTCACACATAACGGCAGAGAAGATTTTTTAGGCGATGTTAAGGAGACTTATTCCTCTATAGTTGGCGCAATCAGAGGGGTCTCCCTTCTTGTGGATCGGGCATATGATGCTGAGACTCCATTCCTCGGGCATGCTTTCCTCTAACCATATCTTACGGGTGAGCTGGTGCATGCTCCCAACCAGGTTATCCCCAGCTGCCTTGAAGAGCTCAGCAGACAGTCCGTCTGCGCCGGCAGCTTTATTCGACTTGAGCTTCGATATGGCAATCTTAACTTCGTCGGGGCCAGGGGGACAGAATTCTCTGCGGTCTCCGTCGATTAGAAATGGATCATTCTGCCTGACAGCGGAATATTGACTAACATCGCCGTTATACAGTCTGCAGAAGTGGTTTTTCCATATTCGCAGCATCGACTGCGGTTCTACTACTAGGTGTCCGTTCTCATCCCTGCAGGCTTCCGTTCTGGCTTTATAACCTTGGCATGTTCGCTTTATCTGTTGATAAAACTTTCGAACGTCACGCCTGCAGTAACACCTCTCCAAATCCTCAATCGCGCGCTTCTCGTGCTCTTTCTTCTTTCTTCTGAGAAGCTTATGCTCTTCCCTTCTTTTTAACTTGTAGAGCCCACGGGCTGCTCTTGTTCTTTTATGCAGCGAGGCCTCATATTAGAATATAAACATAAAAAAATTCAGTTTACCTTCTTTCCGCTTGCATTTTTCTAACCGTCACTACCCGTCAACGTATCGACTGCAATATCACTTCACTCACTACAACATGTGTCGAATCGGAACGACAACTAGAATATGGCGACATAGTTCCTTTGTCGATATTGAACGCCGGGTGTCACTGAGATCGCCAACAAGAATACGTCTTTTGAGTCGTAACGCCATTTGTCGCTTCACTTCGACAACGAGAATAAGGGCGATTGTAAACTAATGACGACACTGTAAGACGCAACATCAATATTATACAACTTCTATATCACCATATTTTCAAATTCGATGTTTAAGAAATAATATTTGAGAAATAGAAAATGTGAACATAGAAAACAACTCGAGTGTAGCACAGAATCTATTCACCTCAGTATTCCCAATATATTTACAGACATTATTGCTATTAGAATCACACGATATGTGCAACCAAATTTGTTGATAAAATAATGGAAATAATAGAATATTTACAACTATAAGTTTTGTTGAATATTTTTGTCTATTTTTATTTATAATTTATTTTTTGTATAATTGTTTCAAGTTATACTGTTTAAAATAAAAGAAAGCGTTGATCGTATAAGGATTCCACTCACCAAGTTCGTAGATGGTTTTATTACTTACTTACTTATCAGGCCGGAAATCCATGGAGGATCTGAGCCTGAGCTTTAGCTGCCTTCCGTCCTTGACGATCCCGGGCACGCTGTTTCCAGTTATCAAGACCAAGTTGTTTTACATCCGCGATTACTTGGTCTTTGTACCGGAGGTTCAGTCTTCCTCTTCTTCTCGAACCAGGAGACTCGGAGTCGAAGACTCTTTTAGCTACAGCGTTGGTGTTCATAAGCTCGATGTGGCCGAGCCAATGTAGTCGACGGATCTTTGCCTTCCGGACTATATCCACATCTTTGTACAGCTCGTCTAATTCGCTGTTATGTCTTCTCCTCCATTTACCCTACTCACACACAGGGCCAAATATCCTTACTTACTTACTTTGATGGCGCTACAGTTCGGGGTGAACCAGGGCCTCAACCAACAGGCCTCTCCTGCCGGCCCGATATTTGGCCAGCCGCTTCCAGTGCCGCACGCCCAGTTGGTTGAGGTCCCTTTCCACCTGTGCGCGCCACCTTAAATGCGACCGTCCCGTGCTGCGTCGTCCCTCGTTGTTGGAGTCGAAGACTCTTCGAGCCGGAGCGTTGATGTCCATTCGCTCTACATGGCCTAGCCATCTTAGACGTTGGATCCGAAGACGTCTAACCAGGCCGATGCCACTGTACAGCCCGTACAGTTCTTGAATCTCCTCCTCCACTCTCCGTTTACACTAACGGGACCAAAGATTGCACGCAGAATTTTCCTCTCGAAACGCCCAAGAGCCACTTCATCTGCTCTTGATAACGTCCAAGCCCCAGCGCCGTAGAGGAGGACCGGGATGATTAAGGTTTTGTAGAGGGATACCTTGTCGTTGCTGCTTGTCACTATCGAGGCAAGGTAGACGAAGTCCTTGACTACTTCAAAAATATAGCTGCCGTAGGTGACGTTCTGACCAAGACGTCGGTGTTGCGCGTCTTTCTTGGATTACAGTATAAATTTGGTCTTGTCCCCATTTACCCTTGGAACCACTAGCCGCTTCTGCTTCAATGCTTGCGAACGCCTCATTGACGCCTCGCTTTGTCCGTCCAATAACGTTAATGCTATCTGGGTAGGCAAGCACGATCCCGCACGATCTTTTCAAGAATAATGTTAAAGAAATCACATGACAGTGCGTCACCCTGTCTAAAACCTTTTTTAATATCAAAGGGGCCAGTTAGTTCACCTCCGTACCTTAATGAAGCAGCAGTCAGTTCTCCATAGTCATCCTGCACAGTCTGACGAGTTTGGCAGGAATGTTAAAACATGACATGGCTCTGTATAGCTCGTCTCTATAAACACTGTCAAACGCGGCTTTTAAGTCGACAAAAAGATGGTGCGTGTCGACCTGGAATTCATGGGTCTTCTCCGCAGTGTAAATATTTGGTCTATCATGGATTTTCCTGGCCTGAAACCACACTGGTAGGAACCTATCAGATTGTCCACGAACGGTTTCAGGCGCTTACACAGTACGGCAGAGAGGATCTTGTACGCCATGTTCAGGAGGCTTATCTCTCTGTGATTGGCGCAGTCATAGAGGTCTCCTTTCTTATGGACGGGGCAAACGATACTGAGATTCCATTCATCAGGCATGCGTTCTACCGACCATATTTTGCAGATGAGTTGGTGCATGTTACTGACCAGCTCATCGCCCGCTGCTTTAAACAGTTCCGCGGGGAGTCCGTCTGCTTCAGCAGCTTTATAAGACTTAAGTTTCGATATCGCTATCGTCTAGGTCGGGTGGACGGGATTCTCCTTCGTCTTCGTCCATTGTGAATGGTCCGCTCTGCCTGACGGCGGCATTTTGACTATCATCGCCGTTATGCAGTCTGCAGAAGTGGTCCTTCCACAATCTCAGCATCGACTTTGACTCCACTACTAGTTGTCCGTGCTCATCTCTGCAGGCTTCTGCTCTGGCTTTATAGCCGTGGCATGTTCGTTTTACTTTCTGGTAACATTTTCGAACATCGTTCCTGCCGTAACATCTCTCCATCTCCTCGATCTCGCGCTTCTCGTGTTCCTTCTTTTTCCTTCTCAGAAGCGCATGCTCCTCCCTCCCTTTCTGTTCATAGAGCTCGCGGGCAGCCCTCGTCCGTCGATACAATGTGACCATGTATGCATTCTGTTTCTCTAGATGGGCCTGTCTGCACTCATCATCAAACCAGGAGTTTCTCGACGGTGGTGGCTCGAAACCGAGTACATCTGAGGCCTCTCTAATGGCGTTTTGACAACGACTCCATTGCTGTTCTATGGTTTCTGCAGATTGCATCGGGACTTGAGAGAGCTTAGGGAGACTTGATCGGCGAAGGTCCTGGCGGTCTCCTGCGATTGCAGCTTTCCGACGTTAAATTTTGGTGTTCTTACTCGACTCCGTTGATTCCGAGAAATTCGCATCCGTAACTTGGCTGCAACAAGGTAATGATCCGAGTCGATGTTGGCCTCGAAAGGTTCGGACATCTAGGATGCTGGAGGAGTGTCTGTTGTCGATCGCAATATAATCAATTTGGTTGGTTGTCGATTGTTCGAAAGACCGCCAGGTCCCCTTATGGATGTTGAGGTGTGGGAATCGTGTACTTGCTACTACCAGATTGTGTCCCGCCATAAAGTCTACTAGCCTTAGTCCGTTTTCTGACGTGATGCTGTGTAGGCTGTGTTATCCAATGACCCGTTCAAAGATAGCTTCATTACCCAGTCTTGCATTGAAATCTCCTAGAACGATTTTTGTGTCATAGCTGGGGCATTGCGCATACGTTCTGCCTAGGAGATCATAGAAGTCATCTTTATGTCGGTCATCTTTCTCCTCTGGGGGGGCGTGAACACATATTAAACTTATATTGCCGAGACTGGTCTTGATGCGGATAGTTATGAGACGTTCGCTTACATACTGGAAGGTTAAGACTTTTTTCCTGAGTCTGCCTCGAACAACAAACCCGCATCCGAATAAGCGTTGTTTATTTTCTCTGTAGCAGTTTCCGTAGTATATGCCACAGTTTTTCATCCGCTTTTTGCCTGGCCCATCCCATCGCACTTCTTGGAGCGCGGTAATAGCAGGGGAGGCCTCGCGGAGGCTGAGCAGGGACAGAGATCGAAGCTGGCGTTTGCCAAATTAAACGCGATCAACTTCTTTGCTCTGTTTGCTCGCTCCCTTCTCCCCCAAATATCCGGCGCAGAATTTTTCTTTCGAAAGATCCCAAAATCAGGCCCGCCGTCCTGCTTATCGTCCAGCTTTCGGCTCCGTACAGCAAGACTGGTAGTATAAGCGTTTTGTACAGCATGACTTTGATTCTTCGAGTGAGGAGTTTTGACCCAAGTTGATTGGACAAACCGAAGTAGCAGCGGTTGCCAATGGCGAATCCATGCCGGATCTCCACCGGGGTGTCGTTTGTGGGGTATACGTTTGCCCCGAGGTAGAAAAACTTTATTAAAAAGTTTTTTGGTTTAAATAACCATGTTATGTAAGTATATGGAATTTATTACGCATATTTATTTTATATTATTTTAAACCAAAACCTTCTGCAAGGGACATTTGTTTGGCAGCAGACACGCCTTTTGTGAGGATATCTGCCAACATCCGATTTGTTGAAATACATTGCAGTTTGATTTGTGAGTCTTCTAACTTTTCACGAATACATTTTGCCTTGATGTCGACATGCTTTGTTCTTGGTGAATAGGAGTTATTGGAAACAATGTGAATTGCACTTCGCAGTGAAGTACCAGTGTTTTTGGGGCATCTGGAAATAGCTCAACTTCCAAGCGTTTAAGCCAGACAGACTCTTGGATGGCAGCAACAACGGACATTACCTCAGCTTCCGTTGAGGAAAGTGCGACAGATCTTTGACGTTTTGTAGCCCATGATATGGCACCTGATTGAAATGTAAACATATAGCCAGTTGTAGAACGTCTGGCATCCACATCGCCAGCCCAGTCTGCATCACAATATCCGGCCAGATCACATGCTTCCTTCTGATAGACAATGCCCTTGTCAATCGTGCCCTTTAGGTATCTCATCACACGTCTTACAGCTATCCAGTGCGCCTTCCCTGGATTCGTACCAAATCTACTAAGTAGCTTTACGGCGTACGAGATGTCGGGCGTGTAATTTCAGCAGCAAAAAGCCAACAGCCTATTGCCTGCATAAATAGCACATTTTTCATTCCTTGTTTTCCAGTTTCGTCCTTGGGACACATATCTAAAGACAACTTTTGATTCAGGTCTATCGGTGTGGAGATAGGATTTCACTCATCCATTTTAAAGCGTCTCAGAATATCTGAAATGTATTGAGATTCATCAATTTTTAAAGACGACTTACTTCGCTTGATCGTATGCCTAAAACTGATGAGGCTTCTCCCATGTCTTTCATTTTGAAGTTTTTGGACAACTTATCCTTCAGAAGATTCACCAGATCAAGTGAGTTCGAAAATATTAGAACGTCGTCAACATAAATGGCAACGTATAACACCTGCTTCCCAGAATTATGAAAATATATGCACTGATAGACATCGCCGCGGCTTAAACCCATTTTAATTAAAACTTGGTTCAATTTCTCGTTCCATACTCTGCTGGATTGTTTAAGTCCGGGATTTACGCAGCTTGCATACGCGATGAGAACCATCCTCAAAACAGCTTGGCTGAGTCATATAAATGTCTTCTTTCAACTCACCGTTTAAAAAAGCCGTCACAGCATCCATCTGATGCACAAGAAGATCATGTCTAGCCCCCAGTTCCAATAAAAAACGGATCGATGTGTATCTCACAACAGGTGCAATAGTTTCCGTATAGTCGATCCCTTTCTGCTGACAAAAACCTTTCACGACCAACCTAGCCTTTCGTCGACTGGGCTTACCTCCAGCATCAAATTTTGTTTTGAAGACCCATTTAGAACTAATAGCCTTTTTACCAGCCGGCAGCTCAGTTAAAGTCCAAGTTTCATTTGAAAGTAGTGAGTCAAACTATTGTTTGCTTAAAACTGAATGAAATAAAGAAAACACGATGTGTACACTTCAGAGTTCAAGAGTAGAAGAACAACTTTATTGATGACCGGAAACTACAGCCTTTAGGACGAATAATCAATGAGTGTATTCAAAGACAGTGTTAGCAAGCTATGTTTGTTTTGGACAACCAACGTGAGGCTCAAACTATCTTAACACCCTCCCAGGATGACTTATTTATATAATAATAATTCTGTTTAGTTTCATTAAATAATTCATTCAAAATTGTTTAAAACAAAGTTCAACTAAACATTCAATTTCATTTAAAAGTTAATTAATATTAATTAAATTATTGAAATTTTCGAGTTTAAATTTAACTAGACCTTTAGTTAAACAATCGGCCAAATTTTCATTACTAGGTACAAACTGAAGATCAATTAACTTTTTATAAATCTTTTCTCTAATAAATTTTGTCTTGATTTCGATGTGCTTAGTTCTTCGAGAGTAGCAATTATTTTTAATAAGCTGGATGGCGCTTTTGTTATCGCAATGGATGATTATTGTTTTGGATGCCTCAGGGAACAACTCCACTTTCAAGCGTTTGAGCCACATCGACGTTGTATTGCCATCACGATCGATAAAAATTCGGATTCTGTGGATGAAAGTGCAACTGTGGACTGCCGTTTTGAAGACCAGGAAATCGGCGCTCCTTGCATAGTGAACATGTAGCCTGACGTTGATTTTCTACCGTCCTCATCGCCAGCCCAGTCGGCGTCACAATAACCCTTCAAGTCGTCATCATGAGGAGTAAAAACCAATTCCTTGTTGATAGTGCCCTTGAGATAGCGCCGCACTCGTTTTAAGGCCGTCCAGTGAGCCATTCCTGGATTTCTGGAGTATCTGCTAAGTAAATTAACGGCAAAACATATATCAGGTCTGGTTGTTTGTGCAGCAAATAATAGGCTACCAATAACCTCCATGTACGGTACATTTAAAAGATTTCCTTTCTCATCAGGTGAGGGATACATCCTAGAGGATATTTTTTGATTTGGATCAAGAGGGTTACAATCTCTCATCCAATTGTTGTTGCAATGTACTCTTGTTGCAATGTACTCTTGTTGCAATGTACTCTGATTGATCGGTTGCTATAGACCCATTTGACTTGTCGCGAGAAAGTCTAATTCCTAGTATTGAAGACGCCTCGCCGAGGTCTTTCATTTCAAAGTGCCTTTTTAGCAAATTCTTTAACTTCTGCTCCTGATGTTTGTTGTTGTAAAATATGAGAACATCATCAACGTATACAGCGACAAACATCATTTGTTCATCCTGTTTCCGGTAGTAAACACATTGATCAGCTTCACAGCGTTTCAAACCAAATTCTACAAGAATTGAATTTAATTTTTTATTCCATACTCTACTAGATTGCTTTAGGCCATATAGTGATTTTCGCGGTTTACACACCCTCCCGATTTTATCGTCAAATTCCTTTGGTTGATTCATGTAAATCTCTTCGGTCGATTCTCCCTTGAGAAAAGCAGTGACGGCATCTAACTGTGAAATTTTCAAATTATGTTTAACACTTAGCGCAATGAGAAATCTAATTGAGGAGTAACGTGTTACCGGAGAAAAGGTTTCATGAAAATCAGTGCCTTTCTTTTGTGAAAAACCTCTGCACACAAGTCTAGCTTTGTATTTAATTACTTTACCGTCTTTATCTCTTTTTGATTTTAAAACCCACTTACAATCTATGCATGTTTTTCCTTTCGGCATCGTGACCAAATCCCATGTATTATTTCTTTGCAGAGAACGGAATCCCTCTTCCATCGCCTCTCTCCATTCATGAGAGTCTGTTCTGCACAAAGCTTCATCAATTGTTCCTGGATCGCCAAAAAACTCTGCACTCAGACCGTGCTCAATTTGTTTTTGTTATTGTGTTATACGTTTGGATCGACGTATCTCATTTTCAGTGGTAATGGGGATTTCTTGATATTGACCTTCATCTTCAAGGCACTGTACTTCAGAAAAGGGTGAAAATGAAGTTTTAATTTCAACCGGCTCCTCCTCCACCTCCTCTCTTGTTTCAATAACTTGTTTCTCATTATCTGCCTTGTCATCTGCATATAACTCTACACAATTTTTTTTATTTTTTGTTTCATCGAAACTAAAATGTTCATTTTCAAAAAACACTACGTTTCTACTGACAACAATGTTTCCGTTCTTGTCACAAAGCCTATAAGCCTTTGATTCCGCAGAGTAGCCCAACATAATACATTCCATAGACTTGGAGTCAAGTTTCTTGCGCTTCTCTTGTGGAATGTAAGCCATAGCTTTACACCCGAACACTCGTAAGTTATTTAGATTTGGTTACATACCTGTGAAAGATTCCTCTGGTGTTGTTGTTTTTTCGTCTCTGCATGGAATCCTATTTATCACATAGGCCGCCGTCATTATTGCCACTGCCCAAAATTGCTGATTTAAGTGGGCGTCATGGAGCATAGCATGCATCTTACTCGCTCAACTAAGTTTCTGTTAATGCGTTCAGCAACTCCGTTCTGTTCTGGTGTGTAGGGAGCGGATTTCTGATGCCAAATCCCACTGGCTGTCAAGTATGTTTCGAAGGCTCTGCTTGTATACTCTGTACAGTTGTCAGTGCGTAGAATTTTTACCCTCTTTGAAGTTTGTTTCTCCACAAAAGCCTTGAATATTCTGAATTTATCAAAAACTTCATTTTTTTGTTTAATTGGAAAAACGAATACTTTCCTGGTGAAGTCATCAATGAATGTAACGAAGTACTTACAGCCAGTCCATGATTTAACAGGAAGCACACATCCGAATGGATCAGATCCAACACTTCCTTTGCACGTCTTCCTTCAGATTTGAACGGAGCCTTTGTTTGTTTTCCCTTAAGGCATGTGATGCAATTTTCCAGCTTTCCACCTTGAGTAACTATTCCCTCTGCTGTAGACTTTACCTTTCTGAAAGTCTCTTCGCAAATGTGTCCCAGTCTTCGCTGCCACAGCTGATCATTAACTATTGCACGTAAAGCAAATTTATGATTTCTTTTTGGTAATTCGCAATTCAACTGATACATTCCGTTTACTTGATCAGCTGTGGCTATGAGCTCATTCTTTTTGTTGAGGATTTGACACGAATTTTTGTTAAACAGAACGGTATTACCCCTGCTTGTCAATTGACTAACCGATAACAGATTGGTGCAAAGATGCGGAACCAGATGTACATTACCGACATCAACTTTCAATTTTCCTCTAGTGGTGACTAGCGCCATCTTTATGTCACCAATCTGACTTACATGAAGCTTTGAGTTGTCGGCAACAACAATTTCAGTCGATGTGTTGGGTTTGGGATTCTGCAAAATATCTTCACGCATCGTCATGTGGGCGGATGCTCCCGAGTCCGTGTACAGACATTCATATTTCTTCTTCTTCTGATCTCTTTTTCCGGGGCAGTTTTTGACGAAGTGGCCTGTCTCTCCACAGCCATGACAACAAAACCTGGTTCTTGAAAATTTTTTGTTCTGTTTTAACTTACCAACCAATGCCTGTCCCTCTGAGCCACTTGCACTTTCATAGTTCTGCTGTAGTAATAAAGTCTTGATTGCATCCGTAGTTAACTTTGTTGATGAATTCTCGACCGCCATCACAAGCGGTTTGAAGTCCAGCCAGCATTAAGGATGCCACGATCTCGTCGTCTATCTTTAATCCCGCTTTCCTGACTTTCATAGATGTCATCACCATTTGATTTATGTAATCTTCCATATTGTCACAGTCCGTGAGCTTTTGTTGTACCAGATGCTTGAGCAGTTCCACTTTTCTGCATAGTCCATTGTCTTCAAAGGCACTTGTGAGACTGTCTCACGCACTTTTTGCTGTGACTGCGTCTGCTACGTATGAGTAATTCTGCGTTTCCATCAGCAAAATCAACTCCGATCTGGCCCTTAGGTCTTTCTCCTGTTCCTCAGCGTTGTTAGCCACTGGCTCCTTCTCCATACAACTCTATAGCGGCTATCGTCCACACGTCAAAATTCTCTCTACCTTTTAGCTTATCCACTGCTATTACCGTGCCTGGGCCCATAACCTATTGTTTAGTTAAAACTGAATGAAAAAAAGAAAACACGAGGTGTACACTTCAGAGTTCATGAGAAAAAGAACAACTTTATTGATGACCGGAAATTACAGCCTTTAGTACGAATAATCAATGAGTGTATTCAAAGACAGAGTTAGCAAGCTATGTTTGTTTTGGACAACCAACGTGAGGTTCCAACTATTTTAACACAAACTCTTCTTGCATTGCGTTTCTCCACAAATCGGCATCACAATACGAAAGGGCTTCTTCAGGACTTCCAGGATCAATCAGATTTTGATCTGTTGCCACAAAATTGTAGTTCGGCCTTGGCAGGGTCATAATTCACTCAGAACGCCGTATTACTTTACCATCTTTTAAAGCAATGTCATCCCCAACTGGAACAAACGTTTCGTCATCAGGACCATCACAGTCTGAATAATCGCTCATAGCAGTTTCCTGATTGGATGTAACTTCATCTGATTCAGCATTCAAACTAGTCGTTGGCAATTCCAGCAACACTTCTTTCCTTGAATTGACAATGGTGTTCTTTCATCGTACGAGATGTCAACTAAGGGCAAAACAATGGGATTAATATTGTTGTTGTCATTGGGAGTTACCTTGCTGTCTGACTCCATGAATATAACATCACGACTCGTTACTATTTTCTTTGTTAGAGGATTGAACAATCGATATGCTTTCGAATCTGCACTGTACCCGAGTAGAATACATTCTACTGATTTGGCTTCTAATCTTGTCCGCTTTTCTGTTGGAACATGTGCCATGGCTTTGCAACCAAAGAAACGGAGGTGTCCCAGACCTGGCTTTCTCCCTGACCAAGTTTCTTCTGGTGAACAATTGTTGCTTCTACAAGGTACTTGATTTATCAAAAAAGCTGCAGTATTAGCCGCTTCTGCCCAGAACTTGTTATCCAAACCGGAATCCAAGAGCATACAACGTACTCTTTCAATTATAGTGCGGTTGATACGTTCCGCAACCCCATTCTGTTCGGGCGTGTAGACAACGGTTTTTTGATGTGAAATACCATGCTTTTTTTAAAAGCATTTCCAGTATACTCAATGCCGTTGTCGGTGCGAAGCACTTTGATTTTATTTGAACACTGATTTTCAACAAGTAGCTTGAACCTTACAAATTCGCCAAAGACATCAGATTTGTGCTTAATGGGCACCGAAAAACACTTTGCGACTAAAGTCGTCGACGAACGTGACCAAAAATCTTGCTCCAGAAAATGATTTGACTTTCAGTGGGCCAATGACATCAGAGCGGACTAAGTCAAGAACACTTTTTGCACGAGCTCCAGTGTCTTTGAAAGGTGCACGTGTTTGTATACCTTTAATGCAAACAATACATTTTTCATCATTCCTCACAGAAAATTTGACACCCGATGAAGAATTCATTACTTTGATTAGGTTATTAGCACTGATATGACCTAACCTACGATGCCATAAATTATATAATTTTATATCTGAACGGGAAAATAAAAAACACGAGAAAAATCTTTGTGGCTTTATTGAATAATGTCAACTGCTTGCTATGACGGCCGAACAAAGAGTGCGTGGCGTCCTATTCCATTTTATAAAACTAGCTCTCCACTTTCGTCTTCTCAGAAGATGAGAGTAGGAGAGTGCTATTTGGTTTTCTCCGAACCATAAGCGAGGCTGTGTACAGTATGTGTACTAATATTAATATTAGTACTAACTACTAATAGGGTGTGCATGAGTTTATATAACAATATGCATTCGCAACTGACAATGCCTTTTCATACTGTGCGGGCATTTTCATGGTTCCACAATTTAGGCGATATAAGTCATTTATAGCAGTTGCTGTTGCAATTAAATTGTCTTCATCGTCATAGATTTTACGAAACGCTCAAAAAGCACTTTGTTGCCATTTTTTGTCATCTGGCGAACTGAAAGGAGGTTAGCACATAGTTCAGGCAAGCACTCTACATTTTTTAACACTGCATTAAACTTTGTATCTTTCAGGGGTAGTTTCACGTCACCAGAACACTTCACAGATATCTTGTGATTATTAGCTACGATGTTTTCTATGTTTGCGACTGACTGTTTTTTATTGAACAATACAAAGGGCCCGCCAAATAACTTTTGAAAAATGCTATAAAAAAAAAAAAACTACTGAATATTTTCTCAAATTTCTTTTTTTATTTGAAAGTACAATCCTTCCGGTTAATAATGGAAAATAATTTCATTCAAATGGCTGCCTCGGCTGACCATGCAGTAGCCTACACGATCGGTCCAATTTGTAAGCACATTTTCGATTGTGTGCAGCTGTATTTCACCAATGGCTTCACGAATATTGTCCTTTAAAGCGTGAATTGTCTCTGGCTTGTCGGCGTAACACTTATCTTTGACGGCACCTCACAGCCAATAGTCGAACGGTGTCAAATCGTATCTCCGAGGTGACCAAACGCCATCAGCTCTGCGGCTGATAATGCGATCTTCAAAAACAGGGCGCAAAACATCGAGTGTAGCTTCGGCTGTGTGGCACGTAGCGCCGTCCTGTTGAAACCAAATGTTGCCAATATCCTCCTCTTAAATTTTTGTGAACAAAAAGTCGTTCAACATGGCCCAATAACGATCGCCATTGACTGTAACGGCCACTCCTTGCTCATTTTCGAAGAAAAATGGTTCAATTATGCCTCTGGACCAAAATCCGCACAAAACAGTGGCTCGTTTTGAACAGTGGCTCGTTTTGGGTGCACCGGCTTTTCAATGTATGTATGTATGAGATCAAAATGAGCTTCATCTGAAAAGATGATTTTTTTGGCAAAATCGGCATCTACTCTAAGTCGATCGCAGGCCCACTTAGCGAAGCGAAAACGCATTGGATGGTCAGTTGGCTTCAACTCCTGAACCAATTGGGCTTTGTATGGCGTCATACCAAGGTCTTTATGCAAAATTCGTCTCAATGATGTCTCCGAAATGTTCAATTGTTGAGAACGACGGTAAATTGATGTTGGTGGCGCTTCACGCACACTTTCTGCCGCAGCAGCAATATTCTCGGGTGTACGCACTGTTTTTGGCTTTTCACGCTTTGGTTTATCGATGAGGATGTCAGTTTCTTTCACTTTTTTCACAAGATAATGAACATACGGAGCTGACGGTGCTACTCTTCTTCCAAAATCCGTACGCAATTTTCGCACACATTCTGCAACATTACCATGCTTTTCAAAGTAATGTGGCAATATTTCTCAGAGTTGTTCAAGCGTATACACAACCATATTCGTTCAGCGGAAGGATAATGGTAGAAACACAATGTGGCGTGCGCGCGCGCGTGCTTTTGATCGGCTTTGTACCGATTTACGGGATAATGTGTCAGACGCACGCAACCACAATTCGCAACACACAATCTGGCTTCAAGTCAGCTGCGCGTAGAGAGCTTAGGAATATGACAATACTATGTTCTGTTTCCTCAAAATGTACTCATATGAATTCAGTGCAGAAAGAAGAGTAGATTTGTGTTCTGTTCTATTTATTTGAAACATAAATATAAGAAAATTTCATCTCAAATAAAGGTATATGCTTATGAAAAAATATGCGTTTAGTTCTGTAATACCCATCATCATTAGTTTGCATCCAAAAAATCCAATAATAAGCTACGAAAATGTGTGCATGTTGAAAGCGAACAACTCGGAACACTACATGACAGAACACGTTACACTATTCTGCTACAATCGAACAACACAATGAAATACATCTGTCAAACGCACGCCTTGAGTAGAGAGTAGCTCTACTCCGGCGCTTTGCTCGACTTTACGATATTTACGATATGAGGTCGAGCAAAAGTTGAGGTAACATTATGTGTTGCTTCATAAGATATCGTTGTTCCTACTCATGCTGTCAAAAGCACGCGCGCGCGCACGCCACATTGTGTTTCTACTTTAAAACTAATTATGTATCTGTCAAATCAGACATGAGCTAAGTGTTACCATTCACGAAATAAAACCTTAGATGGCGGACCCTTTATTTTCCTCATTTGTCATGTGAGTAGTAGCTCCCGAATCAACAAACCAGTCTGAAGAACTTTTGTTGTTGACACAGAGAGATGCGAACAACACTTTATCTCTCTTATTCTTGTCGTTGCTAATGTTCGATTTCTTGTTTTTATTTGGACATGATTTGCTAAAATGACCCACCTGCTTACATGTGTGACAACGGTATTTGGGTGGATTTACTTTCTTTTTGTGTAAAGTGCGCTTTCATCACTTTTATTATCAAACTTCACGTCCTGGAGTAGCAAGTTCTTAACAACAGTTAGCTTCTTTTTGGAATTTTCGACTGCTAAACCCAGCGCTCGAAAGTCATCAGGAAGGCCTGCCAGCATCAGAGACGCTATTATTTCGTCATCTATATTCAAGTCGGAATTTTGGACTTTGAGTGACATCAAAATCATGGTGTTGATGTAATCCTGCATCGATTCGCAGTCGGTTAACTTGAGTTGAACCAGTTGCTTAAGCAATTTAACTTTTCGCGTTAGCCCACTGTCGTCATACGCTGAAACCAAAGCATCCCAAGCTTCCTTTGCCGATGTACATGTTGCGATATATGCGAAGTTATTCGGCTCAACCATTAAGGTTATTTCAGCCAATGCACGCTCATTCAATTCCACTTCTTTGTCTTTTGGATCTGCCAACAATCCCATTTCGATTATCTTCCAGCAACTCCTATTAACAAGGTATGACTTCGCATGTCGTTTCCAAATGTCGAGATTCTCGCGTCCACGTAGTTTCTCAAATGGAAACGAAATAGATGGCGAAGCCATTTCTAACCTCTCAGTATATTAACCAACAAAAAACCAATGGAATCGCGTGCAACTATTTACAAAGGATAAATCCGTTTGAAAGAAAAACGTTTAAACTTTCTAGTTGCACATTTATTTTAATAAAATGCTGATTGAATCTAATTTAATTCGCGATATTAAAGGCCCATAACCTGTTAAGAAAACTGCAGCGGAGTCGGTTTCAAATTAGAATAATATATATTATTCATCTCGACAGCTTACCAGGCCACTATAGGTGGCCGGCACCACGACAGCTCACCAGGCCACTATAGGTGACTGGCAGCACAACTGCTCACCAGGCCACTATAGGTGACTGGCAGCACAACTGCTGAGCTGTCGTGCTACCGGGCACCTATGGTGGCCTGGTGAGCTGTCGTGCTGCCGGCGACTTATAGTGGCCTGGTAAGCTGTCGTGCTGCCGGCCACTTATAGTGGCCTGGTGAGCTGTCGTGCTGCCGTTCACCTATAGTGGCCTGGTGAGCAGTTGTGCTGCCGTTCACCTATAGTGGCCTGGTGAGCAGTTGTGCTGCTAGCCACCTATAGTGGCCTGGTGAGCTGCCGTGCTGCCGGCCACCTATGGTGGCCTGGTAAGCTGTCGTGGTGCCGGCCACCTATAGTGGCCTGGTGAGCTGTCGTGCTGCCGGCCACCTATAGTGGCCTGGTGAGCTGTCGTGCTGCCGGCCACCTATAGTGGCCTGGTGAGCTGTCGTGCTACCGGGCACCTATGGTGGCCTGGTGAGCTGTCGTGCTGCCGTTCACCTATAGTGGCCTGGTGAGCAGTTGTGCTGCCAGTCACCTATAGTGGCCTGGTGAGCTGTCGTGGTGCCGGCCACCTATAGTGGCCTGGTAAGCTGTCGAGATGCCGGCCACCTATACTGGCCTGGTGAGCAGTTGTGCTGCTAGCCACCTATAGTGGCCTGGTGAGCAGTTGTGCTGCTAGCCACCTATAGTGGCCTGGTGAGCTGTCGAGATGCCGGTCACCTATAGTGGCCTGGTGAGCTGCCGTGCTGCCGGCCACCTATGGTGGCCTGGTAAGCTGTCGTGGTGCCGGCCACCTATAGTGGCCTGGTGAGCTGTCGTGCTGCCGGCCACCTATAGTGGCC
This sequence comes from Eumerus sabulonum, assembly GCA_951905685.1. Lineage (NCBI taxonomy): Eukaryota > Metazoa > Arthropoda > Insecta > Diptera > Syrphidae > Eumerus > Eumerus sabulonum. Next base: position 40,523,321 of record OX645063.1, read on the forward strand.
TGGTGAGCTGTCGTGCTGCCGGCCACCTATAGTGGCCTGGTGAGCTGTCGTGCTACCGGGCACCTATGGTGGCCTGGTGAGCTGTCGTGCTGCCGGCCACCTATAGTGGCCTGGTAAGCTGTCGTGCTACCGGGCACCTATGGTGGCCTGGTGAGCTGTCGTGCTACCGGGCACCTATGGTGGCCTGGTGAGCTGTCGTGCTGCCGTTCACCTATAGTGGCCTGGTGAGCAGTTGTGCTGCCAGTCACCTATAGTGGCCTGGTGAGCTGTCGTGGTGCCGGCCACCTATAGTGGCCTGGTAAGCTGTCGAGATGCCGGCCACCTATAGTGGCCTGGTAAGCTGTCGAGATGCCGGCCACCTATACTGGCCTGGTGAGCTGTCGTGCTACCGGGCACCTATGGTGGCCTGGTGAGCTGTCGTGCTGCCGGCCACTTATAGTGGCCTGGTGAGCTGTCGTGCTGCCGTTCACCTATAGTGGCCTGGTGAGCAGTCGTGCTGCCGTTCACCTATAGTGGCCTGGTGAGCAGTTGTGCTGCTAGCCACCTATAGTGGCCTGGTGAGCTGTCGAGATGCCGGTCACCTATAGTGGCCTGGTGAGCTGCCGTGCTGCCGGCCACCTATGGTGGCCTGGTAAGCTGTCGTGGTGCCGGCCACCTATAGTGGCCTGGTGAGCTGTCGTGCTGCCGGCCACCTATAGTGGCCTGGTGAGCTGTCGTGCTTCCGGCCACCTATAGTGGCCTGGTGAGCTGTCGTGCTGCCGGCCACCTATGGGGGCCCGGTGAACTGTCGAGATTCCGGCCACCTATAGTGGCCTGGTGAGCTGTCGAGAGGCCGGCCACCTAAAGTGGCCTTGTGAGCTGTCGAGATGCCGGCCACCTATAGTGGCCATGGTGAGCAGTCGATATGCCGGTCACCTTTAGTGGCCTGGTGAGCTGTCGTGCTACCGGCCACCTATGGTGGCCTGGTGAGCTGTCGTGCTGCCAGCCACCTATGGTGGCCTGGTGAGCTGTCGTGCTGCCGGCCACCTATAGTGGCCTGGTTAGCTATCGTGCTGCAGGCCACTTATAGTGGCCTGGTGAGCTGTTGAGATGCCGGCCACCTATGGTGTCCTGGTGAGCTGCCGTGCTGCCGGCCACCTATAGTGGCCTGGTGAGCTGTTGTGCTGCCGGCCACCTATAGTGGCCTGGTGGGCTGCCGGCCACCTATGGTGGCCTGGTGCGCTGTCGTGCTGCCGGCCACCTATAGTGGCCTGGTGAGCTGCCGTGCTGCCGGCCACCTATAGTGGCCTGGTGAGCTGTCGTGCTGCCGGCCACCTATAGTGGCCTGGTGAGCTGGCGTGCTACCGGCCACCTATGGTGGCCTGGTGAGCTGCCGTGCTGCCAGTCACCTATAGTGGCCTGGTGAGCTGTCGTGGTGCCGGCCACCTATAGTGGCCTGGTAAGCTGTCGTGCTACCGGGCACCTATGGTGGCCTGGTGAGCTGTCGTGCTGCCGGCCACTTATAGTGGCCTGGTGAGCTGTCGTGCTGCCGTTCACCTATAGTGGCCTGGTGAGCAGTTGTGCTGCCGTTCACCTATAGTGGCCTGGTGAGCAGTTGTGCTGCTAGCCACCTATAGTGGCCTGGTGAGCTGTCGAGATGCCGGTCACCTATAGTGGCCTGGTGAGCTGCCATGCTGCCGGCCACCTATGGTGGCCTGGTGAGCTGTCGTGGTGCCGGCCACCTATAGTGGCCTGGTGAGCTGTCGTGCTGCCGGCCACCTATGGGGGCCCGGTGAACTGTCGAGATTCCGGCCACCTATAGTGGCCTGGTGAGCTGTCGAGAGGCCGGCCACCTATAGTGGCCTGGTGAGCTGCCGTGCTGCCGGCCACCTATGGTGGCCTGGTAAGCTGTCGTGGTGCCGGCCACCTATAGTGGCCTGGTGAGCTGTCGTGCTGCCGGCCACCTATAGTGGCCTGGTGAGCAGTCGATATGCCGGTCACCTATAGTGGCCTGGTGAGCTGCCGTGCTGCCGGCCACCTATGGTGGCCTGGTAAGCTGTCGTGGTGCCGGCCACCTATAGTGGCCTGGTGAGCTGTCGTGCTGCCGGCCACCTATAGTGGCCTGGTGAGCAGTCGATATGCCGGTCACCTATAGTGGCCTTGTGAGCTGTCGAGATGCCGGTCACCTATGGTGGCCTGGTGAGCTGGCGTGCTACCGGCCACCTATAGTGGCCTGGTGAGCTGGCGTGCTACCGGCCACCTATAGTGGCCTGGTGAGCTGGCGTGCTACCGGCCACCTATGGTGGCCTGGTGAGCTGCCGTGCTGCCAGTCACCTATAGTGGCCTGGTGAGCAGTCGATATGCCGGTCACCTATGGTGGCCTGGTGAGCTGGCGTGCTACCGGCCACCTATAGTGGCCTGGTGAGCTGGCGTGCTACCGGCCACCTATAGTGGCCTGGTGAGCTGGCGTGCTACCGGCCACCTATGGTGGCCTGGTGAGCTGCCGTGCTGCCAGTCACCTATAGTGGCCTGGAGAGCTGTCGTGGTGCCGGCCACCTATAGTGGCCTGGTAAGCTGTCGTGCTACCGGGCACCTATGGTGGCCTGGTGAGCTGTCGTGCTGCCGGCCACTTATAGTGGCCAGGTGAGCTGTCGTGCTGCCGTTCACCTATAGTGGCCTGGTGAGCAGTTGTGCTGCCGTTCACCTATAGTGGCCTGTTGAGCAGTTGTGCTGCTAGCCACCTATAGTGGCCTGGGGAGCTGTCGAGATGCCGGTCACCTATAGTGGCCTGGTGAGCTGCCGTGCTGCCGGCCACCTATGGTGGCCTGGTGAGCTGTCGTGGTGCCGGCCACCTATAGTGGCCTGGTGAGCTGTCGTGCTGCCGGCCACCTATGGGGGCCCGGTGAACTGTCGAGATTCCGGCCACCTATAGTGGCCTGGTGAGCTGTCGAGAGGCCGGCCACCTATAGTGGCCTTGTGAGCTGTCGAGATACCGGCCACCTATAGTGGCCATGGTGAGCAGTCGATATGCCGGTCACCTTTAGTGGCCTGGTGAGCTGTCGTGCTACCGGCCACCTACGGTGGCCTGGTGAGCTGTCGTGCTGCCAGCCACCTATGGTGGCCTGGTGAGCTGTCGTGCTGCCGGCCACCTATAGTGGCCTGGTTAGCTATCGTGCTGCAGGCCACTTATAGTGGCCTGGTGAGCTGTCGAGATGCCGGCCACCTATGGTGTCCTGGTGAGCTGCCGTGCTGCCGGCCACCTATAGTGGCCTGGTGAGCTGTTGTGCTGCCGGCCACCTATAGTGGCCTGGTGGGCTGCCGTGCTGCCGGCCACCTATGGTGGCCTGGTGCGCTGTCGTGCTGCCGGCCACCTGTAGTGGCCTGGTGAGCTGTCGTGCTGCCGGCCACCTATAGTGGCCTGGTGAGCTGCCGTGCTGCCGGCCACCTATAGTGGCCTGGTGAGCTGTCGTGCTGCCGGCCACCTATAGTGGCCTGGTGAGCTGGCGTGCTACCGGCCACCTATGGTGGCCTGGTGAGCTGCCGTGCTGCCGGCCACCTATAGTGGCCTGGTGAGCTGTCGTGCTACCGGCCACCTATGGTGGCCTGGTGAGCTGCCGTGCTGCCGGCCACCTATAGTGGCCTGGTGAGCTGTCGTGCCGCCGGCTACCTATAGTGGCCTGGTGAGCTGTCGTGCTGCCGGCCACCTATAGTGGCCTGGTGAGCTGCCGTGCTGCCGGCCACCTATAGTGGCCTGGTGAGCTGTCGTGCTGCCGGCCACGTACAGTGGCCTGGTGAGCTGTCGTGTCGCCGGCCACCTACAGTGGCCTGGTGAGCTGTCGTGCTGCCGGCCACCTATAGTGGCCTGGTGGGCTGTCGTGCTGCCGGCCACCTGTAGTGGCCTTGTCAGCTGTCGTGCTGCCGGCCACCTACAGTGGCCTGGTGAGCTGTCGTGCTACCGGCCACCTATAGTGGCCTGGTGAGCTGTCGTGCTGCCGGCCACCTATAGTGGCCTGGTGAGCTCTCGTGTTACCGGCCACCTATAGTGGCCTGGTAAGCTGTCGTGCTACCGGCTTCCTATGGTGGCCTGGTGAGCTGCCGTGCTGCCGGCCACCTATAGTGGGGTGGTGAGCTGTCGTGCTGCCGGCCACCTACAGTGGCCTGGTGAGCTGTCGTGCTGCCGGCCACCTATAGTGGCCTGGTGAGCTCTCGTGCTGCCGGCCACCTACAGTGGCCTGGTGAGCTGTCGTGCTGCCGGCCACCTATAGTGGCCTGGTGAGCTGTCGTGCAGCCGGCCACCTATAGTGGCCTTGTGAGCTGTCGTGCTGCCGGCCACCTATGGTGGCCTGGTGAGCTGCCGTGCTGCCGGCCACCTATGGTGTCCTGGTGAGCTGCCGTGCTGCCGGCCACCTTTAGTGGCCTGGTGAGCTGTTGTGCTGGCGGCCACCTATAGTGGCCTGGTGAGTTGTCGTGCTGCCGGCCACCTATAGTGGCCTGGTGAGCTGTCGTGCTGCCGGCCACCTACAGTGGCCTGGTGAGCTGTCGTGCTGCCGGCCACCTATAGTGGCCTGGTGAGCTGTCGTGCTGCCGGCCACCTATGGTGGTCTGGTGAGCTGTCGTGCTGCCGGCCACCTATAGTGGCCTTGTGAGCTGTCGTGCTGCCGGCCACCTACAGTGGCCTGGTGAGCTGTCGTGCTGCCGGCCACCTATAGTGGCCTGGTGAGCGCTCGTGCTACCGGCAACCTATAATAGCCTGGTGAGCTGTCGTGCTGCCGGCCACCTATAGTGGCCTGGTGAGCTGTCGTGCTGCCGGCCACCTACAGTGGCCTGGTGAGCTGTCGTGCAGCCGGCCACCTATAGTGGCCTTGTGAGCTGTCGTGCTGCCGGCCACCTATGGTGGCCTGGTGAGCTGCCGTGCTGCCGGCCACCTATGGTGTCCTGGTGAGCTGCCGTGCTGCCGGCCACCTTTAGTGGCCTGGTGAGCTGTTGTGCTGCCGGCCACCTATAGTGGCCTGGTGAGCTGTCGTGCTGCCGGCCACCTATAGTGGCCTGGTGAGCTGTCGTGCTGCCGGCCACCTATGGGGGCCCGGTGAACTGTCGAGATTCCGGCCACCTATAGTGGCCTGGTGAGCTGTCGAGAGGCCGGCCACCTATAGTGGCCTTGTGAGCTGTCGAGATGCCGGCCACCTATAGTGGCCATGGTGAGCAGTCGATATGCCGGTCACCTTTAGTGGCCTGGTGAGCTGTCGTGCTACCGGCCACCTATGGTGGCCTGGTGAGCTGTCGTGCTGCCAGCCACCTATGGTGGCCTGGTGAGCTGTCGTGCTGCCGGCCACCTACAGTGGCCTGGTGAGCTGTCGTGCTGCCGGCCACCTATAGTGGCCTGGTGAGCTGTCGTGCTGCCGGCCACCTATGGTGGTCTGGTGAGCTGTCGTGCTGCCGGCCACCTATAGTGGCCTTGTGAGCTGTCGTGCTGCCGGCCACCTACAGTGGCCTGGTGTGCTGTCGTGCTGCCGGCCACCTATAGTGGCCTGGTGAGCTCTCGTGCTACCGGCAACCTATAATAGCCTGGTGAGCTGTCGTGCTACCGGCCACCTATGGTGGCCTGGTGAGCTGTCGTGCTGCCGGCGACTTATAGTGGCCTGGTAAGCTGTCGTGCTGCCGTTCACCTATAGTGGCCTGGTGAGCAGTTGTGCTGCCAGTCACCTATAGTGGCCTTGTGAGCTGTCGTGCTGCCGGCCACCTATGGTGGCCTGGTGAGCTGCCGTGCTGCCGGCCACCTATGGTGTCCTGGTGAGCTGCCGTGCTGCCGGCCACCTTAAGTGGCCTGGTGAGCTGTTGTGCTGCCGGCCACCTATAGTGGCCTGGTGAGCTGTCGTGCTGCCGGCCACCTATAGTGGCCTGGTGAGCTGTCGTGCTGCCGGCCACCTATGGGGGCCCGGTGAACTGTAGAGATTCCGGCCACCTATAGTGGCCTGGTGAGCTGTCGAGAGGCCGGCCACCTATAGTGGCCTTGTGAGCTGTCGAGATGCCAGCCACCTATAGTGGCCATGGTGAGCAGTCGATATGCCGGTCACCTTTAGTGGCCTGGTGAGCTGTCGTGCTACCGGCCACCTATGGTGGCCTGGTGAGCTGTCGTGCTGCCAGCCACCTATGGTGGCCTGGTGAGCTGTCGTGCTGCCGGCCACCTACAGTGGCCTGGTGAGCTGTCGTGCTGCCGGCCACCTATAGTGGCCTGGTGAGCTGTCGTGCTGCCGGCCACCTATGGTGGTCTGGTGAGCTGTCGTGCTGCCGGCCACCTATAGTGGCCTTGTGAGCTGTCGTGCTGCCGGCCACCTACAGTGGCCTGTTGTGCTGTCGTGCTGCCGGCCACCTATAGTGGCCTGGTGAGCTCTCGTGCTACCGGCAACCTATAATAGCCTGGTGAGCTGTCGTGCTACCGGCCACCTATGGTGGCCTGGTGAGCTGTCGTGCTGCCGGCGACTTATAGTGGCCTGGTAAGCTGTCGTGCTGCCGTTCACCTATAGTGGCCTGGTGAGCAGTTGTGCTGCCAGTCACCTATAGTGGCCTGGTAAGCTGTCGTGGTGCCGGCCACCTATAGTGGCCTGGTGAGCTGTCGTGCTGCCGGCCACCTATAGTGGCCTGGTGAGCTGTCGTGCTGCCGGCCACCTGTGGTGGTCTGGTGAGCTGTCGTGGTGCCGGCCACCTATAGTGGCCTGGTGAGCTGTCGTGCTGCCGGCCACCTATGGGGGCCCGGTGAACTGTCGAGATTCCGGCCACCTATAGTGGCCTGGTGAGCTGTCGTGCTGCCGGCCACCTATGGTGGTCTGGTGAGCTGTCGTGCTGCCGGCCACCTATAGTGGCCTTGTGAGCTGTCGTGCTGCCGGCCACCTACAGTGGCCTGGTGAGCTGTCGTGCTGCCGGCCACCTATAGTGGCCTGGTGAGCTCTCGTGCTACCGGCAACCTATAATAGCCTGGTGAGCTGTCGTGCTGCCGGCCACCTATAGTGGCCTGGTGAGCTGTCGTGCTGCCGGCCACCTATAGTGGCCTGGCGAGCTGTCGTGCTGCCGGCCACCTACAGTGGCCTGGTGAGCTGTCGTGCTGCCGGCCACCTATAGTGGCCTGGTGAGCTGTCGTGCTGCCGGCCACCTATGGTGGTCTGGTGAGCTGTCGTGCTGCCGGCCACCTACAGTGGCCTGGTGAGCTGTCGTGCTGCCGGCCACCTATAGTGGCCTGGTGAGCTGTCGTGCTGCCGGCCACCTATGGTGGTCTGGTGAGCTGTCGTGCTGCCGGCCACCTATAGTGGCCTTGTGAGCTGTCGTGCTGCCGGCCACCTACAGTGGCCTGGTGAGCTGTCGTGCTGCCGGCCACCTATAGTGGCCTGGTGAGCTCTCGTGCTACCGGCAACCTATAATAGCCTGGTGAGCTGTCGTGCTACCGGCCACCTATGGTGGCCTGGTGAGCTGTCGTGCTGCCGGCGACTTATAGTGGCCTGGTAAGCTGTCGTGCTGCCGTTCACCTATAGTGGCCTGGTGAGCAGTTGTGCTGCCAGTCACCTATAGTGGCCTGGTGAGCTGTCGTGCTGCCGGCCACCTACAGTGGCCTGGTGAGCTGTCGTGCTGCCGGCCACCTATAGTGGCCTGGTGAGCTGTCGTGCTGCCGGCCACCTATGGTGGTCTGGTGAGCTGTCGTGCTGCCGGCCACCTATAGTGGCCTTGTGAGCTGTCGTGCTGCCGGCCACCTACAGTGGCCTGGTGAGCTGTCGTGCTGCCGGCCACCTATAGTGGCCTGGTGAGCTCTCGTGCTACCGGCAACCTATAATAGCCTGGTGAGCTGTCGTGCTGCCGGCCACCTATAGTGGCCTGGTGAGCTGTCGTGCTGCCGGCCACCTACAGTGGCCTGGTGAGCTGTCGTGCTGCCGGCCACCTATAGTGGCCTGGTGAGCTGTCGTGCTGCCGGCCACCTATGGTGGTCTGGTGAGCTGTCGTGCTGCCGGCCACCTATAGTGGCCTTGTGAGCTGTCGTGCTGCCGGCCACCTACAGTGGCCTGGTGAGCTGTCGTGCTGCCGGCCACCTATAGTGGCCTGGTGAGCTCTCGTGCTACCGGCAACCTATAATAGCCTGGTGAGCTGTCGTGCTACCGGCCACCTATGGTGGCCTGGTGAGCTGTCGTGCTGCCGGCGACTTATAGTGGCCTGGTAAGCTGTCGTGCTGCCGTTCACCTATAGTGGCCTGGTGAGCAGTTGTGCTGCCAGTCACCTATAGTGGCCTGGTGAGCTGTCGTGGTGCCGGCCACCTATAGTGGCCTGGTAAGCTGTCGTGATGCCGGCCACCTATACTGGCCTGGTGAGCTGTCGTGCTACCGGGCACCTATGGTGGCCTGGTGAGCTGTCGTGCTGCCGGCCACTTATAGTGGCCTGGTGAGCTGTCGTGCTGCCGTTCACCTATAGTGGCCTGGTGAGCAGTTGTGCTGCCGTTCACCTATAGTGGCCTGGTGAGCAGTTGTGCTGCTAGCCACCTATAGTGGCCTGGTGAGCTGTCGAGATGCCGGTCACCTATAGTGGCCTGGTGAGCTGCCGTGCTGCCGGCCACCTATGGTGGCCTGGTAAGCTGTCGTGGTGCCGGCCACCTGTAGTGGCCTGGTAAGCTGTCGTGGTGCCGGCCACCTATAGTGGCCTGGTGAGCTGTCGTGCTGCCGGCCACCTATAGTGGCCTGGTGAGCTGTCGTGCTGCCGGCCACCTATAGTGGCCTGGTGAGCTGTCGTGCTGCCGGCCACCTATGGGGGCCCGGTGAACTGTCGAGATTCCGGCCACCTATAGTGGCCTGGTGAGCTGTCGAGAGGCCGGCCACCTATAGTGGCCTTGTGAGCTGTCCAGATGCCGGCCACCTATAGTGGCCATGGTGAGCAGTCGATATGCCGGTCACCTTTAGTGGCCTGGTGAGCTGTCGTGCTACCGGCCACCTATGGTGGCCTGGTGAGCTGTCGTGCTGCCAGCCACCTATGGTGGCCTGGTGAGCTGTCGTGCTGCCGGCCACCTATAGTGGCCTGGTTAGCTATCGTGCTGCAGGCCACTTATAGTGGCCTGGTGAGCTGTCGAGATGCCGGCCACCTATGGTGTCCTGGTGAGCTGCCGTGCTGCCGGCCACCTATAGTGGCCTGGTGAGCTGTTGTGCTGCCGGCCACCTATAGTGGCCTGGTGGGCTGCCGTGCTGCCGGCCACCTATGGTGGCCTGGTGCGCTGTCGTGCTGCCGGCCACCTATAGTGGCCTGGTGAGCTGTCGTGCTGCCGGCCACCTATAGTGGCCTGGTGAGCTGTCGTGCTGCCGGCCACCTATAGTGGCCTGGTGAGCTGGCGTGCTACCGGCCACCTATGGTGGCCTGGTGAGCTGCCGTGCTGCCAGTCACCTATAGTGGCCTGGTGAGCTGTCGTGGTGCCGGCCACCTATAGTGGCCTGGTAAGCTGTCGTGCTACCGGGCACCTATGGTGGCCTGGTGAGCTGTCGTGCTGCCGGCCACTTATAGTGGCCTGGTGAGCTGTCGTGCTGCCGTTCACCTATAGTGGCCTGGTGAGCAGTTGTGCTGCCGTTCACCTATAGTGGCCTGGTGAGCAGTTGTGCTGCTAGCCACCTATAGTGGCCTGGTGAGCTGTCGCGATGCCGGTCACCTATAGTGGCCTGGTGAGCTGCCGTGCTGCCGGCCACCTATGGTGGCCTGGTGAGCTGTCGTGGTGCCGGCCACCTATAGTGGCCTGGTGAGCTGTCGTGCTGCCGGCCACCTATAGTGGCCTGGTGAGCTGTCGTGCTGCCGGCCACCTATGGGGGCCCGGTGAACTGTCGAGATTCCGGCCACCTATAGTGGCCTGGTGAGCTGTCGAGAGGCCGGCCACCTATAGTGGCCTGGTGAGCTGCCGTGCTGCCGGCCACCTATGGTGGCCTGGTAAGCTGTCGTGGTGCCGGCCACCTATAGTGGCCTGGTGAGCTGTCGTGCTGCCGGCCACCTATAGTGGCCTGGTGAGCAGTCGATATGCCGGTCACCTATAGTGGCCTGGTGAGCTGCCGTGCTGCCGGCCACCTATGGTGGCCTGGTAAGCTGTCGTGGTGCCGGCCACCTATAGTGGCCTGGTGAGCTGTCGTGCTGCCGGCCACCTATAGTGGCCTGGTGAGCAGTCGATATGCCGGTCACCTATAGTGGCCTTGTGAGCTGTCGAGATGCCGGTCACCTATGGTGGCCTGGTGAGCTGGCGTGCTACCGGCCACCTATAGTGGCCTGGTGAGCTGGCGTGCTACCGGCCACCTATAGTGGCCTGGTGAGCTGGCGTGCTACCGGCCACCTATGGTGGCCTGGTGAGCTGCCGTGCTGCCAGTCACCTATAGTGGCCTGGTGAGCAGTCGATATGCCGGTCACCTATGGTGGCCTGGTGAGCTGGCGTGCTACCGGCCACCTATGGTGGCCTGGTGAGCTGCCGTGCTGCCAGTCACCTATAGTGGCCTGGTGAGCTGTCGTGGTGCCGGCCACCTATAGTGGCCTGGTAAGCTGTCGTGCTACCGGGCACCTATGGTGGCCTGGTGAGCTGTCGTGCTGCCGGCCACTTATAGTGGCCAGGTGAGCTGTCGTGCTGCCGTTCACCTATAGTGGCCTGGTGAGCAGTTGTGCTGCCGTTCACCTATAGTGGCCTGGTGAGCAGTTGTGCTGCTAGCCACCTATAGTGGCCTGGTGAGCTGTCGAGATGCCGGTCACCTATAGTGGCCTGGTGAGCTGCCGTGCTGCCGGCCACCTATGGTGGCCTGGTGAGCTGTCGTGGTGCCGGCCACCTATAGTGGCCTGGTGAGCTGTCGTGCTGCCGGCCACCTATGGGGGCCCGGTGAACTGTCGAGATTCCGGCCACCTATAGTGGCCTGGTGAGCTGTCGAGAGGCCGGCCACCTATAGTGGCCTGGTGAGCTGCCGTGCTGCCGGCCACCTATGGTGGCCTGGTAAGCTGTCGTGGTGCCGGCCACCTATAGTGGCCTGGTGAGCTGTCGTGCTGCCGGCCACCTATAGTGGCCTGGTGAGCAGTCGATATGCCGGTCACCTATAGTGGCCTGGTGAGCTGCCGTGCTGCCGGCCACCTATGGTGGCCTGGTAAGCTGTCGTGGTGCCGGCCACCTATAGTGGCCTGGTGAGCTGTCGTGCTGCCGGCCACCTATAGTGGCCTGGTGAGCTGTTGTGCTGCCGGCCACCTATAGTGGCCTGGTGGGCTGCCGTGCTGCCGGCCACCTATGGTGGCCTGGTGCGCTGTCGTGCTGCCGGCCACCTTCAGTGGCCTGGTGAGCTGTCGTGCTGCCGGCCACCTATAGTGGCCCGGTGAGCTGCCGTGCTGCCGGCCACCTATAGTGGCCTGGTGAGCTGTCGTGCTGCCGGCCACCTATAGTGGCCTGGTGAGCTGGCGTGCTACCGGCCACCTATGGTGGCCTGGTGAGCTGCCGTGCTGCCGGCCACCTATAGTGGCCTGGTGAGCTGTCGTGCTACCGGCCACCTATGGTGGCCTGGTGAGCTGCCGTGCTGCCGGCCACCTATAGTGGCCTGGTGAGCTGTCGTTCTGCCGGCTACCTATAGTGGCCTGGTGAGCTGTCGTGCTGCCGGCCACCTATAGTGGCCTGGTGAGCTGCCGTGCTGCCGGCCACCTATAGTGGCCTGGTGAGCTGTCGTGCTGCCGGCCACGTACAGTGGCCTGGTGAGCTGTCGTGTTGCCGGCCACCTACAGTGGCCTGGTGAGCTGTCGTGCTGCCGGCCACCTATAGTGGCCTGGTGGGCTGTCGTGGTGCCGGCCACCTATAGTGGCCTGGTGAGCTGTCGTGCTGCCGGCCACCTATAGTGGCCTGGTGAGCAGTCGATATGCCGGTCACCTATAGTGGCCTGGTGAGCTGCCGTGCTGCCGGCCACCTATGGTGGCCTGGTAAGCTGTCGTGGTGCCGGCCACCTATAGTGGCCTGGTGAGCTGTCGTGCTGCCGGCCACCTATAGTGGCCTGGTGAGCAGTCGATATGCCGGTCACCTATAGTGGCCTTGTGAGCTGTCGAGATGCCGGTCACCTATGGTGGCCTGGTGAGCTGGCGCGCTACCGGCCACCTATAGTGGCCTGGTGAGCTGGCGTGCTACCGGCCACCTATAGTGGCCTGGTGAGCTGGCGTGCTACCGGCCACCTATGGTGGCCTGGTGAGCTGCCGTGCTGCCAGTCACCTATAGTGGCCTGGTGAGCAGTCGATATGCCGGTCACCTATGGTGGCCTGGTGAGCTGGCGTGCTACCGGCCACCTATGGTGGCCTGGTGAGCTGCCGTGCTGCCAGTCACCTATAGTGGCCTGGTGAGCTGTCGAGATGCCGGTCACCTATAGTGGCCTGGTTAGCTATCGTGCTGCAGGCCACTTATAGTGGCCTGGTGAGCTGTCGAGATGCCGGCCACCTATGGTGTCCTGGTGAGCTGCCGTGCTGCCGGCCACCTATGGTGGCCTGGTAAGCTGTCGTGGTGCCGGCCACCTATAGTGGCCTGGTGAGCTGTCGTGCTGCCGGCCACCTATAGTGGCCTGGTGAGCAGTCGATATGCCGGTCACCTTTAGTGGCCTGGTGAGCTGTCGTGCTACCGGCCACCTACGGTGGCCTGGTGAGCTGTCGTGCTGCCAGCCACCTATGGTGGCCTGGTGAGCTGTCGTGCTGCCGGCCACCTATAGTGGCCTGGTTAGCTATCGTGCTGCAGGCCACTTATAGTGGCCTGGTGAGCTGTCGAGATGCCGGCCACCTATGGTGTCCTGGTGAGCTGCCGTGCTGCCGGCCACCTATAGTGGCCTGGTGAGCTGTTGTGCTGCCGGCCACCTATAGTGGCCTGGTGGGCTGCCGTGCTGCCGGCCACCTATGGTGGCCTGGTGCGCTGTCGTGCTGCCGGCCACCTTCAGTGGCCTGGTGAGCTGTCGTGCTGCCGGCCACCTATAGTGGCCTGGTGAGCTGCCGTGCTGCCGGCCACCTATAGTGGCCTGGTGAGCTGTCGTGCTGCCGGCCACCTATAGTGGCCTGGTGAGCTGGCGTGCTACCGGCCACCTATGGTGGCCTGGTGAGCTGCCGTGCTGCCGGCCACCTATAGTGGCCTGGTGAGCTGTCGTGCTACCGGCCACCTATGGTGGCCTGGTGAGCTGCCGTGCTGCCGGCCACCTATAGTGGCCTGGTGAGCTGTCGTTCTGCCGGCTACCTATAGTGGCCTGGTGAGCTGTCGTGCTGCCGGCCACCTATAGTGGCCTGGTGAGCTGCCGTGCTGCCGGCCACCTATAGTGGCCTGGTGAGCTCTCGTGCTGCCGGCCACGTACAGTGGCCTGGTGAGCTGTCGTGTTGCCGGCCACCTACAGTGGCCTGGTGAGCTGTCGTGCTGCCGGCCACCTATAGTGGCCTGGTGGGCTGTCGTGCTGCCGGCCACCTGTAGTGGCCTTGTCAGCTGTCGTGCTGCCGGCCACCTATAGTGGCCTGGTGAGCTGTCGTGCTGCCGGCCACCTATAGTGGCCTGGTGAGCTCTCGTGTTACCGGCCACCTATAGTGGCCTGGTAAGCTGTCGTGCTACCGGCTTCCTATGGTGGCCTGGTGAGCTGCCGTGCTGCCGGCCACCTATAGTGGGGTGGTGAGCTGTCGTGCTGCCGGCCACCTACAGTGGCCTGGTGAGCTGTCGTGCTGCCGGCCACCTATAGTGGCCTGGTGAGCTCTCGTGCTGCCGGCCACCTACAGTGGCCTGGTGAGCTGTCGTGCTGCCGGCCACCTATAGTGGCCTGGTGAGCTGTCGTGCAGCCGGCCACCTATAGTGGCCTTGTGAGCTGTCGTGCTGCCGGCCACCTATAGTGGCCTGGTGAGCTGCCGTGCTGCCGGCCACCTATGGTGTCCTGGTGAGCTGCCGTGCTGCCGGCCACCTTTAGTGGCCTGGTGAGCTGTTGTGCTGCCGGCCACCTTTAGTGGCCTGGTGAGCTGTTGTGCTGGCGGCCACCTATAGTGGCCTGGTGAGTTGTCGTGCTGCCGGCCACCTATAGTGGCCTGGTGAGCTGTCGTGCTGCCGGCCACCTACAGTGGCCTGGTGAGCTGTCGTGCTGCCGGCCACCTATAGTGGCCTGGTGAGCTGTCGTGCTGCCGGCCACCTATGGTGGTCTGGTGAGCTGTCGTGCTGCCGGCCACCTATAGTGGCCTTGTGAGCTGTCGTGCTGCCGGCCACCTACAGTGGCCTGGTGAGCTGTCGTGCTGCCGGCCACCTATAGTGGCCTGGTGAGCTCTCGTGCTACCGGCAACCTATGGTGGCCTGGTAAGCTGTCGTGGTGCCGGCCACCTATAGTGGCCTGGTGAGCTGTCGTGCTGCCGGCCACCTATAGTGGCCTGGTGAGCAGTCGATATGCCGGTCACCTATAGTGGCCTGGTGAGCTGCCGTGCTGCCGGCCACCTATGGTGGCCTGGTAAGCTGTCGTGGTGCCGGCCACCTATAGTGGCCTGGTGAGCTGTCGTGCTGCCGGCCACCTATAGTGGCCTGGTGAGCAGTCGATATGCCGGTCACCTATAGTGGCCTTGTGAGCTGTCGAGATGCCGGTCACCTATGGTGGCCTGGTGAGCTGGCGTGCTACCGGCCACCTATAGTGGCCTGGTGAGCTGGCGTGCTACCGGCCACCTATAGTGGCCTGGTGAGCTGGCGTGCTACCGGCCACCTATGGTGGCCTGGTGAGCTGCCGTGCTGCCAGTCACCTATAGTGGCCTGGTGAGCAGTCGATATGCCGGTCACCTATGGTGGCCTGGTGAGCTGGCGTGCTACCGGCCACCTATGGTGGCCTGGTGAGCTGCCGTGCTGCCAGTCACCTATAGTGGCCTGGTGAGCTGTCGTGGTGCCGGCCACCTATAGTGGCCTGGTAAGCTGTCGTGCTACCGGGCACCTGTGGTGGCCTGGTGAGCTGTCGTGCTGCCGGCCACTTATAGTGGTCAGGTGAGCTGTCGTGCTGCCGTTCACCTATAGTGGCCTGGTGAGCAGTTGTGCTGCCGTTCACCTATAGTGACCTGGTGAGCAGTTGTGCTGCTAGCCACCTATAGTGGCCTGGTGAGCTGTCGAGATGCCGGTCACCTATAGTGGCCTGGTGAGCTGCCGTGCTGCCGGCCACCTATGGTGGCCTGGTGAGCTGTCGTGGTGCCGGCCACCTATAGTGGCCTGGTGAGCTGTCGTGCTGCCGGCCACCTATGGGGGCCCGGTGAACTGTCGAGATTCCGGCCACCTATAGTGGCCTGGTGAGCCGTCGAGAGGCCGGCCACCTATAGTGGCCTTGTGAGCTGTCGAGATGCCGGCCACCTATAGTGGCCATGGTGAGCAGTCGATATGCCGGTCACCTATAGTGGCCTGGTGAGCTGCCGTGCTGCCGGCCACCTATGGTGGCCTGGTAAGCTGTCGTGGTGCCGGCCACCTATAGTGGCCTGGTGAGCTGTCGTGCTGCCGGCCACCTATAGTGGCCTGGTGAGCAGTCGATATGCCGGTCACCTTTAGTGGCCTGGTGAGCTGTCGTGCTACCGGCCACCTACGGTGGCCTGGTGAGCTGTCGTGCTGCCAGCCACCTATGGTGGCCTGGTGAGCTGTCGTGCTGCCGGCCACCTATAGTGGCCTGGTTAGCTATCGTGCTGCAGGCCACTTATAGTGGCCTGGTGAGCTGTCGAGATGCCGGCCACCTATGGTGTCCTGGTGAGCTGCCGTGCTGCCGGCCACCTATAGTGGCCTGGTGAGCTGTTGTGCTGCCGGCCACCTATAGTGGCCTGGTGGGCTGCCGTGCTGCCGGCCACCTATGGTGGCCTGGTGCGCTGTCGTGCTGCCGGCCACCTTCAGTGGCCTGGTGAGCTGTCGTGCTGCCGGCCACCTATAGTGGCCCGGTGAGCTGCCGTGCTGCCGGCCACCTATAGTGGCCTGGTGAGCTGTCGTGCTGCCGGCCACCTATAGTGGCCTGGTGAGCTGGCGTGCTACCGGCCACCTATGGTGGCCTGGTGAGCTGCCGTGCTGCCGGCCACCTATAGTGGCCTGGTGAGCTGTCGTGCTACCGGCCACCTATGGTGGCCTGGTGAGCTGCCGTGCTGCCGGCCACCTATAGTGGCCTGGTGAGCTGTCGTTCTGCCGGCTACCTATAGTGGCCTGGTGAGCTGTCGTGCTGCCGGCCACCTATAGTGGCCTGGTGAGCTGCCGTGCTGCCGGCCACCTATAGTGGCCTGGTGAGCTGCCGTGCTGCCGGCCACCTATAGTGGCCTGGTGAGCTGTCGTGCTGCCGGCCACGTACAGTGGCCTGGTGAGCTGTCGTGTTGCCGGCCACCTACAGTGGCCTGGTGAGCTGTCGTGCTGCCGGCCACCTATAGTGGCCTGGTGGGCTGTCGTGGTGCCGGCCACCTATAGTGGCCTGGTGAGCTGTCGTGCTGCCGGCCACCTATAGTGGCCTGGTGAGCAGTCGATATGCCGGTCACCTATAGTGGCCTGGTGAGCTGCCGTGCTGCCGGCCACCTATGGTGGCCTGGTAAGCTGTCGTGGTGCCGGCCACCTATAGTGGCCTGGTGAGCTGTCGTGCTGCCGGCCACCTATAGTGGCCTGGTGAGCAGTCGATATGCCGGTCACCTATAGTGGCCTTGTGAGCTGTCGAGATGCCGGTCACCTATGGTGGCCTGGTGAGCTGGCGCGCTACCGGCCACCTATAGTGGCCTGGTGAGCTGGCGTGCTACCGGCCACCTATAGTGGCCTGGTGAGCTGGCGTGCTACCGGCCACCTATGGTGGCCTGGTGAGCTGCCGTGCTGCCAGTCACCTATAGTGGCCTGGTGAGCAGTCGATATGCCGGTCACCTATGGTGGCCTGGTGAGCTGGCGTGCTACCGGCCACCTATGGTGGCCTGGTGAGCTGCCGTGCTGCCAGTCACCTATAGTGGCCTGGTGAGCTGTCGAGATGCCGGTCACCTATAGTGGCCTGGTTAGCTATCGTGCTGCAGGCCACTTATAGTGGCCTGGTGAGCTGTCGAGATGCCGGCCACCTATGGTGTCCTGGTGAGCTGCCGTGCTGCCGGCCACCTATGGTGGCCTGGTAAGCTGTCGTGGTGCCGGCCACCTATAGTGGCCTGGTGAGCTGTCGTGCTGCCGGCCACCTATAGTGGCCTGGTGAGCAGTCGATATGCCGGTCACCTTTAGTGGCCTGGTGAGCTGTCGTGCTACCGGCCACCTACGGTGGCCTGGTGAGCTGTCGTGCTGCCAGCCACCTATGGTGGCCTGGTGAGCTGTCGTGCTGCCGGCCACCTATAGTGGCCTGGTTAGCTATCGTGCTGCAGGCCACTTATAGTGGCCTGGTGAGCTGTCGAGATGCCGGCCACCTATGGTGTCCTGGTGAGCTGCCGTGCTGCCGGCCACCTATAGTGGCCTGGTGAGCTGTTGTGCTGCCGGCCACCTATAGTGGCCTGGTGGGCTGCCGTGCTGCCGGCCACCTATGGTGGCCTGGTGCGCTGTCGTGCTGCCGGCCACCTTCAGTGGCCTGGTGAGCTGTCGTGCTGCCGGCCACCTATAGTGGCCTGGTGAGCTGCCGTGCTGCCGGCCACCTATAGTGGCCTGGTGAGCTGTCGTGCTGCCGGCCACCTATAGTGGCCTGGTGAGCTGGCGTGCTACCGGCCACCTATGGTGGCCTGGTGAGCTGCCGTGCTGCCGGCCACCTATAGTGGCCTGGTGAGCTGTCGTGCTACCGGCCACCTATGGTGGCCTGGTGAGCTGCCGTGCTGCCGGCCACCTATAGTGGCCTGGTGAGCTGTCGTTCTGCCGGCTACCTATAGTGGCCTGGTGAGCTGTCGTGCTGCCGGCCACCTATAGTGGCCTGGTGAGCTGCCGTGCTGCCGGCCACCTATAGTGGCCTGGTGAGCTCTCGTGCTGCCGGCCACGTACAGTGGCCTGGTGAGCTGTCGTGTTGCCGGCCACCTACAGTGGCCTGGTGAGCTGTCGTGCTGCCGGCCACCTATAGTGGCCTGGTGGGCTGTCGTGCTGCCGGCCACCTGTAGTGGCCTTGTCAGCTGTCGTGCTGCCGGCCACCTATAGTGGCCTGGTGAGCTGTCGTGCTGCCGGCCACCTATAGTGGCCTGGTGAGCTCTCGTGTTACCGGCCACCTATAGTGGCCTGGTAAGCTGTCGTGCTACCGGCTTCCTATGGTGGCCTGGTGAGCTGCCGTGCTGCCGGCCACCTATAGTGGGGTGGTGAGCTGTCGTGCTGCCGGCCACCTACAGTGGCCTGGTGAGCTGTCGTGCTGCCGGCCACCTATAGTGGCCTGGTGAGCTCTCGTGCTGCCGGCCACCTACAGTGGCCTGGTGAGCTGTCGTGCTGCCGGCCACCTATAGTGGCCTGGTGAGCTGTCGTGCAGCCGGCCACCTATAGTGGCCTTGTGAGCTGTCGTGCTGCCGGCCACCTATAGTGGCCTGGTGAGCTGCCGTGCTGCCGGCCACCTATGGTGTCCTGGTGAGCTGCCGTGCTGCCGGCCACCTTTAGTGGCCTGGTGAGCTGTTGTGCTGCCGGCCACCTTTAGTGGCCTGGTGAGCTGTTGTGCTGGCGGCCACCTATAGTGGCCTGGTGAGTTGTCGTGCTGCCGGCCACCTATAGTGGCCTGGTGAGCTGTCGTGCTGCCGGCCACCTACAGTGGCCTGGTGAGCTGTCGTGCTGCCGGCCACCTATAGTGGCCTGGTGAGCTGTCGTGCTGCCGGCCACCTATGGTGGTCTGGTGAGCTGTCGTGCTGCCGGCCACCTATAGTGGCCTTGTGAGCTGTCGTGCTGCCGGCCACCTACAGTGGCCTGGTGAGCTGTCGTGCTGCCGGCCACCTATAGTGGCCTGGTGAGCTCTCGTGCTACCGGCAACCTTTAATAGCCTGGTGAGCTGTCGTGCTACCGGCCACCTATGGTGGCCTGGTGTGCTGCCGTGCTGCCGGCCACCGATAGTGGCCCGGTGAGCTGTCGTGCTGCCGGCCATCTATAGTGTACTTGCTACTACCAGGTTATGTCCCGCCATAAAGTCCACTAGCCTTAGTCTGTTTTCTGACGTGGTGTTGTGTAGGCTGTGCTTTCCAATGACCCGTTCAAAGATAGCTTCCTTACCCAGCTTCGCATTGAAATCTCCTAGAACGATTTTGGTGTCATAGCTGGGACATTGCGTTCTGCCTAGGAGATCATAGAAGTCGTCTTTATGTCGGTCATCTTTCTCCTCTGTGGGGGCGTGGACACATAGTAGGCTTATATTTCCAGTTTGGCCTTGATGCGGATAGTTATGAGGCGTTCGCTTACATACTGGAAGCTTAAGACTTTTTTCCTGAGTCTGCCTCGAACAACAAATCCGCATCCGAATAAGCGTTGTTTATTTTCTCTGTAGCAGTTTCCGTAGTGTATATCACAGTTTTTCATCCGCTTTTTGCCTGGCCCATCCCATCGCACTTCTTGGAGCGCGATAATGTCTGCCTTATAGCAGTCCAAAGAGTTGACCAGTTGTTCGGCTGCACCTGGTCTGTTGAGGGACCTAACGTTCCAGGTGCAGAACCGAAATTCGTTTCCTTTTTGACGTTTGCGGGGGTCGTCAACATGTAATCCGTCCGTATCCGAGGCTATTGGTTGTCTCTGAACAAAATGTTTGTTTCAAGCGATAGGGATGTTAGCCCTAACGCAGCCCCCAGCCTGGAGGGCCAGGTTCCTCTTTCCCCAGGAACAAGGGGTCGGGTCGCTGCACACATTGGTTCACTACCTAGCGGGTGCCAGTATAGCTATCCAGGGGAGGCCACGCGGAGGCTGTGTATCAACTTGGATTGAGCAGGGACAGAGATTGAAGCTGGTGTTTGCCAAGTTAAACGCGATCAACTTCTTTGCTCTGTTTGTTCGCTCCCTTCTCGCTTCTTTTGAGTTACATAGACATATGTATAACATGAATGGTTCTTTTGTTTTAACCTCAAATATAAAACTACGCACCTGTGTACATACGAGTTTCACTTCGAGCTACTGTACATACTATTCGATCAATAAAAATTGCTTAGATCACCAAACATCCTTTGGGTCAGATGGATTAGGTCCCGTTTCGTGTCCTTGCTATACCACATGCTCCTAAAACAGTGTCCCCTAAGCCAGCCAAATGCATCTGTCAGCCGATTTTATGTATATATATACATATGTACATCTACAAGGACCTACATACATTTGCTTTACATCATAATATAATTCCCCCGCCGTTAAGTGTGACGCACATGTCCGTCTAACACTACCCGAAATGGCAAATTCCCTCCTAGGGGTGCATTTTACTTATTGCCATTGTGGGGTTCATCAATAACATTGGAGGGATGTTAGTATTGCAGCTGTCGAGACACCGAATCATGTTACATATGTATGTACACTACAATGTTTGTATGATCCAAAAGCAGTTGCAACCATATGATTGACGCACTAATCCATACATACATATGTACATAATTATATTAAGGTTATGTTTGCATATGTATGTATTAAAAATCCGTGTTCACATTTTAATTAATATTCAATTTACAACTCGAATTGAACTCGGACTTTTCACTTTAATCGAGTTTTGTGACTAGAACTTTAGTCAAATTACAGGCACGAGAATAGAAGATAAAGTATCAACGTTCTGCACGCGCTTACACGCCATTAAAGAATTTACATTTAAGCGTGCGCCGTCGCAATGATTAGAGGGTGCAAGTACCATGAAAGACCCTCTTATTTAGTTTTTAATAAAATGAACTCACTCATAAGAGTATTTTTGTACTCCCTTCAACTTGTTGGGAAATTAAAAACAGGGATGGAGCGGAATCACCAGAAGCACACACTACTATCCACGAGTTGATGATGACAATTGCACATGTTCCCTTCCTTCACTGAACAGTGTGTTTGGAAAGAAAAGGTACAATCGGTTGCGAGTGATTAATAGAAGGCGACATAGGTTAGGTTAGGTTGACGTGGTAGGCGTAAGCCACACTTAGGCCGAAACCGGCCCATTGTGATACCACTTGGATCAGGTTACCCTGATCCGCTACCTGGGAACCAACCGGTGCTTCTAATAAAGCGGTGGAGTTGAGCTATTTTTTGGTTTGCTAGCTCACTCGGATTGTCGAAGAAGGGCGCGCCGAGGTAAATCCTTCTGCGATTCGCAAAAGAGGGACATGAGCAGAGGAGATGGTGTATTGATTCCTCCTTCTCCTCGTCCATACAGCCGCGACAGAAGTCATTGTGGGGTAGCCCCAGTCTGGCGGCGTGTTTTCCAATGGTGCAGTGGCCTGTAATGACACCCACTAGAGTGCTTAAGGTTGCCCTTTTGGTTGCCACCAGGTCCCTGGTTCGTCCTAAGTTTAACTTAGGCCACAATTGTTTGGTGATAAAGCCGATGTTGCTCTCATTCCATTGGAGATTGGTCTCCTCTATGGTTTGAAGCTTTATCATGTGCTTTACCGTACTTATTGGTGTTTCTAGGTACCCGAGGGTAGGTAGGCTGAGTGTGCTTGACCCTAACTTTGCGAGTTTGTCGGCCGCGCAGTTTCCTGCAATATCCCTATGCCCGGGAACCCACAGTATTTTAATGTTGAACTGTTCGGCCATCTCATCTAGAGATAGGCGACAGTTAATGGATGTTTTTGATTTGTGGGTTACCGCTGCCAGGGATTTTATCGCAGATTGGCTATCCGTGCAAATGATAATATCCTTTGTGGATATTACATTGATCCTGAGCCATGCCAGGGCCTCCGTTATCGCAGTTATTTCTGCCTGAAACACACTACAATAATTTGGGAGTCTAAATGATAGGTTGAGGCTAAGTTCCTTGGAGTAGACCCCACTGCCTACACCCGACTCCTTCTTAGAGCCATCGGTATAGAGGGAGATCGAGTCCTTTGGTATGACTTTCCCTTCAGCCCATTCCTCCCTGGATGGAAAGACAACTTCGAAGTTCCTGGTGAACACATTCCGCGGGTTGATGTAGTCAGTGTCCATGGGTACTTTGAAGTGTTTTAGAATAGAGGTGTGGCCTTTTTGAGATGTGGGCCACATAATGTACGCGGACTTTTTTTGTAACATTTTTTTAGCAAGTACAAACTAAATTTAATGTAAATACAATGTTACAATATTGAGCAGTCGAAAGACATAAGCTAAGTATAAAATCTATCTGGCTAAGCCGGCGTCTTAGGCTGCGCGCACAGTGATGCGTGATGCGATGCGATGCGGGAAGCGATACGAGATGCGATGCGAGATGCTATATGGTGCGCAGAGTGAAAGCTGCTCTGTATTGTTCTGTTGCGATGTCATCAGACGAAGAATTTTTAAATTAAAGTTTATATTTATCGGGTTTTCCAATAAGGACTTGACAACCATTTAAAAAAAAAAACCCAAACCATTTGAGATATTTCAAATATTTTACTATCGGCTTGAACTACAATCAAAACGATGGAACTCGACTTCGTTCATATGGCCACCGCAGACACGTTTGCAGCGGTCGATTCGTTGGACCCAATTTTCGATGCCTGGGCCACACATTGGCTCTGAGCTCTTGCAACGTCGGCGGCTTGTTGGCATAAACCAATGATTTAAAGTAGCCCCAAAGAAAATAGTCTAGAGGCGTTAAATCGCACGAACGAGGCGGCCATTCGACTGGCCCATTTCTTGAGATAGTTCATCAAACTTGCTCTTCAATAAATCGGTTGTAACGTGTGCTGTGTGGCTTGTGGCACCATCCTGTTGAAACCACATGTCGTCCAGGTCCATGTCTTCCAATTCGGGTCAAAAATAGTCGGTCATCATGGCGCGATAAAGCTGGCCATTCAAAGTAAGTGACGATCGTTATCGTCGACGAGTAAATATGGCCCAATAACGCCGCCGGCATGCAAACCGCACCAAACAGTTATTTTTTGTGGATGAAGTGGTGATTCATCAAGCACATGTGGATTTTCACCCGACCAATAAGGCATACACATTTTGCTTATTGACGAACCCATCGAGCCAAAAATGAGCTTCGTCACTGAACATGATTTTGCGATGAAATGCATCATCTTGGCGCATGTACGTACGTCGCTTCAAATGGTCCATAGGCTTCAATTCTTGAGTAAGCTTGATCCTGTATGGGTGTAAACCAAGATCCTTACGCAAAATACGCATTAATGTGGTCTGAGCGATGCTCAATTCTTGAGAACGCCGTGCAATTGATTGATTTGGATCGTTTGCTACGGACGCCCGAAATTGCATCAGAACAACAACAACAATGGCTACTACTTGCACAGAATCGCTTGAAAAAGTGATCAGAAGAGTTTGTGTGCGAGAAGCTTGCGAATGGTTTGCGATAAGCTTGCGAGAATCGCATTGAAAATCGCTTCACTGTGCACACGTAAATAAGTATACAACAGTTTGATCGCAAGCAACCGCTTCTCGCATCGCATCGTATTCTCTCATCACTGTGCACGTAGCATTAATCTCATCTAAACCGCATTTCAAATATACCGCATACCAAGTCGCACTCATAAGTACATAGAAGACAGCAATGAAATGATAATAAATACTTACTTACTTAACGGTTCGGGCTGAACCTGGGCCTCAACCAACATGCCTCTCCACCTAGCACAATCTTTCGCTAGTCTTTTCCAATGCCGCACGCCCAGTTGGTTGAGGTCCCTTTCCACCTGTGCACGCCACCTTATGTGCGCCCGTCCTCTATTTCTTCGTCCCTCGGGGTTGGATTCAAAGACTCTACGGCTGGAGCTCTACATGGCCTAGCCATCTTAGGCGTTGGACCCGTAGACGCCTGACTAGACTCATGTCGCTGTACAACCCGTACAGTTCTTGAATTGAATCTTCTCCTCCAACCCCCCTCTGTGTTTATAGGACCGATAATCGCACGCAGAATCTTTCTCTCGAAACGACCAAGGATTTCCTCATCCGCTTTAGATAAAGTCCATGTTTCTGCGCCGTATAACAGAACCGGGATAATTAAGGTCTTATATAAGGTCAACTTGGTCGTACGAGAGAGGGCTCTACTTCTCAGTTGCCTCTTGAGCCCAAAGAAGCAGCGGTTGACAAGAGTAATTCCGCGCTTGATTTCGAAACTGGTGTCGTTGTTCCAAGTCACTGCGGAGCCGAGGTATGTGAAGTCCTCAACTACCTCAAACTTATATCTGCCAATATGTACGTTCTGTCCAAGACGTCGGTGGTAAATGTCCTTTTTCGCTGACAGGAGATATTTAACTGCCAAACCAATTTTTGCCGCCTCCGTCTCAATACTCGCAAACGCCTCATTGACATCTCGCTGCCATCTATCACTGATCTATCGGTCAGTTCTGCACCAATTCGGATGGAGCAGCGAGCATTTTCCAAAGTCATCCTGCATAGTCTGACGAGCTTAGCAGGGATGTCAAAAGTACACATGGCGTTATATAGCTTGTCTCTAATTACGCTTTCGTATGCGGCCTTGAAGTCGACGAATAGATGGTAAGTGTCGACTTGAAATTCATTGGTTTTCTCCAGGATCTGCCGTAGTGTGAAGATTTGATCGATGGTGGACTTCCCTGGCCTGAAGCCACACTGATAAGGACCTATCAGCTTATTTACGAATGGCTTCAGGCGTTCACACAAAACGGCAGCGAAGATCTTGTATGTGACATTAAGGAGACTTATTCCTCTGTAGTTGGCGTAGTCCAAGGGGTCTCATTTTTTGTGGATCGGGCAAACCATGCTGAGACTCCATTCCTCGGGCATGCTTTCTTCTGACCATTTCTTACAGATGAGCCGGTGCATGCTCCTAACCAGCTCACCCCCAGCCGCTTTGAAGAGCTGAGCAGACAGTCCATCTGCGCCAGCAGCTTTATTCGACTTAAGTTTCGTCATGGCAATCTCAACTTCGTCGTGGTCAGCGAGACGGAATTCTCTGCGATCTTCGTCGTTAAGAAATGGATCATTGTGCCTGACGGCGGTATGTTGGCTGTCAGCGCCGTTATACAGTCTGCAGAAGTGGTTTTTCCAAATTCTCAACATCGACGGCGATTCTACTACTAGGTGTCCGTTCTCAACCCTACAGGCCTCGGTTCGGGCTTTATAGCCTTGAGACATTCGTTTTATCCGCTGATAAATTCTTCAAACGTTGCGCCTGCAATAGAACCTATCCAAGTTTTCAATCGCCCGCTTCTCGTGCTCTTTCTTTTTTCTCTTGAGAAGCTTATGTTCCTCCCTTCTTTTAAGCTCGTAGAGCTCACGAGCCGCTCTTGTTTTTTTGTGTGGTGAGGCTTTGTATGCATCCTGCTTTTCTGCATGAATCCTTCTACACTCGTCATCGAACCAGATGTTTCGTCATGGTGGAGCTTTAAGGCCCCGCACTTCCGTTGCTGTGCTCTTCAGGGCTTGTTTGCACAAGCTCCATTGTTGCTCTACTGACTGAGTGGAGGATTGAGTTGTATCGGAGAGCTTAAGGGAGACGCGGCTGGCAAAGGCATTGGCGATCTCCGGCGATAGTAGCTTTCCGACGTCATAACTTGGTGTTCTAACTCTACTCCGCGGTGTTCGTGTTATGCGTTGAAGTATCTTGGCTTCTACAAGATAGTGGTCTGAGTCGATGTTCGCTCCTCGGAAAGTGCAAACATCAAGAATCGTGGAGGAGTGTCTGACGTCAACGCGATGTGATCAATCTGGTTGGTGACTGATTGATCTGGCGACCGCCAGGTGCCTTTGTGTATATCGAGGTGGGGAAATCGTGTGCTGGCTAAAAGAAGAATTCGCCCCATGGCAAGGTCGATCAGCCTGTGTCCGTTATCGGATGTGGTGTCATGTAGGCTGTGTTTGCCGATGACCCGTTCAAAGATGATTTCTTTACCCAGCTTAGCGTTAAAATCTCCTAGTATGATTTTGGTATCATATTGGGGGCATTGGGAGTATGTTCTGTCTAGGAGATCATTGAAATCATTTTTGATGGAGTCATCCTTGTCTTCCGTGGGGGCATGGACACATATGAGGCTGATGTTACAAAAGTTTGCCTTGATGCGGATCGTTATGAGGAGTTCACTCACATAATGGAAACTTAAGACTTTATGTCTTAGTCCACCTCTAACAACAAATCCACATCCACTAGTCTCTGTCCTCTCTCCCTATAGCAGTCACCGTAGTAAATGCCGCAGTTTTTCATCCGCTTTTTACCCGGTCCATTCCATCGCATTTCCTGGATGGCGGTTATGTCCGCTTTATAGCGGTCTAGGGCATCCGCAAGTTGTTCGGCCGCATGTGGTCTGTTTAGGGACCTAACATTCCACGTACAGAACCGAAGGTCCTTGTTTGTTTTTTTGTTTTATTATAGGGTCGTCATCATAGGTCCGTTCCGTTTTTCTACCCGAGGCTGTTTTTTGCTTCTGAGACCATAGCCCAACCGACACTAATCCTGTTTGGGGGCGCAGGATACTCGCCATTCGGCCTCTTCCGTCAATAATAAATAGAAAAACAAAAAAACAACTAGAAATACATGCACAATGATCAATGACAAATTAATTTTGTAAAACACTTAAAACCAACAACTGCTTGCTGGGCAATCAGTCCAGGATACTGTCCCATAGCTTCACTTTGCTCACATCAAAGTAGTTGTCAGTCATCAGCTCATATGAGTCACCGCTGTTCTTTAGCTCCTTATACTCCCAGATCCTGTTCTGTGTGTCATC
The DNA here is from genome assembly GCA_951905685.1 of Eumerus sabulonum. Taxonomy (NCBI): domain Eukaryota; kingdom Metazoa; phylum Arthropoda; class Insecta; order Diptera; family Syrphidae; genus Eumerus; species Eumerus sabulonum. The sequence goes on from OX645063.1 coordinate 40,549,982, forward strand.
TGCTAGAGCATGCTTAGTGCACTCTTGGACTTTGCAAAAGCTTCCGGGTGTACTACCGCCCTTAGCAAAGTCAGCAAACATGTCCACCCACCGCCTTATGACACTGACATCTGCTGGTGTTTCTTTGAATTCACTAAACAATGAAGGCGATCGGAAGAGGTAGATCAGATCATCACAATGGACGAGCGACGCCATAATTGTTCAAAGTGTCCGTGTAGAGAGCTGAGTATGATAAGGCTCCGCGGTGGTTGAACGTTTATAGTTGACCAACTCTACATAGGTGCCATTTAAATACGAATCAATGAGTTTTTTCATTTTATCTTCGTTAGCAGGTAATCCCATCAGTTTCTCGAGTAAATGGCTGGTTATACATATACTGTGACCGTAAATCGTCATTAGAAAGGACGTTTGGTATTACGCCCGCTACCAATTTAACTAGTTGTTCATTGAGGAAAGCATCTGGAGAAGATTATTCGACAACTCGTCGGATTACTGTCACCGGGTCAACATTCCAGTATCTAAAGTTCACTGGAGAATTGACGATATCTGCAGCGTTGGTTTGCTGCAATGCCTCCTCTGCAAATTTGCTAGAGGATTTTATATGGGTTCGGCGAATGGTGCAAGGTCATTTCCGCTCATCACGATTGTTCGATTGATGAGTCCTGTTGAGAGGTTGCTTAGAATGTGCAGATAAACAGACATAGCTCCGGCACTCTGGCCAAATATGGGGATCTTGTCCGGGTTACAGTTGAAAATAGATATATGTTCTTTTTAACCCACTTTAAAGCTTGTGCTCCCGGCCATCTGCTCGTCACCAGTGGACAGAAAACCAAAGGCTCCTTAATGGTATGAGATCGTAGCCAGGATAACATCGTTGGTTGTCATGAAATGTTCAGGTCCGTTAATGGCAGGTTTACCAAAAATCCACCTGCCTAAATGTACACCATCATAGGAAGCGTACCGGTACCACATGTCTTCGCTTTACCGCCCGTAGACCGATAAATATCGAGATATGGACAGTCTTCCTCGCCGTAGGTCATGGGCGTTGGCAGTAGATCATTCTATTGCAAACAATCTGATTTTGTTTCGATGGTCATCAGAAACCTAAAATCGCCCACTGGAGGTGTAGCATATGGAACGCCCAAGAAAGCTTTGTACGTATTATTTCCAAAGGCGGGAGGAAGTATCTTGACAACGCCCTCTAAACAGGCCAAGCTAGGTATGCATAGCCGCGGTCCCGCTCCTGTGCTTGCCACGGTTAAGAGCGTCAACAAGCAGTCACACACACGTAACATCTTGACGAACAAAGTGATGACCAACAGCTTACTTAAAGGCTTAAGGCTTACTTCCCCTCACTTATCAATTCAGTTAACGACATAGACTTTAGCCTCTTCTTGAACGAAAACACACCTCTTGCCATCGCATTGGACCTTTCCTACACTGCTCTCTTTAACTGCATAATCCAATTAAGAGCGTCAACAAGCAGTCACACACACGTAACATCTTGACGAACAAAGTGATGACCAACAGCTTACTTAAAGGCTTAAAGGCTTACTTCCCCTCACTTATCAATTCAGTTAACGACATAGACTTTAGCCTCTTCTTGAACGAAAACACACCTCTTGCCATCGCATTGGACCTTTCCTACACTGCTCTCTTTAACTGCATAATCCAATTTGTTCCTTACGTCCCCCGAAAAAATTGTTTCTCAACACCTTCCTGGTATAACAAGGAACTGCGTACTCTCCGTAATACGAGAAATAAGCTTTGGAAGAAGGTTTTAACGTCAAATTCCCTCTCTGATTATGCGAAGTACCAACAAGCCTCCCAACGCTTCTCTATCCTCTGTGACAACCCCTACAACTCATATCTTCAAAGAATGCAAACGTCCCTTATTACTGAACGTAGACGCTTCTACCAATTCATCAACCTCAAAAAAAAAAAAAAAATCAGATGGGATCCCTTCCACTCTCAAATGGAACAACACTACCTCCGACGAACTCAAAATCGTCGCGAACATTTTTGCCTCATTCTTAAGCCTATCATTTAGCGACTGCAGCCATAAACCCGATCCTGTATTTTTCATCTGTATGAATAACTGCTCTCAGACATCGCTCTCCGTAATTGATATCAATGAGGACTTGGTTCACCACAAGCTAAATCAACTTAAAGATGACTTCTCTCCAGGTCCCGATGGTCTCCCAGTTATTCTCCTCAAGAAATGTATCGCTTCCTTCTGCAAACCTCTTTCCATTCTCTTTCGCCTTTTACTACGTCAAGCTTCCTTTCCTACCATTTGAAAAAATTCTTACATCTTCCCCACCCACAAAAAGGGTCCCAAGATGGATATTTCTAACTACAGACCGATTGCTAAATTGTCCGCTATCCATAAGCTCTTCGAGTTCGTCGTGTATGAATCAATGTTCTTCCACTGCAAATCCATCTTCTCCTCCCGGCAGCATGGTTTCTTAAAAGGCAGGTCTACCACAACCAACCTTACCGAATTTGCCTCCAAAATACTTCTAACTCTGGAGCAAGGCAACGAGGTAGATGTTGTCACTACTGACTTTAGTAAAGCATTCGATAAGTTAAGCCATACATTCATTTATTTTAGGCTTTATGCTTCCCTCCCCAAATCATATCATGGCTTAAATCGTACCATGAGAATCGCCAATATAGAGCATTTTTTAGAAACTGTATCTCTAACCCCATCATTGCCTCTTCCGGTGTTCCGCAAGGTAGGCATCTCGGCCCTTAAATATTTGTCCTTGCTGTTAACGATGTCGACCTTATATTAAAAGATTCCCATTTGTCAATATATGCAGACGACATGAAAATCAGCAAGACAATATCGACTCCTGCAGACTCGCTTGCACTGCAAAGCGACCTTGTATCCTTCGGTAATTGGTGTGATAACAACAACCTGGAACTCAACATCGGTAAATGATGTTCGTTACGTTCTCTCGGAAACGCCTTCCCTCTGCTCCTAGAACATACTATCTACTTAACGAGCCTGTACCCCACGTCTCCTTCATAAGCGACCTAGGTATCATATGAGACAGAGAGCTAAACTTTGTCTCCCACATCAATCATATCATACACAAAGCTAACTCTACCCTTGGTTTTATAAAACGTTGGTCTAAGGAATTCTCGAATCCCTACGTCACTAAGTCTCTCTACGTTACATACGTCAGACCCAACCTGGAATACGCCAGTAAAGCCTGGTCTCCTTACTACGTTAGCCATTCTGCACGAATTGAAGCTGTGCCACGTAGATTTCTGCGTTTTGCCTTAAGAAGTCTCCGATGGTCTGACGGGACAGTATTACCACCCTACGAAGACCATCTACAATTGATCGGCTTACAAACCCTGAAAGCACGCCTTGAGCCAGCTGACATTCTCTTCATTTACCAGCTTATAGCTGGAATTATCGACTTTCTTGCCCTCCTTGAAATGATTTCGCTCAATACCAACCCTCGTCGCCTAGGATCAACTCCACTTTTCAGATTCCCTCCTGCCCGCACTAACTATGGCTACAACGAACCAATATGTAGAATGTTACGTTTAGCCAACTATTCTTAAACATCCATTAACTTTCAGTTATCTCTACCATCCATTAAAAAATCTCTCCTAAGGTGCAATTAATAAAAAAAAACAAAAAAAATCTAATCTAATCTAATCCCTCTACCTCCCACACACCACTTTACCCTATTCTCCCTTAGGTTAAGTAGCTAATATTGAAGTTTAAGTTTAGATTGTTTAGGTAGAAAAGCTTGTAATAAGCTTAATAAATAAATAAATACGAGTAGATACAAAAACGAGCGAGCAAACAGAGCAAAGAAGTTGATCGCGTTTAACATGGCCAACGCCAGCTTCGATCTCTGTCCCTGCTCAATCCAAATTGATACACAGCCTCCGCGTGCGCAATGCCCCAGCTATGACACCAACATCGTTCTAGGAGATTTCAATGCGAGGCTGGGTAAGGGCGCTATCTTTGAACGGGTCATTGGAAAGCACAGCCTACACAACACCACTTCAGAAAACGGACTAAGGGGCTAGTTTAAAGCAGCTGCCGATGAGCTGGTCAGGAACATGCACCAACTCATCTGCAAGATATGGTCGGAAGAACGCATGCCCGATGAATGGAATCTCAGTATCGTTTGCCCGGTCCATAAGAAAGGAGACCCCTATGACTGCGCCAATTACAGAGGGATAAGCCTCCTGAACATCGCGTACAAGATCCTCTCTGCCGTACTGTGTAAGTACCTGAAACCGTTCGTGGACAACCTGATAGGTTCCTACCAGTGTGGTTTCAGGCCAGGAAAATCCACGATAGAGCAAACATTTACACTACGGCAGATCTTGGAGAAGACCCATGAATTCCAGGTCGACACACACCATCTTTTCGTCGACTTTAACGCCGCGTATGACAGTGTTTATAGAGATGAGCTATACAGAGCCATGTCATGTTTTAACATTCCTGTCAAACTCGTCAGACTCTGCAGGATGACTATGGAGAACTCTCGCTGCTCCATTAAGGTCGGAGGTGAACTAACCGACCCCATTGATGTTAAAAAAGGTTTTAGACAGGGTGACGAACTGTCATATGATTTCTTTAACATCATACTTGAAAATATCATGCGGGACTCTGCGGCCAATACAAGAGGTACGATCTACTTGAAGTCCGCACAATTACTTGCCTACGCAGATGAAATTGACGTTATTGGACGGACAAGGCGAGACGTCAATGAGGCGTTCGCAAGCATTGAAGCAGAAGCGGCTAAAGTGGGTCTAAGGGTAAATGGGGGCAAGACCAAATATATGCTGTTATCCAAGAAAGACGCACAACACCGACGTCTTGGTCAGAACGTCACCTTCGGCAGCGATAATTTTGAAGGACTTCGTCTACCTTGGCTCGATAATGACAAGCAGCAACGACACCAGCGACGAGATAAAACGTAGAATAACTCTTGCCAACCGCTGCTTCTTCGGGCTCAAGAGGCAATTGAGTAGTAGAGCCTTCTCTCGAAAAACTAAGGTATCCCTCTATAAAACCTTAATCATCCCGGTCCTCCTCTATGGCGCTGAGGCTTGGACGTTATCAAAAGCGGATGAAGAGGCTTTCAAGAGGAAAATCCAGCGTTCAATCTTTGGTCCCGTTTGTGTAAATGGAGAGTGGAGGAGGAGATTCAATCAAGAACTGTACGGGCTGTACAGCGACATCGGCCTGGTTAGACGTCTTCGGATCCAACGTAGAGCGAATGGACGAAGAGTCTTCGACTCCGACCCCGAGGAACGACCGCATTAAAAATGGCGCGCACAGGTGGAAAGGGACCTCAACCAACTGGGCATGCGGCACTGGAAGCGGCTTGCCAAAGATCGGGCCGACTGGAAAGGCTTGTTGGTTGAGGCCCTTGTTCACCCCGAACTGTAGCGCCATCAAATGAAGTAAGTAAGATACGAAAATAATTATTCGAACAGCACAGAACCACTCTGTAGTCACACAGAGTTCTGATATATGTATGTAGTCTATCTTAGAGTGTCCGCATAGGGTCAGTATTTAGGCTAGTTTTAATCATTTTGTCTAGCGTAAGATTGAATTAAGCAAAAAAAAAAAAAAAAACAAAACGACGTAATGGACTGTTAGACGTTTATGCCGTATATTTTCTCTAGAACTCGTATGTACCAAAAATAGCAACAATCGGCTACCTTTTTGTAGCCAAGACTGTTTTCATTTATTTCTCGTCACCCTCCCTGTGTTACCCTGTATTGCTTTCCCTTTTCACTGCAATGATTTTTCTTCTCTTGCTGTAACACACCACCGGCAGATGTAAATGCGTTCGATTTCCAAAACAAAACCTAACCAAGAGCACTTCTTCCCCTACAGACAGAAATCCTCTGAATACACCCTACACCGTGAGTTCTAAAAACTTGTTCTCAAATCGGAAGCATGCTCGTTCGGTAGTGGTGTACGCGTGCACGCATATTTGAATTGCAGCAGCCGCACACGACCAAATCGGCAGACACTTTCCGTAATGGTCGGGGTTGGTTTAATGGTACAAGTTCACCAAAGATAGTGGCAAATCAATTTCAGACCTTGTCGCGATCACTTCGTTTAATGCTCTTGGCCACCAACAGTTGTGATGTGTATTTAAAGAGTGAATTAATAACAACGTTTCGAATATGAATGGAAAATTAATTTTAAAAAGAAAACGTGATGAGCAATTATCGGGTGAAGAAAATGGTTCGAAACGCGAAAGACCTTTTAGTGTTAATGAATACCAAAATACAAATACAAATACACCACCACCTTCTCCACCCAGGCAAATAGTACATCCTGAATTAAATGCTCTATCAAATACAAGAAATGAAATACTTTTCGAAGCTGTGCAAAAAATTATTGAACTTCAAAGGGAATTAGATGAATTCGAAAGCGATTTGGATTACGACGACGTGAACGACGCAACGACCGAGGATGATGATCCGGAAGTTATCTTCTACCTAAACGAACATAACAATCAAGTCGAGAGGCAATGCCGGCGACATGAAGCTGAAGCTCTAGGATTTGCAATGTGTGCTCGGGAAACGCTGTTATTCCTCCAAAGAGAGGGCATACATCAGGACACCGAGGTTTACAGAAGCCTTCGTGAGAAGCTTATTGGACAAATTGAAGATGGTATTCCAATATAATACGAACAGGTCCAAGTATATCTAGTCTCGTGGAACACTCTAGTCATAGATGTTAAGCATACGATTTTCTTTTTGTAAATAATACAACAATAAATAAACTGACGAAAAACATAATTTTTATTTTCATGGCATTTTCTACATTTAACAATAACATTATAAAACTTAATTAAAACTTAAGATAATCACTTCATGGCGTTTTAAATGAATACGTAATATCAGTTGACTAGTTGATTTAAAAGAAAGAAAAACATTTATTTTTGGTACACAAATTCATAAGTAGCCTTGTCTTAAACAGAACAAAAGGAAAATAGAATAAATATTAATTGCACCTGGTATCAGTGCTGCGACGACGGCACATACTACAAAAACGGATGTCCATCAGGCACCACCGGCATATATGTGCATTTGTTTTTATGTTCCTACTTCATGTCCTCTTTAGAGGGGCTTTGCAACACCTGCTACTACCCCTGGATGATATGTTAAACTGGGTCCTGTGAATGCAGCCAACCACACTCTTTTAACATCTATGCTTTCGTCCTTTGAGTTGGGTTGCTCTCGTTTATGTTTTTGTTGTCGGTTGGAAATGCGTAGCAGCTGTTCGTATACTTGCCATGCCATCTGTGGACGAGTACATGAACTCGATTCGAATTGCTGAGATTCATGGCTGTGTGCAACGAAACATTCATTGCTAGCAATACCAGTCGATGAAGGAGGTAACATCTACAAAAAAAAAAAAAAAAAACAAAAGATTGCACACTCAACTCTAATTTGCAGCAGACCATTTTAGTTTATAAATAGTTTACTCTAATGAATCATCAGACACAATTGCCGCGAGATGGTCTTCAGAACTAAGAACAAATACGACAACAACAAACAAATTGAAGTTCTTCTATCAAAGAGTAATTTCTTTCTTCTCTTTTTTTTGTCTTTTTAATTGTTCATCATCCGTGTTTTTTACAAGCATATTACTTTTGTTGTTATTTTAAATGACTTCTGTTTTGCATTCATGGGGCAACTCCTCTGTCGAACCAAGAATATTGCTAAACATTTTAGGCAAACAATACTGCGGTGTTCGTATTTGTCATTTGAATGTGCAAAGTTTAAAAAATAGGATCGATAACTTGCGGTTTCTTTTAAATAATAACTTAATTGACGTGGTATGTCTTTCAGAAACGTGGCTAAAACCGGAAATGTGTTCTGACCTTTTTAAAATTGATTATTTTCGATTGGTTAGGGCTGATAGGGAAGAAAGCGTAGGTGGAGGTATAGGTATATACATAAGAAAATCGATGAAATTCAACATAATAAAAAGGTCATCTGCAGATGATTCTCTTGAATACTTGTTCATTGAACTTATTATTAGTGATGCTAAAATATTGCTTGGATGCATTTATATGCCTCCACATATAGCTAACTCGTCCTTTATTAACAGTGTAGCAGAGTCGTTAACACCCCTATATACAGATCTCAATCTTAATATACTAAACGACAGATACCGACCATTTAAGAGCTCTATGGAATCACTTGGCTTATTTTTTGCTAATACCATGCAACCTTAACATTTCAAACCAAATTATGCCCCGTCCTTAATTGACATCTGTTTAACATCTAATAAAAAACTTCATACTTCTCTATGACCAACTCTCTGCACCCGCGTTTTCATTCCATGATTTATTATTTATCACACTAAACGTGTACTCGCATCCTGCAAAGGATAAAAACGTGCAATATCACAGCTTAATAGACACCAATGTACCTGATCTATTCGTCGACTATCTATGTATTGACTGGTCACCATTTTATACTACAAATGATGTTAACGTTCAAGTGACCTTTTTCAATAAATGTATTGCTAGTTTGTTTGAAAAGTATGTACCTGTAATAACCAAAAGAAAGAAATCGCGCATTCCCTGGCTAAGACAGGAGGTTATATCTTTTATGAAGTCTAGGGACTTGTTATATTCAAGATGGAAGAGATACAGATGTTCGTCGATTTATATTGAGTTCAAAAAATTACGCAATTCCGTTACGGCCCTTATTCGTAAAAATAAGAGGCAATATTACAAAACTCGGTTCAGGGACTGTGGTTCAAGCTCTAGTTTCTGGAAAAACATTCGCCAGATAGGCATTCAGTCAAATAAAGAGTCGACAACGGATGAAATAGATGTAGACGCGTTAAACTCAAAATGCACCAGCTGTATCAAATGATATGTCACCTGCAATGACCTGCTTCGAGGAAAATCGAATACCGTCCTATCGCCTTACTCCCATTCCTAAGTAAAGCTTTTGAATGTATTGTGAGTCAACAAATAAAATAAAAACATCTGGCTCGCTCGAACCTAGTCACTGAGTTTCAGTCGGGTTTTCGCGCCAAGCACAATTGTACAACCGCTTTACTTAAAGTGTCTGATGGCCTGTTTTGACCGTGATATGGTGGGAATAATGGTGTTCCTGGACTTTTCAAAGGCGTCCGATTGTGTTGATCATGGCATACTCCTGTCGAAACTAAGAACAGATTTTCAGTTTCAAAATTCCTCCTGTAAACGAATCAGCTCATATCTCTGTAACCGTTCGCAATATGTGTACTTTAATGGTAATGTGCGTAACATGTGAACTAAATATGGTCCATATGTGGTCTAAAGCCAATAGATTAGGTCTTAATCTATCAAAGACGAAAGCATTAATCATGAACATAAGTCGGCAACCATTCGCTATCCCGCCATTGTACATGGATGGATCTCCAATTGAATTTGTTAATAATTTTAAGAATCTAGGTATACATTTCACTTCCAATCTTAGCTGGAGCCTCCATATAAATAAAGTTACCTCCAAAGTTTATGGCGCTCTCCGTGGACTGAGCCCTACGGCTCAATTCTTACCAGTAAATGTCAAACGTAGACTTATAACGACATATATTTACCGGTTATACTATATGGCTGTGAACTTTTTTCAAGTATGGGCAACGATTCTGAAAGAACACTGGGCAGAAGGTAGAAAGGAAGAGGAATAGAGGAGATGCCGATGGACATTGATCTTAAATGCTTGCATGTTGCATTGAGGGGGGAACACCGAATCCGGCAGGGAGTTCCAGATTCGTGTGGTTGAGTTAATGAAAGATTCTCTAAATTTGACAGTACGTCCGAAAGCGGGCTTCAGGGTATATGGTGAGCATTCCTAGAGAGACGTGTATTGCGGGAGAAATGTTGAAGGGGCGGAATGCAACTGGCTATTTCATCAGAGCATTTTTGGTGGTAGTAACGATAAAACAGGGAGAGGCAGGTAACATTCCTGCGGTGTTCCAGCGAGTCTAATGTGTTGGTAATGCTGGAGTCACCTATCAGTTTCATGGCTCGTTTTTGTATTCTGTCTAGTAGGTGCGTTAAGCTCTAATTTGGGGCGAATGAACGCCTTATAGATTGTGGCCAGGTCTAAGGGTGAGAAATATTTCTTGCATCTGTATAAGAAGCCTAGACATTTCGCAGCATTCTTGGCGACACTGAATATATGGTCGCTCCAATTAAGATTGTGAGCAACACTCATACCCAGAATGGAAAGCTTTTCAGTTTCTGAGATGCAAGTGCCATTCATGGATAATGGCCGCGGGTTAGTTATACGCTTTAACGACAAGAGACAGCATTGTGTTTTGGATGCATTAAATTCCACTCTATTGTTTTTACCCCATTGGATAATGCTGTCGATATCGGAATTTAATGAGCTTAACATACGCTGCCGCTCATTATCTACGACCGAAGTGCAGGGTCGTAAACTGGTGAACGAATATGAGAAGCTGAGGGTACTGTCGTCAGCGAAGGAGTGAATTGGATTGAAAGTAACAGACGAAAGATCATTTATAAAAATAAGAAAGAGTGTCGGAGACAAAACGGAGCCCTGGGGAACACCGGCATTTACAAAGTGAGTATCAGACTTGAATCCGTCCAAAACAACTTGAATTGAACGATTCGAAAGGTAGCTTCTAATCCATTGAAAAAGACTCATCGATCCCAAAAGCACGCATTTTCGACAAAAGGGCTTCGTGCCAAACCCTGTCAAATGCTTTCGAAATATCCAGTGCAACAATTTTGCTTTCACCTGCTTGGTGAAGCGAGTGATTCCACTTTTCAGCGAGATAGGCCATCAAATCACCAGTTGATCTGTTGCTGCGGAAAGATCTCTACATCTTATATTGCCAAGGCACAAATACATGGCAAGTACCCGTCAGCTTTTTGTACATGCATTTCGACTTTGGAACTCATTGCCCCTACACATCAAGCTAACGAATAACACAAATGATCTTAAGTAAAGTTTTCAATTTTGTTGCTAATAACTACTATCAATAATGACTCACTTACACTCAATAATTGTTTATATCCTTTTTCTAATCTATTTTTTTGTACTTTTCATATCTTTATCTCTTGTTTAATGTTACTGTTATGCTAAACTATCATGTCAGTCTATACAGACATACATAAAGTTTGTACATCTATAGAAGACTATGCTTGTCTTATCTGTACATTGTGTTATTAATAAATAAATAAATTATGCCCAGTCATAATATACCGATGTATCCTTCCTGAAAGGAAGGATACTGCACCGTGGCGCAGTGGGTAGTGTGTTGGCCTCTGACGCCGATGACACGGGATCGAATCCCGACACAGCCATGTCATCGAACGTGTTTTTCACGGTGTTTCTCCTCAGCGGGGTTCCGACAAAACCCCCTGTAGTAAAATTGTCATGAAAAGCTTCTCGAAATTCGCCGTTCGGAACCGGCATTAAAATTGCAGATCCCTTTCACCTATGGGAAAATGAAATCACACACAACATGGCTGATTGAGAGAAGTTCGGCTCAGGTCATTCATGGATTGTAACGCCAACACACACACATCCTTCCTGAAATAATATAACTTATTTAACAACTACAGTTGCAGAAGGACTCTTCTTAATCTTACAGAAACGACAAATATTTTTTTGAGTTGTTTTATTGCGAAGGGCTCGGAAAATGACGAAGAACACAATTTGCATATGTACGTATGTAGATGTCAAGACGAGTATATCGTTACATAGTACCGTCTAATGGAAAATATGAGTTTTCCCGAAAACGGTCAATGAATAGTGGTGGTAATAAACTCATTGTTTCTCAAATGAAGACATACATATCTCGCTTAACAATCAATGGAAAATGCAAAGAGGAAGAGCTCTGCGAGGTGCAAGAATCGACGTCCGAAACCATGGTTAGTGTTTTGCTACAATGTATAGTACATACTCATACAGTGGTGTTCTTATAAATAGCACACCCTTATTTAAATGTGTATTTGCTTGCAATACACACTGTACTCGTAAGCTGCACAGGAGTAAAGCCATAATAAAGGTACCCTTACACGATCAATCGAATGACATCAATTCATTACGTGAGCTTGTGAAAATGCGTCTGTGTGCGTCACACACATTCGTTGGTGACCAAATGACAAAAATCAAAACAATTTTGGTATTGCATGACCATTATCATGCTGATTGACGTGTGTAAGGGTTGGATTGATCAAATAAGCTTATTGTGTGTCGTGCAGGTGTGGTGTCGCGAGCGTGGAATGTGATGTCTCTCGGGAGCGGAAAATTCAAATTGAAGGAAGATGAAGAATGGGAGATGCAGATATTTTTAATTCACTTAAAAGATGTTCATGAGTGAACTGATTCCTGTTCTTTAACCAGTGTTTCATCCAAATTCTCTTCTTTTTTGCCATTTTATTCTTCTTTACACAAAGTGCCAGAACAACGTACGCAATGGAGTTGTCCGAATCACTCATCGCGCGTCCGTAGACGACCGAAATTCACTAAATTTCACTAGAAATTTGCTTTAATCGATTGAGCTGTGTAAGGGGTATAGTCAATCCACATAGACACGATGCATGGTGTCGACTGATTGATCGTGTAAGGGCCACTTAAGAGGAGAGAGGCAGTTATCAAAACCCCGAGCGAAAAAAAAAAATAGGGAGAAAAACAACAGCAAAGGAAGACAGGCTGATTACTCGAATTTCGAAAGCTGATATCCCTTCTTGAATTCTGCAGAAATTAAAGAAGTCGTTGGGCTTCAAATCAGCCACGAAATATTAGGCAAAACCATACGGCGACGACTGCTTGTAGAAAACCGCACGTGTCGGGAGCCAACCTCAAGAAATGGCTAGACTTCGCCAAATTGCATGCCAACAAACCCCACCCCACACACACACACACCAAAGAACTAGACCCCAAGTACACCATTAAGACGTTTAAGCATTGCATTCTCTTGGTATGGTGTAGGTGCTTTAGTACGTATCCAGGGCAATATGGACAGATTTATGTACAAGGACATACCAAAGGATACAATGGAGTCCTACTGCTTCTAATGCATGCCCGTTACGTACATTTGCCAGCATGATAACGACCCTAAACACACCGCCCGAGTAGTAAAGGAATGATTTGTTGAGGAAAAATATGTATGCCAGCGCAAAGCCCCGACTTAAATCCCATCGAAAATGTATGGGCAGGCCTAAAGCGAGGTACACACCTTCGATCAAAAGTGACGTTTTAGTTGAGTGTCACTCAAAACTGATAGTGTGTACACGTGAATGATGGTTTGTCGATCAAAAGTGATGAGTTGCAAAAATTGTTGTAGTTGCATGACGATCAGCGGCCATGTTGGTTTTGATCGACAGTGTGTACATGAATTGTGTCATTCAAGCGTTGGACATGGATGAGAGTGGATGAGAGCAGACAATTTCTCGAGGAATTTATAAATATTTACAAGTCTCACCGTTGTCTCTGGGACGTAATGTGTCCAGAATATATACATCGGGACAAAAAAGACAAAGGTTAAGAGGAATTATTGAATTTAATGAAAATATACGAATTAGCTGTCCATGGTGAACATTATGTACTTGAATGATGTTTTGCGTGTCAAACAAAATCTACAGTGTGTACGTGAGGCATTTCACTCGAAACTGATGTCACTTTTGATCGAATGGTGGCCGTGGTGCAGTGGTTAATATAATCGGCCGTCGAGCGGAAGGTCTATAGTTCAAATTCGTTTCATAGCCAAGAAAAAGCAATTCCTATACGGAAAAAAGTATGCAACACAGTTGTGAATGGAAAGTGACCAACCATACTGCTGCAGGCATAACTCTCACAGTATGTGGTCAATTGAAATTCATCCTCTGCGTATGCAATACTAACACCAAAAGTGCATGAACGAATTACTGAGAATCATAACCAACGCGAAATTTGGTCGGCTCTCGTCCTAGGACAAACCACCCCTGAGTAGTCAACGAACATCTACGACCCAAAAACCACTGCACTCTGTTCAGGTTGTGTGTCAAAAACATCAACCTGCGCGAAACTTTCCCTTTCCCTGTTATCTAACTCGACAGACCTTTTCCAAAAAAATGAATAACATATGGGAAAGCATACCTCCTTCAAGATGCCAGGCTCTGGTTGAAAGCATGCCCCGAAGACTTTATGCTGTTATAGCAAACAAAGGCTTTCCAACAAAATACTGTTTTGTTTTTTCATGAATTTCTATTATTTCATTTTACTGTTAGAATAAAAACCTAAATGAATAAATGATATTCATGTACATATGTATACATATTTACTGTAAAATATAAAGATACTTTTTTAGGCGCCCTTGAAAAAAAGAAAGATAATCAAAAACACTAAAGGCAAAATGAGCCGTTTCTAATCCTCTGACCACCACGGTAGCTATATAAGATTGGGGAGAGAATCTATTGTGGAGGAGTCTATTTTTTTCGAGGTAACTACATACATACATATATGGGAGATAATGAAAAAAGTCCACATAACAGTCTTAGATGATAAGACAAATGGGTGTTGCGACTACTCAAAATGGAACAAATTTCTTGCAAAGTTTTAATGTTGGACAGCTCAATCCGTAGTCAAGGTCATAGGATTTGTTTCGTCTTGCAAAGAGAGTGGCAGAACAGACCGTGCTTACCAATGACTGTAGTAGGAAAAGAAAAGATATACAGTCGCCTCCCTCTAAGTCGAACACATTCTTTGAATTTTTGGTCTATTTTCAATCTCTCTAAGCCAAATTGTCTCCCTATTTTTTTTTTTTTTTGTGGAAAAAACAGTCACCCTCTCATAACTCGTATTAAAAAACACCAAGCACACAAACCTTGTATTGTTGGTTGGATTCTAAGCAATCCGTTTTTAATTAGAAGACAGGTATCTCAGAAGTTCCTTTGTTTTACTGTGCGCGTGTATTGGAAATCTACTATAAAAGGAGTATAACATACGGACGTCTTCCATTGAGATTCCAATTGTAAACATTTGCGGACGTGCGTAAAGCAAAAAGTTAACGGTGTAGCCAAGAACAAAAAATGTAACTTTTAAAGGACTTCATTGCTTGGATGGTAGATGGTAGGTAGATAGATAGATAGGGCTTAGGGGGTGGGACAGAGTCGCCTGATCACTGCGGCCACGATTGGGCCTATTGTGATGTCCCCCACTTACAGTTCACACAGAAAACCTGAATCCGTGATAAAACTTAGTATGCTCTTGAGTGAGCTGGCAGCAATTGCCTAGGTGACGAAGACGTGTATTGACCAGGCAGTTACAGTGGCATAGTATGTGCTCTGCTGTTTCTTCGTCTTCATTACACATACGGCAAGTGTCATCTTGTATGATGCCCATTGTTTTGAGGTGTTTATTAACTGGGCAGTGTCCAGTAAGGAAACCTGTGATTAAACGAATCTGGCTCCTCGAAAGCATGAGAAGTTGTTTCGTTCTTTTGAGGGATGTAGTTGGGAGGAACATCTTGGCTTGTCTGCTACCTTTCGTTTGTGACCAGTAGTGATCCGTCGTGTTCCTTAACCAATTGTTTATGCAGCATTTGGTGGTGCTAGTGGGTATGCCGCAGAAAGGCCGTGGCATCATAAATGGTGATGCAGAGCCTTTCCTTGCTAGTAGGTCCGCCTTTTCGTTGCCTGTATGGCCGCTGTGTCCAGGTATTTAAATGAGATGAACTCTGTTTGTGCTGGCCAGCTGGTGAAGTAGCTGTAGGCAGTCCCATACCAGCTTGGAGGTTATTTAAAAGCTCTTTAGGGCTTGAAGTGCAGCCTTGCCGTCAGAGAGAATGTAAATGTTTTTGTTAAATATACTTCTGTTTATATTTTCTCTGAGGCAGAGTTCTATAGCAAATATCTCTGCTTGAAAAACGGCGTTATATCTGTCCATGCTGACGTAAATGCATGTGCCTGTATTTGCTCCATATACTCCAACCCCAACGCCTTCGTCCGTTTTGGAGCCATCTGTGTACCACACGTAGGATCCACGGTTGAAGGAGGGTCTATCCTGTTCCCAGTTTTGTCGGTTGGGGAATGTGACCTTGTAGTTTTGGCTGAAGTTATATCTGGGGAGACAGTTGTCTGTAAGTGATATCTTTAGGATTTCATGCCTGTTTATTTCTGTAAGGATATCAGGGTGAAAGGGCCTAGGGTTAGAGTCATCCTCCACGATCATCCTGTGGGCGAAGACCATTGCTTCCTTCTTCAGTTGGAGATGAAGAGGTGGCAGGTCTGTGATGACTTCTTGTGCTGCTGTGGGGGTTGTTTCTAGTCTTTGCAATTTGTTGAGCTTGGCTTGCACTGATACTTGTTTTGTTTTGTGCCACCAGACGGGCGCAGCATATGTAAGGATTGGTCTGGTGATTGCTGTATATAGCCAGCGGGACATTTTGGGGCTTGTGCCCCAGTTTTTGCCAGTGAAACTTTTGCTGGTCCATAAAGAGATCCTGGCTTTCTCAATGGTCTTTGTAATGTGAGAGTTCCAAGTGAGCTTTTCGTCTAGAGTTATCCCTAGATATTTGACTTCTTTTGAGAACTCTATCGCTTCACCAAAGAGGATAGGTTTAGTAAGTTTGTGCCTGTTCCTTCTTTTGGTGAAGGCGACTATGGTGCTTTTTCTAGGATTTACATTTAGTGCAACCTTTGAGCAAACTGGTGCTCAACAAGGTTTAGTGCCCGTTGGAGGAGTTCCGAGACTGTGTCTTCGAATTTGCCTCTGATCAGGATCACTATGTCGTCAGCGTAGCCTTGGACATAGAAGCCATTGTTGCTGAGTATGCTTATCAGTTCGTTAACCACGATGGACCACAGGAGTGGTGAGAGAACCCCGCCTTGAGGGCATCCTTTCGCGGCGTTAACGCTGATTTTGTCATTGCCTAGCGAGGTGTTTATTTTCCTGTTGCTAAGCATATGTTGGATCCAATTGCATGTGGTATTGTCCACCCCTGTGCTGAGGATGCAACGTTTTATTTGGGTGTATTCGGTGTTATCGAAAGCACCCTCAATATCGAAAAAGCAACCTATCGCAATGGTAG
Organism: Eumerus sabulonum; assembly: GCA_951905685.1. NCBI lineage: Eukaryota > Metazoa > Arthropoda > Insecta > Diptera > Syrphidae > Eumerus > Eumerus sabulonum. Next base: position 40,567,041 of record OX645063.1, read on the forward strand.
ATGGTAGGTAATGCATTCTACATATGAGGGAATTTCAATTTCTTTCCAAATGTATACATAACCTACTTTTCAGATAAATGATGGCCAAAAGAACATTGAAAACCTTAGACCTGAGCACGAAAATTTGCCTGATTGAAGAAAATGAAAAGGGACTTCAAAAGAAGAAGAAAATTGCTGAAGATTTCAGAATTCCCAGCAGTACTCTTTCAACCATATGGGCTGAAAGAGAACAATTAAGACTTCGGCATGGTTGTGCTAAGATTAGTGATCAGGTAAAGCGGAACAAGATTTGCGAGTACGAAAGTGTTGACAAAGCTGTTTTCAAGTGGTTCGAGAGTATGCGTGGGAATAGCTTACCAGTTAGTGGTCCTATCTTAAAAAAACGAGTAGCTTAGGTTTTCCTAATTTCAAGGCAAGTGAAGGTTGGCTGACCAGATTTAAAGGCAGACACAATATTCTTTGCAAAGTTTTATCTGGTGAAAGTGCTTCTGTTGACAAGACAAAAGCCGATAAATGGAAGCACCAGATCTCAGAGGTTGTTAGAGGATTCAAACCGCACGACATTTTTAATGTCGATGAAACGGGATTTTTTTTAAATGTTTGCCGACACGTACCTTGGCTTTTAAAGGGGAAAAATGTTTTGGAGGCAAGCACAGTAAAGAAAGGGTGACATGCCTAGTGGGAACTAACATGACTGGTTCAATTAATTATCGGGAAGAGCAAAAATCCTGGCTGCTTTAAAAAAATTAAATCTTTGCCGGTGGATTATGTAGCCAACCAACGTTCTTGGATGACGGCAGATCTTTTTACAAGTTGGCTTTTGAAGCTTGATGCAAAATTTGGAAGATCAAAACGTTCATCATCGGTAACTGCCCAGCTCATCCAAAGCAAGTAAGAGATAAGTTAAAGTTTATAAAGCTTGAGTATTTCGCTCCCAACATGACCTCGATAGTTCAGCCGATGGACATGGGTATTATTAAAAATTTGAAAGTGCATTACAAGCGTCGTGCACTTACCAATATCTTACGGATTTGGAAAACCGAAAAAGAGAACTACAAGATATCATTCCTCGACTGCGTACGAGAAATTTCAAAGGCATGGCTACAGGATGTAACTCCATTGAGAATTGTTTCAAAAAGGCCGGATTTGAGGCCGTCATGGAGCGATGAAGATGATATGCCGCTCAACTTACTCAAATGTTTTAACGAAGATGCCAATAAAATCGAGGTGATCTGGAACAGACTTACAGAATCCAATTATAATGTAGAAGGCGTGAGTTGACAGGATTATGTTGAAATCGATGACGGTATCGTAGCCACAGAAGTATGTACTTGATCGCGATTCAATTTTAGAAGCAATAGAACATGCCGCTGATGCTGATGACGGGAGTGGAGGTGAAGTAGATGGCGAAGAAAATTAATATTGAAATCCCGGTAAAGGATGATATTGAAAACGCGATTGGAATATTGCAATCTGCAATTGAAATGACAGTTGATGTACCGGATGAGGTCCAACACTGCCTTTATAAAACAGAATCATTTTTTAGACGGGTGAACACTTCAACCACTGTTACTACTCAGAGCAAAATTACCAATTTTTTTAAGTAAATGTAATTTTATTTGAACAATATTTATTTTGATAAGGTATTTATGTATTAATGAGCAATAAAAGCAAGAAGCTTCTTCTTATTTATTTAATTTATTTTTGAAACATAAGTTGTAAATGGAAATCCCAACTCCAGCCGCTGAAGTAGTCCTCCCACCCAGCATCGAAGAAGTCGGCACAGCAATTCAGAAGCTGAAGAACAACAAGGCCGCAGGCTCAGATGGCTTGCCATCAGAGCTCTTCAAGGCTGGCGGCGACGTTCTGGTAGGGAGCATGCACCAGATCATCTGCAGAATTTGGGAAGATGAAAGCATGCCCGACGACTGGAATACCAGCTCTATATGCCCCATCCACAAAAAAGGCGATCCTACCTCTTGCGAGAACTATAGAGGTATATCCCTGCTCAATGTCGCATACAAGATCCTGTCCAGCGTATTGTGTGAACGTCTAAAACCATTTTGCACCGCACTAATCGGCAGCTACCAAATTTTCACACTTCGACAAGTCCTGGAAAAGACCAACGAGTTTCGAATCGATACACACCATCTTTCCATCGATTTCAAAGCCGCATACGACAGCATTCATCGTGAAGTACTGTTTGGTGCGATGGCCGAACTCGGGATCCCGGTAAAACTGATCCAGTTGTGTCGCGCCACGTTAAAAACACGCGATGCACCATGCAACTCGGTTCTAGGACCTCGGAACCATTCGAAACATGCACCGGATTTCGACAAAGAGATGCGCTGTCATGTGACTTCTTCAACCTGGTGCTGGAGCAGATAGTGCGATGGGCAGGCGTCAACAGGGAAGGCACTATCTTTTACAAGTCCATCCAGCTGCTAGGATACGCGGATGATATCGACATCATCGCGTATTCCCGCCGTGGCATTGTGGAAGCATTCACGGCGATTGAAGAACAGGCGAAACGAGTTGGTCTTAAGATCAATGAGGACAAAACGAAATACATGCTGTCAAGCAAAAACCAATCCGTCGCTCACCACCTGGGACAAAATATTACAATTGACAGCTACAATTTCGAGGTAGTTAAGGAGTTTGTCTACCTCGGGGCAAACGTAAAATCCACAAATGACACCACAGCGGAGATCCGGCATAGAATCGCCCTTGGCAACCGCTGCTATTTCGGCTTGTCCAAACAACTGGGGTCAAAACCCCTCACTCGAAAGACCAAAGTCATGCTTTTCAAAGCGCTCATACTACCAGTCTTGCTGGACGATAAGCAGGACGGTGAAGCTGATTTTGAGTTCTTTCGAAAGAAAAATTCTGCGCCAGATATTTGGTCCTGTCTGTGAGGAAGGTGAATGGAGAAAAAGACACAACCGCGAACTCTACGAGCTGTACCAAGATGTGGATGTAGTCCGGAAGGCAAGGATCCGTCGACTACACTGGCTCGGCCACATCGAGCGCATGGACATCAACGCTCCAGCTAAGAGGATCTTCGACTCCGAGCCTCCTGGTTCGAGAAGAAGAGGAAGACCGAACCTCCGGTATAAAGACCAAGTAATCGCGGATGTAAGACATCTTGGTCTTGGCTACTGGAAGCAGCGTGCCCGGGACCGTCAAGGATGGAAGGCAGCTATAGCTCAGGCTCAGATCCTCCATGGATCGCTGGCGTGATAAGTAAGTAAGTTTTAAGCACAATAAAGGCTTTAAAAAAAATATGAATCCCTCTAACTCGACTTTTTCTAAAACTCCCTCTATCTCGAACCAATTTTGATATCCTGTGAATATTCGACTTAGGGGGAGGCGACTGTATGTATATATGTACACAACACCAGAATCTCGAAAGAGATATCAGCAATTTTTGGTTAACAATAATGAATTTAAGAAACAAACGAGTTCCCAGGAAAGTAAAAAGCGGGATGAAACAATAATTTCCGTGAGAATTTTGTTCTTACTGATTATCTATCTTTTCACTTCCATGTAGGTACAATGGGAACATCCCAAAGAACGACTGATGCAGCAAATTATATATTTTGCAATTTTTATCTTAAAAATTAACGATCCATTTCTGGTAGTACATTAATGAGAAACACACTCTTAAGTGATATAGGTATGCATGGATGTATGTATGTAGATACAACCTATGCATTTAAATTGATGGAAACATCCTGACATCTGTCAACTGAATGTTCATACATATGTATATATGTACATATGTATGTATAAGAGAGTAAACACCACAATAAAGAATACATAAGCGTACAAGTACCCGCTCTGCGCAGGACAGACACTAATTTGAACAATTAAACAGAGCGGAGCATAGGTACATTGCTTTAAAGCAATTTCGATTAATAGTTTCTTCTTTTTTATTAAAAAACAAAAAAGGAATCTTACGTCTGAATCTTTGGTAAAATGACCTGATTTGGTTCTCCTTTGTACTAAACTTTTTAATTTGTTCGCACAGCAGCCGTTCCACAGATATTTTATCCAGATCCCAGTCAGTAATCGTCAATAATCGCACAAGCCGAACCAAAACATATGTTTTGCGCGCTATGCCACCGCCGCTCGCCTATTTACCGAACGAAACGATAACGACACAACACGAACAACAAAAATGCACTGCAGTAATGTCCATCCGTACAAATCGGTAGTGTTCCCTATTAAACTCACAATTCTACTCAAACTGAGTGATGTGGATTACGAAACTGTTGCCGTGGTGTACTGTTGCACATAAGATCGCGTTTTAATAGTTAAATACGAAAACAAACGGGAAAGGAAAGGAAAGTTAGAAAAACGTGTACACTAAAAGGAATTTGATTCAAAAAAAAAAAAAGAAATCGTAGATATATATATTTATGCACGAATGAGAACTATGTAGTTAGTTTCTCCTCGGATACAACATTTTATTTTTCCTTATTCACGTAGTATGGGAACACTAAACAAAAATAAAACAATGGAGAAATTGAGTTGCTAGAATGAAGGGTTGACGAAAAGTACATACACATACATACACATGTAAATTTCACTCAATTTCGAAGCAGCATACTGTGTATTAGGTTCATCGGACGTGAAATACCAGTGATTGTTGAGATATTTCATCCTGAATACAGAACATAAGAGGGTAACGACGGATAAATGAACTCCAAAGGAACCAAATTAGAGGAAAACCAACGCAAGCAAACATTGCGACATGGAAATGAACGTCCTTTTTAGGGTTCCGTACCTAAAGATAAAACGGAACCCTATTACTAAGTCTTCGATGTCCGTCCGTCCGTCAGTCACCAGGCTGTATCTCATAAACCGTGATAGTTAGACAGTTAAAATATTCACAGATGATGTATTTTTGTTGCCGCTACCACGACAAATACTAAAAACAGAACAAAATGAACATTTAAGGGTACAACAGACATGATTTTCATCCAAAAAATCCCCTTGGTCACATACTGAACTAAGGTTAGTCGACAATATCCCACAACCAGTAGCAAACTTCCCAGTTTGGATCTCTTTTGTGTCTTTGATGAATTAATCCTAGCTGCAAACCTTTATCCGATATTTTCCATTATTGTTATTCACCTTTTCACATCGTTGCTGTAAGTAAGATAATTGATTTGAATTCAATGGACACTTTGATGATCAACTAGATCTCATCAACCAAGATCTGTCATCATCAGGGTTGCTAAAATGACACACTTTGTGGTTTTTATACATTTTGCCGTAAAAAAGCGTATAAAAGTGCATAAAATTGTATTATTAGGTATAAGACTGTATTTAAATGTATAAAAGTGTAAAAAAATTATCTAAAAGTGTATACAATATATGCAAAGTGCATACCCCATATGCTAACTTATCAACAAAACACAGGCCAGCGAATTTTCAATAGCAGATGGAGGAATGGAAAACAATTTTAAACAACGGCTTGGAGAATGGACATGGACAATGTCACAAAAAAAATTTAAAACGGACAGTCAAAAATAATGTTTTCAATGTACATTCAATGACAGCAAATTATTTGCACCCCAAATATAGAGGGCAGCTTTTTTCCTTTGAGAAAATGCTAGAAGTAGATGAAAACTTTATTTCGGTACTGAGTTCAAAGGCCATGGATTCAATAAATGATTACGATAGCAAAGCAAGAGTTTTTTCCTTACTTAGTGAAAAACTCGAGGACGGTGAATACAAAGTAGCCACATACTGGCATTTCGCTAAAGGGCACCACATGGAACTTGCAGAATACGCCCAAAAACTTTTAAGCATACCAGCTTCTTCGGCACAATTGGGAAGGATGTTTCCAATTGGTCTATGATATGTACATAGTGTTTTGAGAAATCGTTTGGATTTCAACAAGTCGAAAATGTTACCTAACATTTACTAATCCCCTAAAATAATAGACTCGAATAAATCGAAGCTGAGGTCGTTCCACTACCTCGAATTTGGCACTATTCTCATCTTTTGTCTTAAAACGTATGGAGACTAAGAACCAAATGGACACTATTTATACTGATTTTAGTAAAGCGTTTGTTTCTGTAAATCACACTCGACTAATCCATAAACTTGAATCCTTTGGTTAGGAATATTACTGATTGCCAAGTGCTACAATTAGGCATAAATGGAACCTCGGAATGGTGCAATGCTAATGCTCTAAAGTTGAATATAAGCAAATGCAACTGCATATCCTTTGTGCCTCTCCATAATCGACTTTGAATACGTTATTGGTTCCCAACCTATATCCCGTATTACCGAAGTTAAAGATTTAGGTATTGTGTTGGACACCACGTTCTCATTTAAAACACACATAAATCGTACTCTAGCTAAAGCCTACTCTAATATGGGTTTCATCAAGCGGAATAGTAGAGGGTTCTCTGATCCTTTTTCTCTCTTGTCATTCTACACCTCACTCGTTATACCTCATCTCGAGTACGCAGTTATCATTTGGAATACCAATCTTTGTACTGACTCCGATAGAATGGAACTTGTTCAAAGGCGTTTCACAAGATTTATTTTTCACAAAATGCATTGGAATTTCTGCCCCAACTATGAAGCCAGACGTTTACTTCTTGGTATAGAATCATTAAAAACTAGGCGTACCTTGCATGATATAATGTTTGTTAGAGACTTACTCTGTCATCACATAAGATGTGCTACTCTCTTGTCTAAAATAGGACTCTATGTCCCTGCAAGGCCTTTGAGAATAAGACATCCTCTTTCTCTCCTCTTCAGAATAAGACATGATATTCGATTATCTGTTAGCACGTAAGTGATTGTAGATAAAAAATAAATAAATCAATATGTTTTTTTTTTTTTTTTTTTTTTTCTTATCTCTTTTAGGATCTTTATGCTTTTCCTTGACTTTTGTAATTTTTATTTCAGTTTTATACTTATTCCTTGCTTTTATACACTTTTATACACCAGCAATATTTTTCAGATGTATAGTACACACTTTTATACACGTAAAAAAGTGTGTATAATACGCCAACTATTATACGTCTACAACCCTGGTCATCATACAAAAAATGTGATTTAATGTGATGACTGATGAGGTAACATACATAGTCTCTTTCATATTTATATATACAGATGGTACGGAACCCTTCGTGCGCGAGTCCGACTCGCACTTGGCCGGTTTTTATCCTTCCTGTACTCGCGCGATTTTACAGCACACATATGTATACTCGCGCACGGTCTCTCAGACCGAGTTTCTACCTCGTCTGTATTTTCTGGAATATGTACATTTTTCTAAGCAATTTCGCAATTTGTTTTAAAGAAAATAATGTAATTAAATAAAACAAATAGAAAAATATAGGAACTTTTACTTTATTTGGCAGCAATAACCTTTAAAACTAACCTCTCAAAAAATTTAATTTTTTTTTTTTTGACCGTAACTTAAATAATTAAAATAAACATATTCTTCTATTAACCTTTACAGGACCGGCCATAAGGTTTCTTGGAGACAAATTTACAATGTACTTGTTTTTTTAGCTTGTTTATATGTAAATTCACGCTAAAAAAACACGCGATGCACCGTGCAATTCGGTTCTAGGACCTCGGAACCATTCGAGGTCCTGGAGCAGATAGTGCGACGGGCAGGCGTCAACAGGGAAGGCACTATCATTTACAAGTCCATCCAGCTGCTAGGATACGCGGATGATATCGACACCATCGCGTGTTCTCGCCGTGGTATTGTGGAAGCATTCACGGCGATTGAAGAACAGGCGAAACGAGTTGGTCTTAAGATCAATGAGGACAAAACGAAATACATGCTGTCAAGCAAAAACCAATCCGTCGCTCACCACCTGAGACAAATATAACAATTGACAGTTACAATTTCGAGGTAGTTAAGGAGTTTGTCTACCTCGGGGCAAACGTAAATTCCACAAATGACACCACAGTGGAGATCCGGCATAGAATCGCCCTTGGCCACCGCTGCTACTTCGGCTTGTCCAAACAACTGGGGTCAAAACTCCTCACTCGAAAGACCAAAGTCATGCTTTACAAAACGCTCAGTCTGCCAGTCTTGCTGTACGGAGCCGAAAGCTGGGCGATAAGCAGGACAGCGGAGCTGATTTTGGGTTCTTCGAAAGAAAAATTCTGCGCCGGATATTTGATCCTGTCTGTGAGGAAGGTGAATGGAGAAGAAGACACAACCGCGAACTCTACGAGCTGTACCAAGATGAGGATGTAGTCCGGAAGGCAAGGATCCGTCGACTACACTGGCTCGGCCACATCGAACGCATGGACATCAACGCTCCAGCAAAGAGGGTCTTCGACTCCGAGCCTCCTGGTTCGAGAAGAAGAGGAAGACCGAACGTCTGGTATAAGGACCAAGTAATCGCGGATGTAAGACATCTTGGTCATGACAACTGGAAGCAGCGTGCCCGGGACCGTCAAGGATGGAAGGCAGCTAAAGCTCAGGCTCAGATCCTCCATGGATCGCTGGCCTGATAAGTAAGTAAGTAAGTAAGTACAGCTAGCTTGTGATTCTGCACCAAATGATCACAAGTTACATTTCGACCAGATCCATTAATTTCAGAAAAAGACGCTTGACTAATGCCTGGGACCGTTGTCAACTTTATATGGCCCTTCAGGTTGTTGCCCTACATAAACTTCGAGACTTGAGGTATAAAATAATTTAGCATCGGTGAGTGCATATATCTTTATACCATATTCATTTGGCTTCGAAGGTATATACTGTCGGAAGCTACAGCGGCCTCTAAATGCTTCCAATTTCTCGTCAATTGTAACGAATGCAGATTTCTTCTTTTCACACTGTTTGATCACACTGACTTTTCACGCGCTGTTCAATACCACAAACTGAATGAATCCCGAGGGCGAGTGTTCGCGCTTATATAGCTCTCGGTGCATCTTCTCGAATGTTCGCCGTCGGAAGTTCCCCTTCGGAAATCTCTAGAATGCTCTGACACTCGGTATTACGCCGTTTAAAGTTTCGATCATTTCAACTTCCCCTTCACCAGAGCTTTCGAACTTCGACAGCGAAATTCGAACTTAACCGTCGGTTTGTGTCTCCGCAACACTGCCCTCCTCCTAAACTTGTTCGTCCTCGAACAAGCGATTGGATCCTTCTCCGTAATATGGCGCTAACCTCTCTACGTGGACAATTTTATACTTCGCCCGTCTGTTTGCGTCTGCTGTATTCGGTAAACCACGTCGTTAAGTTTCTTGATCCCAGGCTGATTGCAATTTGGGACACAAGCCTTTTTTTCGTTGTGGGTAGCAATACCAATTGTCCTGTCTCGAATCCAGAAGAGTTCGCCCTTAAGTCGTATCTCGCCTTCATCTTATCGCTGACCAAATCCAGTCGCTCCCGGATGAACTGATGGATGGAGTTCAGCTGTTCTTCCTTTTCGGTTACGAAGTCCTCCCTGCCGCTAGTTGTCGGTAGTACCACGCCGAACTTCAAGTCCGATGGAAGTCGGAGATCAGTTCCAAAAATGGCTTCAGCTGGTGTTGTTGCCGTTGAATTGTGCTGTGCCGAACGGTATGCCATTAAGAAGAGGGGAAGATGGTCATCCCAGTCCTTCTGATCTCCGACGACGACTTTTCTCAAGTATTCCTCCATCGTCCGGTTGAACCTTTCGACCACGCCATCAGATTGTGGGTGTAATGGTGTTGTCCGCGTCTTTCTCATACCTAGCATGTCGCAGAGTTCTTTGAACACCGACGACTCGAAGTTCCTTCCTTGGTCTGAGTGCAGTTCCACTGGTACTCCGTAACGCGCAACCCAGTTCTTCACGAATGCATCCGAAATGGTTTTGGTTTCCTGGTTCGGGATGCAAGACACCTCAGGCCACTTGCTGAAGTAATCAATCACCACCAGCGCGTATTTGTTTCCAGTGTTGCTCGTTGGGAATGGGCCTGCGATGTCCATGGCGATACGTTCGAACGGTGCTCCAATATTGCACTGCTGCATATTTCCTCGAATTTTCCTAACTGGACCCTTTGCCTTCGCACACTGTTCACACCTGCGAATGAAATTTGTGACCGACTCATGGCATCCTACCCAGTAGAAACGTCTCTTGATCTTTTCTACAGTTTTGTTAACACCAAGATGACCCCCGCTTGGTCCCTCGTAGTATTCTCGGATGACCTCGTCGATTTGTCCTTTTGGAATTACCAGCAGATCGTTTACAATGTTCCCGTCTTCACTTTCCCAACTGCGGTAGAGGCAACCGTTCTTCAGCTTCAAACTCTGCCATTGAGCCCAGTAAGCTTTCACGATTGGGCTTTCACTGGATATTTGCTGCCAACTTGGTCGAAAACCTCGTTCTTGGTAGTCGATGATGACTGCCAGATCGGCATCTTCTCTCTGCTTTCTTCCGACCTTCTCGACAGTCCAGGAATCTTCTGGCAGCACTTGGAAACGACGGATGTCTGTGACCTGTTCCTTGGTCTCGGCACTTGAACAATGTATGCATTCAACATCGCAAGGTCGCCTCGATAATGCATCCGGATTTCCATGACTGCTTCCCTTCCGGTGTTCGATACTGAAGTCGTAACTCTGGATTCTCTCTATCCATCTAGCAAGCTGGCCTTCTGGGTTTTTGAACTGCAGCAGCCACCTCAACGCTGCGTGGTCCGTCCTAAGATGAAAAGCTTGGCCATAGAGGTATTTGTGGAAATGCTTGACACAGTCAACCACGGCTAAAAGCTCCCTCCTAGTTACACAGTAGTTCCTCTCCGGCTTCGATAGGATCCTACTGTAGTAAGCGATGACCCGTTCTCGCCCGTCAATCATTTGAGAGAGTACTCATCCGATTCCATGTCCGCTCGCGTCGGTGTCCAAAATAAACTTTTCTCCCGGGACAGGATATGCAAGGATCTGCGCACTGCAGAGCAATTCCTTCAGGTGAATGAACGCTTCCTCCTGCGGCTTCTCCCACTTGAATGGCCGATTCTTTTTGCTGAGCTCGTGCAAACTGCTGGCAACGTTTGCAAATCCTGGGATGAATCGCCTGTAATATGTGCAAGGTCCCAGGAATGACCTTAACTCATGAAGATTCTTCGGCCGCGGCCATTCCTTAACCGCTGAGATTTTCTCTTCATCTGTGTGGACTCCTTCTGCAACCACCACATGTCCCAAGTACTTCACCTCGTTTTGGAAGAGCGAACATTTCTTCGGGCTCAATTTCAGTTCGGCTGCTTGAATACGTTCCAGTACCTCTTCAAGCTTGCTAAGGTCATCGTCGAAATCCTTGCCCATGACAATTATGTCATCCAGATAGACAAGGCAAGTCCTCCAGTGAAGTCCTCTTAGCACCCGGTTCATAAGTCTCTCGAATGTGGCTGGCGCATTGCAAAGACCGAAGGGCATCACAGAGAATTGCCACAACTCTCCCCCGGCAGGGAACGCGGTCTTTTCCTTGTCTTGCTGGTCAAGCTCTATTTGCCAGTATCCGCTTTGCAAGTCCAGCGTCGAGAACCACTTTGCACCAGATAGTGTGTCCAAGGTGTCGTCGATTCTCGGTAAAGGATAGCTGTCCTTCTTCGTGAAGTCGTGACGCGTCGGTATGTGTCTCCGCAACAATATTGTTGCGGAAGCGGAGATTGCAATTATGTCAGATGTCAATGGCGTAATGCTAATTTTCAGAGCATTCTAGAGACTTCCGTAGGGGGACTTCCGAAGGCGAACATACGAGAAGGTGCACCGAGAGCTATATAAGCGCGAACACTCGCCCTCGGGAGGTATTCAGTTTGTGGTATTTAACAGCGTGTGACAAGTCGGTGTGATCAAACAGTGTGAAACTTAAAGCTTTCAATAAAGGGTTGTTTGTGTAATAAAGTTTACAGTGGATAGTATTGGATAATAAAGAAAAGTGGTGAAGCTGCACAGATAATTGATCTGTGGTGAAACAAGAAAAGTGTGTGTGTTTTAATTCGGATAAAAAGGACAATTGTAGTTTATCGCAATCCATTGGTGCGAGCCCTATTTGGTGTGGGATTGAATAATTCGTAACAATATCTTATCCCCTGTGGTCCAGAGGATTTATTTATGTCGAGGTTTTTGAGAGCGCTTGCAATAATTGTACGAGTACGGAGCGGATCAGTGTTGGTATCTTGGTTTTTGATAAATGGCCATTAACTTTTGCTATCATTGAAGCATTTCACGTCTAAGTTTTTGTTTGGATTGGAATTTGACCCGTCGAATGTAGGCATGGTAGTAGATACAAATTGCCACGTCCACTCGGATAATAAACCATAATAATGGTTGACAACCATTTTTAGTTTTTTTTTTTTTAATTTCGGCGGGTGATTTATTGAAAAAGCTCTGAAACAAGTAGGACACCCAATTAGAAACTTGGAAAAAATTTCATAAAATGTAGGTTTAGGTAATTTTTTACCTGTGTTATCATTAGTATTTAATGGCAAGACCTTTCTGCTTCAGTACTGCTAGGCATCGCTTAGTCATGGATCTGATTAAGCTTTGACATCCTTCGGCTGGGAAGGACTTCCATGCTGCGTTCACTTTTTCAAAGAGCTCGTCAAAGTTTGGCAATATTTTGCGCGCTAACAGCCTTCTTAACATCGCCCCACAAATGCTCGATTGGATTCAAGTCGGCACTAGGCGACGGCCAATCAAGAACTGTAATTGAGTTGTCTTCAATCATTGTCTTGTTGAAACCTTCGAACAACCTTGAAACCTTGTCTTGTTGAAACCTTCAAACGACCTTCTGCCCAAGGTAGCATAACATTTTGCAGAATGTCGACATACTGGAATCATTAGCTTAATATGCACTCACGCCCCAACGGAACAAAAGGACGATCGACTCAAAGAAGAATTCTACTATCTCCTAGACAGAACCTATACCCAATGCCCCAGCTACGACACAAAAATAGTTCTACGAGATTTTAATACAAAACTGGACAAAGAGGACATATTTGAGTCGATCATAGGAAAGCATAGCCTGTGAATGCTTCCACAGTGTCACGGCGAGAACACGCGATGATGTCGATATCATCCGCGTATCCTAGCAGCTGGATAGACTGTAGAAGATAGTGCCTTCCCTGTTGACGCCTGCCCGTCGCACTATTTGCTCCAGCACCAGGTTGAAGAAGTCACATGACAGCGCATCTCCTTGCCGAAATCCGTTGCATCGCGTATTTTTTAGCGTGCCGCGACACAACTGGATCAGTTTTCCCGGGATCCCGAATTCGGCCATCGCACCAAACAGTTCTTCACGATGAATGCTGTCGTATGCGGCTTTGAAATCGATGTATCGATTTGAAACTCGTTGGTCTTTTCCAGGATTTGTCGAAGTGTGAAAATTTGGTCTATAGTCCATTTGCCGGACCGGAAGCCGCACTGGTAGCTGCCGATTAGTGCGGTGCAAAATGGCTTTGGACCTTAGCGCTTTAGGGGGGAGGGAGCGAGCAAACAGAACAAAGAAGTTGATCGCGTTTAACATGTCAAACGCCAGCTTCGATCTCTGTCCCTGCTCAATCCAAGTTGACACACAGCCTCCGCGTGGGCCCCCTGGATAGCTAACCTGGCACCCGACAGGTAGTGAACAAATGTGTGCAGCGACCCAATCCCTTGTTCCTGGGGAAAGAGGAATCTGGCCCTCCAGGTTGGGGTTGTGCTTAGGGGTAACATCCCCATTACGTAAAAACCTACCTGTTCCGAAACAACAACAAGCCTCGGATACGGACGGATACAAAGCTGACGACCGCTGCAAACGACTAACGGACTTGAGTGTCTGCACCTGGAATGTGAGGTCCCTTAACAGGCCGGGTGCAGGCGATCAATTGGAACAAACCCTCAACTGCTATAAAGCAGATATAACCGCACTCCAAGAAGAACGATGGGATGGACCAGGCAAGAGACGGATGAAAAACTGCGACATCTACTACGGCAACTGCTACAAGGAGAACAAACAGCGCCTATTCGGGTGCAGATTTGTTATTAGAGGAAGATTCCGACAAAACGTCTTAAGCTTCCGAGATATAAGCGAACGCCTCATAACAATCCGCATCAAAGCTAAATTTGGAAACATTAGCGTAATATGCGCTCATGCCCCAACGGAAGAAAAGGACGATCGACTTAAAGAAGAATTCTACGATCTCCTGGACAGGACATATGCCATAGCTGGGGCATTGGGCACACAAAAATAGTCTTAGGAGATGCAAAACTGGGCAAAGAGGACATATTTGAGTCGATCATAGGAAAGCATTGCCTCCATAACACCACATCCGACAACGGACTTAGGCTAATCGATTTCCTAGCGGGGCGGAATCTCCTTGTAGCAAGCACGCGATTCCCCCATCTCAACATCCACAAGGGTGCCTGGCGGTCTTTTGATCAATCGACCACCAACCAGATTGATCATATTGCGATCGACGCCAGACACTCCTCCTGTATTCTCGATGTACGAACCTTCCGAGGGGCCAAAATCGACTCGGACCACTACCTTGTTGTAGCCAAGGTACGAATGAGGATATCAAGAATGCTTAGGAGTCGAGTAAGACTACGTAAGTTTCACGTCGGAAAGCTACAATCGCAAGAGACTGCCAGAATCTTTGCTGATCGTATCTCCTCCAAGCTCTCTCAAAGTCCGCCTACTGCAGCACAAACAATAGAGCAGGAATGGGCGCATTGCCAAAGCGCCGTTAGAGACGCTGCCTCAGAGGTGCTGGGTTTCAAAATGGCACCACATAGACACCCCTGGTTCGATGAACAATGCGAACAAGCCCATGCAGCATACAAGAGGCATATAAAGCCATGCTGCAACGACGGACGAGAGCTGCTCGCAAAATCTATGAGCAGTAGAGAAGAGAGGAACACACGCTTTTCAGAAGAAAGAAGAGAGAGCACGGAAAGCGTGAGATCGAGGAGATGGAGAGATGCTCCGCAGGAATGACGCCCGTAAGTTTTACAATAAGGTAAAACGAACATGCCATGGCTACAAAGCCAGAGCGGCGGCCTGCAGGGATGAAATTGGAGAACTGGTAGTAGAGTCGCAGTCGATGCTGAGGATTTGGAAATACCACTTCTGCAGACTGTATAACGGCGATAATAGACAAGATACCGCTGTCAGGCAGAACGAGCCATTCGTAATGAACGACAATGTAACAGAATTCAGTCCACCCGACCTAGACGAAGTCAAAATAGCGATATCAAGACTACAGTCTAATAAAGCCACGGTCGCAGGCGGCCTGTCTGCTGAGCTTCTTAAGGCGACTGGGGATGAGCTCATTTGCAAGGTATGATCGGAGGAAAGCATGCTCGACGAATGGAATCTTAGAACCGTGATCGGCTCTTATCAGTGTGGTTTCAGGCCAGGTAAATCCACAATAGACCAAATATTTACGCTACGGCAGATCTTGGAGAAGACCCAGGAATACCAAATCGACACTCACCACCTCTTCGTCGATTTCAAGGCTGCATATGACAGCGTGTATAGAGATGAGCTATACAAAGCCATGTCTAGTTTTAACAACCCTGCCAAACTCGTCCGACTGTGCAGTATGACAATGGAGATTTCTCGCTGCTCCATTAAGGTCGGTAATGAGCAAACCGAGACCATTGATGTTAAAAGGGGATTTAGGCAAGGTGACGCGCTATCATGCAACTTTTTCAACATCGTGCTTGAAGAGATCGTGCAAGAGTCACTGGCCAACACACGAGGTACGTTGCTTGCGTACGCCGACGACATTGACGTGATTGGACGGACACAGCGAGACGTCAATGAGGCCTTTGTAAGCATTGAGGTTGAAGCGGCTAAGATGGGTCTCAAGGTTAACCAAATACATATCTGCTTTCATCTAAAAGAGACGGACAACACCGACGTATTGGCCAGAACGTCACCATGGGCGGATATAACTTTGAAGTGGTCAAGGAATTCATCTACCTTGGCTCAATGATGACCAGCGACAACAACACCAGCGCTGAGATAAAACGCAGAAGCACTCTTGCCAACCGATGGTTCTTTGGGCTCAAGAGGCAATTGAGAAGTAGAGCCCTCTCTCGGAAAACCAAGGTTACACTATATAAGACCTTAATCATCCCAGTCCTCCTTAACGGCGCAGAGGCTTGGACCTTAACAAAAGCGGATGAAGATGCCCTTGGTCGTTTCGAGAGGAAAATTCTGCGACCGACGTCGTACGACGTCTACGGATACAGCGCCTAAGGTGGCTAGGCCATGTAGAGCGCATGGAAAATACAACTCCGACCCGAAGAGTCTTCGAATCCACCCCGGAAGGAAGGCGCGGCAGAGGACGGCCGCATCAACGGTGGCGCACGCAGGTGGAAGGGGACCTTAACCAACTGGGCGTGCGGCGCTATAAACAGCTGGCTAAAGACCGTGCCAGCTGGAGACGCTTGTTGGTTGAGGCCCAGGTATTAAGCAAACTAGAGATAGAGATCTTTAAAGACACACAACGGGTTGTGATCAATGCTAGTAGGCTAGTTGCACCCGGGACTTACTTATACCAAATAATAAAGATAACTGACTAGGTTATTCAGCTAAGTGCCTAATGCAAATATACGTAGTAACTCAATCTTTTATCAACGAATTGAATTAAAGTTTCATTTATATTTTGACCTAACCCAATGTGAGAAGGGGATACGTCTGATGAGTGTTGTTTGAAATGAACGCTCCCAAATTAATAAAACCTAAATCTTTGAACACTTGGCCGTCTGGCATCAACTCTCAGGCAGAGATTATGATAAGCAAACAAAGTTGAAATGATGATTAATTAAATTAGCAGTTGGTTTGTCGGAATTATATGTGATATCTGGTTTGCATATGTCGCCCACATTCGAGATAACGCAAACATACTGGTCCAGATGTTGTATGTTTAAGATATTTCTATTTTTAATATTATCGGCAAACCATTTCTCTTGAAGAACAGTTTGCGTTCTAAATATTCCTTGTATCATGATTTATATGAAGCGAAGAAATAATCAACTAGATGGTAATGTACGTACATGTGTATGAATATATGGGTATATGTATCAATACGCACTATACATGCATATGTATGTGTGTATGTATATGGATTGCAGAACCCTATACTACCGAACATAAAGATGCAATACCTAGGTTAGGTCAGGTTTTGTATTTAGTATTGTATTTATTATTAAGCTTATTACACGCTATCCTTAAACAATCTAAACTTAAATTTAAACTTAAATACTAGCTACTTAACCTACGGGAGAATAGGGTGAAGTAGTGTGTGGGAGGTATAGGGATTCGATTAGATTTTTGTTTTTTTTTATTTAATTGGACCTTGGAGAGATTTTTTAATGGATGGAAGAGATAAATGAAAGTCAATGGATGTTTAAGAATAGTTGGTTAAACGTAACATTCTATATATTGGTTCGTTGTAGCCATAGTTAGTGTGATGAGGAGGAAGTCTGAAAAGTGGACTTGATCTTAGGCGACGAGGGTTGGTATTGAGCGAAATCATTTGAGGGCAGGAGAGTCGAAAATTCCAGCTATAAGCTGGTAAATGAAGAGAATGTCAGCTGCCTCACGGCGTTCTTTCAGGGTTTGTAAACCGATCAATTGTAGACGGTCTTCGTAGGGTGGTAATACAGTCCTGTCAGACCACGGGAGACCTCTTAAGGCAAAACGCAGAAATCTGCGTTGCACAGCTTCAATTCGTGCAGAATGGCTAACGTAATACGGAGACCAGGCTTGACGGCCGTATTCCAGGATAGGTCTGACGTATATAATGTAGAGGGATTTAGTGAAGTAGGGATTCGAGAATTCCTTAGACCAACGTTTTATAAAACCAAGGGCAGAATTAGCTTTGTGTATGATATGATTGATGTGGGAGACAAAGCTTAGCTCTCTGTCGCATATGATACCTAGGTCGCGTATGAAGGAGACGTGGGGTACAGGCTCGTTAAGTAGATAATATGTTCTAGGAGTAGAGGGAAAGCGTTTCCGAGAGAACGTAACGAACTGGCATTTACCGATGTTGAGTTCCAGGTTGTTGTTATCACACCAATTACCGAAGGATACAAGGTCGCCTTGGAGTGCTAGCGAGTCTGCAGGAGTTGATATTGTCTTGCTGATTTTCATGACGTCTGCATATATTGACAAATGGGAATCTTTTAATATGAGGTCGACATCGTTAACAATGAGGACAAATATTAAAGGGCCGAGATGACTACCTTGCGGAACACCGGAAGAGGCAATGATGGGGTCAGAGATACAGTTTCTAAAAAAATACTCTATATTGGCGATTCTCATGGTACGATTTAAGCCATGATATGATTTGGGGCGGGAAGCCTAAAGCCTCTAATTTAAAATAAATGAATGTATGGCTTAACTTATCGAATGCTTTACTAAAGTCAGTAGTGATAACAACAACCTCGTTGCCTTGCTCCAGAGTTAGAAGTATTTTGGAGGCAAATTCGGTAAGGTTGGTTGTGGTAGACCTGCCTTTTAAGAGACCATGCTGCCGGGAGGATAAGATGGATTTGCAGTGGAAGAACATTGAATCATACACGACGGACTCGAAGAGCTTAGGGATAGCGGACAATTTAGCAATCGGTCTGTAGTTAGAAATATCCATCTTGGGATCTTTTTTGTGAGTGGGGAAGATGTAAAAATTTTTCCAAACGGTTGGAAAGGAAGCCTGACGAAGGGAAAGGCAAAAGAGAATGGAGAGAGGTTTGCAGAGGGAAGCGATACATTTCTTGAGGAGAATGGCTGGGAGATCATCGGGACCCGGAGAGAAGTCATCTTTAAGTTGGTTTATCTTGTGGTGAACCAAGTCCTCGTTGATATCAATCACGGAGAGCGACGTCTGAGAGCAGTTATTCATATAGCTAAAAACACAGGGTCGGGTTTATACCTGCAGTCGCTAAATGATAGGCTAAAGAATGAGGCAAAAATGTTCGCGACGATTTTGAGTTCGTCGGAGGTAGTGTTGTTCCATTTGAGAGTGGAAGGGACCCCATCTGATTTTTTTTTTTTTTGAGGTTGATGAATTGGTAGAAGCGTCTAGGATCGGTAATAAGGGACGCCTGCATTCTGTGAAGATATGAGTTGAAGAGGGTGTCACAGAGGATAGAGAAGCATTGAGAGGCTTGTTGGTACTTCGCATGATCAGAGGGGGAATTTGACGTTAAAAACTTTTCCAAAGTTTATTTCTCGTATTACGGAGAGTACGCAGTTCCTTGTTGTAC
The DNA here is from genome assembly GCA_951905685.1 of Eumerus sabulonum. Classification (NCBI taxonomy): domain Eukaryota; kingdom Metazoa; phylum Arthropoda; class Insecta; order Diptera; family Syrphidae; genus Eumerus; species Eumerus sabulonum. The sequence goes on from OX645063.1 coordinate 40,586,260, forward strand.
CAGGGAGGTATTGAGAAACAATTTTTTCGAGGGACGTAAGGAACAAATTGGATGATGCAGTTAAAGAGAGCGGTGTAGAAAAGGTATAATGCAATGGCAATAGGCGTGTTTTCGCTCAAGAAGAGGCTAAAGTCTATCTCGTTAACTGACTTGATAAGTGAGGCTAAGTCGGCCTTTCGGAAGTTGAAAAAGAAGGAGTGATCATAAGTGGAGGAAGTTTGGTTTATTTTGTAGGAGAACTTAAGGGATAAGGGAGGATGATATTGGTCCAGAGTGGACAGTAGATGGGTGCTTGCGGTAACGACAGAGTTGTAGGGGCTGGCATACGCCCCACGTAGGCCGAAGTCGGCCCATGTGATACCACATGGATCATATTGCCTAGGTCCGCCACCTGAAAACCAATCAGTGCTTCTGATGAAGCGATGGATTTGGTCTATTTTTATATCTACTATGTAGTTCATTTAAGTTATCGTCGAAGGACGCGTCGATGAAGATTCTCTGCGATTCGCAAAGAGAGACATGAGCAGAGGAAGTGGTGAATTGATTCCTCTTCCTCCTCATCCATACAGACGGGGCAGAAGTCATTGGCGGTTGGCCCTAGTTTGACGGCATGTTATCCAATGGTGCAGTGACTTGTGATGACACCCATTAAAGTGCTTAAGGTTTCCCTTTTGGTTGCAACAAGGTTCAAGGCCCGTCCTAAGTTTAGCTTAGGCCAGATTCGTTTAGTGATAAAGCCGATGTTACTTCCGTTCCTTTACCGGTACTTTACCGAGCTTATTCTTCTTTGGTGGCGTTACAGTAAATGAAGGAACAGAGCCAAGCTTCCCTTCAATCACCCATGTTGTGTGTGATTCTATTTTTCACACAGGTGAAAGGGACCTACAGTTTAATGCCGATTCCGAACGGCGTGAGTCGGGGCAAGTTATACTACGGGGGAGGGACGAGGAGGGACGCCGCGAAATAAACATTCGATGGCGTTGGTGTTATCGGGATCCGAACTCGGTCATCGTGCGTCAGAGTCCAACACACTAACTACTGCGCCATGGCGCCCTCGAGCTTATTGGTGTTTCTAAATTCCCGAGGGTTGGAAGACTGAGTGTGCTTGACTCTAACCCTGCGAATTCACCGGCCGCGCAGTTTCCTGGAATATCCCTATGCCCGGGAACCCCCAGTAGTTTCATATTGATTTGAAAGATGTCTTTGATATGTTTACCGCTGCCAGGGATTTTATCGCAGATTGGCTATTCGTGCACATGATAATATCCTTAACGGATATTACACTGATCCTAAGCCATGCAAGGGCCCCCGTTATCGCTACACACTGCAGTGGCTTGAGAGTCTAAATGACTGGATGAAGTTAAGCTCATTGGAGAATACTCCACTACCTACACCCGTCTTCATCTTGCAGCCATCGGTATAGAGCGATATCGAGTCCTTCGGATCCTTCAGCCCATTCCTCCCGGGATGAAAAGATGGTGTAGTCCATGTCCATGTCCATGTACTTCGAAGTGATTAAGAATGCTAATATGGCCTTTGTGTAATGTGGCGCATGCTCCTAATCCATAGGGCCGAGCAGGCAGTAACTTGTTTGCTGAAGAGGTCCAATGGTGGGAGATGTAGTAGAATGTTTAGGGCCTCAATGGGGGTCGATCTGATCGCACCACTTATGCAATTGCTGGCGGATCTTTGCACTTACGCCAGAAGGTTTCGATACACTACCTTGTCCAGAGCAGTTCACCAATCTACGATGCCGTAAAGAAGGATAGGTCTTATTACTGCTGTATAGAGCTAGTGCATAATGCTGCTCTAGTGCATAATGCTACTTTTTGCCACCCCTTTCTTGCAGCTATAGAGGGCAGTGGTTGGTCTCTTGACACAATCAAGAATGTTGGGTTTCCAATTTAGTTTCCTGCCAAGGATTAGGCCGAGGTATTTCGCCTGATTTTGGATTGCCAATTGTTTTCCACCCAGCGTCGGTGGGTTGAAGGCGGAATTTTATATTTTTTTAGTAAACAGTACTAGGTCAGTCTTCTATGGGTTCATCCCAAGTCCACATTCCGTAACGCGCACCATACGGAATGGGGTAGCAGCAATACAAATAAACGAGGTGAGTCACTTTTTGAATTTGTAATAAGTAATACACTCACCGTTGCCAATAGAGGCAAAAAACACACATTCATAAACGCGATTAGAGAAGATGTGCTTGACCTCACCATCTCTAGCCAATTTATCTCAAACGTGATTGGGGACTGAGGCTGCGCCCGTATATCAGCCCAAACGAACGAATTGGGCTCGGTTCCAAGCTCAACTCGCCGCTAAAGAGGATATGCTTCTTAATTCGATTGGATCGACAGACGATATCGACGAAGCGGCTTACCAGCTCAATGCAGCACTCATGTCAACCTTCAGAGACAGCTGTACACCCAGGTCAACTACACACAAACGGTGTGTGCCCTGGTGGAATACTCAGCTTGAGTCCCTAAGGAAGCAGGTGAGATCGCTGTTTAACAGAGCTAAACGGTATAATAGTTGGAATGATTATAGATCTGCTCTAACTAAATACAACTTCGAACTGAGGAAATCCAAGAGAACGTCTTGGAGGAAACATTGCGAGAACATAGACTCGTTCCAACTGCGGCCCGACTCCGCAAAGCACTATCTCGAGAGCACATAAATGGGCTCGGGCTGCTACGCAAATCAGACGCCACCTTTACCGTCAATCGCAGGGATACCCTGGATACTTTGCTCGAGGTGCACTTCCCTGGTTCTACTCCTTACTCGATGTCCACTGACGATCAAATTAACGTCATAGATAAAATCTCGACAGTAGAACAAATAGCCTCTCTGGTAGACTCTTCAGCCCTGACAGGGTCAAATGGGCAATTGGTTCATTCAAACCCTATAAGGCAAATACGATGTCTTTCCTGCGATCTTACAGAAAGGCTTGAATACAATTCTACCACCACTGACAGTTCTTTTAAGGTCTTGCTTCAACCTGGGATACATACCCCAAATTTGGAGAGAGGTCAATCTTGTCTTCATCCCCAAGAATGGGAAACCAAGTAAGCAACCTAAATCCTATCGCCCTATCAGTTTGACTTCGTTCTTTCTAAAAACAATGGAAAAACTGATAGAGCCCCATATTAGAGGTATCCTGGAAAATCAGATACCTCTGCATCCCAACCAGTATGCATATCGCAAAGAGCGATCTACCGAGAATGCACTACACTACTTGGTGTCGCGCATTGAAAATAGTTTCACACAAAAGGAGATCGCAATTTGCGCCTTCCTCGATATAGAGGGAGCCTTCGATAATACTGGCTATGATTCGATCACCACTGCACTATCCTGCAGGGGTGTGGACCATCCCACTAATCACTGGATTAGGGCGATGCTAAATAGCCGTATCATATCAGCCACATGCGGAGAGGTCTCAGTGACAGTATCGGCGGTTAGAGGATGCCCACAAGGGGGAGTTCTCTCACCACTGCTTTGGTCGATAGTTATCGATGATCTACTACGCAAGCTAACCACTTGGGGCTACGAGGTCATCGGATATGCTGATGACCTAGCAGTCATTATTACGGGCAAGTGCGAGATCAGTGCCTGTGAGCGCATGCAGCTTGCGATCCAATTTATCTCTGACTGGTGTGGCAGAGAGGGTTTATCTACTAACCCAAATAAGACAATCTTAGTCCCATTTACAAAGAGGAGAAAGGGACAACCGTGCTCAATCTTACTAAATGGCACACGCATAGAATTTTCAGAGGAAGTAAAGTATCTAGTTATTGGCCTAGACCGTAGACTCAACTGGAACTCCAATATGAGAAATAAACTCGTGAAAGCGACTAAGGCCATGTGGGCCTGTCGACGCACCTACGGTAAAACCTGGGGACTTAAACCTAAGGTAGTCCACTGGCTATACACCGCGATAGTAAGACCTATCGTCACCTAAGGGTCCACCGTATGGTGGACAAAAGTTGAGCAAAAAACTGCAATTGTTAAGCTTCAACGCCTTCAGAGACCAGCGTGTCTCGGCATCACAGGCGCTATGCCAACCTGCCCCACGGAAGCCCAAGAAGCACTCATTGCACTCACTCCACTGCACCTTTTTATCAAAAAGGTGGCATAACGCAGTGCAATCAGAATTCTCTACTCGGGAACAAATATGCCATGTAGACCCGCAGTCCACATGTCCATATTACCACACCTTCCCGAGCTGGATATGATTACTACAGTCTCGGACGCATTGCCACACACCTTCACCTTTGACAAGAGATTTGAGATACTGATCCCAAACCGCTCAGCATGGGAAAACAGTACACGGATGGCTCCAAGATGGCTTCCGGCGTTGGCGCCGGCATCTTTGGACCAAAACGCAAGACCTCGAAGGCCCTGGGAATAAGACCCAGCATCTTCCAAGCAGGAGAGCACCGTGGCGCAGTGGATAGTGTGTTGGCCTCTGACGCCGATGACACGGGATCGAATCCCGACACAGCCATGTCATCGACCGTGTTTTTCACGGTGTTTCTCCTCAGCGGGGTTCTGACAAAACCCCCTGTAGCAAAATTGTCACGAAAAGCTTCTCGAAATTCGCCGTTCGGAACCGGCAATAAACTGTAGGCCCCTTTCATCTATGGGAAAATTAAATCACACACAACATGGGTGATTGAGAGAAGCTCGGCTCAGGTTCTTCATGGACTGTAACGCCAACATACATACATCTTCCAAGCAGAGCTGCATGCCATCCTAACATGCGTCATCTACACAAATTTAGCCTCTCGTCTGAAACTGAGTGTCGGCTCTGTCTTGAGAACGAGGAGACGGTAGAACACATACTGTGTGAGTGACTCCTGAGGGGATCACCCTGGCTCCTATGAGAAGCATTCTCAACTTCATTATAGAAGTGGAGAGGCTACACGGGTAATCGGCTAGCGGGCACAATAGATCTGCAAAGGTCGCAGTGCCGTATTGCCAATGGTAGCACAAGCCCCATATAAAAAAAAAAAATAAAATTAAGTCCACAATTCTTCGTCCAGTTTGCTGGGAAATTTTCCTGAGACGGCTATAGCAATTTCGTCCACACAAGCGGTCACAGCGTACCCTTCCGGTTATAGCAAACGTATTAGTTCATTGACTACCACGTTCCAGGGGAGAGGGGAAAGTACTCCACCTGTGGTGGAGTACCTCTGCTAACCATTCCCATTCTAGTTGAAACGACACCCGCGAAGTTGGCTTTGAACTGTAGGTCCCTTTCACCTGTGTGAAAAATAAATCACACACAACATGGGTGATTGAGAGAAGCTTGGCTTTGGTCCTTCATGGGCTGTAACGCCATCAAAGAAGAAGAAGAACTAGGAGTGGAGTGCTGGAGATCTACCTTTATTGTAGCCATGTTGGTTCTCCGACAGCCTTCTCAAGCTGGTAGAATGTGGACATCTATAATCTTCCCTAGAGTTTGTAGTAGGGAAGAAGTAAGGCTAATAGGCCTCAAGTCACTTGCATACGTGTGGGAGCTTTTACCTGCCTTGGGTATGAAAGGATTTTGATTACCCTTCACTTGCTTGGAATATGATGTAAGGAGAGGCAGCTTTAAAAAATGACTACAAAGTGTTCAGAACCTCGGTGACAATTGCTCACCTTGCCGTGGTTCGGAGGCTCAGTACAGGTAATGAACCTCGAGAGTCCATATCTAGTGGAACCCGAAGCTAAGAAGCAATTACGGACCCCTCCCTATAGCCGCCTTCCGCTTCCTCTGTACCCATCACTCCCTTACTCCCCTAGCTCAAGGGTGGAACAGCATACGCCGACTGACGGATGCATGGCTAAGAGGGTGCTTAGCTACTAGTATACGAACTTCGGATACCGGGCGACCTCCGATTTCAATATAGCCTTCCTGCAGTGTCTCGGGCTCCTCTGCAGGTGACCGTATTTTCCCGTGTCCTCTATGTCATCGCCTGCTAGGGCTTGTCAGTCCTCAGAGGCTCATAAAATCGGAAGTGATGGCGGCAGAGGATGTGTCTTCACTCTCCGATTCCAACACCACACTCGGCGGGGATTCTGTGAGTATGCTCTCAGGTGAACTCCCAAGTGTAACAAGGAAAGAAACCATCAAGCATGTAGAGGAAAAGCCTCTACACTGCCACCAAAGATCCGGAACTGAAACGGGATCGTTTCGCTGACAACACTCCACAAACCCGGCCGCTAAACGTAGCAAGATCGGCAACTTCCCAGTCGATAAAAAGAGCTGTAGTAGTGTAGCTGGGAGGATCCGACTCGGCATCGTCCCCTAGGACTTGGGAGCGAAGCCCCTTAGCACAGCGCAGATGGCAGCCGTTCAGGAGGCTGTAATTGACACCTCCATCGAGCTGCTGGGTAAGGCACCCAAACCTCGCTTCAGGGGATCGAGTTACAAGTCGAGGTGGTTATACTTTGTGTGTGACAGCCCCGCCACGCCGATTGGATCCCACAAAGCATCGGCTTACCCATCACAAATGTGTTGGCGACGCTTCATTCCCAAAATGACGGCCTATGTGCTGGAGAGTCATGTAGAGCACGTCAAATAAGGAGAAAGACTGGCTTATCGATTTGACATCATTAAGATGATCATCAAGAGCCAAGAGTAAACATCAGTAGATGTAGAACCAATCGCTGTAGAAAAACCTACAAGCCAGCAGTACGGTGGTTGCATCTACTGCTGTAGTAGAGACGCCAAGATGTATCGAACTAAAACCCTCTGCCACATCTAAGTCGACGACCATTAAGGGTCGGCCGGTAACTTCAGGCGTGGCAACAACAAGCCAAACTAACTTACGTCAGTGGAATTTCAAGAAACTACTTCCGGCATAGGGTGTTGCTCTATGAAACAGACGGTACAGCAAAATGTACCGACGCAAATGAACAGACAGGCAGACATACATGCATCCATAAGGGCAAGTGAACTTATAACAAAGTATGTACGTACAATTGACACGCGGACGGCGGACGAACATAACGAATTCAACGATACAGAGTTACGGACCTAAGCTATACCCATGTATGCATGTATGTATGTATGTTGGCGTTACAGTCCATGAAGGACCTGAGCCGTTGTGTGTGATTTCATTTTCCCATAGGTGAAAGGGACCTACAGTTTATTGCCGGTTCCGAACGGCGAACTTCGAGAAGCTTTTCATGACAATTATACTAAGGGGGTTTTGTCAGAACCCCGCTGAGGAGAAACACCGTGAAAAACACGTTCGATGACATGGCTGTGTCGGGATTCGATCCCGTGTCATCGGCGTCAGAGGCCAACACACTACCCACTGCGCCACTGTACTCTCTCCTATACTATACCTATACTTACTTACTTACTTACTTATCAGGCCTGCGATCCATGGAGGATCTGAGCCTGAGCTATAGCTGCCTTCCATCCTTGACGGTCCCGGGCACGCTGCTTCCGGTTGTCAAGACCAAGATGTCTTACATCCGCGATTACTTGGTCTTTATACCGGAGGTTCGGTCTTCCTCTTCTTCTCGAACCAGGAGGCTCGGAGTCGAAGACCCTCTTAGCTGGAGCGTTGATGTCCATGCGCTCGATGTGGCCGAGCCAGTGTAGTCGAGGGGTCCTTGCCTTCCGGACTACATCCACATCTTGGTACAGCTCGTAGAGTTCGCGGTTGTGTCTTCTTCTCCATTCACCTTCCTCACAAACAGGACCAAATATCCGGTGCAGAATTTTTCTTTCGAAAGAACCCAAAATCAGCTCCGCTGTCTTGCTAATCGTCCAGCTTTCGGCTCCGTACAGCAAGACTGGCAGAATGAGCGTTTTGTAAAGCATGACTTTGGTCTTTCGAGTGAGGAGTTTTGACCCCAGTTGTTTGGACAAGCCGAAGTAGCAGCGGTTGCCAAGGGCGATTCATCGCCGGATCTCCACTGTGGTGTCATTTGTGGAATTTACGTTTGCCCCGAGGTAGACAAACTCCTTAACTACCTCGAAATTGTAGCTGTCAATTGTTATGTTTTGTCCCAGGTGGTGAGCGACGGATTGGTTCTTGCTTGACAGCATGTATTTCGTTTTGTCCTCATTGATCTTAAGACCAATTCGTTTCGCCTGTTCTTCAATCGCCGTGAATGCTTCCACAGTGCCACGGCGAGAACACGCGATGATGTCGATATCATCCGCATATCCTAGCAGCTGGATGGACTTGTAAAAGATAGTGCCTTCCCTGTTGACGCCTGCCCGTCGCACTATCTGCTCCAGCACCAGGTTGAAGAAGTCACATGACAGCGCAGCTCCTTGCCGAAATCCGGTGCATGTTTCGAATGGTTCCGAGGTCCTAGAACCGAGTTGCACGGTGCATCGCGTGTTTTTTAGCGTGGCGCGACACAACTGGATCAGTTTTACCGGGATCCCGAATTCGGCCATCGCCCCAAACAGTGCTTCACGATGAATGCTGTCGTATGCGGCTTTGAAACCGTTGAAAAGATGGTGTGTATCGATTTGAAACTCGTTGGTCTTTTCCAGGATTTGTCGAAGTGTGAAAATTTGGTCTATAGTTGATTTGCCGGGCCGGAAGCCGCACTGGTAGCTGCCGACTAGTGCGGTGCAAAATGGTTTTAGACGTTCACACAATACGCTGGACAGGATCTTGTATGCGACATTGAGCAGGGATATACCTCTATAGTTCTTGCAAGAGGTAGGATCGCCTTTTTTGTGGATGGGGCATATAGAGCTGGTATTCCAGTCGTCGGGCATGCTCTCATCTTCCCAAATTCTGCAGATGATCTGGTGCATGCTCCCCACCAGAACATCGCCGCCAGCCTTGAAGATCTCTGATGGCAAGCCATCTGAGCCTGCGGCCTTGTTGTTCTTCAGCGTCTGAATAGCTGTGCCGACTTCTTCTATGCTGGGTGGGAGTACTACTTCAGCGGCTGCAGTTGGGATTTCCTCGGTCCCTACCACTCTCTCTTGGTCATGCTCGTTAAGCAGCTGCTGGAAGTGCTGCTTAAATACATCCACTATTCCCTGCGGGTCGGTGACAAGATTACCCTCGCAGTTTCGAAGAGCCAGGGTGCCCTTTTTGAAGCCTCCTGCAAGGCCTTTGGCTTTCTTGTAAAAGGCTCGTATTTTATGTTTATCCCTAGACTCCTCGATATCCTTGAGCTGGGAGGCTGCGAAGATTCTTTTCTTTTGTCGCAGTAGTTTCTTCTCCTCCCTTCTTCTGGCTCGGTACTCTTCTCGCGCTGCCCTGGTTTTCCTCTGCAGCGCCTTTTGGTACGCCTCGTCGGTTGCTGCCTTTTTCTGCTCACACTCGCCATCATACCACGGGTTTCTTGTCGGGGGTGGTAGGTATCCTAAGGTGGTTTCGGCTACTTCCTGAATGGCTGAGCGGCAATGCAGCCACATATTATTGGCATTTGTGTTCGACGTAGGCATACCGTAGAGTCTTTCGCTCAGCTGCTCCCTGTAGACTCTGGCAACCTCCGGTGTGCTCAGGCGCCCAATGTCGAACCTCCTCCTGATGGGCTGGGGCAGCTTTCTGACATTGGACAGTCGAGCTCTGAATCTTGCTGCTACGAGGAAGTGGTCAGAGTCGACATTTGCCCCTCTGAATGTTCGCACATCCAGGATGTTTGAGCACATGGTCGATTTGGTTGGCGGTTCGACCGTCCGGAGATCGCCAGGTTGCTGTGTGGATTCGCTTGCGAGGGAATCTTGTGCTACTTATCACTGTCGCAAAGTCAGCGAGTCGGAAGCCGTTATCTGTTGTTGTATCGTGGAGGCTGTGCTTTCCGATCACTCCGCCAAGGGTGTTTTCCTTTCCGATTTTGGCGTTGAAGTCCCCGAGCACGATTTTTACATCGTACTCCGGACAAGCTCCGTAGGCGTTGTCCAGGAGGTCATAGAAGTCCTCCTTGATAGGGTCTTCAGCCTCGTCGGTAGGGGCGTGTGCACATATAAGGCTGATGTTATAAAATCTGCCTCTGATGCGGATCACAGCCAGGCGATCATTTATAGGTTTAAAGTCGATGACCTTCGACCTTAACTGCTTTCCCACGACAAATCCGCATCCCAGTAAGTGCAACCTTTTGTGACAGCTGTAATAAATGTCGCAATTTTTCTTCCTAATCATACCGTTTCCTATCCAGCGTATTTCCTGGACCGCAGTAATATCCGCCTTGTACTGCGTGAGGATTCCTTCTAGTTTATGAGCAGCTCCGGGAGTGTACAGGGTTCTGACATTCCAGGAGCATACTCGCAAATCGTGTTCCTTTTTCGTGCGTTGTCGTCGTCGAGTATCCGTCCGTGTATCCGAGGCATCTTGCTCATTCATAACTTTAGGTTTTTTTTACGTGGGCGGATTGTTAGCCCGCCGCACAACCGCCATTCTGGTCGGGGTTTTTTTGCTGCATACGTTTGTTCACCTCCCAACGGTTGTTGAAGAGGCTATCCAGAGGGCGCCGCGAGGAGGCCGTATGTCAACTTGACCCGGGCATTTAAACAGGGATCGTTGCTGGCATCTCGCCAGGTTGAGAGCAATCAACAACTTTACCCTGTATGTCCGAGCCCATGCCCTCCATACTATACCTATACTTGCCGAAAAGTCATCGACTTTGTCAGAATCCAGTCTGTCCAGAAATTTCATCAACTAAAATACAAATTTCCATTTTATGCTTTCAAAAATAATCATACATGACGGTTTCATTCATTCATTCACAATGGCACTCACATTGAACCAAACGGGACATCCATAGGCAATCATGGGCCTGATTAAGGCCATGTAGCAGATTACCTTCACTCTGCAATCAAGTTGGCTGCTATGGAACAGCCTTCTCGTCAGAGCGAAAGCGCCCCGAGCCCTTGCCAGAGCAGCATCCACATTTTTATCAAAATATAGATACTGATCCAGCCAGATCCCAAGGTATCTGACTACACTTCTATTTGCCAGTGGACGCCCGTCCGGTCCAAGAATTGAAAACCTTCGCCAGTGCTTTCTAGTGTCCCTAGAGGCCCTAGACAAAGGCGTTCTGAATAAAATAGTCTCTGACTTCCAGTCATCACAGAACTGCTGAATTTTGTCGAAGTCACGCTGCAATAAAATGCCAATGACATCGATCGTTGGACCTGATCTGTACGCAACCAAGTCGCCCGCGTACGCTATCGATTGGCGAAGATAAGCTATCAGATCGCTGATGTAAATGCTGGAAAGGATCGGCGAGTTCACTGTGCACTGTTGCAGTCCACTTTTAATTTCGAATGTTTGAGTAGAAGTCACGTTGGCAATTTTCGCAACGAACTTTCTGCCCTTCATCATGTCATAGATCATATACAGCAATGGTTTAGTAGAGTCCTTCTAACCATACAATGTCGAAGGCTTTCTCCAAGTCAACCAGGCAGGCACCCGTACATTGGCAATTATTCCATTGGATATCCGAGACGAGTTTCCAGTATGTGAGTGAACGCCTCATAACGATCCGCATCAAGGCAAATTTCTGTAACATCAGCTTCATATGCGTCCATGCCCCCACGGGAGACAAGGATGATTTCTTTGATCTCCTAGACAGAACATATACCAAGTGCCCCAGCTATGATACCAAACTCATACTAGGAGATTTTAACGCTAAGCTGGGTAAAGAAAGCATCTTTGAACGGGTCATCCGCAAACACAGCCTACATGACACAGGCTGATCGACCTTGCCAGGGGGCGAAATCTTCTTTTAGTCAGCACACGCTTTCCCCGCCTCGATATATACAAAGGCATCTGGCGGTCGCCAGATCAATCAGTCCATCCAGATTGATCACATCGCGACTGAGGTCAGACACTCCTCCACTATTCTTGATGTTCGCACTTTCCGAGGAGCGAACATCGATTCAGACTACTATCTTGTAGTAGCCAAGATACGTCAACGCATAACACGAACACCGCGGAGTAGAGTTAGAACACCAAGCTATGACGTCGGAAAGCTACTATCGCCGGAGATCGCCAGTGCCTTTGCCAACCGCGTCTCCCTTAAGCTCTCCGATACACCTCAATTCTCCACTCAGTCAGTAGAGCAACAAAGGAGCCTGTGCAAACAAGCCCTGAAGAGCACAGCAACGGAAGTGCTGGGCCTTAAAGCTCCACCACGACGAAACACCTGGTTCGATGACGAGTGTAGAAGGATTCATGCGGAAAAGCAGGAGGCATGCAAAGCCTCACTACACAAAAAAACAAGAGCGGCTCGTGAGCTCTACGAGCTTAAAAGAAGGGAGGAACATAAGCTTCTCAAGCGAAAAAAGAAATAGCACGAGAAGCGGGCGATTGAAAACTTGGAGAGGTGCTATTGCAGGCATGACGTTCGAAGATTTTATCAGCAGATAAAACGAATGTCTCAAGGCTATAAAGCCCGAACGCAGACCTGTAAGGATGAGAACGGAACCTAGTAGTAGAATCGCAGTCGATGCTGAGAATTTGGAAAAACCACTTCTGCAGACTGTATAACGGCGATGACAGCCTTCAGACAGAATGATCCATTTTTTAACGACGAAGATCGCAGAGAAATCCGTCTCCCTGACCTCGACGAAGTTGAGATTGCCATGTCGAAACTCAAGTCGAATAAGGCTTCTGGCGCAGAGGGACTGTCTGCTGAGCTCTTCAAGGCAGCTGGGGATGACCTGGTTAGGAGCATGTACCAAGTCATCTGTAAGATATGGTCAGAGGAAAGCATGCCCCAGGAATGGAGTCTCAGCATCGTATGCCCAATCCACAAGAAAGGAGGCCCCTCTGATTGCGCCAACTACAGAGGAATAAGTCTCCTTAACATCGTCTACAAAATCTCCTCTACCGTTTTGTGTGAACACCTGAAGCCTTTTGTAAATAAGCTGAAGTCCACCATCGACCAAATCTTCACACTACGGCAGATTCTGGAAAAAACAAATGAATTTCAGGTCGACACTCACCACCTATTTGTCGACTTCAAAGCCGCATACGACAGCGTAATTAGAGACGAGCTATACAACGCTATGTCTGCCTTTGACATACCTGCTAAACTCGTCAGACTATGCAGGATGACTTTGAAGAATGCTCGTTGCTCCATCCGAATCGGTGAACACCTTACCGATAGTTCTGATGTCAAAAAAGGATTTAGGCAGGGCGATGCGCTGTCGTGTGATTTCTTCAACATCATATTGGAAATGATTGTGCAAAAATCAGAGGCCAATACAAGAGGCACAATCTATTTCAAATTCTCGCAACTCCTTGCATACGCCGACGACATTGACATAATAGGCAGCGAGATGTCAATGAGGCGTTTGCGAGTATTAAGATAGAGGCGGCAAAAATTGGTTTGGCAGTTAATGAGGGCAAGACTAAAAAGGACAGCGGCCATTACGGCTAGACCAGACGCTTTCCAACACACCTTGGGAAATGCTTGCAGGAGGGGATTTTTCCCACACAGTGGAAGCTGCAGCACTTGGTAAAGGAAGGAAACCACCTGGTGAACCGTCCTCGTATCGGCCAATTTGTCTGTTGGACACATTAGGCAAGATACTAGAACGAGTGATCTACGATAGGTTACTGGCGGTGGCGGAAGCTAACGGTGCATTGTCAGCCAACCAATACGGCTTCAGAAAAGGACGATTAACGGTCGACGCCATAGAAACAGTGGTAAACTTGGCCGCGGACGCCATCAAAGGAAAAAGATGGAAATCGGGGGAGAAGAAGTATTGTGCAGTAATTACGCTTGACATAAAAAACGCTTTTAACTCGGTTAGCTGGACGCATATACAAAAGTCTTTAATTGACATGGGTACCCCCTACTATTTATTAAGGATTGTCATCGACTACTTTAACAACAGGAGGCTAAGGTACAATACCGATGAAGGCGTAGAATTCTACCAAGTAACGGCGGGTGTCCATCAAGGATCAGTCCTTGGACCTCTCCTGTGGAACATCATGTACGATGGCGTTTTACGACTAGCGCTTCCCGAAGGAGTACAAATAATCGGCTTCGCCGACGATATTGCCATCGTCACAGTGGCTAAGCATATAGAAGAAGTAGAGGCTACTGCGAACGCAGCTATCGCTAAAGTGAAAGATTGGCTCTCAATTGCCGGTCTGGAACTAGCAGCCCAAAAAACGGAGGCTGTGCTTTTAACCAGCCGTAAAAAGGTGGAATATGCGAGCTTCTTAGTCGGAGATCGGGCGATAAGGTCCAAGAAAGCAGTCAAGTAACTAGGAGTCATCCTAGACAACAGGCTTTCTTTCAGGGAACACATACTGTATGCCAGCGAGAAGGCATCACACGCACAACGAGCTCTTCCGCGAATGCTTCCGAATATAGGCGGTCCCGGATATGCACGCAGAGTGCTACTCTCACGGTTAGTCAGCTCAGTCCTACTCTACGCTGGTCCAATTTGGGCGGAAGCCCTTGCAGTAAAAGGACTAAAGCGGAAATTGGATTCAGTCTATCGGCAATAAGAGTAATCTGCGGGTTCAGAACCATATCAGATGACGCAGCGTTCGTGATAGCAGGAATGCTACCCATCGGTATACTGGCAGACGAGCTCAAAAGGGTATACCGCAAGCGAACACCAGACCGGCAACAGACCAGGCTTTTAAAAGCAGAAGAACGGGCAGAATCCATGGCAATGTGGCAAGTCAGAAGATGGACGCACAGGCTCATTCGCGTCATCGAAACATGGACATCAAGACCGGCAGGAGACTGCAATTATCATCTTTCGCAGTTTTTGTCTGGACACGGTGGCTATCGAAAGTATCTGCATAGATTTGGATATGATAGCTCGCCCTTTTGTCCACAATGCCCAAATTCCAAGGAGGACGCAGAACACACAGTTTTCTATTGTAGTCGCTTTATGCAGGACAGGCAAAGGCTAAATGTACCGAGTCCTGAAAACTTGGGCCCCTATATGATGAACTCGGTGAAAAATTCGAACCAAACATGCTCGTACATTGCATCAGTACAAATAACGCTGCGGCAAGCCGAAGCAGAAAGAAGAACCCAAGAGGTTTCTACTCGAGATACAGCGTAAATCGCTAACCAGCCCCGCGAAGTAATACCTAACGGCAGTCCCGCGGGGAGAGTGGTTGAAGTGTGCAGAGGTGTGATTTAGTACGTAGGCGCGTGGAAAAAGGAGAATAATATCCCGCGAATCGTGCATGCTGGCAACACGGGACAGAACGTGCATATTGGCAGATATAAGTTCGAGGTAGTTAAGGACTTCATATACCTCGGCTCCGCAGTGACCGACCAACGACACCAGTTTCGAAATCAAGCGCAAAATTACTCTTGCCAACCGCTGCTTCTTTGGGCTCAAGAGGCAACTGAGAAGTTAAGCCCTCTCTCGTACGACCAAGTTGACCTTTTATAAGACCTTAATTATCCCGGTCCTGTTATACGGCGCAGAAACATGCACTTTATCTAAAGCGGATGAGGGAATCCTTGTTCGTTTCGAGAGAAAGATTCCGCGTTCGATTTTCGGTCCCATAAACACAGAGGAGGGTTGGAGGAGAAGATTCAATCACGAACTGTACGGGTTGTACAACGACATGAGTCTGGTCAGGCGTCTACGGATTCAACGACTAAGACGGCTAGGCCATGTAGAGCAAATGGATACCACCGCTCCAGCCCGTAGAGTCTTTGAATCCAACCCCGAGGGACGAAGAAATAGAGGACGGCCGCACCTAAGGTGGCGCGCACAGGTGGAAAGGGACCTCAACCAACTGGGCGTGCGGCATTGGAAAACATTAGCGAAAAATCGTGCTAGGTGGAGAGGCATGTTGGTTGAGGCCCAGGCTCACCCCGAACTGTAGCGTCCGTTAAGTAAGTAAGCCGAGATGAGTTTCGACGCAGCATGTATGGTATCATGCCCCGCCCTGAAACTGAATTAGTTATCCGGAATGATATTTTTGTCCTCAGCCCATCTAGACAGGGCTCTATGGATTACCTTCTCGAAGACCTTGCTGATACTCGGAAGGAGATTTGCATGACGGTGTTTTCAGGAACATGTGTTACGGGAGGATGACTTGTTAGTTGCATTTCATTTTCAAATAGTTTTTTTTCCCTATATGTAGGGTGGAATCAGTACAAAAAATTCTCATGATACATATTCCATTCAGTGATATTGAGCAACGTCTTGTAGCTGTAGCTAGAACAAGTATTGGCTCCCAGCGGTGACTAGTTCAGGCACTAATATTCTCTACCAGTTGGTCGAATTCTACCAGATTTAAATCTTTAAATATTCAAAAATGAATCCCACCAGCCCATAAAGTAGTCTTACAGACAGTTTACTATGAGTGCATGCATTTGTGCGCATCAAAAAAATTCCATGGTTCGTGTATAGCATTTTCGTACCTAATACCCCTAACTCTCGCGAGATGGTTCTGTACGCATATGAAAACTTAAACTGAAATCGACAAAATTTGATGTACTTGTGTTTATGTTATGAAAATCTAATTTTTTACACAAACAATGCGGAAAAAAAGTTAAAAAATATTCATAACTCGCTTATCATTTCGCTACTAAATAAGTGGGAACCAAATTTAAATATGTTGATTTATGTACATACTAGCTTTTGCCCGCGGCTTCGCTCGCGTTAAATTCGCGGTAACACGGTTCCCCTTTCCTGATTTGGAACACAGAAGAGAACTCGGAACAGAATGTTATTTTAATACGCTACTGTAGACAATATTATATGTCTTTCCATTTGGGGATAGAATGTAAAGATTCTGGGCATTGGACACACGCGAACATGCTACATACAATTGTCCATGGGAAAAGCACGGCTTTTCTAAGTTCACCCCAGCCACCTTTAATGTTTGAACTTGCGCTTTGTTAATGGTCATAGCGAAACTAAGCTTTAGAGGAAATTGTAGCCTTTTAAACTGGAACGGGAGATCTGTGGGAATTATTGGGACTCGTGGGATCATTACATTTTCACCCTTTCCTACGCCGGTTAAGATAGTGGCGCTAATGATATTGCGGCCAAGTTGTGTGACACGAAGTCTCGTCCCATTACATAATCTCGGGGCATCTACATTTCGTATAAACATGACTGGGACGCTTAGAAGTCAAATAACAGAGAATAGGTACCGTATGCACTATAGTGTGAAGCGCGGCCCGTTCCCGCACTTAAGTACAGATAGAGAGCACACAACGTTAGCGCGTTTCAGAAACATATCATCTATCGTAATTCAAGAGTAACACTTATTTATGTTTCGAATTTGATTGTTTTGTCAAAAGCCGATTGATTTATGGTTGTTTTAATTTAATTATTTTATTATTCGTTTGTATCATAGAATCTATACTAATTTTGCGGAGAGTCTCACACAAATTTCCATCTCGAACTGATTTTTTTTTTTGCTGCATACAAACTTAACGGGGGCTACAAAGAAACAAAAAGTAACCTACGTCACTCTCCATTCCTTCAACTATCTCCACTTAAAAAATCACGTCAATTCGTCGCTCCGTCTTGCCGTGAAAGACGGACAAACAGACACACACACTATCACATTTATAATATTATAGTATAGACGTCTAATCTAATTCTTAATGGATTTATAGATATGGCTGCATTAAGAAAAGGAATATCGATTTCGTGTGTATGATTTTCCTATAGCTTGTTTAGAAAAGTTTGAAAACATAGCAGTATTGCCTGTCTAAAATTATATTTGACTTTTTTTTAAATCGATGTTGATAAGTACAAGCTACATGTGTTGAAAGTCTACCAAATTAATCTTGAGAAAAAAAAAAATTACTTTGATGTACAAAAATAGAATCAAACAAATTCAAATTTCTTGCGACATACAAGTTCCAAGAGGAACCAATTTAAAAATAAAAATAATGTGATCATCAAGGAGGATGTGAGTCTGCCCTGGTAAAAAAAAACACCACAAGCATTGATCTTGTAATATAGAGGATCTCGGTGAAAATATCCGCAAAATTATATTTGAGAGGTATTGCAGAACCTTTCAAAGAACAATAAAGCAAAGGGATTCATTTCCCCTAAAGAACATGTTGCCAGGTCTTCAGCAAAGTAGAAGGCGAGCAATTTACAATTCTTTGGAAACGACGGCTAGCAAATTACATATTAGAGGGCCGGAATATAAATAGTCCAATGTATCAATTACTAATTCAACACGCACTTTCCTGGCTGCTCTGAATCGCAAGACTCAGTACACTCACGAGGAACTCATATCTCCTCTGCGGTAGAAGGGCAGTACGATCACATTATCCGCAGAGAGAAAATTATATGGGCGTCACAAAACTTCGAGCCCTACAAATCGCCAGGTCCGGATTACCTATATCGAACTAACACAAACTATGGAATGGACTATACCATGGCTAGAGATAATCTTTAAAGGATGCCTAGCTTGGAGTCATATTCCAGAAAAGTGGAAATGCGCAAAGGTACTTTCCATCCCCAAAGCCGGCAGGAACTTTCATACTTCCCCCAAGGATCTAAGGTCTATCTGTCTATCATCCTTCACTCTAAAAACTTTAGAAAGGCAGATAGACTCACACATACGGCACAGCTTGGATCACTCCCTAATTTCTAAGGCACAGCACGCCTACTGTACGGGTAGATCGGTCGAAACAGCCCTTCACACATTAGTGACCCTTCACACGTCACACCGAAAGCAATAATAAAAGGGCTAGAAAAGCTAAAGGTGGAGAGGACTTTGATAGAGCTGATCAGCGAGTTGTTACTAACGCACAAGATTCACTCTAAGTGGGGATGCCTAGTAACTACCAGAGTGGTTACCAAGGGAACCCCGCAAGGTGGGGTCCTTTCACCTCTTCTCTGGAATGTAGTTGTGAACGAACTACTAATCAAACTGGAGAAAGAAGGCCTGGACGTTGTTGCCTACGCCTACGAATGACCGCATGCAATCGGCAATCTCATTTCTGTGCAAATGGGCGAATAGTAGCGGACTCAGGGTTAATCCCCAGGAAACGGAGCTCGTGCTATTAACCAAAAAGCATAAAATCCCGAAAAACCGCCCTATCACTCTGCTCGATACCAGGCTAACCTATTCCTCTAGTGCCAAATTCCTTGGCATTATACTCGATAGGAAATTAACTTGGAAGAGCAATACAATTGAAAGAGCAAAAAACGCAACAATAGCTCTCTACACATGTAAGAAAGCATCACTCTGCTCGATACCAGGCTAACCTATTCCTCTAGTGCCAAATTCCTTGGCATTATACTCGATAGGAAATTAACTTGGAAGAGCAATACAATTGAAAGAGCAAAAAACGCAACAATAGCTCTCTACACATGTAAGAAAGCCCTAGGAAAAAATGGGTATTCAACCCCAAGATCACCCTATGGCTCTATATCACGGTCGTTAGACCCATACTAATGAATGGAGTGATAGTCTGGTGGACTGCACTGGACAAGACAACATACCACAAACAACTCGAGAAGGTGCAAACGATGGCATGTATGTGCATTACCGGGGCCCTTAGGTCCACACCAACGGCTGCGCTTAACATGATACTAGACCTTACACCACTCGATATTTTCGGTAAGCAAATTGTCACACACACGGCCATAAGACTAAAGGCCAACTCGAATTGGGCGAGCTATGTCACTGGCCACTCCTTCATCCTGCAAAACAGGATAACTATGGCAGAAAACTTGGAACACATAGAACCCACCATAGTCTTGGACAAAAACTTCACGACCATATATCCGGACAGACAGAACTGGACTCGTCAAACTCAACCCCGCAGAAAATGCGTGGATTTCTACACTGACGGGTTTAAAAACCAAAGACGAGGTGGGCAGTGGAGTATTCTGCAATCAACTTAAGCTTTATAAAGCTCTAAAATTACCAGATCACAGCAGCGTTTTCCAGGCGGAACTGTTGGCAATAATAGAGGCTTTGTCTTGGCTGAAGTGGAACGTAATATCCACCACAGATATTCGAATTCTCACAGACAGTCAAGCAGCCTTAAAGTCGTTGGAGTCCTATGTGTACACATTAAAATCTAGTCTAGACTGTCGCCGATCTCTTAACGAGATGGCAGAACAGTTCAACATACAGCTTATCTGGGTACCGGGACACAGCGACATTACAGGTAATGAAAAAGCCGACACACTCGCCAAACAAGGAACGACGCTACAATCAATCGTGGCTTGTGAGGGAGTACCCCTTACAACCATTAAACATAATCTAGCCAATCTCGCCAGGGCCGAGACGAACCTGAGATGGACCCAGGGACATACCTGTGTCATCACCAGGCAAAACTGGCCTCGGCTTGACAGCCAACGCACAAGGAGTATAATCTCCCTAAAAAGAGCTGACATCTACAAGGTCATTGGTGTCATCACAGGACACTGCCTCATTGGCAGTCAAACACAAAAACTAGGAATAGTTCCGAATGATTTCTGCAGAAGCTGTCAGGACGAGGAGGAGGTCCATTCACCACCTTCTCTGTGCATGTCCAGCTTTTTGCAACATCAGGAAACGTTACCTAGGCTCTTACTTCCTTAACGGTCTGACAGATGTTCAGAAAGAAGGGATACCTGACCTTCTTAACTTCTTAAGAAGCACAAAATGGTTCAACGAATAGGGGGGTAAGACCCCCTCGTGACTGCACAACGGGCCTCCCTGGCTTTTGTGCATTCTTCTCAATTCTGGGAAGGCTACAAACCTACCTACCTACCTACCTATCAATTACTAATCGTTCTGCATGGTGTAGTGTTGGTGGTGGAGTGAGCATACTTTTTGCGAACAGGAGTTAGTCCTGTCTTTTGTATAGTTGAAGTAATGGATTAGTCTATATGTATTTGGAAAGCACCGTAAAAAACCACAAACTCCGAAACAACCACAAGCCTCGGATATAACGGACCGGATTTATGTTGACGACCCTTGCAAAAAACGAAAAAAGGGACAATGATCTTCAGCTTTGTAAGTGAAATATAAGGTCCCTAAACAGGCCACGTGCAGCCGAACAACTTGCGGACGCCCTAGACTGCAATAAAGCGGACATCACCGCCATCCAGGAAATGAGATGGAATGGACCGGGTATAAAGCGGATGAAAAACTGCGATATTTACTACGGCGACTGCTATAGGGAGAGAGGGTAACGATTGTTTGGATGCGGATTTGTTGTTCGAGGTGAACTAAGGCAAAAAGTCATAAGCTTTCGCGTCTCCCTTAAACTCTCCAATACACCTCAATCCTCCACGCTATCAATATAACAGCAGTGGAGCCTTTGCAAACAAGCCCTGAAAAGCTCTGCATCCGAAGTTTTGGGTTTCAAGGCTCCACCACGAAGAAACACCTGGTTCGATGACGAGTGCAGGAGGATTCACACAGCGAAGCAGGATGCATATAAGGCCTCGCTGCATAAAAGGACGAGAGCAGCTCGTGGGCTCTACGAGTTAAAAAGAAGGGAAGAGCATAAGCTTCTCAGGAAAAAGAAGAAAGAGCACGAGAAGCGCGATTGAGGATTTGAAGGGGTGTTACTGCAGGCGTGACGTTCGAAAGTTTTATCAACAGATAAAGCGAACATGCCAAGGTTATAAAGCCTGCAGGGATGAGAACGGACACCTAGTAGTAAAATCGCAGTCGATGTTGAGAATATGGAAAAACCTGTTCTGCAGACTGTATAACGGCGATGTTAGTCAATATACCGCTGTCAGGTAGAATGATCCATTTCTAATCGACGAAGACCGCAGAGAATTGTGTCCCCCTGACCTCGACGAAGTTAAGATTGCCATATCGAAACTCAAGTCGAATAAAGCTTCTGGCGCAGACGGACTGTCTGCTGAGCTCTTTAAGGCAGCTGGGGATGACCTGGTTACTAGCATGTACGAAAGCATGCCGGAGGAATGGAGTCTCAGCATCGTATGCCCAATCCACAAGAAAGGAGGCCCGTCTGATTGCGCCAACTACAGAGGAATAAGTCTCCTTAACATCGTCTACAAAATCTCCTCTGCCGTTTTGTGTGAACACCTGAAGCCTTTTGTAAATAAGCTGAAGTCCACCATCGACCAAATCTTCACACTACAGCAGATTCTGGAAAAAATAAATGAATTTCAGGTCGACACTCACCACCTATTTGTCGACTTCAAAGCCGCATACGACAGCGTAATTAGAGACGAGCTATACAACGGTATGTCTACCTTTGACAAACCTGCTAAACTCGTCAGACTATGCAGGATGACTTTGGAGAATGCTCGCTGCTCCATCCGAATCGGTGAACACCTTACCGATAGTTTTGATGTCAAAAAGAATTTAGGCAGGGCGATGCGCTGTCGTGTGATTTCTTCAACATCATATTGGAAATGGTTGTGCAAAAATCACTGGCCAATACAAGAGGTACAATCTATTTCAAATCGTGGCAACTCCTTGCATACGCCGACGATATTGACATAATAGGTAGATCACAGCGAGATGTCAATGAGGCGTTTGCGAGTATTGAGATGGAGGCGGCGAAAATTGGTTTGGCGGTAAACGAGGGCAAAACTAAATATATGCTGTCATCAAAAAAGGACGCTCAACACCGACGTCTTGGCCAGAACGTTTGTATAGGCAGATATAAGTTCGAGGTAGTTAAGGACTTCGTATACCTTGGCTCCGCAGTGACCTGGAACAACGACATCAGTTCCGAAATCAAACGCAGAATCACTCTTGCTAATCGCTGTTTCTTTGGGCTCAGGAGGCAATTGAGTAACAGAGCCCTCTCCCGAACGACAAAGTTGACTCTATATAAGCCCCTTATCATCCCGGTCCTGTTGTACGGCGCAGAAGCATGGAAGCACTATCAAAAGCGGATGATGAGCGCAAAGATTTTGCGCGTGATTTTCGGGCCTATAAACGCAGACGGGAGGTGGAGGAAAAGATTCAACCACGAACTTTACGGGCTGTACAGCGACATGAGCCTAGTCAGGCGTCTACGGATTCAACGCATAAGATGGCTGGGCCATGTAGAGCGAATGGACACCACAGCTCCAGCCCGGAGAGTCTTTGAATCCAACCCCGAGGGACGAAAAAGCAGAGGACGGCCGCACTTAAGATGGCGCACACAGGTGGAAGGGGACCTCAGCCAACTGGGTGTGCGGCAATGGAAAAGGCTAGCAAAAGATCGTGCTAGATGGAGGGGCATGTTGCTGGAGGCCCAGGTTCACCCCGAACTGTAGCGCCCGCTAAGAAGTGCCTTAGAAACTAGGGACGGATCCAAGTTGTGGCGTATGTGTAAGTCTATCTGCCTTTCGAAAGTTTTTAGTGCAAAGGATGATTGGAGCGAAGCTCCCATAAGGCCACTCGATACAAATTATGTGACGCCCTAACTTGGTAATTTCTTGACCGATTCTCGAAATCTTTAATGCTAATCATATTGCAGCAAAATTCTCCGTGTCGTGACGAAGCCAGAATTTTTATTTTTGATGAAATTAAAAAACTGTGGCCAAAAAACATGTTGTCTATGGGAAAATGCATTGAAATCAAAATCGCGCGTTTTTGCATGCAGCAAGAAATTGAATATTGAATAATAAAAATTCCAGTTTGTCAATGTTTGACTTATTGCAAAATAAGTTCCAGAGAGACGATTTTGAGTATTTAGGACTTACAAAAATTTCACACTTCTAAGTTTCTTTTGAATTTATGCCGAGGAATGTCACATAACTCCATCATAGTGAAAACTAAGTCTGAAATCAAGCATAACAATAGCAAAACATGTAATAAATTGGGTCACGCGGAGATTTAAACAATTTTTCTGGATTAAAAAAAACGTTGAATTAATTGTTCTTTCAATTTTTATCAAACTATCATAGTAAAAAATATTTAGAACAATAAGAAAGGTATGTTTTCCGTAATTGTGAAGAAGAATGATCTCCAGATGCACGAATGTCACGTCAGTCGTTGCGATTTTAGTGACTTTTTTGTTTTTACTTTGATTTTATTGGAACTTTTCGTATATTTTATATTGATTAGCTTTGAAGCAATAAAATAATGCCACCCATTCGTCGATCACGATTTGGCAGAAGCATTGCTGCCAGTACACGCATGCAGAATTTGAGGGCAAGGCAAGCAGCTGAAGATAAAAGTACGGCACCATCTCAAGATCAATGCCTGCTCAATGAATTTTACTCTGCGCACTTAAATGGCTGATAGACAATAATCCATTCTACTCTCACTTAACTATCAACGAGGAAGCATTAGGTGCACTTCCCAGCGATGGCAATATTGCTTCAGAATTGAGGTTCATTGAGACTGGAGAGCTGCTTTCAGAAGATCTTGATACTGACGCCGTTACTGAAAATGGCATTCCAGTCTTAAATGTGCATCGTTATCGAAGTGACATCATTCGAGAGGCAATCTCATGGTCTCAAGCCAATCCAAACCTACATATGTCAAGCTTTTCCACATTTGTTTCCGAACGGTAAAGCTGATTTCAATGACAATTCACGATCAGTTAAAGTTACCTTCAGAGAATGGAGTTCTCACTTGCTATGACATAAGAGTAAGCTGTTTGCACAAGACCCAAGATTTAGATACTTCTGTCTAAACACTTTGAAGCGTCATGATGCTCTTCAACGAGGCACCATATATGCTAACATCAGTCATTTTACTGGTACGGTGGACGACATGATCCGCGATCTTAATAGCAGCCCTGCAATTATGAAACGCCTCCTTCATGTTGGTTCACAAATTGTCGGTACAAGTTGCAGTTAGGTGTTTCAACCTTTTTCCTAACATTAAGTTCAGCTGACTTGTGGTGGAAATGTTTGATTAAGCATTTTGGTTACGATCCAACCGGTATACCTGAAACAATAATATCACGAGACATGCAGCGTCTTACTTACTTACTTACTTATCAGGCCTGCGATCCATGGAGGATCTGAGCCTGAGCTATAGCTGCCTTCCATCCTTGACGGTCCCGGGCACGCTGCTTCCAGTTGTCAAGACCAAGATGTCTTACATCCGCGATTACTTGGTCTTTATACCGGAGGTTCGGTCTTCCTCTTCTTCTCGAACCAGGAGGCTCGGAGTCGAAGACCCTCTTAGCTGGAGCGTTGATGTCCATGCGCTCGATGTGGCCGAGCCAGTGTAGTCGACGGGTCCTTGCTTTCCGGACTACATCCACATCTTGGTACAGCTCGTAGAGTTCGCGGTTGTGTCTTCTTCTCCATTCACCTTCCTCACAGACAGGACCAAATATCCGGCGCAGAATTTTTCTTTCGAAAGAACCCAAAATCAGCTCCGCTGTCCTGCTTATCGTCCAGCTTTCGGCTCCGTACAGCAAGACTGGCAGAATGAGCGTCTTGTAAAGCATGACTTTGGTCTTTCGAGTGAGGAGTTTTGACCCCAGTTGTTTGGACAAGCCGAAGTAGCAGCGGTTGCCAAGGGCGATTCTACGCCGGATCTCCACTGTGGTGTCATTTGTGGAATTTACGTTTGCCCCGAGGTAGACAAACTCCTTAACTACCTCGAAATTGTAGCTGTCAATTGTTATGTTTTGTCCCAGGTGGTGAGCGACGGATTGGTTTTTGCTTGACAGCATGTATTTCGTTTTGTCCTCATTGATCTTAAGACCAATTCGTTTCGCCTGTTCTTCAATCGCCGTGAATGCTTCCACAATGCCACGGCGAGAACACGCGATGATGTCGATATCATCCGCGTAACCTAGCAGCTGGATGGACTTGTAAAAGATAGTGCCTTCCCTGTTGACGCCTGCCCGTCGCACTATCTGCTCCAGCACCAGGTTGAAGAAGTCACATGACAGCGCATCTCCTTGCCGAAATCCGGTGCATGTTTCGAATGGTTCCGAGGTCCTAGAACCGAGTTGCACGGTGCATCGCGTGTTTTTTAGCGTGGCGCGACACAACTGGATCAGTTTTACCGGGATCCCGAATTCGGCCATCGCCCCAAACAGTGCTTCACGATGAATGCTGTCGTATGCGGCTTTGAAATCGATGAAAAGATGGTGTGTATCGATTTGAAACTCGTTGGTCTTTTCCAGGATTTGTCGAAGTGTGAAAATTTGGTCTATAGTTGATTTGCCGGGCCGGAAGCCGCACTGGTAGCTGCCGATTAGTGCGGTGCAAAATGGTTTTAGACGTTCACACAATACGCTGGACAGGATCTTGTATGCGACATTGAGCAGGGATATACCTCTATAGTTCTTACAAGAGGTAGGATCGCATTTTTTGTGGATGGGGCATATAGAGCTGGTATTCCAGTCGTCGGGCATGCTCTCATCTTCCCAAATTCTGCAGATGATCTGGTGCATGCTCCCTACCAGGACATCGCCGCCAGCCTTGAAGAGCTCTGATGGCAAGCCATCTGAGCCTGCGGCCTTGTTGTTCTTCTGAATAGCTGTACCGACTTCTTCTATGCTGGGTGGGAGGACTACTTCAGCGGCTGGAATTGGGATTTCCTCAGTCCCTACCACTCTCTCTTGGTCATGCTCGTTAAGCAGCTGCTGGAAGTGCTGCTTAAATACATCCACTATTCCCTGCGGGTCGGGGACAAGATTACCCTCGCAGTTTCGAAGAGCCAGGGTGCCCTTTTTGAAGCCTCCTGCAAGGCCTTTGGCTTTCTTGTAAAAGGCTCGTATTTTATGTCTATCCCTAGACTCCTCGATATCCTTGAGCTGGGAGGCTGCGAAGATTCTTTTCTTTTGTCGCAGTAGTTTCTTCTCCTCCCTTCTTCTGGCTCGGTACTCTTCTCGCGCTGCCCTGGTTTTCCTCTGCAGCACCTTTTGGTACGCCTCGTCGGTTGCTGCCTTTTTCTGCTCACACTCGCCATCATACCACGGGTTTCTTGTCGGGGGTGGTAGGTATCCTAAGGTGGTTTCGGCTACTTCCTGAATGGCTGAGCGGCAATGCAGCCACATATTATTGGCATTTGTGTTCGACGTAGGCATACCGTAGAGTCTTTCGCTCAGCTGCTCCCTGTAGACTCTGGCAACCTCCGGTGTGCTCAGGCGCCCATAGTCGAACCTCCTCCTGATGGGCTGGTGCAGCTTTCTGACATTGGACAGTCGAGCTCTGAATCTTGCTGCTACGAGGAAGTGGTCAGAGTCGACATTTGCCCCTCTGAATGTTCGCACATCCAGGATGTTTGACGCGTGCCTTGCGTCAATGAGCACATGGTCGATTTGGTTGGCGGTTCGACCGTCCGGAGATCGCCAGGTTGCTGTGTGGATTCGCTTGCGAGGGAATCTTGTGCTACTTATCACCGCATTACGAGCTGTCGCAAAGTCAGCGAGTCGGAAGCCGTTATCTGTTGTTGTATCGTGGAGGCTGTGCTTTCCGATCACTCCGCCAAGGGTGTTTTCCTTTCCGATTTTGGCGTTGAAGTCCCCGAGCACGATTTTTACATCGTACTCCGGACAAGCTCCGTAGGCGTTGTCCAGGAGGTCATAGAAGTCCTCCTTGATAGGGTCTTCAGCCTCGTCGGTAGGGGCGTGTGCACATATAAGGCTGATGTTATAAAATCTGCCTCTGATGCGGATCACAGCCAGGCGATCACTTATAGGTTTAAAGTCGATGACCTTCGACCTTAACCGCTTTCCCACGACGAATCCGCATCCCAGTAAGTGCAACCTTTTGTGACAGCTGTAATAAATGTCGCAATTTTTCTTCCTAATCATACCGTTTCCTATCCAGCGTATTTCCTGGACCGCAGTAATATCCGCCTTGTACTGCGTGAGGATTCCTTCTAGTTAATGAGCAGCTCCGGGAGTGTACAGGGTTCTGACATTCCAGGAGCATACTCGCAAATCGTGTTCCTTTTTCGTGCGTTGTCGTCGTCGAGTATCCGTCCGTATATCCGAGGCATCTTGCTCATTCATAACTTTGGGTTTTTTTACGTGGGCGGATTGTTAGCCCGCCGCACAACCGCCATTCTGGTCGGGGTTTTCTTCGCTGCATACGTTTGTTCACCTCCCAACGGTTGTTGAAGAGGCTATCCAGAGGGCGCCGCGAGGAGGCCGTATGTCAACTTGACCCGGGCATTTAAACAGGGATCGTTGCTGGCATCTCGCCAGGTTGAGAGCAACCAACAACTTTACCCTGTATGTCCGAGCCCATGCCCTCCGAAATGCAGCGTCTATTGTCGGCAAATCCAAAGATTGCAGACGAGTATTTTGAACAACGAGTGACCATCTTTCTTAAATTGTTGAACAAGAAACTCAACATAAAAGATTACTGGTACCGTTATGAATATCAACACCGTGGCAGTCCTCATATTCATGGTGTTTTTTGGATTGTAAATATTCCGGATGTACGACAGTTTGATACCATGACTGAAGATGAGCTTAACTCGGCGAAAGACTGTAATGATACCATCTGCACTGCCTACATGCCTATACCTAATGCTGATAAACTTTGCTGCATCCATCCAGACGTTATGGTGATGAAATGGAATTGCTCAATGATATTCAACTTGCTCAATAACTGAATCGCGTTCAAAGATACACAATCTGCTCGAAGGCCTATTGTTTACGCGGTACAGGAACTAATCTGACATGTAGATTTGGATTCCCGAAGCCACTTTTGAATGAATCCTCTCTGCAACGTGACGAAAAAGGGAACTTCGTATTCACGCCAAAGCGGAATGATAGCATACTGAATCCATACAACCGATTCGTTTCAACACTATGGCGTGCTAATACTGATTTTCAGATTATCGCTTCAGAATATGCGATCGTTAATTACATTACGAAATATACTTCAAAAGGCGAACCGTGTTCAGAGTGCTTTAGAGAAGTATTTAGCAGCATCGTTGAAAACTTGAACGGAACTGATCCGACATCAAAAGTCGTGATAAAGTTTCTAATGAAGTTCATCTCTGAACGTGACATATCGGCTTGTGAGGTTATGCATCTAATGACAGGGTTGTCATTATATCCGACATCATTATAACCGACGAACCCGCAATAGCAAACAAGCCAATAACCGCTTACTCTAATCGACCATCAGCCAAAGAGAATTTAACGCTACATCAGTATGCAATGAAATTTTCAGCCTCAGGAAGCTGTAATCGCGTTGAACGAGTTGTTCAGGTTATACCTAAGGTTTCATTCGGGAAAGGCGCTGAAACTGATGAAATTTATTGCAAGCAGAAGTTAGTTTGTCATATTCCATGGCGTAACATGGATGAACTTAAAACCCACGCAACATGGTCTGAAAGTCTTGAGGCAACCCCTATCAGTTTATGGGAGTTACCATTGGTTGTTAATGTCGATGAAGAAGAGATTCAAATAGAAGCTGAATGTGTTCCACACGATTGGATAGTCTTAGCAGCAACGCGTCCCGGCATGGTACCTGAAGAAGTAGAGCTCGGCTGCGGGTACAGGCAAATCTTGCATCATCAATGAAATTGTTCGTGTGGTAGGATTGGAAAATGATCTGCTTATGGCCCCAACAGGGGTAGCAGCTAACAATATCAACGGCCAAACAATACACAGTGCACTGCACATTTCCAATCAGAGAGGCCGTAACATGTCTGATGAAAAGCTACGACAATTTCAAGATGACATGAGTTCTGTGAAAGTCATTATCATTGACGAATTTTCAATGATTGGACTCAAGTTACTTGGAAAAGTCGATCAGCAGCTCAAAAAAGCTAAGCCGTCTGACGAAATTATGGGCGGCTACATAGTAGTGCTATTTGGAGACTTCAATTAGCTTCAACCTGTGGGCGACAAGCCCCTGTACGATCAACGACCGTTGACTGACTTGATCTCAACACAAAGTCAGTTTGTATATCGACACATTACTCGTGTTTTCCATTCGAAGACAATAATGCGTCAAACTGGCCCAGATCAGCAGCAATTCAAGGATTCACTATCTAGGATTACGACGGGAGAAATCATTGCTGAAGACTACGAGCTACTCAAATCTCGATTTCTATCAAATGATCAGCGTAGTGTTCGAAATACAGAAGATGTTATTAGATTGATTTCTAGAAATGCTAAAATCCAAGTAAGTAATAAGCTTTATGTGTCTAAAAGTGCTCAAGTGGATCTGCGGCAGAATTTGTTTACAGCTGCTGGACTTTGTAATGGCTCAATAGGAAAAATCGTGGATGTTATATACGCAGACAACGATTCTACTATTGACCAGTTTCCAGTGTGTGTAATGGTTGAATTTCCCAGCTACACTGGTCCGAAATTCAACGGCACAAACGTTCTGCCAATCCCTCCAGTCACTGTATCCTTCAGGCATGGAACTTCTACTTTCACAAGAAAACAGTTTCCCCTTCAACTGGCATATGCAATCAGCATTCACCGATCACAAGGTTTAACTTTAGATCAAGCTATTGTGGATATTGGTGACATTGAATTTGCATTAGGGTTGTCATATGTTGCTTTTTCGAGAGTTAGAAGTATCCATGGTTTATTCATCACTCCGTCTGTTCCCTTTGAGAGGCTTTTGAAAATCAACAACAAAAAAGGCTTCACAGAAAAACGCGTTGAATTAGAAAGATTATTATCATTGAATCAATTATACATTTCCATCAGTAAACAAATAAAATATTTTCAATTTAATGATTTAAGACTAATGCTTCGCGCCAATTATGCTGCGAACATAGGTTCCACCTTTGAGACTGCGGCGACCTAGCTATTACACATCCACCGTTTTTGGACGACCTTCACGAAACAATGAAGTGCGACCACGATTGAGTTCGGAGAACCAGCGAAACACAGGGACTCGTGATAGTGCCACATTACCGATATCGAGTCATAGAAAGTGATCGTATACATGTAAACAACACAAAAAGTAATCGTATATGGCGTCGTACGACTACCATTAAAAACGTCAACAACACGGTGACAATGTTAGACTTGACATATTCGCATTGGTTCTATCGTATCTCAAAACTTAAGTAGCAACATAGGTACTTTCTCTCAAGCACGCGTACGAGTAGATCGCCATGACATAAAGAACCTTAGTTTGGTTTATCTATCTCTTGCTAAAGTTCGCCTATAGAACCATCCATTGGACCATCTTTGTATTTTAATTCATGCGGTGTTTGCAATTCTACAATCAAAACTACACACCAAGTATTTCTCATCAACTCATTCGCCTGGTTTTCTGTGATTTTCTTCTTCAAAGCTTAACTGGAACTTCGGTTGGAGGCTTAATTAGCGGTTTTTAGTTATACATACTCCCCATCCATATCATCGTATATGTAACTTGGCGCTATTAGAATTATTTAAAAACATTCCAATCCTGTTACTTGTGTAATTGTGTAAGGTGTAGAGCTGTTGATTTACGATTGTTTGCGTAAGACCTTCCTTGCTTTCCGAGTCTTTCCGGGGTATAAAGGTTTCTACTTGTATTAAACTTTAATTCTATTTTTTTATATCATGGGCTGTACACGGGAACTACGAAAAATAAAAAGACAATTCTGGACTCTTTCAGTTCACACTTGCATATTTAAGTAAGAGTAGAATGTTCTCGCATGTTACTCTTTAGATTGAAATAGTTTCTTCCCAAGAGGTAAGATATGCATCTGATTCATACGGCCTTCAGCTTATAATAACAAGTTTGTTGTACGATGTTATTTTCATAACAAAACTAATTATTTAATTATACTAATACCGCTAACCGCTTTTGCAACTTGGCAAGGTATTTTATAAAAAAAAATCAAATTTAATACATGTCCATATATGTACATATGTATACAATTTGCCTCCTTGGTATACTTTTCGTATAAGGCTGTTATCTTTGTACCAAGGCATTTAGTTGCTGTAGATATTTTCTCCTCCGGCAATGCAATACTCGCCTTGTTATGCATGGTCACTTTTTTTTTTTTTGGTTAAAATTAGTTTACTTTTAACAGTTGAATTGGTTGGACGGGCAGTTAGTTACTTCAAACTAAGATAAAAGAAAATACAACAAAGGTATGAGTTTTAAAACTGAATCAACTGTGTTAATATGTTTTCTAAAAAAACATTAAATTAAATCGGGGGCTTAATTTGAGCTTCGAAAAGAATATACATATACTAGCTTTTGCCCGCGGCTTCGCTCGATTTAAATTCGGGGTATCACGATTCCCCTTTCCTGACTTAGAACACCAAAGAGAACTCGGAACAGAATGTTATTTTAATACGCTACTGTAGACGATATTATATGCATGTCTTTCCATTTGGAGATAGAATGTAAAGATTCTGGGCATTGGACACACGCGAACATGCTACACGGCTTTTCTAAGTTCATCCCAGACACATCTAATGTTTGACCTTGTGCTTTGTTAATGGTCATAGCGAAACTAAGATTAAGAGGAAATTGTACCCTTTTAAACTGAAACGGGAGATCTGTGGGAATTATCGGGATCTGTGGGCTCATTACATTTTCACCCTTTTCTACGCCGGTTAAGATAGTAGCGCTAATGATATTGCGGCCAAGTTGTGTGACACGAAGTCTCGTCCCATTACATAATCTCGGGGCATCTACATTTCGTATAAGCATGACTGGGACGCTTAGTAGTCAAATAACAGAGAATAGGTACCGTATGCACTATAGTGTGAAGCGCGGCCCGATGCCCGCACTTAAGTACAGATAGAGAGCACACAACGTTAGCGCGCTTCAGAAACATATCAGCGCCATCTATCGTAATTCAAGAGTAACACTTATTTATGTTTCGAATGTTGATTGTTTTCTCAAAAGCTGATTGATTTATGGTTGTTTTAATTAAATTATTTTATTATTCGTTTGTGTCATAGAACCTATACTAATTTTGCGGAGAGTCTCACACAAATTTCCATCCCCTACTGATTTTTTTTTTTTTTTTTTTTTTTGCTGCATACAAACTTAACGGGGGCTAGAAAAAAAACAAAAAGTAGCCTACGTTACTCTCCATCCCTTCAACTATCTCCACTTAAAAAATCACGTCAATTCGTCGCTCCGTTTTGCCGTGAAAGACGGACAAACAGACACACACACTTTCACATGTATAATATTAGTATAGATGTATGTAAATGTGATATTAGATTACAAGTAACTCAGCCACCGATGGAATGCCATATATTGAATTTCCCTGTTATACAAACTTACTGTGTTGTAATCATTCTGATTCGAAATTATGCGCTCTAGCTAGCTTAAGAGTACCCGTTTACGTAAGTGATTGTTTCTTTTTCTTTGGTGGCGCTGCAGCCCATGGAGGACCAGAGCCAAGCTTCTCTTCAATCACCCATGTTGTGTGTGATTTATTTTTCACACAGGCGAAAGGGACCTACAGTTTAATGCCGATTCCGAACGGCGTGAGTTAAGAAGCTATTTCACGGCAATTATACTACGGGGGTTTTGCCAGTACTCCGCCAAAGAGGGCCGCCGCGAAATAAACATTCGATGGCGTTGGTGTTATCAGGATACGAGCTCGCTCATCGTGCGTCAGAGTTCAACACACTAACTACTAAGCCACGTAAATATGTAAAAATACATGTTCTTATATTATAAACTAGCTGACCCGGTAAACGTTGCTTTGCCATATGGTATATTTCTAGAGGATGAAAAAAAAAAAAACCTTACTTATTGTAAGTGTGTGCGTATGTGGTATATGAGTGGAAGAGTCATGGAGCACTGTGAACGTCGACGGAATGTTAAAATAACATACCAAATACATTTTTTTTTAATTTATTTTAATTTTTATTTTCTATTTTTATTATATTCATATACAATGAATTCTGGAAATATTGTTCAAAAATGTTAATCCCTTGGTGCAATAGAGTGTACAATATTTTTTGTCATTCCACCTCTAGCTAACACAAACAAACTGGATGGTTTGCCCACTCGAGAGCATGCCACGTGTAATTGTCCGTGTGAAAAACACGGTGTGCTCAAATCTAAGCCATAAACAGACATTGTTTGGCCTTGAGACTTATTAATGGTCATTGCAAACGCCAATCTCATGGGGAACTGAATGGGTTTAAATTGAATTGGCACATCTGTGGGTATAATAGGGATTCGTGGAAGTAATATACTTTCACCCCGGAATTTGCCAATTAAAATAATGGTTTCGATGACGTTGTTCATTAATTTTTTAACGACTAAGCACGTGCCGTTGCGCAGCCGTGGTGGGTTCAAAGTACGAAGCAAAATAACCGATGATCCGACTTTGAGTACTAAATTGTGCGGTGGTATGTCTGGTAAATCCAATGAGTTTAAAAACTCTGTTGGAAAATTCGCAGCTTGAACGGCATCGCAAACTGCATCAACGGATTTATATGTCACCAGGTCACCTGGCAATAACTGTTGTATCTTGAGATTAAATTCGTTGACGTCCAGATTTTTTGCTGCTAAAATCGCCCTTTCTGCCAGCCACTCGTGATGAATGTATTGTGTGTATATATCGGGAAATATATCGGAGTATTTTGCAGCTTAAATACTGAATGAGCTGTTCTGCCTTCACCTAATAAAGTTGCCGCAATGCCAGATGATGCAACGACTAACACTTAGGGGTATAAAAATTATTTATAAACCTATTCCCAGACCTACTGCCTATACATATACAATTTCATCAAAATCGGTCAGGCCGTTTCGGAGGAGTATAAACACTAAAACTGTGACACGAGATTTTAATATATTGGAAGATGTAATGGAACGAATGGATTAGTTTGAGGATCCGAAGTTCAAAATAATACATATTCATGGCAGTATTTTACTTACTTACTTAGGTAGCGCTACAGTCCGGTATGAACCTGGGCCTCAACCAACAAACTTCTCCAACTGGCACGGTCTTTTGCCAAGTGTTTTCAGTTGGTTAAGGTCCCCTTCCACCTGTGTGCGTCACCTTAGATTCGGTCGTCCTCTGCTGCTTCGTTCCTCGGTGTTGGACTTGAAAACTCTTCGGGTCGGAGCTGAGTTATTCATTCGCTCTACATGTCCTAGACATTGGATCCGTAGACGTCGTATTAGGCCGATGTCGCTGTATAGCCCGTATAGTTCGTCGTTGTATCTTCTCCTCCGCTCTCCGTTTATACAAACGGGACCCTAGATGGAACGCAGAATTTTTCTCTCGAAACGACCAAGGGCCTCCTTATCCGATTTCGTTAAAATCTAGGCCACTGCGGCATAGAGGGGGACCGGGATGATTAAGGTTTAGTACAGCGCAACTTTTGGTCTACTTCTGAATTGCCTCTTAAGTTAAGCGGTTGACAAGAGTAATTCTGCGTTTAATCTCAGCGCTGGTGTTGTTGTCACTGATCACTAGTGAGCCAAGGTAGATGAAATCCTTGGCTACCTCGAATGTGTAACTGCCGATTGTGACGTTCTGCCCGAGATGTCGGTGTTGCGCATCTTTTTTGGTTGAAAACATATACACATTTCTATTTTTCCTCGTTAACCAAAAGACCCATTTTAGCCACTTCTGCTTCAAAGCTTTCGAACGCATCATTGACGTCCCGCTGTGTTCTTCTGATTACGTTAATGTCATCCGTGTACGCACGCAGTTATGCAGACTTGAAATAGATCATACCACTTGTGTTCGCCAGTGAGTCTCGTATGATCTTTTCAAGCACCATGTTAAAGAAATTACACGACAGTGCGTCACCTTGTCTAAATCCATTTTTAACATCAAAGGTCTCGTTTATTTCGCTACCGACCTTAATGGAGCAGCGGGAATTTGGCAGGGATGTTAAAACTAGACATGGCTCTATATTGTTCGTCTCTATGCACGCTGTCATACGCGGCTTTGAAATCGACGAAAAGGTTATGGCAGGTGATTGTGGATATACTTGGCCTTAAACCACACTGAGAGGAGCCTATCAGATTATCCACAATGGGTTTCAGGTGTTCACACAATACGGCAGAGAAGATGTTGTATGCGATGTTAAGGAGACTCATTCCCCTGTAGCTGGCGCAGTTATAGGGGTCTCCTCTCTTGTGGACTGGGCAAACCATGCTGAGATTCCATTCGGGTATACTTTCCTCCGACCATATTTTACGGATGAGCTGGTGCATGCGCCCTACCAGATCATCTTCAGTCGCTTTAAATAGCTCGGCGGCTTTATTATTTATTATTATTTATTATTCTTGTGCTTTGAAATTACTAGGTTAATTTCATCTGGGTCGGGTGGACGTAATTCTCCTGCATCTTCGTCAGTTGCAAATAGATCATTCTGCCTGACTGCGATATTAGATCTTTCATCGCCGTTAAACAGTCTACAGAAGTGTTCCTTCCATATTCTCAGCATCGAGTGTGACTCTACTACTAGTCGTCCGTCTTAATACCTACAGGCTTCCGCTCTGGCTTTATAGCCCTGACATGTTCGTTTTCCTTTTTCGTAAAACTTGCGAGCATTATTCCTGTGGTAGCATCTCTCCATCTCCTCGATCTCCCACTTTTCATGCCGTCTTTTTTTCTTTCTTAAAAGCGAGTGTTCCTCTGTCCGTTTCTGGTCGTAGTGTTCGTGAGCGGCTCTCGTCCGTCTATGTACCATGGGCTTGCCCGCATTGCTCATCAAACCAGGGGTTTCTAGTCGTCGGTTGTTTGAAACCCAACACATCAGATGGTACGTTGGCAATGCTGCCACTGTTGTTCTGTGGATTGTTCCGGTGTCATTGGAGTTTGCGAGATGTTGAGGGAAACTCGATCGGCGGTCTTCTGCGATTGCAGCTTTGCGACGTCAAACTTTCGTTGTCCAGTTCGACTCCGTGGCATCTTTGATATCTTCATTCATACCTTGGCTACAAGAAGGAACTGATACGAATTGACATTGACTCCTCGGAAGGTTCGTACATCTAAGATGCTGGAGGTGTGCCTGGCGCGATCCTAACGTGATCAATCTGATTGATGGGAGACTGATCAGGTGATCGCCCGGTTCCTTTGTGAATGTTGAATTGCGGGAATCGTGTGCTGGCCAGAAGAAGATAACGCCCTGCCAGGAAGCCGAGTAGCCGATTTTCGCCGATCGAAGAACTTCTTTGAACTGTTTGCTCGTTACGGTATTTTACGCCTTTTAAATAAAGACAGGAAGGACCAGAGCCAAGCCTCGCTCAATCAACCCTGTTATGTGTGATTTATTTTTCACACAGGTGACCTATAGAGGGTGTTGGGATCCGAACTCGCTCATCGTGCGTCAGAGTCCAACACATTAACCACTTACTCATCTCCCTTATTAAAATATACGACTAAGACTAGTTATTTATTTATTAAGCTTATTACAAGCTACTAAATCTAAACTTAAGCTAAAGGAACTTAACTTAGGAGAGAATAAGGTAGAGTGACGAGGGGATAAACTATGGAGTCGGGTAGTGATGACAGGAGGATATTATTTGGACCTGATTTAGAGTGTTACATGGACGCGTAAAGAGATTTCTTAATAGAAGGTATTGATAAGTAAAAGTCGAGGGATAGTTGTGGATCAGGGTATCACAATGGGCCGGCTTCGGCCTAAGTGTGGCTTATGCCAACCACGTCAACCTAACCTAACCCCTAACCTGTTTTTGATTAGCTAAGCGTAACTTTCTACAAATGGGTCCAAACTGGCCGCAGTTGGTTCAATGATGTCGAAAGAGCGGTTTAGACCTTAAACGGCTGGGGTTGGTATTAAGTCAGATCAACTCCAAAAGGACAGAAGCATCAATGGTTCCAAGTAGTAGCTTTTATACGAAGAGGATATCTGCTACTTTCCGACGTGCTTTCAGAGTTTGTAAGCCTATCAACTGCAACCGATCTTCATAGGGTGGTAATTCAATTCTGTCAGACCAAGGGAGACCCCATAGGGCAAAGCGTAGAAATCGGCGTTGCACAGCTTAATTTTTTACTGAGTGGTTGATGTAGTATGGAAACCAAACTTGGCTGGCGTATTCAAGTAGAGGTTCGACGTAAGTGACGTAGAGGGATTTGGTAACATAAGGGTTCGAGAATTCTTTGGACCATCGTTTTATGAAGCCAAGGGTATGGGAGAGAAAACACAGCTCTCTATCACAAATGATTCCCAGGCCCCTATGAAAGAGACTTGTGGTACGGGCTCGTTGCGAAGGTAGTAAATTCTGGGAGCTGATGAGGAGTGTTTTCGGGAAAACGTAACAAACTGGCATTCACCGACTTTGAGTTCCAGGAAGATAAAATCACACCAAGTACCGAAGGAATTAAGGTAATTTTGGAGTGCGAGCGAGTCCGCCGGAGTAGATATGTACTGTCCTGCCAATTTTCATATCATCAGCATAAATGGACAAGCTGGAGTTTTTCTATGATAAAGTTCCCATCATCAACGGTTAGGACAAAAATTAGAGGACCGAGATGGCTGCCTTGTAGGACACCGAAAGTGGCAATGATGGGGTCGGAAATTGGACTTCTGAAAAGTACACTGTAACAGCGATTCTCGAGATACGATACAAGCCATGCAAGAATTAAGGGTGGGAAACCTAAAGCCTCGAGTTTGAAATAGACCAATGCGTGGTTTAACTTATCGAAAGCTGAAGTTGGTAGTAATAACATCTACTTCATGGCCTTGCTCCAAGGTCAAAAGTGTTTTGGAGGCAAATTCGATAAGGTTGGTTTTGGTGAATCTACCTTTTCGAAAACGATGCTGCCCAGGGTAAAAGGTGGTTTTGCCGTGGAAGGACATTATATCATACACAATGGGCTCGAAGAGTTTAGGAATGGAAGACAATTTGGCAATCGGTCTATAGTTGAAAATATCAATCTCAGAGCCCTTTTCGCGTGTGGGGAAGGAAAGGGAAGGGTGGGAGGGAACCCGTCAGACTTTTCTTTTTAACATTGATAAATATATGGATCGAGGGTGGGTAGCAAATGAACGCTCGCAGTAACAACGGAGTTGTAGGCATCTGAAGAAAATATGAGGTCAAGTTTTTGACCAAGATTGAAATATGTATGTTAGACTCTATGGGTCGGTAACGAGGGTTTCCTTGTCAAAGGAGGCATTTATAGGAATGGAATATTGAAATCCCCAAAATGATGCAGTCATCGCTAAGGTCATCAAGGAAAAGGGAGTCAATTGCATTAGCAGCAAGCTGGTAGACCAAGGCAGGTTGTAAGGGACAGATGTAGCAGCAAAGGATGTAAATGTACTTTTTTGAGACGGGTACCATGGCGCAAACAAGTTCAAAAGCGGGTATGGATGGCCAACGGGACCCCGTGACCAGTTGGAAATGCATTATTACATTGTCCATCAACGCGAAAGACGACAAAGTCGGACGAGAAAAGTTCGGAGTCAAGAATACTAGGATTGAGTTTAGTTTCGGTTAAGGCGAAGATATCATAGACGAGGAAGTTAAGATAAACCGTTTAAGTTTTGGAGCAGAGACCCCTTACAGTTTGGTAGTACAAAGTTAGAATACCTTTAGATGGGGTTGTGATGGAAGAGTTAGGGACGAAAATAGTGTTTACCGTCCCTTCGAGTTCTTTTGAGAGAAGCAATGCGCTTAGATCGAGATCCCTTATCTTGATTTAGCTGGCCTACTACACAAATACTATGTTTTATCACTACCCGGTAAGCCCGTTCTCAAAATAACTTCAGCTTGAATTAATTTGCCAAGAAATACAATTATTTTATTGGTCCTTACCTAACGTCAAAAGCATGTATGTATGTATGTTGGCGTTACACTTTATGAAGGACCAAAGCCGAGCTTCTCTCAATCACCCATGTTGTGTGTAATTTAATTTTCCCATAGGTGAAAGGGACCAACAGTTTCATTGCCGGTTCCGAACGGCGAATTTCGAGAAGCTTTTCATGACAATTTTACTACAGGGGGTTTTGTCAGAACCCGCTGAAGAGTAATACCGTGAAAACCCGTTCGATGACATGGCTGTGTCGGGATTCGATCCTGTGTCATCGGCGTCAGAGGCCAACACACTACCCACTGGGCCACGGTGCATGTACGTATTTCCATTATACTTACTCACTTAGGTGGCGCTACAGTCCGTGGTGAATCTGGGCCCCAACCAACAAGCATCTCCAGCTGTTTCCAGCGCCGCACGGCCAGTTGGTTAAGGTCCCCTTCCACCTGCGTACGCCGGCGGCCGTCCTCTGCCGTGCCTTCCTTCCGGGGTGGATTCGAAGACTCTTCGGGTCGGAGTTGTATTTTCCATGCGCTCTACATGGCCTAGCCACCTTAGACGCTGTATCCGTAGACGTCGCACGACGTCGTTCGCAGAATTTTCCTCTCGAAACGACCAAGGGCCTCTTTATCCGCTTTTGTTAAGGTCCAATCCTCTGCGCCGTAAAGGAGGACTGGGATGATTAAGGTCACCTTGGTTTTCTGAGAGAGGGCTCGACTTCTCAATTGCCTCTTGAGCCCAAAGAAACAGCATTGGCAAGAGTGATTCTGCGTTTTATCTCACCGCTGGTTTTGTTGTCGCTGGTCATCAGTGAGCCAAGGTAGACGAATTCCTTGACCACTTCAAAGTTATAGCCGCCCATAGTGACGTTCTGGCCAATACGTCGGTGTTGTCCGCCTCTTTTAGATGAAAGCAGATATTTAGTTTTACCCTCATTAACATTGAGATCCATCTTAGCCGCTTCTACCTAAATGCTTACAAAGGCCTCATTGACGTCTCGCTGTATCCGTCCAATCACGTCAATGTCGTCGGCGTACGCAAGCAATTGCGTTGCTTACTTACTTACTTATCAGGCCTGCGATCCATGGAGGATCTGAGCCTGAGCTATAGCTGCCTTCCATCCTTGACGGTCCCGGGCACGCTGCTTCCAGTTGTCAAGACCAAGATGTCTTACATCCGCGATTACTTGGTCTTTATACCGGAGGTTCGGTCTTCCTCTTCTTCTCGAACCAGGAGGCTCGGAGTCGAAGACCCTCTAAGCTGGTGCGTTGATGTCCATGCGCTCGATGTGGCCGAGCCAGTGTAGTCGACGGGTCCTTGCTTTCCGGACTACATCCACATCTTGGTACAGCTCGTAGAGTTCGCGGTTGTGTCTTCTTCTCCATTCACCTTCCTCACAGACAGGACCAAATATCCGGCGCAGAATTTTCCTTTCGAAAGAACCCAAAATCAG
This sequence comes from Eumerus sabulonum, assembly GCA_951905685.1. Taxonomy (NCBI): domain Eukaryota; kingdom Metazoa; phylum Arthropoda; class Insecta; order Diptera; family Syrphidae; genus Eumerus; species Eumerus sabulonum. Next base: position 40,627,192 of record OX645063.1, read on the forward strand.
CTCCGCTGTCCTGCTTATCGTCCAGCTTTCGGCTCCGTACAGCAAGACTGGCAGAATGAGCGTTTTGTAAAGCATGACTTTGGTCTTTCGAGTGAGGAGTTTTGACCCCAGTTGTTTGGACAAGCCGAAGTAGCAGCGGTTGCCAAGGGCGATTCTACGCCGGATCTCCACTGTGGTGTCATTTGTGGAATTTACGTTTGCCCCGAGGTAGACGAACTCCTTAACTACCTCGAAATTGTAGCTGTCAATTGTTATGTTTTGTCCCAGGTGGTGAGCGACGGATTGGTTTTTGCTCGACAGCATGTATTTCGTTTTGTCCTCATTGATCTTAAGACCAACTCGTTTCGCCTCTTCTTCAATCACCGTGAATGCTTCCACAATGCCACGGCGAGAACACGCGATGATGTCGATATCGTCCGCGTATCCTAGCAGCTGGATGGACTTGTAAAAGATAGTGCCTTCCCTGTTGACGCCTGCCCGTCGCACTATCTGCTCCAGCACCAGGTTGAAGAAGTCACATGACAGCGCATCTCCTTGCCGAAATCCGGTGCATGTTTCGAATGGTTCCGAGGTCCTAGAACCGAGTTGCACGGTGCATCGCGTGTTTTTTAGCGTGGCGCGACACAACTGGATCAGTTTTACCGGGATCCCGAATTCGGCCATCGCCCCAAACAGTGCTTCACGATGAATGCTGTCGTATGCGGCTTTGAAATCGATGAAAAGATGGTGTGTATCGATTTGAAACTCGTTGGTCTTTTCCAGGATTTGTCGAAGTGTGAAAATTTGGTCTATAGTTGATTTGCCGGGCCGGAAGCCGCACTGGTAGCTGCCGATTAGTGCGGTGCAAAATGGTTTTAGACGTTCACACAATACGCTGGACAGGATCTTGTATGCGACATTGAGCAGGGATATACCTCTATAGTTCTTACAAGAGGTAGGTAGGTAGGTAGGTAGGACCGTAGCCTTCCCAAAAGAGAATTGAGAAGATACACATAGGCCAAAAAGGCCCGTTGTGCAGCTACGAGGGGGTTTTGCCCCCTATTCGTGGAACCATTTAGTGCTTCTTAGGAAATTAAGAAGATCAGATATCCCAACTTGCTGAACTTCGGTCAGATCGTTAAGGAAGTAAGATCCTAGGTATCGTTTCCTGATTGTGCAGAATGCTGGGCAGGCACAGAGAAGGTGATGAATGGACTCCACCTCCTCCTCGTCCTGACAGCTCCTGCAAAAATCATTCGGAGTTATACCTAGTTTTTGCGCGTGACTACCAATAAGGCAGTGTCCAGTGATGACACCAATGACTTTGTGGATGTCATTTCTTTTAAGGGAGATAACACTCCTAGTCCGTTGACTGTTGAGCCAGGGCCAGATTTGTCTGGTGATGAGGCAGGTATGTCCCTGAGTCCATCTCCGGTTCGTCTCGGTCCTGGCGAGATTTATAAGATTGTGTTTAATGGTTGCAAAGGGTATACCCTCACAAGCCACGATTGATTGTAGCGTCGTTCCTAGTTTGGCGAGTTTGTCGGCTCTTTCGTTTCCTGGAATGTCGCTGTGTCCCGGTACCCAGATAAGTTGTATGTTGAACTGTTCAGCCATCTCGTTAAGAGATAGGCGACAGTCGAGGCTAGTTTTTGATGTGTACACGTAGGACTCCAACGACTTTAAGGCTGCTTGGCTATCCGTGAGAATGCGGATATCCGTGGTGGATATCACGTTCCACTTCAGCCAAGACAAAGCCTCTTTTATAGCCAACAGTTCCGCCTGGAAAACGCTGCAGTGATTTGGTAGTTTTAGAGCTTTGTTCAGCTTAAGTTGTTTGCAGAATACCCCACTACCCACCCCGTCTTTGGTCTTAGACCCGTCAGTGTAGAAGTCTACGAAGTTTCTACGAGGTTGCGTCTGACGAGTCCAGTTTTGTCTATCCGGGTAGGTCGTTGTAAAGTTTTTTTCCAAGACTGTGGTGGGTTCTGTAAGGTCTAGGTATTCTGCCATAATTGACCTGTTATTCAGGATGGAGGAGTGACCAGTGACATAGCTCGACCAGTTTGAGTTTGCTTTAAGTCTGATGGCCGCTTGTGTAGCAATTTGCTTGCCGAAAATATCGAGAGGTGTAAGGTCTAGTATCATGTTAAGCGCAGCCGTTGGGGTGGACCTGAGGGCCCCGGTAATGCACATACACGCTAACCTTTGTACCTTCTCGAATTGCTTGAGGTATGTTGTCTTGTCCAGTGCTGTCCACCAGACTGTTACTCCATACATTAGTATGGGTCTGACGACCGTGATGTAGAGCCATAGGGTAATCTTGGGGCTGAATCCCCATTTCTTCCCTATGGCTTTCTTGCATGTGTAAAGAGCTATAGTTGCTTTTTTAACTCTTTCGAATGTGTTGCTTTTCCAGGTTAATTTCCTATCTAGTATTATACCAAGATATTTGGCATTGGAGGAATAGTTTAATCTGGTACCAAGCAGAGTAATAGGACAATGTTCCGGGATTTTATGCTTTTTGGTGAATAGCACGAGCTCCGTTTTCTGGGGATTCACCCTGAGCCCGTTGCTATGCGCCCAATTGCAAAGAATTGAGAATGCCGTTTGCATGCGGTCATTCAGTGTGGAAAGGTATTTACCTGAGATTGAAATAGCAACGACATCAGCGTAGGCAATAACGTCCAGGCCTTCTTTCTCCAGTTTAATTAGTAGTTCGTTAACGACTACGTTCCAGAGAAGAGGTGAGAGGACCCCACCTTGCGGGGTTCCCATGGTAACCACTCTGGTGGTTACTTGGCTTCCCCATTTGGACTGAATCCTGCGCGTTAATAGTAACTCGCTGATCAGTTCTGTCAGAGTCCCCTCTACCTTAAGCTTTTTTAGCCCTTCTATTATTGCTGTGGGAGTGACGTTGTTGAAAGCGCCCTCTATATCTAGGAAGGCTGTTAGAGTATATTCTTTTAGATGGATTGATCTTTCGATTTTCCTCACCAGTGTGTGCAAGGCTGTCTCGATAGATCTACCCTTACAGTAGGCATGCTGTGCCTTGGAAATTAATGACGGATCCAAATTGTGGCGTATGTGTAAGTCTATCAGCCTTTCCAAAGTTTTTAGTACAAAGGATGATAGACAGATAGGCCTTAGATCCTTGGGAGAAGTGTGGGAGTTTTTGCCGGCTTTGGGGATGAAAATTACCTTTGCGCACTTCCACTTTTCTGGAATGTGACTCCAAGCTAGGCATCCTTTAAAGATTATCTCTAGCCATGGTATAGTCCATTCCATAGTTTGTGTGAGTTCGATAGGGTAAATTTCATCCGGACCTGGCGATTTGTAGGGCTTGAAGCTTTTTAATGCCCATATGATTTTCTCTCTAGAGATAATGTGATCGTACTTTTCCCCTGTCGCGGAGGAGAGGTGATTTCCTCGCGAGTGTACTGGGTCTTGCTGTTCATAGCAGCCCGGGAAGTGCGTATTGAGGAGAAGATTTAGGGTTTCCTTCTCAGATGTTGTCCAAACTCCGTTCACTGTGAGGCAGCTCGGAGATTGTGGATCTTTCGAGAGTATTTTTCTCAGTCTGTAGGCGTCTGAAATTTTCTCCATGCTGTTGCAGAAGAGTTTCCAAGACAGCCTTTGTTCTTTCCTCAGGGTTTGTTTGTACACTCTGAGTGAAACTTTATAAAGGCTCCAGTCTCTGTCGTTGCCTGTACTCTTTGCTTTATTGAAGAGTTTTCGGCAGTCCCTGCGGAGCTTACTTAGCTCTGCGTTCCACCAAGAAGGGTAAGAGCTCTTTCTTGATTTGTGGGTTGCGCAGCTGTTGACCCGTGCGTTGCCCAAAGTAACTGTTAGAGTGTCGACCATTTTGTCTATGTCTAACGTGGACCGCGGGGTATCAGGGGTCCTCTTTACTATAGAGTTGCTAATGAAGGCTCTATAACGCTCCCAATCAATTCTTCTTGGGTTGCAGGATGATTCAATTGGGGTTGGGACCTCAAGAGCTAGGTTGAAAACCAGATATCGATGATCCGAGAAGGAATGTTCTTCAGAGACCTTCCATTCTCTTATTCTATTAGCGAGAGAGGGGGATGCTAGAGTTAAGTCTAGTACCTCCCTTCGGTTTTTAGTAATAAATGTGGGTGTATGACCCTTGTTACAAATGTTAAGATTGTAGGATAGAATGAATTCAATAAGACACTCACCTCTTTCGTTTATGTCGCTGCTGCCCCAAATTGTGTGATGCGCATTCGCATCCGCACCGATGAGGAGCCCAGCTTGGTGTCCCGACGAGTCACTGACCAGTCTTTTAATTTCGTCCGATGGAATGGACTCTTCCTGCGCCATGTACGCTGAGGCTATCCGTAGTTTGTGCCCTGGTGATTCTATGGAAATCACTGTGGTGTCAGGGCAGCTATAATTTGGGAGAAGGTAAGCGTTTAGGGACTTCTTAGCAAGTATGCAAGTACGGGGCTTACCTTCTTTTTGTGGTATGAACAAGTTGTAGGCTGAAGTTCTTAATCCAAGAACCTTGTGTTCATGTACCCAAGGTTCCTGGATTAAGGCTATGTCTTCTTCTCCTTTAGCCAGCCTGAGAAGAAGATTCGCGGTTGCCGCCTTGGAGTGATGGAGGTTAATCTGAATTAATCTCAGCATCATGGCTGTTATTAATTCGATTAAGCTCCACCACGGTGGTGTTCAGATCTTCCAGATCCGAATCCAGGAGATCGTCTTCCATCGGCGAGCTAGTAGAGTAGTCCTCGCTTCCGGAGTCGAGCAATGACTCCTGGTCTTTATTCACCAGGGATATTGCTGGGGTCTCAGCTTCGACCGTCGCAGGGCCCTTGCTCCCTGAGGGGATTGGGGGTTCCTGCTCCTTCGAGCTTTCGTTTTCGACCTCGGTTGTTGTCGTGTTATCTTTGCCGGATGGTGGCACATTCTCATCCTTTTTATATATAGTAAGTTTGACTTTCTTGAAGCCAAACCTAATATAGTGGTCGCATTGGGCCAGAGGTTCCAGGGCTTCACAGTTCAATACAATGATTGCCTGTCTTGATTGGCCCTTTGGTTCCTCCAGCTTAGCGATTCTCCAATCCCTTGTTGGGAGATTGGGATTGCAGTAGTTGATGGTCTCAACAATTTCGAGGGGGTTATCTGGTGCAAGCGGGAGCCAACATCTAGCACGTGGTCGTTTAGGGATTTGCTCCCTGGTTACGACTTTGAGCCTAGCTCCCTCCCAAACTTCCCCTATTTCAGTAACTGTAGCCTTCAAAAGATCAACTGATCTTTCGTCGGCACAGCTTAATAGTTTGACCCTGCCTTGATACCATCCAGCGTCATCGCAGATGGGCGGTGGTCCAGGGTTCTTCCTAGCAATTTTTAGGAAGTTAGCCGATAACGCATGGTCGACCTTCTTCCATTTTTCTGCCGTCAATTTGCCGTCTGGGTCGCTATCATCTATGATTGCGACCGTCAGGCACTCCCTCGCAACCTCGCCGAAGGGCTTTAATAGCTTGGCCGGTGCTCCCAGCCTAGCCTTTTTAGCCTCTCGGTTTGGTTCCTCGGGGGACGACCTAGGCCTCTTGGCTTTATCATTGTCTTGGGCTAGGAATCCTGTCGCCCAGGCGACCGACTCTTTAGCCTTCTCTGTTAAGTCAGTTGAGTGGCCCCATCGTTTAATAATTCTCAAGGCCGCCTTTCGGTCTCTGTAGGCCTTGGTCGATGGGTTTAGCCTCTTGTTGTCGGATTTGTCTTCTGACAACTTTGCGGATCGGCTTCTTAATACTCCTGCCGGAGTTTCTTCTGCCTTAGAGGTAGAGGGGATTTCGTCCCCTTCCGGTTTTTTATGAGATCCGGACTCATTGTTTGTTTTGTTTAGGTTGTACATATGGTTCCCACGAGATGCGGAGAGTTAAATGTCCGCCTGGGCAGAGATCCGCAATACCCAGGTAAGGCTAGCTGATCCGGAGGGCGCCAGGTATCCGGATACACCGTTTGTGACTGAGCTATTTTTGAACTGGGCTCTCAGCCTGGTCGACACCTCGGCACGGTTCGGTTGACACCTTATGTCCAGCCCAGGGGATATGGAGTGGATGGGTGTGGTGGGAATGATGGAGGATGGGAGTTGGATTGGTGAGAGGGAATGACGGGGTCGATTATCCTTTAGTGATAAGCCCCCACACCACGTCAAGGTAGATAATCAGGTGGGGGTTACAAGAGGTAGGATCGCCTTTTTTGTGGATGGGGCATATAGAGCTGGTATTCCAGTCGTCGGGCATGCTCTCATCTTCCCAAATTCTGCAGATGATCTGGTGCATGCTCCCTACCAGAACATCGCCGCCAGCCTTGAAGAGCTCTGATGGCAAGCCATCTGAGCCTGCGGCCTTGTTGTTCTTCAGCTTCTGAATAGCTGTGCCGACTTCTTCTATGCTGGGTGGGAGGACTACTTCAGCGGCTGGAGTTGGGATTTCCTCAGTCCCTACCACTCTCTCTTGGTCATGCTCGTTAAGCAGCTGCTGGAAGTGCTGCTTAAATACATCCACTATTCCCTGCGGGTCGGTGACAAGATTACCCTCGCAGTTTCGAAGAGCCAGGGTGCCCTTTTTGAAGCCTCCTGCAAGGCCTTTGGCTTTCTTGTAAAAGGCTCGTATTTTATGTCTATCCCTAGACTCCTCGATATCCTTGAGCTGGGAGGCTGCGAAGATTCTTTTCTTTTGTCGCAGTAGTTTCTTCTCCTCCCTTCTTTTGGCTCGGTACTCTTCTCGCGCTGCCCTGGTTTTCCTCTGCAGCGCCTTTTGGTACGCCTCGTCGGTTGCTGCCTTTTTCTGCTCACACTCGCCATCATACCACGGGTTTCTTGTCGGGGGTGGTAGGTATCCTAAGGTGGTTTCGGCTACTTCCTGAATGGCTGAGCGGCAATGCAGCCACATATTATTGGCATTTGTGTTCGACGTAGGCATACCGTAGAGTCTTTCGCTCAGCTGCTCCCTGTAGACTCTGGCAGCCTCCGGTGTGCTCAGGCGCCCAATGTCGAACCTCCTCCTGATGGGCTGGTGCAGCTTTCTGACATTGGACAGTCGAGCTCTGAATCTTGCTGCTACGAGGAAGTGGTCAGAGTCGACATTTGCCCCTCTGAATGTTCGCACATCCAGGATGTTTGACGCGTGCCTTGCGTCAATGAGCACATGGTCGATTTGGTTGGCGGTTCGACCGTCCGGAGATCGCCAGGTTGCTGTGTGGATTCGCTTGCGAGGGAATCTTGTGCTACTTATCACCGCATTACGAGCTGTCGCAAAGTCAGCGAGTCGGAAGCCGTTATCTGTTGTTGTATCGTGGAGGCTGTGCTTTCCGATCACTCCGCCAAGGGTGTTTTCCTTTCCGATTTTGGCGTTGAAGTCCCCGAGCACGATTTTTACATCGTACTCCGGACAAGCTCCGTAGGCGTTGTCCAGGAGGTCATAGAAGTCCTCCTTGATAGGGTCTTCAGCCTCGTCGGTAGGGGCGTGTGCACATATAAGGCTGATGTTATAAAATCTGCCTCTGATGCGGATCACAGCCAGGCGATCACTTATAGGTTTAAAGTCGATGACCTTCGACCTTAACCGCTTTCCCACGACGAATCCGCATCCCAGTAAGTGCAACCTTTTGTGACAGCTGTAATAAATGTCGCAATTTTTCTTCCTAATCATACCGTTTCCTATCCAGCGTATTTCCTGGACCGCAGTAATATCCGCCTTGTACTGCGTGAGGATTCCTTCTAGTTTATGAGCAGCTCCGGGAGTGTACAGGGTTCTGACATTCCAGGAGCATACTCGCAAATCGTGTTCCTTTTTCGTGCGTTGTCGTCGTCGAGTATCCGTCCGTATATCCGAGACATCTTGCTCATTCATAACTTTGGGTTTTTTTACGTGGGCGGATTGTTAGCCCGCCGCACAACCGCCATTCTGGTCGGGGTTTTCTTCGCTGCATACGTTTGTTCACCTCCCAACGGTTGTTGAAGAGGCTATCCAGAGGGCGCCGCGAGGAGGCCGTATGTCAACTTGACCCGGGCATTTAAACAGGGATCGTTGCTTGCATCTCGCCAGGTTGAGAGCAATCAACAACTTTACCCTGTATGTCCGAGCCCATGCCCTCCAGCAATTGCGTTGACTTGAAATAAATCGTACCTCTTGTGTTGGCCAGTGACTTGCACGATCTCTTCAAGCACGATGTTGAAAAAGTTGCATGACAGCGCGTCACCTTGCCTAAATCCTTTTTTAACATCAATTGGCCACACGTACTGCTGCAGGCATAACACTCACAGTATATGGCCAACTTAAATTCATCCTCTGCGTATGCAATATTAAAGAGCTAGAACGAATTATTACTGACTATAACCAACGCGGAATTTGGTCGGCACTCGTCCTATCTAGGACAACCGCCCCTGAGAGTTAACGGACATCAACTACCCAAACCACTGCACTCCGTTCAGGTTGTGTGTATATAACACATCATAAGAGAATATAAACTCTTGAACCTGCGCGAGTTTCTAAAAAAAAAAAGGTCTCGGTTTGCTCATTACCGACCTTAATGGAGCAGCAAGAATTCTCCTTTGTCATCCTGCACAGTCGGGCGAGTTTGGTAGGGGTGTTAAAAGTAGACATGGCTTTGTATAGCTCATCTCAAACCAGAAAGCACCTCTTTCTAAAAAAAAAAAACCTTTTTTTTGGTTTTAACGTGGCTAGACTTGTAGGCAAATTAATGTATGAAACATTGAACTGGTGTAAAATGGTACGGGTGTAACTTCTCGGTATGAAGCACTCTCCATACTCTAGATTTGGGCACTCCAAGCATAATAGCTATCCTCCTTGTACTAAGGGAGAGATTACGTTGGACCAAATCCAAAATTCTTTCATGTATGGTTGCTGATCCATCTGTAATTGATCTTTCGCTTCTTCGATGCTCTAGCGTAGGTGGATTCTTGAAAACATACTACGACTGGGACACCTCCGATTGGGATATCTTTCAGCGTAGAGCCTGAAACCCAGCACCTCTGAGGCAGCGTCTCTGACGGCGCTCTGGCAATGCGCCCATTCCTGCTCTATTGTTTGTGCTGCTGTGAGCGGATTTTGAAAGAGCTTGGAGGAGACACGATCGGCAAAGATTCTGTCAGTCTCTTGCGATTGTAGCTTTCCGACGTCAAACTTACGTAGTCCTACTCGACTCCTAAGAATTCTTGATATTCTCATTCGTACCTTGGCTTGGACCACTACCTTGATCGATGTTGGCCCCTCGGAAGGTACGTCGAGAATACAGGAGGAGTGTCTGGCGTCGATCGCAATGTGATCAATCTGGTTGGTGGTCGATTGATCAAAAGACCGCCAGGTACCTACCCTTGTGGATGTTGAGATGGGAGAATCGCGTGCTGACTACAAGGATGTTACGCCCGCTAGGAGATCGATTACAATAATAATTAAATTGTAATATGCAATATTAAACGCTGAAAACATTGTTTCCAATACCTGAGTATATATGTACATATATAAGCTTGTTGAATGAGATGAATGAACATTTCACTGATGAGTAATACTCGTTGTAGTGGTCTTGCTGGGTTATACTTGTATTTATCAATTGGCTACATCAAAAGCGTGGTATAAATGTTATATGTACATATATTGTACTTAAATGCACATTATAAGGTAAGCTTTAAGTGATTCCGGTTTTATGTGACGTGCCAGGCTGCCGAATTATTATTTATAATTATGAATGACGTTACAGCTCGGTGAGAGCCAGAGCCCAGCTTCTCTCATTCACCAATGTTGTGTGCGATTTTGTCTTTTCACACAGATGAATGGGAACTAGTATTTAATGCCGATTCCGAGCGGCGAGAAACGAAAAGTTTTTTTCAAGGCAAGCACACTGCGGAAGGTTTTATCAGTACCCAACCGAGGAGGTACATATGTACATACATATGTACGTCGCAAAGTAAACATTCGATGTCGTTGGTGTTAACGATATCCAAACTCGCTCATCGTGGATTTTTTTTTTTTTTTCACATTTAAAAAATAATTTTTATTAATATTAATCTTAAGTCCTTCTTACGCTAGACAAGGTCTAGCAAACCATAACTGTAAAACCACTGATTGCTCAGATGCAAAAAAGTGCCTCGGATAAAAAATCGGAACGGACCTATGCTGACGACCCTGTAATAAAACACAAAACAAACAAGGACCTTCGGTTCTGTACGTGAAATGTTAGGTCCCTAAATAGACCACGTGCGGCCGAACAACTTTCGGACGCCCTAGACCGCTGTAAAGCCGCCATCCAGGAAATGCGATGGAATGGACCGGGTAAAAAACGAATGAAAAACTGCGACATTTACTATGGTGACTGCTAAAGAGAGAGAGGACAGAGACTATTTGGATGCGGATTTGTTGTTAGAGGTGGACTAATGCAGTAAGCCCTAAGTTTCCAGTATGTGAGTGAACGCCTCATAACGATCCGCATTAAGGCAAACTTTTGTAACATTAGCCTCATATGTGTCCATGCCCCCACGGAAGACAAGGAAGACTCCATCAAATATGATTTGTTTGATCTCCTTGACAAAACATATACCAAATGTCCCAGCTATGATACCAAAATCATACTAGGAGATTTTAACGCTAAGCTGGGAAAAGAAAGCATCTTTCAACGGGTCATCCGCAAACACAGCCTACATGACACAGGCTGATCGACCTTGCCACGGGGCGAAATCTTCTTTTAGCCAGCACACGTTTACCCCGCCTCGATATACATATACAAAGGCACCTGGCGATCGCCAGATCAATCAGTCCATCCAGATTGATCACATCGCGACGGAGGTCAGACACTCCTCCACTATTCTTGATGTTCGTACTTTCCGAGGAGCGAACATCGACTCAGACCACTGTCTTGCAGTAGCCAAGATACGTCAACGGCTATGATGTCGGAAAACTACTATCGCCGGAAATCGCCAGTACCTTTGCCAACCGCGCCTCCCTTAAGCTCTCCGTTAGACCTCAATCCTCCGCTCAGTCAGTAGAGCAACAATGGAGCCTGTAGAAACAAGTCCTGAAAAGCACAGCAACGGAAGTGCTGGTCCTTAAAGCTCCACCATTACAAAACACCTGGTTCGATGACGAGTGTAGAAGGATTCATGCATATAAAGCCTCACTACACAAAAAAACAAGAGGGGCTCGTTAGCTCTACGAGCTTAAAAAAGGGGCGAACATAAGCTTCTCAAGAGAAAAAAGAAAGAGCACGAGAAGCGGGCGATTGAAAACTTGGAGAGGTGCTATTGCAGGCACGACGTTCGAAGATTTTATCAACGGATAAAACGAATGTCTCAAGGCTATAAAGCCCGAACGGAGGCCTGTAAGAATGAGGACGGAACCTAGTAGTAGAATCGCAGTCGATGCTGAGAATTTGGAAAAACCACTTCTGCAGACTGTATAACGGCGAAGACAGCCAACATACCGCCGTCAGACAGAATGATCCATTTTTCAACGACGAAGATCGCAGAGAATTCCGTTTCCCTGACCTCGACGTAGTTGAGATTGCCATGTCGAAACTCAAGTCGAATAAAGCTGCTGGCGCAGATGGGCTGTCTGCTGAGCTCTTCAAAGCGGCTGGGAGTGAGCTGGTTAGGGGCATGCACCGGCTCATCTGTAAGACATGGTCAGAGGCAAGCATGCCTGAGGAATGGAGTCACAGCATGGTTTGCCCGATCCACAAAAAATGAGACCCCTTGGACTGCGCCAACTACAGAGGAATAAGTCTCCTAAATGTCACAGACAAGATCTTCGCTGCCGTTTGGTGTGAATGCCTGAAACCGTTCGTAAATAAGCTGATAGGTCCTTATCAGTGTGACTTCAGGCCAGGAAAGTCCACCATCGAGCATACGACAGCGTAATTAGAGACGAGCTATATAACGCCATTTTCACTTGTAACATCCCTGCTAAGCTCGTCAGACTTTGCAGGATGACTCTGGATGACTCTCACTGCTCCATCCGAATCGGTGCCGATGGTTTCGAAGTCAAAAAAGGATTTAGACATGGCGATGCGCTGTCGTGTGATTTTTTTAACATCATATTAGAAATTATTGTGCAAAAATAACAGGCCAATACAAGAAGCACAATCTATTTCAAATCCTCGTAACTCCTTGCATACGACGACGACATTGACATAATAGGTAGATCACAGAGAGATGTCAATGAGGCGCTTGCGAGTATTGAGATGGACGGCAAAAATTGGTTTGGCAGTTAATGAGGGCAAGGCTATAATATCTGCTGTCATTGAAAAAGGACTTTTACCACCGACGTCTTGGACAGAACGTGCATATTGGCAGATATAAGTTTGAGGTAGGTTTGAGGACTTCATACACCTCGGCTCCGCAGTTACCTGGAACAACCGCTGCTTCTTTGGGCTCAAGAGGCAATTGAGAATTAGAGCCCTCTCTCGTACGACCAAGTTGACCATATATAAGACCTTAATTATCCCGGTCCTGTTATCCGGCGCAGAAAAATGGACTTTATCTAAAGCGGATGAGGAAATCCTTCGTCGTTTCGAGAGATTTTCGGTTTTCGATTTTCGGTCCTATAAACACAGAACGGGGATAGAGGAGAAGATTCAATCACGATATGTACGGGTTGTATAGCAACATGAGTCTGGCTAGGCCATGTAGAGCTCCAGCCGTAGAGTATTTGAATCCAATCCCGAGGGACGAAGAAATAGAGGACGGCTGTACCTAAGGTGGCGCGCACAGGTGGAAAGGGACTTCAACCTACTGGGCGTGCGGCACTGGAAAAGACTAGCGAAAGATCGTGCTCTCTGGAGAGGCATGTTGATTGAGGCCCAGGTTCACCCGTACTGTAGCGCCCGTTAAGTAAGTAAGTAAGAAAGCTCATCGTGCATCAGAGGCCAATGTGGCATGGCGCCCCTCCGCATTCCAATAGCAGATTTTAGGATTTTTCATATCACATACACTTAAACAATTAATGTCTTTGAAAATGTTCCAAAAACTTAAAGGTTTCTTTTACACTAAGTATGTATATAGGCAAATTATGGGTTTCGTGCATTAATTTAGGCTAAGATAGGCGCCGTAGCGCAGTGGTTAGCGTGTTGGACTCTGGCGCACGATGAGCGAGTTCGGATCCCGATAACACCAACGCCGTCGTATGTTTATTTCGCGACGTTCCTCCTCGACGGGGTACTGGCAAAGCCCATGCCATGAAAAACCTTCTCGACTCCCGCCGTTCGGAATCGGCTATAAACTGTAGGTCCCTTTCACCTACCTGTGTGAAAAATAAACCACACACAACATGGGTGATTGAGAGAAGCTTGGCTCTGGTCCTTCATGGGCTGTAACGCCACCAAAGAAGAGGAAAATAGAAAAATATTAAGTTCTTTGAGCATAAGCAACCATTATCATAACATCTTCAATTCAACAGATTTACCTTCTCGTAAGTAATAAAAACAAACACGTCATTGGGACGTGGTTTTTCACTCGCCCTCAACTTCATTCTGATGTCAACGTTTAAACAAACCAAACCACCTGTTCTTCCGCATGCCTTAAATGTGTTGTGCTTTGACATATTTCTGTCTACCACTGCAGTTTCTACCGCTTTTGCGTTACCTCACGCCATTATCATTCTTGCAAGCCCAGAACAAAACTAAAAACCGCGAGTGCTCTAATTATATTTCCTGAATCATGCCGCTCTGTGCTTCTTGTCGTAATGTCGTAATCCAGTGTAGTGGTATATGCGCTTTCCATCCAATTTGCATCGGGGTGAGTAGAAGCGTTAAGCCACATCTTCACGAAATTTTGAACATCAATGAAGAAGCGAAGTGAAGATTCTCAACACAATTCTTCGACTCACTTGCTATCAGCCGTCAAAGCAAACAATCATCTGCTTGCCTCCATATCCGAGTGATTGATCGACTTCAAGTCCGCTGAATCGCTCTCCAATATTTGCGATTCTATCACAACGGCCACATTATCTTGGAAAATTCTAACAAAACTGTCGAATTCGTTGTTTGCCTCAACTGTCTGCACCTTGCTCCGCCAGACCTGTCTTCCATAACTAATACGCTCGCTGCTCTCACAAGCTCCATTAAAGCGATGGATGATCTCGTCCGCTACCAACTGGACAGTACACACGAATTCCTTACAGGCTGGATAACCATCGATAGAATCTGGACCAAACTGGACCCAACTCCTCAAAGTACCTGCCCTAATAGCGATCTATCTCTCATGGATGAGTTTTAGCGCCCTAACACCGCCGTCGATCGAGTTACCAAACTAAAAATTCAACCCGACTCCGTCCTGCCTGCTCTCGGATCGGCCTCTCCCCCCTCTACAACATCAGTCCAAGTCCAGACATCACTTTGTCATACCACTGTTAACAAACATCGACCTGCTTTCGGTGCCTCTTCTCTCCACCGCTTTGACACAACCTGGACCAAAACCGAGTAGAAAAAGCATGAAGAAACTCCAGCAATCCAATACACCTTCATCAGGCTTCATTCTTCAAGACGCTCCGCGGAAAGCTGACGTTCTTTGGATCACTAAGTTCTTCTCTCAACGGTACTCTATCACCTTGCTGGATTGCATAAAAACCGGTTCTGGCACCTTTGAATTATTACTCCCCTCCAAATATGAATGGCTGTTCACAAGCTTCTCCCTTAAGCTCTCCAATACACCTGAATCCTCCACGCTACCAATAGAACAGCAGTGGAGCCTTTGCAAACAAGCCCTGAAAAGCTCTGCATCCGAAGTTTTGGGTTTCAAGAAACACCTGGTTCGATGACGAGTGCAGGAGGATTCATACAGCGAAGCAGAATGCATATAAGGCCTCGCTGCATAAAAGAACAAGAGCAGCTCGTGAGCTCTATGAGTTAAAAGGAAGGGAGGAGCATAAGCTTCTTAGAAGAAAGAAGAAAGAGCACGAGAAGCGCGCGATAAGCCAGAACGGAAGCCTGCAGGGATGATAAGCTCTGATCAGAACTCAACCTCGAATCTTTCCAATATTGACCTCCAATCCTGGATCTTCAAAACAAGAATCTTTCCCCCATTCTCTCCTAAGCTGCATTACATCCCCTCTCCCATTCAAAATACTGCTTCCCTTCAACCCACCTCTCCCAATCCCAATATTACCAACAGCAAAGGGAAACCTCATAATTAAGTTTCCTTTAACCCCTCTTACTTACTTATCAGGCCTGCGATCCATGGAGGATCTGAGCCTGAGCTATAGCTGCCTTCCATCCTTGACGGTCTCGGGCACGCTGCTTCCAGTTGTCAAGACCAAGATGTCTTACATCCGCGATTACTTGGTCTTTATACCGTAGGTTCGGTCTTCCTCTTCTTCTCGAACCAGGAGGCTCGGAGTCGAAGACCCTCTTAACTGGAGCGTTGATGTCCATGCGCTCGATTTGGCCGAGCCAGTGTAGTCGACGGATCCTTGCCTTCCGGACTACATCCACATCTGGGTACAGCTCGTAGAGTTCGCGGTTGTGTCTTCTTCTCCATTCACCTTCCTCACAGACAGGACCAAATATCCGGCGCAGAATTTTTCTTTCGAAAGAACCCAAAATCAGCTCCGCTGTCCTGCTTATCGGCCAGCTTTCGGTTCCGTACAGCAAGACTGGCAGAATGAGCGTTTTGTAAAGCATGACCTTGGTCTTTCGAGTGAGGAGTTTTGACCCCAGTTGTTTGGACAAGCCGAAGTAGCAGCGGTTGCCAAGGGCGATTCTATGCCGGATCTCCGCTGTGGTGTCATTTGTGGAATTTACGTTTGCCCCGAGGTAGACAAACTCCTTAACTACCTCGAAATTGTAGCTGTCAATTGTTATATTTTGTCCCAGGTGGTGAGCCACGGATTGATTTTTGCTTGTCAGCATGTATTTCGATTTATCCTCATTGATCTTAAGACCAACTCGTTTCGCCTGTTCTTCAATTACCGTGAATTCTTCCACAATGCCACGGCGAGAACATGCGATGATGTCGATATCATCCGCGTATCCTAGCAGCTGGATGGACTTGTAAAAGATAGTGCCTTCCCTGTTGACGCCTGCCCGTCGCACTATCTGCTCCAGCACCAGGTTGAAGAAGTCACATGACAGCGCATCTCCTTGCCGAAATCCGGTGCATGTTTCGAATGGTTCCGAGGTCCTAGAACCCTGTTGCACGGTGCATCGCGTATTTTTTTGCGTGGCGCGACACAACTGGATCAGTTTTACCGGGATCCCGAATTCGGACATCGTATCAAACAGTTCTTCACGATAAATGCTGTCGTATGCGGCTTTGAAATCGATGAAAAGATGTTGTGTATCTACTCGAAACTCGTTGGTCTTTTCCAGGATTTGTCGAAGTGTGAACATTTGGTCTATAGTCGATTTGCCGGGCCGGAAGCCGCACTGGTAGCTGCCGATTAGTGCGGTGCAAAATGGTCTTAGACGTTCACACAATACGCTGGACAGGATCTTGTATGCGACATTGAGCAGGGCTATACCTCTATAGTTCTTGCAAGAGGTAGGATCGCCTTTTTTGTGGATAGGGCATGTAGAGCTGGTATTCCAGTCGTCGGGCATGCTTTCATCTTCCCAAATTCTGCAGATGATCTGGTGCATGCTCCCTACCAGAACATCGCCGCCAGCCTTGAAGAGCTCTGATGGCAAGCCACCTGAGCCTGCGGCCTTGTTGTTCTTCAGCTTCTGAATTGCTGTGCCGACTTCTTCGATGCTGGGTGGGAGTACTACTTCAGCGGCTGGAGTTGGGATTTCCTTGGTCCCTACCACTCTCTCTTGGTCATGCTCGTTAAGCAGCTGCTGGAAATGGTGCTTAAATACATCCACTATTCCCTGCGAGTCGGTGACAAGATTACCCTCGCAGTTTCGAAGAGCCTGGGTGCCTTTGGCCTTTGGCTTTCTTGTAAAAGGCTCGTGTTTTATGTTTATCCCTAGACTCCTCGATATCCTTGAGCTGGGAGGCTGCGAAGATTATTTTCTTTTGTCGCAGTGGTTTTTTCTCCTCCCTTCTTCTGGCTCGGTACTCTTCTTGCGCTGCCCTGGTTTTCCTCTGCAGCGCCTTTTGGTACGCCTCGTCCGTTGCTGCCTTTTTCTGCTCACACTCGCCATCATACCACGGGTTTCTTGTCGGGGGTGGTAGGTTAAAGTGGTTTCGGCTACTTCCTGAATGGCTGAGCGGCAATGCAGCCACATTTTATTCGCATTTGTATTCGACGTAGGCATACCGCTCAGCTGCTCCCTGTAGACTCTGGCCACCTCCGGTATGCTCAGGCGCCCAATGTCGAAACTCCTCCTGATGGGCTGGTGCAGCTTTCTGGCATTGGACAGTCGAGCTCTGAATCTTGCTGCTACGAGGAAGTGGTCAGAGTCGACATTTGCCCCTCTGAATGTTCGCACATCCAGGATGTTTGACGAGTGCCTTGCGTCAATGAGCACATGGTCGATTTGGTTGGCGGTTCGACCGTCCGGAGATCGCCAGGTTGCTGTGTGGATTCGCTTGCGAGGGAATCTTGTGCTACTTATCACCGCATTACGAGCTGTCGCAAAGTGCGTGAGTCGGAAGCCGTTATCTGTTGTTGTGTCGTGGAGGCTGTGCCTTTCGATTCTCCTTACCGATTTTGGCGTTGAAGTCCCCGAGCACGATTTTTACATCGCACTCCGGACAAGCTCCGTAGGCGTCGTCCAGGAGGTCATAGAAGTCCTCCTTGATAGGGTCTTCAGCCTCGTCGGTAGGGGCGTGTGCACATATAAGGCTGATGCGGATCACAGCCAGGCGATCACTTATAGGTTTAAAGTCGATGACCTTCGACCTTAACCGCTTTCCCACGACAAATCCGCATCCCAGTAAGTGCAACCTTTTGTGACAGCTGTAATAAATGTCGCAATTTTTCTTCCTAATCATACCGTTTCCTATCCAGCGTATTTCCTGGACCGCAGTAATATCCGCCTTGTACTGCGTGAGGATTCCTTCTAGTTTATGAGCAGCTCCGGGAGTGTACAGGGTTCTGACATTCCAGGAGCATACTCGCAAATCGTGTTCCTTATTCGTGCGTTGTCGTCGTCGAGTATCCGTCCGTGTATCCGAGGCATCTTGCTCATTCATAACTTTTCTTTTTTTTACGTGGGCGGATTGTTAGCCCGCCGCACAACCGCCATTCTGGTCGGGGTTTTGTCGCTGCATACCTTTGTTCACCTACCAACGGTTGTTTAAGAGGCTATCCAGAGGGCGTCGCGAGGAGGCCGTATGTCAACTTGCCCCGGACATGTAAACAGGGATCGTTGCTGGCATCTCGCCAGGTTGAGAGCGATCAACAACTTTACCCTGTATGTCCGAACCCATGCCCGGACGTGAATCAACTCTTACATATATGTAGATGTCAAAACACATATGGGGTTGAAAAAAATCGTATACCAACATTGACGCTTTTAAAGTCTGTATTACCACCTTTTTACTTTTTCCAACAACGAAAAATTGTATTTCATATATGTACATATGTATGTACGTATTTTTGAGTAATATAATAGAGATCGTGTAAATAAATAAATCAAAATGAAGCAGGTGGTAATAGCAATTCGCGGAATCCAGAGATAAAAAATCCGGAAATACACATATGTATTTGGATATGACGTACGAAGTGATATAAGCTTTTATATTACAATCGCTCTCAACGTGCCTTGTGGCAGAAGTGCCCACACACTAATCGTTTGTGTTTTGCCACGAAGGCAAAAAAAAAAAATACCAAAGTGTTATTCGGATTAATGAGAACAAAATACCATCAGTTTAAATGTTTTCGTTGGATTGCTGGAATGAAAGTGAGTATTCAAGTTACAGTAAATTATGAATCATAAGTACATATTTACAGTATAAACTATTAGAAAATTTGTTTGCATACTGCCAGCATAAATATAACATGGACGTTACGATGTACCTTTATATGTTAGGGTTGTTAATCCAGAATGTGTGGCTGAAAGCTAACCTTAGGCTATAACCCGGCGCTTATCGAGCCTTTGACGCCCTACAATAACACCGCCGAACTTGTACATACGTTTTACAGTTATTTTACAATTTTAACATTCTTTTTATTATTGTATTCTAATAGCTACCTTATGCTAGACAAAATAGCTGGAACTAGCTTAATTAACTTAATTACATTACAAATAAGTACCTTGCTAATCCCGTCCGACACTCTCAGATAACCAACATTTATTTTTCAAAAATGTCTATCGACTTTTATATTAGCTTAAAGTTTAATTTAAAATATTCATTAAAAGGAAACATTGTTTAAAAAACTTCTAGCTTATTCCAACTAAAACAAACTAGACTTAGCCTATCTTAGTCAGGCGCGTTAATAATAGCTCGTTGTACATACATATGTGTATTACCAGCTATTATTAACGCGCAGGATTCAGTCCAAATGGGGAAGCCATGTAACCACCAGAGTGGTTACCATGGGAACCCCGCAAGGAGGGGTCCTCTCACCTCTTCTCTGGAATGTAGTCGTAAATGAACTACTAATTAAACTGGAGAAAGAAGGCCTGGACGTTATTGCCTACGCTGATGACGTTGCCATTTCAATCACAGGTAAATACCTATCCACATTGAATGACCGTATGCAAACGGCATTCTCAATTCTTTGCAAGTGGGCGCATAGCAACGGGCTCAGGGTGAATCCCCGGAAAACGGAGCTCGTGCTATTCACCAAAAAGCATAAAATCCCGGAGCACTGCCCTATTACTTTGCTTGGTACCAGATTAAACTATTCCTCCAATGCCAAATACCTTGACATTATACTAGATAGGAAATTAACCTGGAAGAGCAACACAATCGAAAGAGCTAAAAAAGCAACTATAGCTCTCTACACATGCAAGAAAGCCATAGGGAAAAAATGGGGATTCAACCCCAAGATCATCCTATGGCTCTACATCACGGTCGTCAGACCCATACTAATGTATGGAGTAACAGTCTGGTGGACAGCACTGGACAAGACAACATACTTCAAGCAATTCGAGAAGGTACAAAGGTTGGCGTGTATGTGCATTACCGGGGCCCTCAGGTCCACCCCAACGGCTGCGCTTAACATGATACTCGACCTTACACCACACGATATTTTCGGCAAGCAAATTGCCACACACACGGCCATTAGTCTAAAAGCCAACTCGAAATGGACGAGCTATGTCACTGGCCACTCTTCCATCTTGAATAACAGGACAACCATGGCAGACAAATTGGACCTCACAAAACCCACCACAGTCTTGGAAAAAAACTTTACAACGACCTACCCGGACTCGCCAGACTCGACACCTCGCAGAAGCTGCGTAGACTTCTATACTGACGGGTCTAAAACCAAAGACCGGGTGGGTAGTGGAGTATTCTGCAAGCAACTTAAGCTGAACAAAGCTCTAAAACTACCACATCACTGCAGCGTTTTCCAGGCGGAACTGTTGGCAATAAAAGAGGCTTTGTCTTGGCTGAAGTGGAACGTGATATCCACCACGGATATCCGCATTCTCACGGATAGCCAAGCAGCCTCAAAGTCGTTGGAGTCCTATGTGTACACATCAAAAACTAGTCTCGAACAATTCAACATACAACTTATCTGGGTACCGGGACGCAGCGACATTCCAGGAAACGAAAGAGCCGACACACTCACCAAACAAGGAACGACGCTACAATCAATCGTGGCTTGTGAGGGTATGCCATTTGCAACCATTAAACACAATCTTATAAACCTCGCCAGGGCCGAGACGAACCGCAGATGGACTCAGGGACATACCTGCCTCATCACCAGGCAAATCTGGCCCTGGCTCAACAGTCAACGGACTAGGAGTATTATCTCCCTAAAAAGAACTGACATCCATAAAGTCATCGGTGTCATCACTGGACACTGTCTTATTGGCAGTCACGCGCAAAAACTAGGTATAACTCCGAATAATTTTTGCAGGAGCTGTCTGGTCGAGGAGAAGGTCGAATCCATTCATCACCTTCTCTGCCCGGCATTCTGCACAATCAGGAAACGATACCTAGGATCTTACTTCCCTAACGATCTGACCGAAGTTCAGCAAGTAGGGATATCTGATCTTCTTAATTTCTTAAGAAGCACAATATGGTTCCACGAATAGGGGGCTAAACCCCCTCGTAGCTGCACAACGGGCCTCCCTGGTCTATGTGTGTTCTTCTTATTTTCTTTTCGGGAAGGCTACGGTCCTACCTACCTACCTACCCTATCTTAACCTATCTTACATATATACATATGTACATATATGTACCTGAATATTGTCATCTTCTTCTTCTTTGATGGCGTTACAGTCCATGAGGGACCAAAGCCGGACTTCTTTCAACCACTTATGTGTATGATTTTATTTTTTTCCCATAGATGAGGATGCCGTGGCGCAGTGGTTAGTGTGTTGGACTCTGACGCACGATGAGCGAGTTCGGATCCCGATAACACCGACGCCATCGAATGTTTATTTCGCGGCGTTCCTCCTCGGCGGGGTACTGGCAAAACCCCCCGTAGTATACTTGCCGTGAGAAAGCTCCTCGACTCACGCCGTTCGGAATCGGCATTTAACTGTAGGTCCCTTTCACCTGTGTGAAAAATAAATCACACACAACATGGGTGATTGAGAGAAGCTTGGCTCTGGTCCTTCATAGGCTGTAACGCCATCAAAGAAGAAGAAGAAGATGACAATATTCAGTTTTTTTTTTTTTTTATTTCACTGTAACATTTTAAATGTTTATTCCATTAAAAGGCACAAGTACGATTTCCGTGGCGACGCGATCTGACGTAGGATTTATGTAGCTAAATCGACCCAAAATGATGAATTAAATATTTTCTTCGTTTTCGTTATATCGTTCCGAATAGTCCTTATCTCATCATAAGTGCCCCCCTGCAACCCACCCTGCTTGGGCTCGCTGTAGAATTTGGAGTAGGTGCAATGTTGGGTATATACTTAGTAGTATAAGCGCCCAAGCTTGATGAATATCACTTCTAAATAAATAAATCGGAGATGAGGACTAGGTAGGTATTCGGAACATCCAAAAATAACTGCAAAACTTCAAATATCGCTTCGTTTTCGAGATACCGAAAAATTTTATTCATCATTTTCGATTTATGTATTTTGGGTCGATTTAGCTACATAAATCCTACGTCAGATGGCGGCGGCGGCGCCACGGAAATCGTACTCTCACCCATTAAAGTTATTAAAAAAGCATTGAAGCATTGTTGTATATTTTTTAAACTATCTAACATGAATGTGTGTACATATGTATGTATGTACATATAAAAATTTTAAGTTTTTTCACAACAAATTTACACTAACAAGTTGTTATTAGATCGCCTGAATATATGTATGTATACGCATGTATGTACATACATATGTACATGTATATGTACATACATAAGTGTACATACGTATGTATGTATAAAAAACATATTGATTGATTGTAAGAGGCACAATTGCAATCATATTATTCAATTTCTGGTAGGTAACGGCAATAAGAAAAATCTAGAGTCAAGATATGTACATATACATATGTATATGGATGTACATATATATGTATGTATGAAGTAATTATGTACATATGTACATAAGTCTAGCGTAAGATAGTTATAAATCTGATAATAATAAAGGTGATTTTTAAATGTAATATATACATACATACTTCTCACTTATTGCTACGATACATTCATTTTTCATTGGGAGTGTTAAGTTACAGTGTGTTGAACCCTGAACATACATACATATGTATATGTACATACATATATGTATCCTATTTGTAGACTAAACCGCACTAGTTTAAAGAAATGTATGTCAACGATTATTGTTCCTAAAGCTTTGTCAAACAAACTACATACATATACTAAAGCATACAAGAATAACCTCTCTGTTCTACTTGTTTAACCTTTATCTCCTCCTTGTGTGAAAAATCACACAAAAAAAATTGTACCTATAACTTTTTCAACTTTTTTTTAAACCGATGTACATTAAACTTCTTGACAATTCCTAGAACATCGGTATAGCGCAATAAACGTATTATTCGATGCAAAAATATTTTTTGATATCGAAATAATTGAAAACTTACGTTTCTTACCCTCGTGTGTGACTTTTCACACATATGGGATTTCTATGTACCTAATTCTCCACATATGAGTTGCTGACTGCGATAACGGTAAAGCTAAACGCTGATGTGCATACATACAATGTTCATGTGGATGAGATGTTCAAAAAGGAGGGGAAGAGAGGACAAAAGTGTATATAAAAAATAGACTCTAAAAGCCCGCCAAAAAAACAAAATCACAAACATTCATTTGTTTACTACGGACTCATTAGTCCGTAGTCCGCATCTACTCCAAGGTGCGTTTGACAAGTTATATTTTATCAAGTTGAAATTAGCTACTCAACATGGACAGACGGAAATATCTTTTTGACGAAGAGGTAGAAGAAATTTTGAATAATTCTGACGAAGTAGATTTTTCCGACAACGGTGAAAATTATTCATCAGAAGGAGATGTTGAATTGGTTGGAAGTGAAAGTGATTCTGTGGGCCACTAAAGCGGAGAGCAAAATTAAAAGAGTGTTTCTACAGCGAGATCTTTATTCCGACTGGCTCAGCACTTTTCATACAATAAGTGGTTTACATATTACATGCATTACCTAGAAACCGTAACATGAATCGTTCGATTGTACAGCAATGAACATTTGGGCTATACGTATTGTAACTTATCTATTACAGTGTAGTCGAAAAATGAGTAACATTTATTGGTCGAATAATACCTACAATTCTGAATTTGATGCAATAGAACAAAGTGAAGAAGACGGAGCAATAACAGATAAATCAATAGATCAAAATGTTAATCCATTTCAATGTTAATCCATTAAATGTTAATCCTGTTCATTTCAAAAGATGGTACGGTCTGGAAATCGCAACCAGTGCAAGATCAAACTGAAAGACTGCGAAATGAGAATGTTATCAGTTTGCGTCCAGGTACAACATGATATGCCAGAACACGTGTTGTTGATCCCAAAGACGCTTTTTTCTTGTTCTTTCCACCACCAATTGAAAATGTTATCCTGAAATGGTCAAACGCATATGCAAATACGAAGTATGGTAGCAGTTATACAGAAATTGATTCAAATTTGTTTAGTGCATATATCGCTGTTCTAATTTTGGCTGGAGTGTATAGGTGTGTTGTTTTGTTTTTATGATCATATTTGCAATGAATCTGTTATTTTTCTTATAATCATTTTCATTCAGATCCAAAAATGAAACAATGTTAAATTTATTTGATGCTGATTACGGACGTCCCATTTTCAGAGCGATAATGTGGAAGAAAACATTTGAGTATGTGAATCAAGTCATTCGATTTGATGATGTTATGAGCCGACGTCAACAAAGTTCTACCGATTTCCAATTCGCGAAGTATTTGATAAATGGTCCGAACTTTTGGCCGATTTTTACAACCCATCTGAATGCGTTACCATCGATGAACAACTACTTGGTTTTCGTGGAAGATGAAAGTTTCGCCAATACATGCCTTCTAAGCCTGAGAGATATGGCATCAAATCTTGGTTGTTGGTTTGCTCTGAAACTTAGTATATTTGGAAAATTCAACAGTATTTGGGCAAACCAATTGATGGCTCAGCTGAAAAATACCAAGGTGAACGAGTGGTTCTGGATTTGGTTAGTGGGCTTAAGGGTCACAACACAACGATGGACAATTTTTTTTCTTCTTACAATCTCGTTCAAAAGTTGTTGTCTCAAGGGCTGACATTGGTCGGTACAATGCGGAAAAACAAAAGAAGCATTCCACCAAAACTTCTAGAATGCAAAAAAGCTCCGCTATTCCAATCATCATTCGCATTTACCGAAAACACAACACTGGTATCATACGTCGGCAGAAAAAACAATTGTGTATTTCTCCAAAGCACAATGCATGCCTCGAATGCTGCTCAATCGGACGGCAAAAAGTTGCCGGAAATAATAGAATATTATAACAAGACCAAAGATTTCTTCCCGTGCTTTTAACTTTTATTTAATTGATTAACTTTTTCACTTAGGTGGCGTTGATACTGTCGACAAAATGTTATCTTGTTACAGTTGTAAAAGAAAGACGAACCGTTGGCCGATTGCCGTATTCTCAAATATGATCGACATCTCAGCTTTAAATGCGTTGATTATTTTCAAGTAAATAAAACCAAATTGGCAAACAAATAAAATAACGATGCGACGAGTGTTCCTGCGTGAACTTGGAATTTCTCTCGCAAAACCATACATGCTAATGAGAAAAGGTGTGCCGCGAACTGAATCAGCAGCTTCGTTGCTTTCCAGTGTTTCCAAAGAATCACCGAGAGGTTCATTAGACCAGGACACACCATGTACATTCCCTTGCCTATCTTCATTATCTCATGAAAACGCACCCCCTCAAAAGAGATGTAAAAGTGATCCACCAAATATCCAAGGAAAAGCTAGATGTTATATTTGTTACAGCGAAAAGTCAACTCATAAGAACAACACACATGTATGTAAGCGTACGCATAACAGATAGGTTTGTGTGAAATGTATAGAAGATAATTTAATTTGATAAAAGTTATAAAAAACTAAAATTAATTTGTTTTTAAATATTAATCATCATTTGAACTAAAAAAACATATGATTCAAAGGCAAAGTACATAGAAATCCCATATGTGTGAAAAGTCACACACAAGGGTAAGAAACGCAATTATTTTTGAGGAGGAGATGAAGGTTAAGAATTGATTTATAACTCTAATTTAAAAGATTAATCTGTTTAACAGCAGATAAAATGGATCACATTATTAATAGTAGGGAAGCCCAAGCGGGGATTTTGCGCGCTACTCGAGCGCGTCAGAAAATCATATGGGGAGAAAGCTTGCACCCTGTAATGTGCCCCTACCAAATATGAACCCTTAATATAGGGGGGTGCATTGAGGGCAGCCCGTCAGATTAGTGAAAAAAAATCGATCCTCGGAAAAACTCGAGCGCGTCAGATTAAGAACAGGTAAGTTAAGTACATCCTGAAAAGTGTATATTTCAATAATCTGTTAATTTGAGCATGGCATAAGGAAATGGGGGAGTCGCAAAGTTGTAAAAGAAACACGTGACCTCGAAATACTCGAGCGCGATTAAAATTTTTTTTATTTTGAAGGGCATTCTATCAGGATTACGAAAACATATAATCTGACGGTTTTCATGTGGCGATATAGCTAAAACTATCGATAAAGCATGAGCGTACAGATGCTGATATCTATGTATTCCCCACTCCACGCCTCTCGTTCCTTCTCACTCTTTCCCAGTGTCTCACATTCAAAGTTTTTTAAATTGTCAGATTAATAATACTCCTTTACATAATTGTCAGATTATCATTTAGGGTGACTCTGACATCGAGTTGAACCCACAGTGGAAAAATCTGACGCGCTCGGGTATTTCAAGTTAACGATTTTTTTTTTAACATTTTCAAAAATCAGTCATGAGTGTAGGCCACGTCCAAATCGTCAGTTATTTAAATCGAACACTGTTTTGAGTTCACTAAACATCCCCTTTCAATATCTGACACGCTCGAGTAACTTTTTTTTTTTTTGTTTTGCCTTTTTACCGCTCTTCTCAACTATCCACCACTATCTAATTGTCAGATTAATATCTATCGGTTATCAGAAAGACTCTGACGCGCTCGAGTATTTCCATGTGACTGTTTTTTTTTTACATTTTTACAAATTTTTACACGCTCTTTTCCCCACTAAAATGAAAAACTTAACATAACATTTTTCGTTTGAGAACCTAATCTTCACAATCCAATAGGTCCCCATGACGCTCTAGTAACTGCAAATTTAGCATTCCGGGCTCCCCTACTATAACGAACACGAGTGTGTGTGCACATCCGAAGCGGCAATTCGTTCAATCCAAATGAATCTAAGAGTTACTCCTGATTTGACCATCCGAAATTAGGAGAAAAACAATCGAAAAAAGAAGCCACATGCATGCATTTTACATACATACATATGTATGTACATATGTGTTCAAAATAATAGTAGTGCACATAACAACACTTCCTTAACGAATATTTCAGCTTGTTTGCATGTGCAGATTTGGATCTCTTTTTTTTCCGAAACTAACGGTATATGCCAAACCAAATTTCTATAAAATGCAAAGCAAATATCTTGGAGATCAATGCATGCCAGTCGATGTTCAAAAACTCGTCTCGATTGTCGCCTATCTCTTAACGAAATGGCCGAACAGTTCAACATACAACTCATCTGGGTACCGGGACACAGCGACATTCCAGGAAACGAAAGAGCCGACACACTCGCCAAAACTAACGGTATATGTCAAACCAAATTTCTATAAAATGCAAAGCAAATAAGTATCTTGGAGATCAATGCATGCCAGTCGATGTTGTAATCTCGGTGAAAGGAGTGGTGCTCAGCAAAATAGTAGTAATATTGGAAATAGTTTTTAAAATCACAAAATTGACTTTTATTGTTATTTTTTTGAGTAGAAAAGTAAGTACTTTGTTTGCTTTTTTAAAATTAGAAACAAAACTACCGTTTTTTTGACGAAAAATATCTTCAGTGGGAAGAGGCAAGCATTGCAGCCAAGAAAAGCGTGACCTCATTATAAAACTAAGAGGAGAAGGAAAAACGTACGCTGAAATACAAAAGTTGTTAGCTTGTACTCCAAGTGCCTCTTCTGACTAAAAAACACATCAACAGCCGCATCGAATTCGCCAAAAATCACCTAGAGTGGCCTGTCGAGAAACGGCGCAATGTATTGTCGACCGATGAAAGTAAATTTGTTCTTTTTGGAGGCACTGGTTCCCGGCAGTATATTCGCCTTCCGCCCAATACAGAGTATCAGCCCAAATACACTGTAAAAACAGTCAAACATGGAGGGTCAAAAATATTAGTATGGGCATGTTTTTTGTACTACGGCGTAGGGCCTATACACCTCATAGGTTGCATAATGGATCAACGAGTCTATGTTGATATTTTAGAGAATACCATGCTACCCTACGCCGAGTATGAAATGACTTTGAAATGGGTCTTCCAGCAGGACAACGACCCGAAGCATACGAGTCGAGCAGCTAAGGTATGGTTTCGGGTTAATAAAGTTGAGGTTATGCCTTGGCCTGCACAGTCCCCTGACCTCAACCCTATAGGAAATCTGTGGGGTGATATCAAAAAAGCTGTAAGGGAGGAGAAACCAGCAAATAGTCGGGAGCTTTGGGTGATAGTGAAGGATGATTGGACGAAAATCCCAGAAGAGCGTTGTCAAAATTTAGTGGACTCTATGCCGCGTCGTTGTGAAGCTGTGTTAAATAATAAGGGTTTCATAACTAAATATTAACAACGAGTGCCTTTTTAAATAATCTTGATTTTCGATTGATGCCATTTTAACCCTTTTATGTGTAAATGATGTTAGTACTACTATTTTTTTGAACAATGAATTTTCCATGCTTATTTAGTCTTTATTCTATTTTATTCTATTTGTTTAGTTTAGAAAGTAATGAATTTATATAAAATATTCAATTATATTCAAGTTTTGTATTCCTATCTACTATTTTAACAGAAAAATATATTAATGGTGATTTTTTGGAAATATTTGTTTTCTGTGCTAGAGGACACTACTATTATTTTGAACACAGCTGTACATACATATGTATATTCGTGTATCTTGTCATAAATATGTACATACATACATATGTACCTACATTATGTCGATCTGCGGGTTCTTACCAACCTCGAACCATTAGGTTTCACCAAAGAGAGAGCTTTCACACCACGGAGCTGCTTGACGGAGCCTTTTATCTGTTAGATAATACATAGTAAACCTAATATGTATGTACCCAGCATAAAGCATAAGCTTTAAATAAGTCTTAGGTATTTCAATGCAATTTATCCCTTATATGATAAGGGTTATTATCGATAAGCTATATTCGTCGCATTCAAGATTCCTTATTTTGTTCCTTACTTTTACACAGGCCATGTCATAGGAAATCAGCTATACATTTCGGTGCCTTATATTAACCTTATTTGTTGACTTATGTATATGTTTAAGAAAAAAATAAGGTAAGGATAAGACTTATTGCAAAGCAATAAGGACAACTTATTCCTTATTTTGTACCTGACATAAACAACTAACTAAACCTTATATGTATACTTATGTATGTAAATCTTGTTCCAATTCAATTTTCTTCTGATTTCTTGCTTAGTGTAAGTAACAAAATAAGACTCACGAAAAGTAATGTAAAACCATGAATCCACCAATCTCAAGGAAACAAATTTATATTCGACTATTTGGTTATACAGGTACATATACATATATACACACCTTTTGTGCGTGTTGCATTACCTTGCTTATTAACGTCGATGATTGTTATCTTCAATATCATACTTGTTACTTTAAAGCACAATATACATATGTACATATGTATGTATCACTTTCCCTGTAGCGGTTATCCCTTTTTTGAAAAAAATACATACATATGCATGGGGAATGTAGGTATTGCCTTCAATTATAAAGAAGAAAATAGAATGGAACTTAATCTAGCAACGGATTTTTATAAAACTCGAAAAATAAATAAATAACTGAATACCATATCTCATTACTTTTCTGATTAAAATAACAACCTTTGAAATGAACCATATTTTTACGATTAGCCTCTCTCAATCTAAAGTGGCTAATAATGAGTGCACAATCATTCATAGGCGCTTTCGATTTTCAGCTAAACGTGTAGCCAAACAGAAATCGCGACGAAGTTCTCTCTTGGAATCAGTTGTTCTCATGTATATTCCCATCGACATTCAACGAGTCTTTCCGTATTTCAGTTGATTTCAGTGTCGATCAGTGCCGAGGAGATTTCTAAGAACTGATGTTGGTATTGTTCCGCGTTTGAGTAGTGCTTGTTTGCAATCTTTCTAAAAGCGAAAGAATCTCTCGGAACAATTTAACTGCTAACTGATCACCGATCGATCTTTGCCGCCAAATGTCTTTCTTTAATTACAACCGGTTCAACTAGAAAACATACATACAATACGCCGACGTATACAAAGTGTTAGTTTATTTTCTATTTGTATCTCTGCCAACATTCTTTTTTATTCTTCTCCGAATTCGATCATCAGGTGAGTAAAAGCAGACAGAATTCAACAGCAATGTGCATTAATACCATAATTGCCAAATTGGCTTCAAGGAAGTATATACTTAGCTACATGACAATCTTTCTTCACCATTGGTTTAAATCGCGTACTAGTGACTGATATTTTTCCATAGTGCCAGTTTGGGAATGCAATATTTTTTTTTAATAGTACGTGTACGTAAATAGGTGTAATAAAAATAAAATCACCGATATGCAACAGAGTAGTCAGTTAATCCAAATATTTCTCGCTCGAAATATGTGCTTTAAAAATTTGTTCAGTGTTTTTCCAAAAGTTAAGTACAAAAACATAAAGTACTAAACTACTTGCTTAGTGTTTATAAATGTGTCATAAAAGTGCTACGATAAAGGCCTGGTGTCACGTTTGCTGATTTCATTTTATACATGTATTTCGTTAGTTTCGTACAAGGCATTTGCATCCATTAAATTAAAACCCTATGAATAAACTAAAATAACGTAAAAGCGTGTCAGAACATATGAGCTCCACAAATCATGTTCACAAATAAGTACCTACATTTTAGGTAATACAAAACTGTTTAAATGTTTATCTTATTACACAATATACATATATGTATATGTATGTCATTTAACATCCCATGAAGCAGAAACCTATGAATTTCTTCGTTTCTATAAAAAAGGTAAAGTGAATAAGATAACTTGTATTTGCACAGCTGACTTAGCCATTTTGGCAATAAAAAATCGTTTGTTCTGTGGAAGTACGGGCTGTTAAATTACTCTTATTGCTAATAATTTTTTTAGTATTCATTTAAAAGTACTCACTTCCACAAATAGTTCAAGTTTAGTTACATGGTTACAGTATCAGAGGATCACTTATCGCATCTGTGAAAATTATCGATATCACAATACAAAAATATTTGCGTTATAACGAGACTGATTTTAGTATGTTTTTAAACCAGTCGTTGATGATATGTACATACATATATACAAATGTTTGGGATAATAATATGTAGCCCTGTAGATGTACACATATACGTATGTAGGTATGTTCTCTAATCGTTAAATCAACATATTGATGAATGTTAATGAGATAACTAAACATCATGACTTACAATAGTTTTGATTATTACGAGATTAATAGATATCATTATCTGTAAATATGCTTGCTAATAGCAAAGAAATTGCTTATGAAAAACTGGTTAACAAACTATCAAACATTTGTTTATTATTCTGTTTCCACAGTTTCTATTTTTTGTTTTGTTGTTTAACTTAGTTAAAAGAAAGTGCAATATGCTCTTACTCTAATCCCACAGATTAATTGCTGTTGAACGAAGTCAAATTCCAAACTATGACACGTCACATTTTCATGTTTCATGTATGGAATCACTATAAGATTTGCCTGCCACTATATACATAAATACATATGTACATACATACATATACATACGTATTCATATATATCGTATACCGAAGATGAGCTCTCTTTGTGCTGACTCGGACTCAAAACGTTGTTCGCGTTTTTGGACCACCGCCTGACATTTTAGAGAGATGAAATTTCTTACACTATTCTTCTTCTTCTTAACGGCCGCTACAGTTCGGGGTGGACCTGGGCCTCAACCAACATGCCCCTCCATCTAGCACGATCTTTTGCTAGCCTTTTCCATAGCCGGACACCCAGTTGGCTGAGGTCCCCTTCCACCTGTGTGCGCCATCTTAAGTGCGGCCGTCCTCTGCTTCTTCGTCCCTCGGGGTTGGATTCAAAGACTCTCCGGGCTGGAGCTGTGGTGTTCATTCGCTCTACATGGCCCAGCCATCTTAGGCGTTGAATCCGTAGACACCTGCCTAGGCTCATGTCGCTGTACAGCCCGTAAAGTTCGTGGTTGAATCTTTTCCTCCATCCCCCGTCTGCGTTTATAGGTCCGAAAATCACGCGCAAGATCTTTCGCTCGCACCGACCAAGGGCCTCCTAATCCGCTTTTGATAGTGACCCTGCTTCTGCGCCGTACAACAGGACCGGGGTGATAAGGGTCTTATATAGAGTCAACTTTGTCGTTCGGTAGAGGGCTCTATTACTCAATTGCCTCCTGAGCCCAAAGAAACAGCGATTGGCAAGAGTGATTCTGCGTTTGATTTCGGAACTGATGTCGTTATTCCAGGTCACTGCGGAGCCAAGGTAGACGAAGTCCTTAACTACCTCGAACTTATAAGTGCCAATACGAACGTTCTGGCCAAGACGTCGGTGGTGAGCGTCCTTTCTTGATGACAGCATATATTCAGTTTTGCCCTCGTTTACCGCCAGACCAATTTTCGCCGCCTCGAACTCAATACTCGCAAACGCCTCATTGACATCTCGCTGTGATCTACCTATTATGTCAATATCGTCGGCATATGCAAGGAGTTGCGAGGATTTGAAAAAGATTGTGCCTCTTGTATTGGCCAGGGATTTTTGCACAATCATTTCCAATATGATGTAGAAGAAACCAGACGATAGCGCATCGCCCTGCCTAAATCCTTTTTTGACATCAAAACTATCAGTAAGGTGTTCACCGATTCGGATGGAGCAACGAGCATTCTTCAAAGTCATCCTGCATAGTCTGACGAGTTTAGCAGGTATGTCAAAGGTAGACATAGCGTTGTATAGCTCGTCTCTAATTACGCTGTCGTATGTGGCTTTGAAGTCGAAAAATAGGTGGTGAGTGTCGACTTAAAATTCATTGGGTTTTTCCAGGATCTGCCGTAGTGGGAAGACCTGGTCGATGGTGGACTTCCCTGGCCTGAATCCGCACTGATAAGGACCTATCAGCTTATTTACAAAAGGCTTCAGGTGCTCATACAAAACCGCAGAGAAGATTTTGTAGGCGATGTTAAGGAGACATTTCTCTGTAGTTGGCGCAATCAGAGGGGTCTCCTTTCTTATGGATCGGGCATACGATGCTGAGATTCCACTCCTCGGGCATGCTTTCCTCTAACCATATCTTACGAATGAGCTGGTGCATGCTCCCAACCAGGTCATCCCCAGCTGCCTTGAAGAGCCCAGCAGACAGTCCGTCTGCGCCAGCAGCTTTATTCGACTTGAGTTTCGACATGGCAATCTCAACTTCGTCGAAGTCAGCGGGAAAGGATTCTCTGCGGTCTCCGTCGATTAGAAATGGATCATTCTGCCTGACAGCGGTATATTGACTAACATCGCCGTTATACAGTCTGCAGAAGTGGTTTTTCCATATTCTCAACATCGACTGCGATTTTACTACTAGGTGTCCATTCTCATCCCTGCAGGCTTCCGTCCTGGCTTTATAACCTTGGCATGTTCGCTTTATCTGTTGATAAAACTTTCGAACGTCACGCCTGCAGTAACACCTCTCCAAATCCTCAATAGCGCGCTTCTCGTGCTCTTTCTTCTTTCTCCTGAGAAGCTTATGCTCTTCCCTTCTTTTTAACTCGTAGAGCTCACGAGCTGCTCTTGTTCTTTTATGCAGCGAGGCGTTATATGCATCCTGCTTCGTTGTATGAATCCTCCTGCACTCGTCATCGAACCAGGTGTTTCTTTGTGGTGGAGCCTTGAAACCCATAACTTCGGATGCAGAGCTTTTCAGGGCTTGTTTGCAAAGGCTCCACTGCTGTTCTATTGATAGTGTGGAAGATTCAGGTGTATTGGAGCGGTTTCTGGCGATAGTAGCTTTCCGACGTCATAACTTTGTATTCTTACTCTACTCCTTTGCATTCTTGGCTACTACAAGATAGTGGTCCGAGTCGATGTTAGCCCCTTGGAAAGTTCGAACATCAAGAATAGTGGAGGAGTGTCTGACGTCGATCGCGATGTGATCAATCTGGTTGGTGGTCGATTGATCAAAAGACCGCCAGGTGCGTTTGTGTATATCGAGGTGCGGGAAGCGCGTACTGGCTAGAAGGAGATTTTGCCCCGTAGCAAGATCAATCAGCCTGAGTCCGTTATCGGAGGTGGTGTCGTGTAGGCTATGTTTGCCGATGACTCGTTCAAAGATGCTTTCCTTACCCAGCTTTAGCATTGAAGTCTCCTCGTACAATTTTGAGGTCATAGCTGGGACATTGGGCATACGTTCTCTCTAAGAGATGGTTTGCCTTGATACGGAATGTTATGAGGCGTTCGCTCACATGCCGAAAGCTTAGGACTTTTTGCCTTAGTCCACCTCGAACAACAAATCCGCATCCAAACAATCGTTGCCCTCTCTCCCTATAGCAGTCGCCGTAGTAAATATCGCAGCTTTTCATCCGCCTTATACCCGGTCCATTCCATCTCATTTCCTGGATGGCGGTGATGTCCGCTTTATAGCGGTCTAGGGCGTCCGCAAGTTGTTCAGCTGCACGTGGCTTGTTTAGGGACCTAACATTCCACGTACAAAGCCGAAGATCATTGTTCTTTTTTCGTTTTTTGCAAAGGTCCTCAACATAAATCCGGTCCGTTATATCCGAGGCTTGTGGTTATTTCGGAGTTTGTGTTTTTTTACGGTTACGGCTTACTAGGCCGTAGTCCAACCGACTAATCCTGTTTTTTGGCGCAGGAGGCTCGCCATTCGCCCTTCCCCGTCTGCGATTTCCATAGGAAATCTCCAGATGGCACCACGAGGAGGTGGGAATAGGACTTACCAACAGTGCCGCAAGATGTTCGACTGCGGTGGCTCTTCTCGCTTTTTAGCAGGCCAGCATCCGTCGGATAGATGCTACCCCTACGAGGCCTTTGTTAGTCCTTTGCCATCCAAGGAGGATATGAATATGTATACATAAATTCTTCTGGATCGTGAGTGGGACGGATTGCATACAAAATCTGAAAATTTCAGAGTAGAACAAACCAGGAGCATTATCAACAAATGTGTAGGTACAGTTGAGAATGCTGTTGAAATTAACAGCACTTAAGTAAAGTCTGCCTTATGAAAATTGAAGCGATAAGACTGCTCGCATTGTATAGTATTATAATCGTAGTTGCAAGACATTGTAACAGAAAGAGGAGGGTGGTAATGGTCTAATTCGGATAAAATATGGTTGTTTGCTAAAACAACAAGTTGTCTGCCCAAGTTGTTAGTAACACCACTTAACTGATGTAGACACAATCCTAAAAGACAGTCAATGAAAAAGAGTGCCTTGTCTGACGAAGGACATAGTGGGACTGATCACCAGATGGAGCCCATTGTAGGTCGGGGAGATTAAAATCACCCAGAATTAATACAGTATCGCAAGGATCGACAATATCAAATAAAGAGTCAAATGCGTTTATAGCTACATAGTTGGTAGCTCTGCATGGGCTGAGCCGGTCGAATATAGCAGCAGAAGATAAAGATGTTGCGCTTAGGAATGGTAATTTTGACACAAATACATATATTGAAAATAGGATATGTGCAACGTCTTAACTAGTGTGGAGTCAAGGCGATTGCGTACTGCCAGCAGAACACCTCGAATGAATAAAATTATAAATAAACTTATTTTACAGGCCTTTGCTGCTTCATAAAAAAACAAAGACTCTCTCCACTGCCGAGAGTTCCCTTTTTTTCAAATATTTGAATTTGATTCCCCAATCCTTCCTTCCTTTTTTTTTTTTAAGTCTTTGAGTCTTTGTTGTGAAGCAGCAACAGCAGCAATGATTTGGACCTGGGTGTGCCTCGAAGCGAGCACCGAGTAATGTGCTTGCTGTGAGAGGAGATTCTCTATTAGGATTCTCTCCAGGGAGGAATGGGCCAGTGGTGTGGTAAACACGGAAGAGGAACTGGCAATCTATACCGATGAATCCAAAACGGATACCGGTACAGGAGCCGGAGTCTACTTCGAATTTCGGGAAGCGTGTCATTCCTACAGACTTGATGATGGCTGTAGCGTCTTCCAGGCTGAGATCTTTGCAATCAAAAAAGGCGCTGGTCTGATTCTTAGGGAGAATTTCTCAGGTTAGAGAATCAAAATCTATGTTGACGGTCAGGCAGCAATTAAGGCTCTGCAAGCAACATGGATAAGATACATTTTCGTCTATTTTCTTGAATAACTGGGAAACCATTTATTTTAAAATTACAAAAAAAAAAAAACGTTTAAGGTCGTAACAATAAGTCCTTCCATTTGATATACATATAACACGATGCAGTTTTCAATTTTTATTTTTTTTTAATTTTCCACCTTCCCCCAAAAAATGACCTCCAATATACAGATTTCAACCGTTCACGTCCCACCACTGCCTTTGGGTCTCAGAAATTGACAAAATACCAAATTTTAACTTAATCGGTCCAGTAGATTCGGAGATAATTGACTGTGAGCGACGGACATACGGACACACGAGTGATCCTATAAGGGTTCCGTTTTCTTTTTTTCGGACGCACGGAACCCTAAAAAGGACGGAATGTCTGCTAAATCTTGGTAGTGGAAATATACGACTGGTAGTCGGTGCTCTCACTGGGCACTGCATGATATCATATCATGCAGCTAAACTAGGCCAGCCCTACAATGATTTTTGCAGAAGCTGTAGGGACGAAGAGGAAATAGAATCCATTCGTCACCTACTGTATGAATGCCCTGCACTGGTCCGAAAAAGATTTACGTACCTCGGGAACTGTTTCTTTTCGGGTTTAGAGGAGGCAAAAGACATTAAGCTGAACAAACTGCTAAGGGTGGTTCAGCTGCGGGTGGTTCAGCTCAGCGGGTAACTAACAGGTTCCCCTCGGGTTAGTTTTCAAAATGGGCACAATGGACTCTTGGTAGTCTAAGTGAGCCGTGACCTCGTGTCAATAGGGCACCCAACTAACCTAACCTAACCTAATGTGGAATGGGAAAGGAATAGGCAGAGTTTTTGTTTGTTGTGAAGCAATATAGGCAGGCAATTGTTTACTGCTTTTGGGGTAAAGATACCTATACATATATCTTTTGGTGATAGTAACCATACACGGAACTATTCAACAGTCTATTTTTAAAATCAGTATTTTAAATATGTAATATTTATTTATTCATATTTTAATTTACGCGTATTAGCTGAAAGTATACTTTCGGTCAATCCATGATATTTGTTTTCCAAGCTGTAAATATGTATGCCTTTTTAGGGTTCCGTACCCAAAGGTAAAATGGAACCCTATTACTAAGACTTCGCTGTCCGTCCGTCCGTCTGTCACCAGGCTGTATCTCATGAACCGTAATAGTTAGGGAGTTGAAATTTTCACAGATGATGTATTTCTGTTGCCGCTACCACGACAAATACTAAAAACAGAACAAAATGAATATTTAAGGGGGGCTCCCATACAACAGAAATGATTTTCATCCAAAAAATGCCCTTGGTCACATACTGAACTAAGGTTAGTCGACAATATCCCACAACCAGTAGCAAACTTCCCAGTTTTGATCTCTTTTGTGTCTTTGATGAATTAATCCTAGCTACAAACCTTTTTCCCATATTTCCCATTATTGTTATTCACCTTTTCACATCGTTGCTGTCAAGTAAGATAATTGATTTGAATTCAATGGACACTTTGATGATCAACTATATCTCATCATGAAGATAGTACATACATAGTCTCTTTCATATTTATATATACAGATGGTACGGAACCCTTCGTGCGCGAGTCCGACTCGCACTTGGCCGGTTTTTACTTTTACTAATACAAGCGCGAAACTACTAACTGATAAAGCAAACAACTTGGCGCTTATCAGTTGGCAAAGTTATAACAAAACAAAAACAAACGAGGAGAAACGAAAAAAAAAACAGAAACAGCTCAAAACATATGTAGCACATTCGTATATTTGTATGATATTATTTAAAAATCATATGACTTTGTAGAAGCCGAAATCAACTTACCTTAGCCGAGGAAATTCTTAGATGTTTATAAAATGCTTTCAAACTAAATGAACATAATGCAGCCAAGCTTTATACCTCCTCTGTTCTCTGATTCAATGGGAATATTAATCGCAAACGTTAAGGTAAATTGTACTTTACTAACAGAGAGTATATTAACATTTTAACATGGGTGGCCGTGCATGGATACAATACATACATATTACTGAAAGTTCAAGGAATTGGTTGTCTGGCGCTACTATTTTCATTTAAATTTAAGTTAGTTTCAGAAAAGAATATTCCTCGATTTTGTGGAAATACTGCGTTTTTTTTTTTTTGCTGTTTCATTTATTCTTTCTTTTCACCTTGTTCCATTTTAACTTTGAGCCACTGTACATATATACATACATATGTACTTTATTGATTAAGGGGGCGTTCAAGTATTACGTAACGACATTTTTTAAGATTTTTGATCCTTCCTCCCCCTCCATGTAACGCGCCGTAACGTTTTTCTGTACCCCAAGACCCCCTCCCCCCAAATTGCGTTACGTAATACTTGAATGCCCCCTAAATGATTCTATGATGAAAAAAATTACAAAATAATAGGAAATTGTTTATATTTGCTGTTACTGAGGCGCAACATACAAGGCTTCATTAAACTTGTTTAAAATATGTATTACTCGTAAACAAGAAATTTGATGTAATAAAATACTTACTTACTTAGGTGGCGCTACAGTCCGTGGTGAACCTGGGCCTCAACCAACAAGCGTCTCCAGCTGGCACGGTCTTTGGCCAGCTGTTTCCAGCGCCGCACGCCCAGTTGGTTAAGGTCCCCTTCCACCTACGTGCGCCACCGATGATGCGGCCGTCCTCTGCCGCGCCTTCCTTCCGGAGTAGATTCGAAGACTCTTCGGGTCGGAGCTGTATTTTCCATGCGCTCTACACGGCCTAGCCACCTTAGACGCTGCATCCGTAGACGCAGTACCAGGCTGATGTCGCTGTACAACCTATACAGTTCTTCGTTATATCTTCTCCTCCATACACCGTTTGAACAAACGGGACCGTAGATAGTACGCAGAATTTTCCTCTCGAAAGGACCAAGGGCATCTTCATCCGCTTTTGTTAAGGTCCAAGCCTCTGCGCCGTAAGGGAAGACTGGGATGATTAAGGTCTAAATAGTGTCACCTTGGTTTTCCGAGAGAGTGCTCTACTTCTCAATTGCCTCTTGAGCCCAAAGAAACAGCGGTTGGCAAGAGTGATTCTGCGTTTTATCTCAGCGCTGGTGTTGTTGTCGCTGGTCATCAGTGAGCCAAGGTAGACGAATTCCTTGACCACTTTAAAGTTATATCCGCCTATGGTGACGTTCTGGCCGATACGTCGGTGTTGTCCGTCTCTTTTAGATGAAAGCAGATATTTGGTTTTACCCTCATTAACCTTGAGACCCATCTTAGCCGCTTCTACCTCAATGCTTACAAAGGCCTCATTGACGTCTCGC
Organism: Eumerus sabulonum; assembly: GCA_951905685.1. Lineage (NCBI taxonomy): Eukaryota > Metazoa > Arthropoda > Insecta > Diptera > Syrphidae > Eumerus > Eumerus sabulonum. The sequence continues at coordinate 40,666,580 of OX645063.1, forward strand.
TTTGTCTTCTCCAAGATCCGCCGTAGCGTTAAGGAGACTTATTCCCCTATAGTTGGCGCAGTTATAGGGGTCTCCTTTCTTATGGACCGGGCAAACGATACTGAGATTCCATTCGTCGGGCATGCTTTCCTCCGACCATACCTTGCAAATGAGATTGTGCATGCACCTTACCAGCTGATCGCCTTAAGAAGATGTAATAAAATACACATGTATATATGCACATGGCATGAGAGGAAAAATGTGTACTGTAACCATATTTTATTCAACCATTGATCTCAAAAAATATGAATTGCCTCCTACCTCACAAAGCATGGTGAGTTAATCTTAAGCATCGAGTTAATCTTAAAATCAAATAATAAAGATATCTTTGATAAGATTAACTGTCGGCTTTGACTTATAGCACATGTTTTTTCGATAGATATCGCTATAGTTAAATCTACACAAACACAAATGAGAACTAGTTAAAATAGATTCACGCACGTTAGTTTGAATAGGACACACATAATATATTAGTAATGAAAGATAGATCTAATTGTAGATAGGCCTGGCGTGGTGTTGTCAACGTGGTTCTGAACCTTCGAGATACCAATGGCAATTCGTAATAATAAATTGTAATAATAAGAAACATGACCCCTAATGAGCTTGTAAAAAACTTTGTTCCACTTGTATTTATTCAGTCTTTAGGTATGTGAGGCTACTGTCATAAAACAGTATTCAGTCGATCTACTACATACAAACATATGTATGTACATATATGCAGTACTTACTTACTTACTTACTTATCAGGCCTGCGATCCATGGAGGATCTGAGCCTGAGCTATAGCTGCCTTCCATCCTTGACGGTCCCGGGCACGCTGCTTCCAGTTGTCAAGACCAAGATGTCTTACATCCGCGATTACTTGGTCTTTATACCGGAGGTTCGGTCTTCCTCTTCTACTCGAACCAGGAGGCTCGGAGTCGAAGACCCTCTTAGCTGGAGCGTTGATGTCCATGCGCTCGATGTGGCCGAGCCAGTGTAGTCGACGGGTCCTTGCTTTCCGGACTACATCCACATCTTGGTACAGCTCGTAGAGTTCGCGGTTGTGTCTTCTTCTCCATTCACCTTCCTCACAGACAGGACCAAATATCCGGCGCAGAATTTTTCTTTCGAAAGAACCCAAAATCAGCTCCGCTGTCCTGCTTATCGTCCAGCTTTCGGCTCCGTACAGCAAGACTGGCAGAATTAGCGTTTTGTAAAGCATGACTTTGGTCTTTCGAGTGAGGAGTTTTGACCCCAGTTGTTTGGACAAGCCGAAGTAGCAGCGGTTGCCAAGGGCGATTCTACGCCGGATCTCCACTGTGGTGTCATTTGTGGAATTTACGTTTGCCCCGAGGTAGACAAACTCCTTAACTACCTCGAAATTGTAGCTGTCAATTGTTATCTTTTGTCCCAGGTGGTGAGCGACGGATTGGTTTTTGCTTGACAGCATGTATTTCGTTTTGTCCTCATTGATCTTAAGGCCAATTCGTTTCGCCTGTTCTTCAATCGCCGTGAATGCTTCCACAATGCCACGGCGAGAACACGCGATGATGTCGATATCATCCGCGTATCCTAGCAGCTGGATGGACTTGTAAAAGATAGTGCCTTCCCTGTTGACGCCTGCCCGTCGCACTATCTGCTCCAGCACCAGGTTGAAGAAGTCACATGACAGCGCATCTCCTTGCCGAAATCCGGTGCATGTTTCGAATGGTTCCGAGGTCCTAGAACCGAGTTGCACGGTGCATCGCGTGTTTTTTAGCGTGGCGCGACACAACTGGATCAGTTATGCAGTAGCATATATAAAAATGTATTTAAAATTTGCTTTTGGTGGCGCCTTACAGCCCATTAAGGGCCAAAGTCAAGCTTCTCTCATTCACTCCTGTTGTTTTTACACCGTTGAGGAGGAACGCCGCTATAAAAAACTTTCGGCGGCGTTGGTGTTATCGGGAATCGAACTCGCCTATCGCGCGTCACAGTCGAACATATTGACCACTGCGCCACGGCGGAGTTAAAATTAAACAAAAACAAAATATACTATACACTGCTGCTCATCTGAATAGGTTCAATTTTTTTTTTCAAATTACTGTTAGCCTCTCTTCATATATATTGCAATGACACATATTTGTTATATCAGTAATGAAAGAGCATCATTATAGGCTCAGTTTGAGAGAAAAAAATTTGCCTTAAAGCTTAACATTATTCTCACACGCTAGTTTGACCAAATGCATCCATAAAATCATTAAAGCGAAATTTCGGTCCAAGCTTTTTAATTGGCCGATTAATGATTTTTTGGTCTCCGAATTGTCTCCCTGACTCGTATACTTTACGTGGAAGAAGTCCCCACACATTCTCTATGCTATTTAGGTCAGGGGAGTATGGAGGCCACACAAACATCTGAACATTTTGGCTGTCAATCCACTGTTTTACCGTCCTCGCTGTGTGAATAGGGGCACTATCATGTTGGAATATCCCAGATATTGGTCCAAACGGGTCAGAAATCTGTCGGTCTTTTCTAACACACTTTTACAAGAATTAGCATTCATTCTCGATGTAAGAAGTTGGAGTTCGAAGGTTCCGTAGAAGGAAATAGCTCCCCACACCATGACACTGCCTTCACAGCTATGCATACGACTTAAATAATGTTCCTTTTTTCGTATGTCATGGAATGAAACGTCTTAAACGTTTTTTTATCTAAAAAATCACTTTTTGCCACTCCGACTTCTACGGCATGTATTTTTTTACAAAGTTGGAGGCGAATCTCTTTTCTAGATTCGTTAAGTGGTGGTTTTTTCTGATTTTTTTTTCCTTTCCAAATGTCCTTCTCTTCTTAGTGGGCGCTACAGTTAGGGGTGAACCTGGGCCTCAACCAACATGCCCCTCCATCTTACACGATCTTTCGCTAGCCTTTTCCATTGCCGCACACCCAGTTGACTGAGGTCCCCTTCCACCTGTGTGCGCCATCTTAAGTGCGGCCGTCCCCTGCTTCTAGGTCCCTCGGGATTGGATTCAAAGACTCTCCGGGCTGGAGCTGTGGTGTCCATTCGCTCTACATGGCCCAGCCATCTTAGGCGTTGAATCCATAGACGGCTAACTAGACTTATGTCGCTGTACAGCCCGTAAAGTTTGTAGTTGAATCTTTTCCTCCATCCCCCGTCTGCGTTTATAGGCCCAAAAATCACGCGCAAAATCGTTCTCTCGAACCGACCAAGGGCCTCCTCATCCGCTTTTGATAGTGTCCATGCTTCTGCGCCGTACAACAGGACCGGGATGATAAGGGTCTTATACAGAGTCAACTTTGTCGTTCGGGAGAGGGCTCTATTACTCAATTGCCTCCTGAGCCCAAAGAAACAGCGATTGGCAAGAGTGATTCTGCGTTTGATTTCGGAACTGATGTCGTTGTTCCAGGTCACTGTGGAGCCAAGGTAGACGAAGTCCTTAACTACCTCGAACTTATAACTGCCAATACGAACGTTCTGGCCAAGACGTCGGTGGTGAGCGTCCTTTCTTGATGACAGCATATATTTAGTTTTGCCCTCGTTTACCGTCAAACCAATATTAGCCGCCTCAATGCTCGCAAACGCCTCATTGACATCTCGTTGCGATCTACCTATTATGTCAATATCGTCGACGTATGCAAGGAGTTGCGAGAATTTGAAATAGATTGTGCCTCTTGTATTGGCCAGTGATTGAAGATATGATGTTGAAGAAATCACACGACAGCGCATCGTCCTGCCTAAATCCTTTTTTGACATCAAAACTATCGGTAAGGTGTTCACTGATTCGGATGGAGCAGCGAGCATTCTCCAAAGTCATCCAGCATAGTCCGACGAGTTTAGCAGGTATGTCAAAGGTAGACATAGCGTTGTATAGCTCGTCTCTAATTACGCTGTCATATGCGGTTTTGAAGTCGACAAATAGGTGGTGAGTGTCGACTTGAAATTTATTGTTTTTTTTTTCAGCGTCTGCCGTAGTGTGAAGATTTGTTCGATGGTGGACTTCCCTGGCCTGAATCCGCACTGATAATGACCTATCAGCTTATTTACAAAAGGCTTCAGGCGTTCACACAAAACGGCAGGGAAGATTCTGTAGGCGATGTTAAGGAGACTTATTCCTCTATAGTTGGCGCAATCAGAGGGGTCTCATTTCTTGTGGATCGGGCATACGATGCTGAGACTCCATTCCTCGGTCATGCTTTCCTCTAACCATATCTTACGGATGAGCTGGTGCATGCTCCCAACCAGGTCATCCCCAGCTGCCTTGAAGAGCTCAGCAGACAGTTCGTCTGCGCCCGCAGCTTTATTCGACTTGAGATTCGATATGGCAATCTTAACTTCGTCGAGGTTAGGGGAACAGAATTCTCTGCGGTCTCCGTCGATTAGAAATGGATCATTCTGCCTGACAGCGGTATATTGACTAACATCGCCGTTATACAGTGTGCAGAAGTGGTTTTTCCATATTCTCAGCATCGACTGCGGTTCTACTACTAGGTGTCCGTTCTCATCCCTGCAGGCTTCCGTTCTGGCTTTATAACCTTGGCATGTTCGCTTTATCTATTGATAAAATTTTCGAACGTCACGCCTGCAGTAACACCTCTCCAAATCCTCAATCGCGCGCTTCTCGTGCTCTTTCGTCTTTCTTCTAAGAAGCTTATGCTCCTTCCTTCTTTCTAACTCGTAGAGCTCACGAGCTGCTCTTGTTCTTTTATGCAGCGGGGCCTTATATGCATCCTGCTTCGCTGTATGAATCCTCCTGCACTCATCGAACCAGGTGTTTCTTCGTGGTTGAGCCTTGAAACCCAAAACTTTGGATGCAGAGCTTTTCAGGGCTTGTTTGCAGGGCTACACTGCTGTTCTATTGATAGTGTGGAGGATTCAGCTGTATTGGAAAGCTTAAGGGAGACGCGATCGGTAAAAGCACGAGCGGTTTCTGGCGGTAGTAGCTTTCCGACGTCATAACTTTGTACTCTTACTCTACTCCGTTGCGCTCGTGAAATCCGTAAGCGCATCTTGGCTACTACAAGATAGTGGTCCGAGTCGATGTTAGCCCCTCGGAAAGTTCGAACATCAAGAATAGTGGAGGAGTGTCTGACGTCGATCGCGATGTGATCAATCTGATTGGTAGTCGATTGATAAAAAGACCGCCAGGTGCCTTTGTGTATATCCAGGTGCGGGAAGCGCGTACTGGCTAGAAGGAGATTTCACCCCGTAGCAAGATAAATCAGCCTGTGTCCGTTATCGGATGTGATGTCGTGTAGGCTATGTTTGCCGATGACTCGTTCAAAGATGCTTTCCTTACCCAGCTTAGCATCGAAGTCTCCTAGTACAATTTTGATGTCATAGCTGGGACATTGGGCATACGTTCTCTCTAAGAGATGGTTTGCCTTGATAAGGATTGTTATGAGACGTTCGCTCACATGCCGAAAGCTCAGGACTTTTTGCCTTAGTCCACCTCGAACAACATATCCGCATCCGAACAATCGTTGCCCTCTCTCCCTATAGCAGTCGCCGTAGTAACTATGGCAGTTTTCCATCCGCTTTATACCCGGTCCATTCCATCGCATTTCCTGGATGGCAGCTATTGCCGGCTGCACGTGGCCTGTTTAGGGACCTAACATTCCACGTACAGAGCCGAAGATCATTGTCCTTTTTTCGTTTTTTGCAAGGGTCGTCAACATTAATCCGGTCCGTTATATCCGAGGCTTGTGGTTGTTTCGGAGTTTGTGTTTTTTTTACGGTTACGGCTTACTAGGCCGTAGCCCAACCGACTAATCCTGTTTTTTTTTTTTGGCCCAGGAGGCTCGCCATTCGCCCTTCCCCGTCTGCAATTTCCATAGGAAATCTCCAGATGGCACCGCGAGGAGGTGGGGATAGGACTTACTAACAGTGCCGCATGATGTTCGACTGCGGTGGCTGGTGGTGGTCAGTTAAAACGTTAAAAAGTTTGCGTGGTTCAGTGTCTGACCCAGTTCAGTATTCAGTTCAATATTTATTACTTGTTATGCCTCATTGTTTCTCAATTTTTTTTCTTGTGAATTATCTATTATTGTTAGCTATTAGCGATTATTTTCTGCATTTCCCTGCTTAGACAACGTAAGCACATAAGTACAAAGCATTTATAAGTTAATTTGTTGTATTTCATTTCATTACCAGGAAAATAACGTGTTGGTTAATAAGGATTTATAATAAAGGTTGATTCAAACTAATTGTACAAGTCATTAACTATCTCGACTTACACAACTTGTCTGAGTGCAGATACTATTGAAATGGTATCACTAACATAGCAGAAGCATACGTTGAATACAATAGATCAATTGAAACAGTTCGGCGCTACAGACGAGCGGCTAAGGGTGTCTTATTATCTGCTTAGACTTCAAAAGAGGTTAATAATATTATAAACCGCGATAATGCATTGTAAATATAGTTCTTGAGTCTTTTTATTTCATACAATATCTTTAATCTACTTACATTGCTTTATATCATATACATATAGCTTACCATATACCCTATTTTGAGGCTAGACAAAGTGTTTTTGTTTTTGAACAGCACAATATTTTGACATGGGACGGATATTGATACTTGCGTTAACTCTTTTGAGTTGTCGATTGTTCCCCACTGAAGCGAACCCCGTTCAAAAGTCAGGGACCTTGGAATTCCTCATACTCCATAACAATGACATGCACGCTAGGTTCGAGCAGACAAGCGTAAGCAGCGGCAAGTGTTCCAAAGCAGACGAGAATACAAATAAGTGTTATGGTGGCTTTGCTCGAACAGCACACGAGTATGTCTATACAAATATTTGTATTTTTATTGTAATCCTTTTTTATTTATTTTTTTAAGAATTCGAAAATTTCGCGAAGATGCAAAAAACGGAGGGATTCCAGTTTTATATTTAAACGCCGGTGACACTTATACTGGAACCGCTTGGTTTACGGTGTTCAAGGACAATATCACTGCAGAATTCCTAAACAAACTATCTCCGGACGCCATTGTAATACAATTATGATTTTTATTACATTCTAAAAATAAGTACCCTCTGGTTAATGCTGTATTTAGTCCTTGGGAAATCATGAGTTTGATGAAGGAGTCGATGGGCTCGTCCCTTTCCTGAATGAGGTTACATTCCCAGTTTTAGCAGCTAATTTGGATCTTACAAATGAACCCGAAATGCAAGAGGCAAAAAGCTTAGCAAAATCAGGGGTGCTTTATGTACATGATACTAGGATCGGTGTCATTGGCTACGTGACACCTGAAACTAAAAATCTTACCAAACTTAACAACGTGATCTTCAAGGACGAAATAGAATCAATTAAGTAGGCACCAATCGAGTACGTCTTCATTTTTGTTACCTGCCAATAACTTGTTTATGTATTACAGCGAGGAAGCGAAAAATCTAAAAGCTCAAGGTATAAATATAATAATTGCACTTGGTCATTCGGGCTATCATCGGGATCAGGAAATAGCTGCCGGATGTCCCGATGTCGATATTGTTATTGGTGGCCACACAAATACATTTTTGTACAATGGAAACCAGCCTGACGCTGAGAGGCCTGAGGGACCATACCCGGTCGAAGTAACACAAGTCAGCGGGAAGAAAGTTCCCGTAGTGCAGGCGTACGCATACACCAAGTACTTGGGAAAGCTTCACGTGCAAGTAAGTACATATTTTCGTCAACCTTAAATTCTCCCTTCTGCTTTCCAAAAAATTATATTGCATCCCCTCTATCCGTCCTTAGTTTGACGCGGTGGGAAATTTAATAGAATTCGATGGACAACCTATCCTTTTAAACGCTAAAATACCAAGAGACTCTGATATTTTGGAGCTTTTAAACAAATACCGTCCAAGCATCGAGGCCCTTGAAAACAATATTGTTGGCTATACTAAAGTACGACTGGAAGGAAGATCCGAAGTATGCCGTGTTGAAGAATGCAATTTGGGAAACATAATTGCCGACAGCTTTGTCTATGCTCGCACCTTGCAGGATGTTGGTGGACAGTATTGGACAGATGCATCAATAGCTCTCATCCAGGGTGGAGGTATGTAGGTCAAATATTTTTCCAACTGATGATGGATATTAATCACCTTTTAGGTATTCGAAGTTCAATAGAGAAACGATCAGATGGATCGGTTACGGAAAACGATGTCCTCTCAGTTCTTCCATTCGGCAACGATTTACGTGTTACAAAAGTCTCTGGAAAAACAATTCGTAATGCCATGGAACGATCAGCCGAAATATTTGAATACGATTCAAATGGCGGTTTTCTTCAAGTATCTGGTCTTCGAGTGGTTTACAATCTCACCAAACCAGCTGGAAAGCGTGTTGTCAGCTTAGACGCTTTATGCACTGAATGCGCAGTTCCGAGATACTATGATGTGTATGATGATCACATGTACAACATCATATTGTCCGAATTTCTGTTGAAAGGTGGCGATGGACACAAGTTTGATGAAAACATCGATACAAGCCAACGCTTACCATTGATTGAAAGTGACACGGTGATAGAATATTTCAAAGCCCGCAAAATTGTTTATCCTGGAATCGAGGGAAGAATTGTTTGGATTGGTGAAAAATCTGCTGGTACTCTCTTGCACAAGTCAATTGTTTTGCTGGTCGCCACTGTCCTGTCTAGGCTGTTACTTAACTAATTCCTATTTCTTAAACTTTACTGTTTTTAGATAAATTTTATTTTAAATTGCATTTGTTATTGTTGATAAAATAAATAATTCATTTTGACATACATACATATACGTATATGCATGCATTGTTGTTACATATTTGGAAGACGAAATGTGGCCATGGTGCAATGGTAAACATCACCGACTATCGAGCGGCAGGTCTGTAGTTCAAAGTATGTCCATAGCCAAAGAAATACAACTCCTATACAGAAAAATTGTGCAAGGCGGCTGTTGCGAATGGGAAGTCATCAAATTACTTATGAAGAGCAAACCACTCACAGTATATGATTACTTCAAATTCATTTTCTGTGTGTGCAGTTCTAATACAACACCATTTGCTGAGAACTACAACCAACTAAAAATTCAGTCGAGTTCCACTCGAATCCTATCTAGGACAACCACCGCTGGAGAGTAGTAAACGAACATCTACGACCCAAACCATCTACACTTCGTCCAGGTTGAGTGACAAACATCGTAGGAGTATAACTTCGAAGTGGTTAAAAATGCTAGTATGGTATTTCCTATGCCCCTAATTCGTAGGGCCGCGCAGGAAGCAACTTGCTTGGCTTGTCCAGAGCAGTCCACCAGACTACGATGGCGTACTGGAGAATGGACCTTATGAGTGATATAAGGAGCCAGTGCATGATGCTTGGTTGGATACCCCACTTTTTGCCCACCACTTTCTTACAGCTGCAGAGGGCTGTGGTTGCTTGCTTGACACGATCAAGAATGTTGGGTTTTCAATGCAGCCTAGGACTAGGCCAAGGTATTTGGCTTGATCTTTGCTTTTTAACGAGAAGCTCGAGATTGAGGATTTAGAGAGTTGTTACTGCAGGCGTGACGTTCGAAACTTTTATCAACAGATAAAGCGAACATGCCAACGTGTAAGCCTATAGGGATGAGAACGGGCACCTAGTAGTAGAATCGCAGTCGATGCTAAGAATATGGAAAAACCACTTCTGCACACTATAACGGCGATGTTAGTCAATATGCCGCTGTCAGGCAGAATGACCCATTTTTTAACAACGAAGATCGCAAAGAAATCCCTCCCGGTGACCTCGACGAAGTTAAGATTGCCATATTGAGACTCAAATCGAATAAAGCTGCTGGCGCGGATGGACTGTCTGCTGAGCTCTTCAAAGCAGCTGGAGATGACTTGGTTAGGAGCATGCACCAGCTCATCTATCAGATATGGTCAGAGGAAAGCATGCCCGAGGAATGGAGTCTCAGCATCGTTTGCCAGATCCACAAGAAAGGAGACTCCGATTGAGTCAACTACAGAGGAATAAGTTTTCTTAACATGGCCTACAAAATCGTCTCTGCCGTTTTCGTGTGAACGCCTGAAGCCTTTTGTAAGTAAGCGGCTCTATTATCAGTTCTCCATTTTCATCCCTGTAGGCCGCCACTGTGGCTTTGTAGCCATGGCATGCTCGTTTTACCTTATTGTAAAACTTACGGGCGTCATTCCTGCGGAAGCATCTGTCCATCTCCTCGATCTCAAGCTTTCCGTGCTCTCTCTTCTTTCTTCTGAAAAGCGTGTGTTCCTCTCCTCTCTTCTGCTTATAGATTTCGCGAGCAGCTCTCGTCCATCGTTGCAGCATGGCTTTATATGCCTCTTGTTTTGCTGCATGGGCTTGATCGCATTGTTCATCGAACCAGCGGCTTATAGGTGGTGGCGGTTTGAAACCCAGCACCTCTGAGGCAGCGTCTCTGACGGCGCTCTGGCAATGCGCCCATTCCTGTCCTGCTCTATTTTTTGTGCTGCTGTGGGCGGATTTTGAAAGAGCTTGGAGGAGACACGATTGGCAAAGATTCTGGCAGTCTATTACGATTGTAGGTTTCCGACGTCAAACTTACGTAGTCCTACTCGACTCCTAAGCATTCTTGATATCCTCATTCGTACAGGAATGAGAATACTGGAGGAGTGTCTGGCGTTGATCGCAACATGATCAATCTGGTTGGTGGTCGATTGACCAAAAGACCGCCAGGTACCCTTGTGGATGTTGAGATGGGGGAATCGCTGCTTGCTACAAGGAGGCTACGCCCCGCTAGGAAATCGATTAGCCTAAGTCCGTTGTCGGATGTGGTGTTACATATATATATATGTCCTCTTTGCTCAGTTTTGCATTAAAATTTCCTAGAACTATTTTTGTGTCGTAGCTGGGGAATTGGGCATAGGTATAGGACATCGTAGAATTCTTCTTTGAGTTGATCGTCCTTTTCTTCCGTTGGGGCGTGAGCACATATTTAGCTAATGTTTCCGTAGTAGATGTCGCAGTTTTTCATCCGTCTTTTGCCTGGTCCATCCCATCGCACTTCTTGGAGTGCGATTATATCTGCTTTATAGCAGTTGAGAGTTTGCTCCAATTAATCACCTGCACCCAGTCTGTTAAGGGACCTCACATTCCAGGTGCAGACTCTCAAGTCCGTTAGTCGTTTGCAGGGGTCGTCAGTTTTGTATCCGTCCGTATCCGAGGCTTGTTGTCGTTTCGGAACCAGTAGGTTTTTAGTTGATAGGGATGTTACCCTTAAGCACAACCCAGGAACAAGGGGTTGGGTCGCTGCACACATTGGTTCACTACCTGGCGGGTGCCAGGGGGGGCCACGCGGAGGCTGTGTGTCAACTTGGATTGAGCAGGGACAGTGATCGAAGTTGGCGATTGCCATGTTAAACGCGATCAACTTCTTTGCTGTGTTTGCTCGCTTCCTCCCCCCTAAAGCGCTAAGGTCTAAAGCCATTTTGCACCGCAGTAATCGGCAGCTACCAGTGCGGCTTCCGGCCCGGCAAATCAACTGTAGACCAAATTTTCACACTTCGACAAATCCTGGAAAAGACCAACGAGTTTCGAATCGATACACACCATCTTTTCATCGATTTCAAAGCCGCATACGACAGCATTCATCGTGAAGAACTGTTTGGGGCGATGGCCGAATTCGGGATCCCGGTAAAACTGATCCAGTTGTGTCGCGCCACGCTAAAAAACACGCGATGCACCGTGCAACTTGGTTCTAGGACCTCGGAACCATTCGAAATATGCACCGGATTTCGGCAAGGAGATGCGCTGTCATGTGACGTCTTCAACCTGGTGCTGGAGCAGATAGTGCGACGGGCAGGCATCAACAGGGAAGGCACTGTCTTTTACAAGTCCATCCAGCTGCTAGGATACGCGGATGATATCGACATCATCGCGTGTTCTCGCCGTGGCATTGTGGAAGCATTCACGGCGATGGAAGAACAGGCGAAACGAGTTGGTCTTAAGATCAATGAGGACAAAACGAAATGCATGCTGTCAAGCAAAAACCAATCCGTCGCTCACCATCTGGGACAAAATATAACAATTGACAGCTACAATTTCGAGGTAATTAAGGAGTTTGTCTACCTCGGGGCAAACGTAAATTCCACAAATGACACCACAGTGGAGATCCGGCATAGAATCGCCCTTGGCAACCGCTGCTACTTCGGCTTGTCCAAACAACTGGGATCAAAACTCCTCACTCGAAAGGCCAAAGTCATGCTTTACAAAACGCTCATTCTGCCAGTCTTGCTGTACGGAGCCGAAAGCTGGACGATAAGCAGGACAGCGGAGCTGATTTTGGGTTCTTTCGATAGAAAAATTTTGCGCCGGATATTTGGTCCTGTCTGTGAGGAATGTGAATGGAGAAGAAGACACAACCGCGAACTCTACGAGCTGTACCGAGATGTGGATGTAGTCCGAAAGGCAAGGATCCGTCGACTACACTGGCTCGGCCACATCGAGCGCATGGACACCAACGCTCCAGCTAAGAGGGTCTTCGACTCCGAGCCTCCTGGTTCGAGAAGAAAGGGAAAACCGAAGCTCCGGTACAAAGACCAAGTAATCGCGGATGTAAGACATCTTCGTCTTTATAACTGGAAGCAGTGTGCCCGGGACCGTCAAGGATGGAAGGCAGCTATAGCTCAGGCTCAGATCCTCCATGGATCGCTGGCCTGATAAGTAAGTTCGTGAGTAATCTATTAAAAGTTCCCGTTGCAACAATTGGATTACCATCACGTTAGATTATGCCTGCCTCTTATATGACGGCCCAGCGGAACACTACTTTTGAGATTGGATAGCCAACGTTTGCATCGGATAGCTCACCCCAAGAGACTGATGTAGGGTGTGCCGAATATCGTATCTCTTACTACTTCTTATCAGTATGGCAAGTGGTTACTGATAATTATGGATGATATTTAATCAACTTCAAAACATAATGATCTGTAGTTGCATTTGGAAATAAGCTCTATACCACATGTGGCGCCATCTCCCAATCAAAAATCTTAATTCAAATTAAATGTTTAGATATTGCCGCACGATGGCGCACGAAAAGGCTCTATTCCTTTTCTTTCGTAACCGCATCCATGTGTACACTTGGCAAAACACAAATGGGATTACAAACAAAGCAAAGAGAAACGTCAAAAATTGGGCAATGCACTAGATGACCAATTTTTGACACATTTGTCGTCCGTCGTGTATATGAATTTTAATTTGTTGTGTTTGCTAGAAAACATTTGTAACAAATACTTCATTTTGTCAAAAATAAATATGAACGATACCATCTTGGATTCAAATGAAAGTGTTATTACTGCCGGTCTCTGGACGGAAGCAAAAATACGGCACAAAAAATTAATTAAAAGTGCCACTCAATATTTGTGAATCGAAAGAGAAAATGAAAAATATGTTCGCGTATCATTCGTCTAAATAAGAAGTTTGAGTTAAAATACGGGTTGGATCGTACTTAGTTCGGGAATGACCAGGTATCCTGTAAACGGTTGCAGAAATTCAATGCAAATAGGCGCAGCCTCATTCTATGTAAGCTTACATATCGGCCGCCATTGTGAGCTTGATTTGCATGAAAATTCCTGATTTTCGGGTCGTCTGGTGTCTTTCAGTTTTTTTTAGAAAGAACAACTTCGGGTGCACGTTGATACTAGCTAAACCATACACGTCTCTGGGCCGGTGAAGTTGTGTTTGAAATAAACGGAAATCGCAGCAAACTCGAGGATAACACTTGCGTGATCGTTGCATATACTTATGTATGTACTTAGGCTCTGAGGCCCTTCATTGGCCTATTAACCTATTATTATAACCGTGAAACCTGTTGCGTGGAATTATCGCCAATATCTGATAAGCGGATAATGAACCATAATATGGTGAAGCGGCGCGGAGTGCGTAGTTATCATATGCATCTTAAAATCCAGGTAATTACGTATGCATGTCATACTTACATTACTTATCGGTTGATCTGTGCTGTCGAGGTTTGAATTTTGCGGTGCTCCTAATAGTTGTTAGGAGATCAGTCGATCTAACGATGTTAGTCCTGTATGGGAAACTATACAATAGCGAATGTATGTAGGTCAAGCGATAAGCTATTTGATAAACGACAAAAGAAGACGTGTGAATTATTGAAAGCGCACGATGGTGGATCTTACTTCATAAAACGGAAGTATTAACATAACCAAGAAGAACGAGATGGTTCATTTCGAGCTCTTGGAGAAAGGTACTCTTGCGTAAAATCTTTCTGTGAGATCCCAACAACTAACTCCAACTCCTTCTTAGAGAGCTGTTGAAAATGTACAGCATATAAATGTCCCATTGCAATGCAACCAGTTTCAAGGTTTTCAAAAGGTTTCAAAAGCATTATTAAGCCCCTGAGCAAACGGTATTAAAACATCTTACTTACTTACTTACTTATCAGGCCAGCGATCCATAGAGGATCTGAGCCTGAGCTATAGCTGCCTTCCATCCTTGACGGTCCCGGGCACGCTGCTTCCAGTTGTCAAGACCAAGATGTCTTATACCCGCGATTACTTGGTCTTTATACCGGAGGTTCGGTCTTCCTCTTCTTCTCGAACCAGGAGGCTCGGAGTCGAAGACCCTCTTAACTGGAGCGTTGATGTCCATGCGCTTGATGTGGCCGAGCCAGTGTAGTCGACGGATCCTTGCCTTCCGGACTACATCCACATCTTGGTACAGCTCCTAGAGTTCGCGGTTGTGTTTTCTTCTCCATTCACCTTCCTCACAGACAGGACCAAATATCCGGCGCAGAATTTTTCTTTCGAAAGAACCCAAAATCAGCTCCGCTGTCCTGCTTATCGTCCAGCTTTCGGCTCCGTACAGCAAGACTGGCAGAATGAGCTTTGTGTAAAGCATGACTTTGGTCTTTCGAGTGAGGAGTTTTGATCCCAGTTGTTTGGACAAGCCGAAGTAGCAACGGTTGCCAAGGGCGATTTTATGCCGGATCTTCACTGTGGTGCCATTTGTGGAATTTACGTTTGCCCCGAGGTAGACAAACTTCTTAACTACCTCGAAATTGTAGCAATTGTGTAGAAATTGTTATATTTTGTCCCAGGTGGTGAGCGACGGATTGGTTTTTGCATGTATTTCGTTTTGTCCTCATTGATCTTAAGACCAACTCGTTTCGCCTGTTCTTCAATCGCCGTGAATGCTTCCACAATGCCACGGTGGGAGAACACGCGATGATGTCGATATCATCCGGTTGAAGAAGTCACATGACAGCGCATCTTCTTGCCGAAATCCGGTGCATGTTTCGAATGGTTCCGAGGTCCTAGAACCGAATTGCACGGTGCATCGCGTGTTTTTTAGAGTGGCGCGACACAACTGGATCAGTTTTACCGGGATCCCGAATTCGGCCATCGCCCCAAACAGTTCTTCACGATGAATGCTGTCGTATGCGGCTTTGAAATCGATGAAAAGATGGTGTGTATCGATTCGAAACTCGTTGGT
Organism: Eumerus sabulonum; assembly: GCA_951905685.1. Lineage (NCBI taxonomy): Eukaryota > Metazoa > Arthropoda > Insecta > Diptera > Syrphidae > Eumerus > Eumerus sabulonum. Next base: position 40,682,036 of record OX645063.1, read on the forward strand.
CTTTTCCAGGATTTGTCGAAGTGTGAAAATTTGGTCTATAGTTGATTTGTCGGGCCGGAAGCCGCACTGATAGCTGCCGATTAGAGCGGTGCAAAATGGTTTTAGACGTTCACACAATACGCTGGACAGGATCTTGTATGCGACATTGAGCAGGGATATACCTCTATAGTTCTTGCAAGAGTTAGGATCGCCTTTTTTGTAGATGGGGCATATAGAGCTGGTATTCCAGTCGTCGGGCATGCTTTCATCTTCCCAAATTCTGCAGATGATCTGGTGCATGCTCCCTACCAGAACATCGCCGCCAGCCTTGAAGAGCTCTGATGGCAAGCCATCTGAGCCTGCGGCCTTGTTGTTCTTCAGCTTCTGAATAGCTGTGCCGACTTCTTCGATGCTGGGTGGGAAGACTACTTTAGCGGCTGGAGTTGGGATTTCCTCGGTCCCTACCACTCTCTCTTGGTCATGCTCGTTAAGCGGCTGCTAGAAGTGCTGCTTAAATACATCCACTATTCCCTGCGGGTCGGTGACAAGATTACCCTCGCAGTTTCGAAGAGCCAGGGTGCCCTTTTTGAAGCCTTCTGCAAGGCCTTTGGCTTTCTTGTAAAAGGCTCGTATTTTATGTTTATCCCTAGACTCCTCGATATCCTTGAGCTGGGAGGCTGCGAAGATTCTTTTCTTTTGTCGCAGTGTTTTTTTCTCCTCCCTTCTTCTGGCTCGGTACTCTTCTTGCGATGCCCTGGTTTTCCTCTGCAGCGCCTTTTGGTACGCCTCGTCGGTTGCTGCATTTTTCTGCTCACACTCGCCATCATACCACGAGTTTCTTGTCGGGGGTGGTAGGTCTCCTAAGGTGGTTTCGGCTACTTCCTGAATGGCTGAGCGGCAATGCAGCCACATATTATTGGCATTTGTGTTCGACGAAGGCATACCGTAGAGTCTTTCGCTCAGCTGCTCCCTGTAGACTCTGGCAACCTCCGGTGTGCTCAAGCGCCCAATGTCGAACCTCCTCCTGATGGGCTGGTGCAGCTTTCTGACATTGGACAGTCGAGCTCTGAATCTTGATGCTACGAGGAAGTGGTCAGAGTCGACATTTGCCCCTCTGAATGTTCGCACATCCAGGATGTTTGACGAGTGCCTTGCGTCAACGAGCACATGGTCGATTTAGTTGGCGGTTCGACCGTCCGGAGATCGCCAGGTTGCTGTGTGGATTCGCTTACGAGGGAATCTTGTGCTACTTATCACCGCATTACGAGCTGTCGCAAAGTCAGCGAGTCGGAAGCCGCTATCTGTTGTTGTATCGTGGAGGCTGTGCTTTCCGATTACTCCGCCAAGGGTGTTCTCCTTACCGATTTTGGCGTTGAAGTCCCCGAGCACGATTTTAACATCGTACTCCGGACAAGCTCCGTAGGCGTTGTCCAGGAGGTCATAGAAGTCCTCCTTGATAGGGTCTTCAGCCTCCTCGGTAGAGGCGTGTGCACATATAAGGCTGATGTTATAAAATCTGCCTCTGATGCGGATCACAGCCAGGCGATCACTTATAGGTTTAAAGTCGATGACCTTCGACCTTAACCGCTTTCCCGCGACAAATCTGCATCCCAGTAAGTGCAACCTTTTTTGACAGCTGTAATAAATGTCGCAATTTTTCTTCCTAATCATACCGTTTCCTATCCAGCGTATTTCCTGGACCGCAGTAATATCCGCCTTGTCGTTGCATACGTTTGTTCACTTCCCAACGGTTGTTGAAGAGGCTATCCAGAGGGCGCCGCGAGGAGGCTTTATGTCAACTTGACCCGGGCATTTAAACAGGGATCGTTGCTGGCATCTCGCCAGGTTGAGAGCGATCAACAACTTAACCCTGTATGTCCGGGCCCATACCCTCTACTAAGACATCTTACATCAAATAAAAAAAATATATAAAAAGGTTTTTCTTTAGTCGGAGACTCCTGCTATCTGTTGGAGCACTCAGACTCAAATACCTGTCCCTTGTACTCCAGACAGGCACCTTACATTACTGTATTATCTCCGTTTTCCGAAGAAAAATGAGGAGTAGCTTCAGTGATGTAGAGCTAAGAGATTCGGCACATACCACGTCGGTCCTAAGGATGCGCCACCGTGCGCAAGCAAAGGCGGGACAGTCGCAGAGAATATGTTCTGCAGTGTCATCCTCCTCGCAACATGCAGCACACTGATGCCAAGCACGCAAATATGCTAAGCAAAAGTGTAATTGCGCGTAATGACTCCCAAAAGTCTTCTACAGTCGATTCTCCTTAAAGACAGGAGGAATGCTGAGGATTTCTTGCTTACATACATCAGGGCATACGCGCTTAGTCATCCTTCTTCTTTTGGCGCTACAGTTCATGGCGAACTTGGGCCTCCTTCAAAAAACCTCTCCAACTGGCACGGTCTTTCGCCAGCAGTCTCCAGTGCCGCCCGCCTAGTTGGTTAATGACCTCTTCCAATTGGTTGTGCCACCTCGCCCCTCGGGGTTGGATTCATAGACATTTCGAGCCGGAGCTGTGTTTTCCATGCGCTCAACATGACCTTAGCCATCTTAGGCGTTGGACCCAAAGACGCCGTGCTATGGTTATGTCGCTGTACAGCCCGTACAGTTCACTGTTAATTCTTCTCCTCCACTCCCCATTTATGCAGGTCGGTCCGTAAATCGCATGCAAAATTTTTCTCTCAAAACGACCAAGGGCCTCCTCAACCGCTTTCAATAAGGTCCATGTCTCTGCGCCATAGAGCAGGACCGGGAGGATAAGGGTCTTGTATATGCTCTCCTTGGTTTTTCGAGAGAGGGCTCTGCTTTTCAATTGCCTCCCGAGCCCAAAGAAACAGCGGTTGGCAAGAGTTATTCTGCGTTTGATTTCGGCACTGATGTCATTTCTGCATGTCACTGCGGAGCCTAGGTGGACGAAGTCCTCGACTACCTTGAAATGATACCCGCCAATATGTGCGCCCTGGCCAAGACGCCGGTGGTTCGTGTCCTTTTTCGACGACAGCATATATTTCGTTTTGCCCTCATTTATCGCCAGTCCCATTTTAGCCGGCTCCGTCTCAATGCTCGTAAAGGCCTCAATGACCTCTCGCTGACTTCGTCCAATTATGTCAATATCATCGGCATATGAGAGCAGTTGTATGGACATGAAAAAGATGGTGCCCCTCGTATTGACTAGTGAGTTTTGCACTATCCTTTCAAGGACGATGTTGAAAAAGTCACACGATAGCGTGTCGCCCTATCTAAAACCTTTTTTGACATAAAAGGTTTCGGTTAGGTCGCTACCGACCCTGATGGAGCAGCGAGAGTTCTCCAAAGTCATCCTGCACAATCTGACGAGTTTGACGGGGATGCCAAAACTAGACATGGCGTTGTATATCTCGTCTCCATTGATACTATCGTATGCAGCCTTAAAGTCTTCAAACATGTGGTGGGTGTCGACCTGGAACTCGTTTGTTTTTCCCAGGATCTGCCGCAGTGTGAATAATTGATCTCTGGTGGACTTCTTGGGCCTGAAACCACACTGATATGGACCAATCAGTTTATTAACGAGCGGTTTTAAGCGTTCACACAGAACAGCAGCGAAGGTTTTCTAAGCGATGTTCAGAAGACTTATTCCTATGTAGTTGGCGCAGACAAAGGGGTCTCCTTTCTTGTGGATCGGGCAAACGATACTAAGATTCCATTCATCGAGCATGCTTTCCTCTGATCATATCTTACGGATGAGCTGGTGCATACTCCCAACCAGGTCATCTCCAGCTGCCTTAAAGAGCTCGGCAGGTAGTCCGTCTACTCCAGCAGCTTTGTTCGGCTTAAACTTAGAAAAAGCATTCCTAACTTCGTCCAGGTCAGGGGGACGGAATTCTCTGCTATCATCGTCCGTTGTGAAAGGATTATTCTGCCTGACAGCGGGATCTGTTTCGTCATCGCCGTTATACAGTCTGCAGAAGTAGTCTTTCCAGATTCTTAGTATCGGCTGTGAATCCACTACCAGGTTTCCAATTTCGTCCCTGCAGCCTTCGTTCTGGTCTTATATTCCTGGCATGTTTGTTTTATTCGTTGATAAAACCTCCGAACGTCATTCCTGTGATAATATCTCCATCTCTACGATCGCGAGCATCTCATGCTCCCTTTTTTTGTTTTGAGAAGCTTATGCTCCTCCCTCCTCTTGTGCTCATAATGCTCACGAGCAGCTCTCGTCCTTCAATGCAGCGCCTATTGATAGGCTCACTGCTTTGCTGCGTGTGCCCTCCTACATTCGTGGCGGTTTGAAACCCAGTACCTCAGAAGCAGCACTTTCTAAGGCCTGTTGACAACGGGTCCATTGGTGTTGTACAGTCTGAGCAGGTGTTAGAGGGCCTGGCATATTCGAAGTCGCAACCTGGCTGCCACAAGATAGTGGTCCGCGTCGATGTTGGCTCCTCTAAAAGTTCGCACATCCAGAATGTCGCATGCGTGTCTGCCATCAATCGCAATGTGGTCAATCTGGTTGACGGTTGATTGATCCGGAGATCGCCAGGTCGGTTTGTGGATGTTGAGATGTGGGAAAAGCGTGCTAGCAACTAGAAGATTTCGCCCCGTTGCGAAGTCTATCAGCCTAAATCCATTTTCGGATGTGGTGTTGTGTAGGCTGTGCTTGCCAATAACCCTATCAAAGCGACTTCCTTGCCCACTTTTGCGTTAAAGTCTCCCAGTACTATTTTAACATCCTTGCTGGGAGATTGGGCATATGTCCTATCTAGTAGGTCGTAGAAGTCGTCTTTTGTAGCGTCATCCTTGTCCTCAGTTAGGGGCATGGGTGCAAATTAGGCTGATGTTTGCGAACTTAACCTTGATGCGGATTGTCATGCGGCTTAAGGAATGCATGCCTGAAGCTCAAGACTTTTTGCCTAAGTCTACCTCTAATAACAAATCCGCATCCGAATAAGCGTTGTCTTCTCTTCTTGTAGCAGTCGCCGTAGTAGATATCACAGTTTTTCATCCTCTTTTTGCCCGGTCCATCCCATCGCACTTCCTGGATTGCGGTAATATCTGCCTTATAACAGTCTAGGGCCTCCGCATGTTGTTCGGCTGCACGTGGTCTGTTGAGGGACCTTGCATTCCACGTACAAAGCCGAATATCATTCTTCCTTTTCCTATGGTTGTTTCCTGGGTCGTCATCGGTTAATTCGTCCGTTTTTTTGTATCCGAGGCTTTTTTTTGGGTTTTTTGTTTTTTTGTTTTTTGTTCCATGTATGGCTTGCCGGGCCATAGCCTAACCGACACTTATCCTGTTTTGTGACACAGGAAACTCGCCATTCGCCCTTTTCCGTTCGCGATTTCAAAATAGAAATCCCCAGGTGGCACCACGAGGAGGTGGAAATAGGGCTTACTAAAAGAGCTGCTAGATGTTCGGCTCAGTGGCTTCTGCTCGCTATTTTACGGGCCAGCGCATGTCGGATACGCTACCCCTACGAGGCCTTTGTTAGTCGTTTACCACCCTAGTCATCCTGCAACCTGGATAATCCCTCCATCTACGGTTGTGTGTATTAGACACCCAATCGTTAATGTAGGAATCTACCGTGGACACAGTTAGACCTAGAGCGGGTTTAGGTATTTAGAAACTTTCCTCTGAACCCATTCTGGCAAATTCATCAGAGTTCTCATTTCATGCGATCCCAGAGTGACCTGGAGCCAATACAAGTCTTAGTGAATTTAGTTTACAGACTCTGTTAAAGAAGGACTTGAGTTCATGCACTTATTTGGAGCTAGTTAGAGGGTTGGACACAGCATTGAGTGCAGCTTGGCTATCACTGCAGACGCATATGTTTTTTGCCCTCCACCTGTGCTTTACAACATAGTGCATGACCATTAGGCTTGCTTATATGTATCTCTGATTGGAAGACAGACGCATATTTTCCTAAGGAGAAGTGCAGTGGGGTGATTTCGCGCTCAAAGAAGATCCCAGCACCGGACCCCCGTCCAGACCTGGAGTCATCCGTGAAATTGCGATGACTATCCTCTCCAGGTTCAGTATCCAGCCAGAGCCAATCCTGACGCCATAGAAACTATACTGTGAAATTACAGCGCAGTAGGATAACAGGCGTCAATGCTTCATGCATGTCCATGAGACAGGGGTCACAGGACAATTCTTGCGCAACCACGAATTGTACCAAAAGACATTTCTCTTCATATCAACAGGTGGAAGGTTCATCATAGCATCTAAAGCAGCGCCCCGCGTACTGGGGAAAGCTCCCGAACAGCAGAGACAAATCGTTCTTTGGAGTTTGGTGAAAAGGCTACGACGTGTCTGTGTGTTAGTCTGTTACACCAGACAACCGATGCATATGAGATTATAGGTCTTATCCATAGGACCTTTGCCGGCGTTAAGCTCTTGCATTGCCAGAAAGCTGACAGCGCTTTGGTGGTTTTTAACTCAACATCCTTTGATCAAAGAAGCTTGCTATCTAAGATGACTCCGAGATACTTAGCTTCCTTGCATACCGGGATGAGAGTACCTTTTTGTACCATCTGAGTGATGTCGGTATCTTTAACCGACAGCTCATTTCTAGTACACCAATCATCGATCACAATTAGCGCCGCCTGTGCTTTGAGACGGACAGTCGACGTGAGTCGTAAACAGACTTCAGGGCCTTGACTGAAGCGCTGTCCTCTCCACGCCAGCCTTTCTTACGAGGAGGTAAATGCCTACTTGTTCGAAGGCTGGTCATCCCAAACTTTATCGATCCTTAGCTTCCTCCTTTCAGAGTGTTTTCGTGAGAAATGCCCATCTTTGATAACCAATAATTTCATCGGAAAAGGTTAGCATATTCTCTCGCTGTGAAGGATTCTTCTTGACCGCATTCCTCTGTTTGAAAGTACTCTTTTTCTTTAAGGTGGTGGTTTAAGGTGATTTCACGAATCAGACAGCACGACCACGCACCTTTTTCGGCTATAATAGTGGTTCCAGCAGACCACTAGTAAGAGGAATGGGAATAGGGGCGCTTGGTTAAAGTGCTGGTACGCTTGTGCCTTCCACGCGAGCGATCACAAGCCGGTGACTTCCTGCGCTGCAAGTAAGAGGAAACGTTTGGAGCGTCAGACTTGAGGACCAAGACGGCTTCGGTTGGTGATACCTATACCGACCTGAATCTCTTCGCTGTCGCTTTCAGATAGACTGGTGGTGAAGTTTGTGCCTTCATCAGGGGTCTCCGCTTTCTTTTCCGCTGACTCCTAGTCACTTACTCTGAACAAAATCCGGTTTCAGCATCTTGTTGAACCTATGAAGTGGCAGTGGACTTGATTTCCGCTTTTACATTAATCCCAGTCATTTGTAACGCTTTTTAACGTCGTGATACGACGCGGACAAGTCCTTGACACGGGATCGAATCCCAAAGACAGCAATATTATCGAATGTGTTTTCAGGGTGCTTCTCCTCCGCGGGCTACTGATAAAACCCACTGTAGTATAGTTATCATGAAAAACTTCTCGAAATTCGCCGCACGGAATCGGAAATAATCTGTAGGTCCATTTCACCTATGGGAAAAAAAAATCACCCACAATATGGGTGATTGAGAGGAGCTTGGCTTAGGTTCTCTGGAGCTGTAACTTCATATACATACTCTGATGGACAAAAGTATTCGTAATGTGATGTTACTTACTTACTTATCAGGCCAGCGATCCATGGAGGATCTGAGCCTTCCATCCTTGACGGTCCCGGGCACGCTGCTTCCAGTTGTCAAGACCATGTCTTACATCCGCGACTACTTGGTCTTTATACCGGAGGTTCGGTCTTCCTCTTCTTCTCGAACCAGGAGGCTCGGAGTCGAAGACCCTCTTAGCTGGAGCGTTGATGTCCATGCGCTCGATGTGGCCGAGCCAGTGTAGTCGACGGATCCTTGCCTTCCGGACTACATCCACATCTTGGTACAGCTCGTAGAGTTCGCGGTTGTATCTTCTTCTCCATTCACCTTCCTCACAGACAGGACCAAATATCCGGCGCAGAATTTTTCTTTCGAAAGAACCCAAAATCAGCTCCGCTGTCCTGCTTATCTTCCAGCTTTTGGCTCCGTAGAGCAGGACTAGCAGAATGAGCGTTTTGTAAAGAATGACTTTGGTCTATCGAATGAGGAGTTTTGACCCCAGTTGTTTGGACAAGCCGAAGTAGCAGCGGTTGCCAAGGGCGATTCTATGCCGGATCTCCACTGTGGTGTTATTTGTGGAATTTACGTTTGCCCCGAGGTTGACAAACTCCTTAACTACCTCGAAATTGTAGCTGTCAATTGTTATATTTTGTCCCAGATGGTGAGCGACGGATTGGTTTTTGCTCGACAGCATGTATTTCGTTTTGTCCTCATTGATCTTAAGACCAACTCGTTTCGCCTCTTCTTCAATCACCGTGAATGCTTCCACAATGCCACGGCGAGAACACGCGATGATGTCGATATCGTCCGCGTATCCTAGTAGCTGGATGGACTTGTAAAAGATAGTGCCTTCCCTGTTGACGCCTGCCCGTCGCACTATCTGCTCCAGCACCAGGTTGAAGATGTCACATGACAGTGCATCTCCTTGCCGAAATCCGGTGCATGTTTCGAATGGTTCCGAGGTCCTAGAACCGAATTGCACGGTGCATCGAGTGTTTTTTAGCGGGGCGCGACACAACTGGATCAGTTTTACCGGGATCCCGAATTCGGCCATCGCACCAAACAGTGCTTCACGATGAATGCTGTCGTATGCGGCTTTGAAATCGATGAAATGATGGTGTGTATCGATTCGAAACTCGTTGGTCTTTTCCAGGATTTGTCGAAGTGTGAAAATTTGGTCTATAGTTGATTTGCCGGGCCGGAAGCCGCACTGGTAGCTGCCGATTAGTGCGGTGCAAAATGGTTTTAGACGTTCACACAATACGCTGGACAGGATCTTGTATGCGACATTGAGCAGGGATATACCTCTATAGTTCTTGCAAGAGGTAGGATCGCCTTTTTTGTGGATGAGGCATATAGAGCTGGTATTCCAGTCGTCGGGCATGCTTTCATCTTCCCAAATTCTGCAGATGATCTGGTGCATGCTCCCTACCAGAACATCGCCGCCAGCCTTGAAGAGCTCTGATGGCAAGCCATCTGAGCCTGCGGCCTTGTTGTTCTTCAGCTTCTGAATAGCTGTGCCGACTTCTTCGATGCTGGGTGGGAGGACTACTTTAGCGGCTGGAGTTGGGATTTCCTCGGTCACTACCACTCTCTCTTGGTCATGCTCGTTAAGCAGATGCTGGAAGTGCTGCTTAAATACATCCACTATTCCCTGTGGGTCGGTGACAAGATTACCCTCGCAGTTTCGAAGAGCCAGGGTGCCCTTTTTGAAGCCTTCTGCAAGGCCTTTGGCTTTCTTGTAAAAGGCTCGTATTTTATGTTTATCCCTAGACTCCTCGATATCCTTGAGCTGGGAGGCTGGCTGGGAGGCGTAATGTGATGTTACTAACAATAAAAAGAGGAAAAGACAAGTTAAAAAAGTTGTTATTTGGAAAATGTTTTTTTTTATCTTATAGGGAAAGATATATACAACAAATTAAACAAAACTCAAAATAAAATTCATTACCAAAACAAACAGTAGCAATAAAAGTAACTAAACAATTGAGAATTCGGTTGGACAAAAGTATTTGTAATTTTATGTTGATTCAAAACACACTTTTAATTACTTAAAATTTAGTAGTTGGTTGAATTGCCTTTTGGCTTAATAACAGTTATTTGCTTGCAGTCTATTTGACAATGAATGTTCCAACTTTTTGGTGAAGTCAGTACCTATTTTTGTACATTCTTCCTGTAGCAAGTCTATAAGTTGCTGTTTAGACGTTATGTTGTGTTGTTGCACCCGTTTATCCAACATATCCCATAGATGCTCTATAGGACTGAGATCTGGTGATTGGGGTGGTATTTTCAAGGTATGAGGAGTGTTATATAATATCCACGATCGAACCATTTCAGCAGTGTGCCTTGGGTCGTTATCTTGCTGAAAGTAAAAATCGTTGCTCAGATGTAAATCATTATCACTGATCCTTAAATTTTCCTTCAAGATCTTAAGGTATACTTCTTTTTTCATGATTTTGTCGATGAATACAAGCGCCCCTACACCAGAAGCTGCCCTACATACCCATACCATGACTCCACCACCACCATGTTTGACAGTTGATTGAACATTTTTTTAAACTAATTCGGTGCCTGCTTTCCTCCAAGTCGAAACTCGTCCATCCGATCGGTAAACACAAAATTTACTTTCATCGGAGAACAAAACTTTCTTCCAAAACGATTTTGGTTTGCCCGAGAATTCTTTTGAAAAATCCAGTCTCCTCCTTTTGTTCACCTTAGTAATAAAAGGCTTCCCTCTGCAAGTTCTAGCCCTATACCCCTCATTTCTGAGTACTCTTCGGACTGTTCGAGGGTCAAATTCTGTTCGGGAGGTCTCTTTTATTTCTGAGGCAATTTTGGAGGACGGTGTCTTAGGTCCCTCGGACGACCACTCCTAGGCTTTTATTTAACCCCGATGAATTTTTCAAATGTTTTGTAATATCATATGCAGTTGCGTTACTCTTTTCCACTATGTCAATAATTGTTTTTCCTGATTCACCACTTTTAAAAGATTTAAAATTATTTTTCGCTCTTCAGAAGTAGTTTCTCTACTTTTACGTACCATCCTGCTCATATCAGTAAATTGTACTTTGCTGTATCAGAGCTGATATCAAATTATAACAGTAAATACCTTAAAGTTTAAAATATACTCGTTCAAGCATTGTATTTTGTTATTGTGTTTGGAAATATTGTATGCTATTTAGAAATTACGAATACTTTTGTCCAACCAAATTCTTAATTCTTCAATTACTTTAATTGCTACTGTTTGTTTTCGTTACGGAATTTATTCTGAGTTTTATATAATTTGTTGTATATATCTTTCTCTATAAGATAAGAAAAACTTTTTCCAAATAATAACTTTTTAAAAGTGTTTTTCCCTCTTTTTATTGTTAGTAACACCACATTACGAATACTTTTGTCCATCAGTGTAAATTTATTTTTTTTTTCTTAGAGACTCGCGCAGGTGCAAGAGCTTCTATATTCTCTTATGATGTGTTGACACACACAACCTGAACGGAGTGCAGTGGTTGGGGTCGTTGATGTTCGTTCACTACTCTCAGGGGTGGTTGTCCTAGACCTAGATAGGACGAGAGCCGACCAAATTCCGCTTTGGTTATAGTCCGTAGTAATTCGTTCAAGCACTTTGGTATTGCATACGCAGAGGATGAATTTCGGTTGACCATATACTGTGAGTGTTATGCCTGCAGTAGTACGTCTGGTCACTTTGCATTCACAACTGCGTTGCATACTTTTTGTCCGTATAGGAATTACTTTTTCTTGGCTATGAAGCGAATTTGAACCATATACCTTCCGCTCGGCGGTCGATGATATTAACCACTGCACCACGGCCACCCCCATACATACATCTGGTTTCACAAAGCCACTAAGAATTTAACTTAAATACATATTAGGAAAATTGGAAAGTAAAGGAAGTTTTTAACTTTGTAGCTTGAGAGAAAGACAATATTGTTATACCTAAGAATGATTTCTGAGTATTTTGATTTTGTTGCCACAGAAGTAAGTGAGTGAATATATCAAGGACTCAAAGTTCTCGATATAAGCGTTCTGCTTCTGGTATATAATACCAAAAGATTTATGCATGTTGCAAACCAAGGGGTCACCCTCAAGTTTTCACCCTGAAGCAGCAACTTTAAGGGAAAGAATTTCCTTGACTCAAATCGGAACATAGAATATAATAAATTAAAAACGTGAACTGCTGCTTACCCCACTGTTCATAGTATTATATTTATGACACATTTTGAACAATGTTAAAAGCTATATCGAATGTCCTTTGATAAGGTAAATAAAAGGAACATTGTGTTGATTAAGTATTTAAGTTAACCACCGGAATGCAAGTTCACTTCAAGGACAAAGCTGAGTACTATATCGGCGAGGGTAGCGTAGGATAAACCAGAATAATGTCGTTTTAGTTGTAGTAGCAGTTATTTATGATATTGTTCTCTCGCTATTCGTTAACTGGTGATATCCATTTGTCCAAGCAAGGTAATTGTTTGCTTCTTAATTGAAAATGTTTATCAAAATGGTATTTAAGAGTCCACAGTAATCCACACAATTTCACACACATTCTTAAACATCATCGAAGTATGTATGAATGTATGTATGTTGGCGTTACAGTCCATGAAGGACAAAAGCCGAGCTTCTCTCAATCACCCATGTTGTGTGTGATTTTATTCTCCCACTAGCTTTTGCCCGCGGCTTCGCTCGCGTTAAATTCGCGGTAACACGGTTCCCCTTTCCTGATTTAGAACACAGAAGAGAACTCGGAACAGAATGCTATTTTGATACGGTACTGTAGACGATATTATATGTCTTTCCATTTGGGGATAGAATATAAAGATTCTGGGCATTGGACACACGCGAACATGCTACATACAATTGTCCATGGGAAAAGCACGGCTTTTCTAAGTTCACCCCAGCCACCTTTAATGTTTGACCTTGCGCTTTGTTAATGGTCGTAGCGAAACTAAGCTTTAGAGGAAATTGTAGCCTTTTAAACTGGAACGGGAGATCTGTGGGAATTATTGGGATTCGTGGGATCATTACATTTTCACCCTTTCCTACGCCGGTTAAGATAGTGGCGCTAATGATATTGCGGCCAAGTTGCGTGACACGAAGTCTCGTCCCATTACATAATCTCGGGGCATCTACATTTCGTATAAGCATGACTGGGACGCTTAGTAGTCAAATAACAGAGTATAGGTACCGTATGCACTATAGTGTGAAGCGCGGCTCGATGCCCGCACTTAAGTACAGATAGAGAGCAAGAAACATATCAGCGCCATCTATCGAATGTTGATTGTTTTTGCAAAAGCTGATTGATTTATGGTTGTTTTAATCAAATTATTTTATTATTTGTTTGTATCATAGAACCTATACTAATTTTGCGGAGAGTCTCACACAAATTTCCATCCCCTACTGATTTTTGTTTTGCTGCATACAAACTTAACGGGGGCTAGAAAGAAACAAAAAGTAGCCCACGTCACTCTCCATCCCTTCAACTATCTCCACTTAAAAAATCACGTCAATTCGTCGCTCCGTTTTGCCGTGAAAGACGGACAAACAGACACACACACTTTCACATTTATAATAGTATAGATAGGTGAAAGGGACCTACAGTTTATTGCCGGTTCCGAACGGCGAGATTCGAGAAGCTTTTCTTGACAACAGGGGGTTAGGTCAGTACCCCGCTGAGGAGAAGCACCGTGGAAAAGCACGATCTATGATATATGTAGCTGTTGTCGGGATTCGATCCCGTGCCATCGGCGTCAGAGGCCAACACACTACCTACTGCGCCACGGCCCTCTCACTGTTTTAATATACCTTTTATAAAAAGGGGAAGCATGTTTATTGGCTTATATATATTTGTAGTCGTAGTTACTACAACGTTTCAATGAACATGACTTGAATTTCAGTAGCTACATAATCAATCAGAATTTCCATTGTAATTGCCTTATATCGTTATCTATCCAAATATTAAGTACCTCGCTTGTCCGGAGAAATGACAGATAGTAGTGTAACAAACATTTTTCTTTTGATTTGCTCCCTATGAGCGGTCTTGAAAACGGAAAAAATAAAGTTATCGCACACACACACACAAACAATAAGTCCGTTCAACTTTTCAAGACAGGTTTATATGCATTTTTAACACAACTCTGCTAACTGAGTCGCTTAGAATCAGTTCTATCCGAGTTTAATTAGAGTTTTATTTTCCATGGTGACGGATTAAAGGGGTTGTTAAACAGCTTTCAAAAGGTTCGATGTGGGTAGCTTTGTTTTTCGTCGTAGTTAGATCAGCAGTTTTATGTTACCATCCCTGATTCGACTTTTTTTCTGTGGTTTTTGGCTGTAAATTGTAACTCATTGGAACTGGTGCAAATACTCATGGTTACATACCGGGATTAACACGAAACGTCCGTTATCATTTTCCGATCCACGTAATGTACCATTATTTTGTTATGTAAGTAAGCAAAAGATGAACTAAAATTATCTGAAATCTTTAATTCCAGTAAACTATAGCGACGGGTATTTGTTCACTTTTGCACCCAATTTGTAATTTCAAAACTGACGGCGATTTTTTAATATTAAGACCTAAATTTTCAATTGAACCCGAGTATATTTATGGGAAGATCTCGTTCTACAAGAAATCTCGGATAAGTAAAGTAAGTTATTAAAATGGTAAAGCTGTTTAGCGAAAGCATAGTAAAAATTGTCACTGCACACCTCCTCGAAAAAAAATTAACCCTTACAACTCTTCGGATCGGAGCTGTATTTTCTATTCGCCCTACATGGCCTAGCCACCTTAGAAGCTGTATCCGTAGACGTCATACCAGGCCGATGTCGCTGTACAACCCGTACAGTTCTTCGTTATATCTTCTAATCCATACACCGTTTGAACAAACGGGACCGTAGATAGTGCGCACAATTTTCCTCTCGAAACGAGCAAGGGCATCTTCATCCGCTTTTGTTAAGGTCCAAGCCTCTGCGCCGTAAAGGGGGACTGGGATGATCAAGGTCTTATATAATGTCACCTTGCTTTTCCGACAGAGGGCTCTACTTCTCAATTGCCTCTTGAACCCAAAGAAACAGCGGTTGGCAAGAGTGATTCTGCGTTTTATCTCAGCGCTGGTGTTGTTGTCGCCGGTCATGGTGTATGGGCGGATATACACCACTTCAAAGTATATCCGTCCATGGTGACGTTCTGGCCAATACGTCGGTATTGCCCCTCTCTTTCAGATGAAAGCAGATATTTGGTTTTACCCTCATTAACCTTGAGACCCATCTTAGCCGCTTCTACCTCAATGCTTGCAAAGGCCTCATTGATGTCTCGCTGTGTCCGTCCAATCAATGTCGTCGGCGTACGCAAGCAAATGCGTAGACTTGAAATAAATCGTTCCTCTTGTGTTGGCAAGCGACCCTTGCACGATCTTTCCAAGCATGATGTTCAGAAAGTTGCATGACAGCGCGTCACCTTGCCTAAATCCTTTTTTAACATCAAAGGTCTGGGTTTGCTCATTACCGACCTTAAAGGGGCAGCGAGAATTCTCCATTGTCATTCTGCACAGTCGGACGAGTGTGGCAGGGATGTTTAAACTAGACATGGCTTTGTATAGCTCATCTCTATACATGCTGTCATATGTATCCTTGAAATCGACGAAGAGGTGGTGAGTGTCGAATTGGTATTCCTGGGTCTTCTCCAAGATCTGCCGTAGCGTAAATAGTTGGTCTATTGTGGATTTACCTGGCCTAAAACCACACTGATAAGAGCCGATCAGGTTATCCACAAACGGTTTCAGGCGTTCACACAATACGGCAAAGAAGATCTTATATGCGATGTCAAGGAGACTTATTCCCCTATAGTTGGCGCAGTTATAGGGGTCTCCTTTCTTATGGACCGGGCGAACGATGCTGAGATTCCATTCGTCGGGCATGCTTTCCTTCGACCATACCTTTCAAATGAGATTGTGCATGCACCTTACCAGCTCATCTCCAGCCGCCTTAAGAAGCTCAGCAGACAGGCCGTCTGCGCCCGCGGCTTTATTAGACCTAAGTCTTGATATCGCTATTTTCACTTCGTCTAGGTCGGGTGGACTGAATTCTGTTTCATTGTCGTCCATTACGAATGGCTCGTTCTGCCTGACAGCGGTTTCTTGTCTATCATCGCGGTTATACAGTCTGCAGAAGTGGGTTTTCCAAATCCTCAGCATCGACTTTGATTGTGAAGTTATTGTTCGTTTTTTTTAAGGGACAGAATGCAGGGCATTTGCATATAGAGGTCCTTTTAGAAGCTGGAAAGGTTAAAGTATTATAGTTCTACAGTCATTACGTTTAAATTTTATCAACATGCGAATAAGTATAATGTTAGTGGTACAGAAACAATCTCATTTACAGGAGTTTAATTAGAATTCGCATTATTTAGTTAATTTACTTTTGTGGTGACTTACAGGATCAACGTGTAAAAAAAGAGTTTCACCTTAAACGTCCTTGATGCATTTATCCTTCCTTTATCCGCTAGCGTCGCTAGAAGTTATTTCAACCCAGTAAATGTACTATTATAGCAAAGCACAGCAGTTTACTGCAACTGCATTGTGAAAGAAACAAGGGGAAATGTGAAAATGGTTGATAACAAAGGAAACCCAAACCCAACCACCCACTAGTGATCCCATTTACACAATTGGGAGTACATCAACATATGTAGAGAGAACCATACCCGTACATATGTATACTGCATACATATAATGTATCTACATGTAACGCGCCCTTGCTAAAAGTAAATTTAAAAGAAACGTTTCGGGAAGCAGTGAATTTAAAGTACTTATGGCACGTGGACAGAATTGGCTACCATTTCATTCGCAACAGTTTCAAAAATGTCGTGAATTGTTTTTTAGTTTTGGATACTGTTATTTTAGATGGTTATTAAATTAACTGTGAAGAACATTAAATATATAAAGATACTGGAAAAAACTTCTCAAGTTACTAAATCAGGACAATCCTTATTTTCCACATTAAAATTGACTACACCATATTTCAATCGACATTGAAACTAGGAGGGTTTGATAGTTTTTGCGTTGCCCTGTATCGTAGAGTTAAAAGTAAAGAAAAGAAAGCTCTCCCCCTTTGACAAGGACACAGTTAAGGAATTCTAGCTAATTAAAACATTTTATCATGACTTGTTGCACATTGAAAGTTTGTTGAAGCAGATGCACGCGTATCAATTACGAACAAAAAAAGTAAACTTGGCAGCATGAAAGACACATGAAACAAACTACTGTCTGATGAAAGTAAATTCCGGAGAAGTGGCTAAACAAGTGGCTAAAGGTTAATTTGAATTTGGAATAGAAAAGTTGATAATTTATATCGATTTTTCATCTAAAGAAAATAAAACAGAAAGTAGAAAACTTGGTTCTTCTTCTTTTTAGTGGGCGCTACAGTTCGGGGTGAACCTGGGCCTCAACCAACATGCCCCTCCATCTAGCACGATCTTTCGCTAGCCTTTTCCATTGCCGCACACCCAGTTGGCTGAGGTCCCCTTCCACCTGTGTGCGCCATCTTAAGGGCGGCCGTCCTCTGCTTCTTCGTCCCTCGGGGTTGGATTCAAAGACTCTCCGGGCTGGAGCTGTGGTGTCCATTCGCTCTACATGGCCCAGCCATCTTAGCCGTTGAATCCGTAGACGTCTGACTAGGCTCATGTCGCTGTACAGCCCGTAAAGTTCGTGGCTGAATCTTCTCCTCCATCCCCCGTCTGCGTTTATAGGCCCAAAAATCAAGCGCAAAATCTTTCTCTCGAACCGACCAAGGGCCTCCTCATCCGCTTTTGGCAGTGTCCATGCTTCTGCGCCGTACAGCAGGACCGGCATGATAAGGGTCTTATATAGAGTCAACTTTGTCATTCGGGAGAGGGCTCTATTACTCAATTGCCTCCTGAGCCCAAAGAAACAGCGATTGGCAAGAGTGACTCTGCGTTTGATTTCGGAACTGATGTCGTTGTTCCAGGTCACTGCGGAGCCAAGGTAGACGAAGTCCTTAACTACCTCGAACTTATATCTGCCTATACAAACGTTCTGGCCAAGACGTCGGTGGTGAGGGTCTTTTTTTGATGACAGCATATATTTAGTTTTGCCCTCGTTTACCGCCAAACCAATTTTCGCTGCCTCCATCTCAATACTCGCAAACGCCTCATTGACATCTCGCTGTGATCTACCTATTATGTCAATGTCGTCGGCGTATGCAAGGAGTTGCAAGGATTTGAAATAGATTGTGCATCTTGTATTGGCCAGTGATTGAAGATATGATGTTGAAGAAATCACACGACAGCGCATCGCCCTGCCTAAATCCTTTTTTGACATCAAAACTATCGGTAAGGTGTTCACCGATTCGAATGGAGCAGCGAGCATCCTCCAAAGTCATCCTGCATAGTCTGACGAGTTTAGCAGGTATGTCAAAGGTAGACATAGCGTTGTATAGGTCGTCTCTAATTACGCTGTCGTATGCGGCTTTGAAGTCGACAAATAGGTGGTGAGTGTCGACTTGAAATTCATTGTTTTTTTTTTTTTTTCAGGATCTGCCGTAGTGTGAAGATTTGGTCGATGGTGGACTTCCCTGGCCTGAATCCGCACTGATAAGGACCTATCAGCTTATTTACAAAAGGCTTCATGCGTTCACACAAAACGGCAGAGAAGATTTTGTAGGTGATGTTAAGGAGACTTATTCCTTTATAGTTGGCGCAATCAGAGGGGTCTCCTTTCTTGTGGATCGGGCATACGATGCTGAGACTCCATTCCTCGGGCATGCTTTCCTCTAACCATATCTTACGGATGAGCTGGTGCATGCTCCCAACCAGGACATCCCCAGCTGCCTTGAAGAGCTCAGCAGACAGTCCGTCTGCGCCGGCAGCTTTATTCGACTTGAGCTTCGATATGGCAATCTTAACTTCGTCGAGGTCAGGGAGACAGAATTCTCTGCGGTCTCCGTCGATTAGAAATGGATCATTCTGCCTGACAGCGGTATATTGACTAACATCGCCGTTATACAGTCTGCAGAAGTGGTTTTTCCATATTCTCAGCATCAACTGCGATTCTACTACTAGGTGTCCGTTCTCATCCCTGCAGGCTTCCGTTCTGGCTTCATAACCTTGGCATGTTCGCTTTATCTGTTGATAAAACTTTCGAACGTCACGCCTGCAGTAACACCTCTCCAAATCCTCAATCGCGCGCTTCTCGTGCTCTTTCTTCTTTCTTCTAAGAAGCTTATGCTCCTCCCTTCTTTTTAACTCGTAGAGCTCACGAGCTGCTCTTGTTCTTTTATGCAGCGAGGCCTTATATGCATCCTGCTTCGCTGTATGAATCCTCCTGCACTCGTCATCGAACCAGGTGCTTCTTCGTGGTGGAGCCTTGAAACCCAAAACTTCGGATGCAGAGCTTTTCAGGGCTTGTTTGCAAAGGCTTCACTGCCGTTCTATTGATAGCGTGGAAGATTGAGGTGTATTGCAGAGCCTAAGGGAGACGCGATCGGTAAAAGCACGAGCGGTTTCTGGCGATAGTAGATTTCCGACGTCATAACTTTGTATTCTTACTCTACTCCGTTGCGTTCGTGATATCCGTAAGCGCATCTTGGCTACAACAAGATAGTGGTCCGAGTCGATGTTAGCCCCTCGGAAAGTTCGAACATCAAGAATAGTGGAGGAGTGTCTGACGTCGATCGCGATGTGATCAATCTGGTTGGTAGTCGATTGATCAAAAGACCGCTAGGTGCCTTTGTGTATATCGAGGGGCGGAAAGCGCGTACTGGCTAGAAGGAGATTTCGCCCCGTAGCAAGATCAATCAGCCTGTCCGTTATCGGAGGTGGTGTCGTGTAGGCTATGTTTGCCGATGACTCGTTCAAATACGCTTTCTTTACCCAGCTTAGCATTGAAGTCTCCTAGTACAATTTTGATGTCATAGCTGAGACATTGGACATTCGTTCTGCCCTCTCTCCCTATAGCAGTCGCCGTAGTAAATATCGCAGTTTTTCATCCGCTTTATGCCCGGTCCATTCCATGGCATTTCCTGGATGGCGGTGATGTCCGCTTTATAGCGGTCTAGGGCGTCCGCAAGTTGTTCGGCTGCACGTGGCCTGTTTAGGGACCTTACATTCCACGTACAAAGCCGAAGATCATTGTCCTTTTTTCGTTTTTTGCAAGGGTCGTCAACATAAATCCGGTCCGTTATATCCGAGGCTTGTGGTTGTTTCGGAGTTTGTCGTATTTTTTTTACGGTTACGGCTTACTAGGCCGTAGCCCAACCGACTAATCCTGTTGCTCTTCTGGTGGCTCTTCTCGCTTTTTAGCAGGCCAGCATTCGTCGGATAGATGCTACCCCTACGAGGCCTTTGTTAGTCCTTTGCCATCCAAATATGAAGCTTACCTTGTTTTTTATTGGTTATTGTTTTCTATACCCCCTGCCTTAGGTATTTTAAAGCGCTTTCATTCTTGCTCGTAAAATAACTATTATTTGAATTTTAAAATCCTTTCTGAAAGAAAGGAAAGTTAGTCAGAAAGTTATCCTATCACACGCCAGGTAGTGAACCAATGTGTGCAGCAGGTTAGGGGTTATGCTTAGGGGTAACATTCTTATCACGTAAAAACTTATTTGTTTCGAAACTACAACAAGCCTCGGATACGGACGGATACGAAGCTGATGACCCCTGCAAACGACCAACGGACTTGAGAGTCTGCACCTGGAATGTGAGGTCCCTTAACAGAACGGGTGCAGGCGATCAATTGGAGCAAACCCTCAACTGCTATAAAGCAGATATAAGATATAACCAACTCCAGCCGCTGAAGTAGCCCTGCCACCCAGCATCGAAGAAGTCGCCACAGCAATTCAGAAGCTGAAGAAGAACAACAAGGCCGCAGGCTCAGATGGCTTGCCATCAGAGCTCTTCAAGGCTGGCGGCAATGTTCTGGTAGGGAGCATGCACCAGATCATCTGCAGAATTTGGGAAGATGAAAGCATGCCCGACGACTGGAATACCAGCTCTATATGCCCCATCTACAAAAAAGGCGATCCTACCTCTTGCAAGAACTATAGAGGTATATCCCTGCTCAATTTCGCATACAAGATCCTGTCCAGCGTAGTATGTGAACGTCTAAAGCCATTTTGCACCGCTCTAATCGGCAGCTACCGTTGCGGCTTCCGGCCCGGCAAATCAACTATAGACCAAATTTTCACACTTCGACAAATCCTGGAAAAGACCAACGAGCTTCGAATCGATACACACCATCTTTTCATCGATTTCAAAGCCGCATACGACAGCATTCATCGTGAAGAACTGTTTGGTGCGCTGGCCGAATTCGGGATCCCGGTAAAACTGATCCAGTTGTGTCGCGCCACGTTAAAAAAAACGCTATGTACCGTGCAATTCGGTTCTAGGACCTCGGAACCTTTCGATGCGCTTTCATGTGACTTCTTCAACCTGGTGCTGGAGCAGATAGTGCGACGGGCAGGCGTCAACAGGGAAGGCACTATCTTTTACAAGTCCATCCAGCTGCTAGGATACGCGGATGATATGGACATCATCGCGTGTTCTCGCCGTGGCATTGTGGAAGCATTCACGGCGGTTGAAGAACAGGCGAAACGAGTTGGTCTTAAGATCAATGAGGACAAAACGAAATACATGCTGTTGAGCAAAAACCAATCCGTCGCACACCACCTGGGACAAAATATAACAATTGTCAGCTACAATTTCGAGGTAGTTAAGGAGTCTGTCTACCTCGGGGCACGGGGCAAACGTAAATTCCACAAATGACACCACAGTGGAGATTCGGCATAGAATCGCCCTTGGCAACCGCTGCTACTTCGGCTTGTCCAAACAACTGGGGTCAAAACTCCTCACTCGAAAGACCAAAGTCGTGCTTTATGTACAAAACGCTCATTCTGCCAGTCTTGCTGTACGGAGCCGAAAGCTGGACGATAAGCAAAACAGCGGAGCTGATTTTGCGTTCTTTCGAAAGAAAAATTCTGCGCCGGATATTTGGTCCTGTCTGTGAGGAAGGTGAATGGAGAAGAAGACACAACCGCGAACTCTACGAGCTGTACCCAGATGTGGATGTAGTCCGGAAGGCAAGGATCCGTCGACTACACTGGCTCAGCCACATCGAGCGCATGGACATCAACGCTCCAGCTTAGAGGGTCTTCGACTCCGAGCCTCCTGGTTCGAGAAGAAGAGGAAGACCGAACCTCCGGTATAAAGGCCAAGTAATCGCGGATGTAAGACATCTTGGTCTTGACAACTGGGGGCAGCGTGCCCGGGACCGTCAAGGATGGAAGGCAGCTATAGCTCATGCTCAGATCCTCCATGGATCGCTGGCCTGATAAGTAAGTAAGTAAGTAACCGCACTCCAAGAAGTGCGATGGGATGGACCAGGTAAAAGACGCATAAAAAACAGCGACATCTACTACAGGAACTGTTACAAGGATAACAAACAGCGCCTATTCGGGTTCGGATTCGTTATTCGAAGAAGACTCCGACAAAAGGTCTTAAGCTTCCGAGATATAAGCGAAAGCCTCATAACAATCCGTATTAAAGCTAAATTTGGAAACATTAGCTAAATATGCGCTCACGCCTCAACGGAAGAAAAGGACGATCGACTCATAGAAGAATTCTACGATATTCTGTACAGAACCTATGCCCAATGCCCCAGCTACGACACAAAAATTGTTTTAGGAGACTTTAATGCAAAACTGGGCAAAGAGGACATATTTGAATCGATCATAGGAAAGCATAGCCTCTGTTAGATCGAAATCATGTTCGAAATTAAACGAAAAACGATAAATTTAAGAAAACACAACTCTTTTCCTTTCACTCTCTCAACTTTTATTAACTTTTTGATCTCGATTTTTCGATCATTCAAAAAACCTTTTTATTTATTATTTTGTGGACTGTAGTGGATTGCCCGAAAGGCTACCCTTAAGGTCAACTACACTTTGTATAGCACGAGTGTAATAGTCATGATTAAACAGCCTTCATAACGCCACATTCGACAACGGACTTAGGCTAATCGATTTCCTAGCGGGGCGTAACCTCCTTGTAGCAAGCACGAGATTTCCCCATATCAACATCCACAAGGGTACCTGGCGGTCTTTTGATGAATCGACCAGCAACCAGATTGATCACATTGCGATCGACGCCAGACACTCCTCCAGTATTCTCGACGTACGAACCTTCCGAGGGGCCAACATCGATTCGGGCCACTACCTTGTTGTAGCCAAGGCACGCATGAGGATATCAAGAATGCTTAGGCCAGGCGCAAATTGAGACACGTATAGCGCGCGTGAGGTGACATGACACGAGTACCATGACGCGTACGTGCCAATCGCGTAGCGTAGTGATCCGCAAATTGAGACGCAGGTACTCGCAGATCGAACGCATAAGAGTGGTCAATTCATAATTTTGTCTTCATATAGTTGGCACATTGGGTATCATATAGTTCTTTATGAGCCGTAACTGCCTCTATTCATTTTTCTTCTGCCATTTCTCCAAAGCCAAGAGCCACACGCGAGAGAATGGCACGTGTCTCGACTACTGCGCCGCGCGTCGGTCGGCTAGCGCGGGTCGCGGCACGTCACACGTGTTTACCAATTTGCGCCGTTCTATTGAATTCTGTAGTTTACAAAAAAATGCGTCACGCTGCGCCACCTCACACGCGCTATACGTGTCTCAATTTGCGCTCTGGCAATGCGTCCATTCCTGCTCTATTGTTTGTGCTGCTGTTGGCCGATTTTGAGAGAGCTTGGAGGAGACACGATCGGCAAAGATTCTAGCAGTCTCTTGCGATTGTAGCTTTCCGACGTCAAACTTACGTAATTCTATAGAGTCGAATAGAATTACGTAAGTTTGACGTTGGATAGAATTACGTAAGTTTGACTTCGGAAAGCTACAATCGCAAGAGACTCTCCTCCAAGCTCTCTCGAAATCGGCCCACAGTAGCACAAACAATAGAGCAGGAATGGGCGCATTGCCAGAGCGACGTCAGAGGTGCTGGGTTTAAAACCGCCACCACCTAGAAACCCCTGGTGTGATGAAAGCGTGATATCGAGGAGATGGAGAGATGCTTCCGCAGGAATGACGCCCGTAAGCTTTACAATAAGGTAAAACGAGCATGCCATGGCTACAAAGCCAGAGCGTAGGCCTGCAGAGATAAAAATGGAGAACTGGTAGTAGAATCGCAGTCGATGCTGAGGATTTGGAAAGACCATTTCTGCAAACTGTATAACGGCGATAACAGACAAGATACCGCTGTCAGGCAGAACGAGCCATTCGTAATGGACGACGATGTAACAGAATTCCGTTCACCCGACCCAGACGAAATTTAAATAGCGATATCAAGACTTAAGTCTAATAAGGCCGCGGGCGCAGATCTTTGAGAAGACCCAGGAATACCAAATCAACACTCACCACCTCTTCGTCGATTTCAAGGCTGCATATGACAGCGTGTATAGAGATGAGCTATACAAAGCCATGTCTAGTTTTAACATCCCTGCCAAACTCTTCCGACTGTGCAGGATAACAATGGAGAATTCTCGCTGCTCCATTAAGGTCGGTAATGAGCAAACCGATACCTTTGATGTTAAAAAAGGATTTAGGCAAGGTGACGCGCTGTCATGCAACTTTTTCAACATCATGCTTGAAAAGATCGTGCAGGAGTCACTGGCCAACACAAGAGGAACGATTTATTTCAAGTCTACGCAATTGCTTGCGTACGCCGACGACATTGACGTGATTGGACGGACACAGCGAGACGTCAATGAGGCCTTTCTAAGCATTGAGGTAGAAGCGGCTAAGGTGGGTCTTGAGGTTAACGAGGGTAAAACCAAATATCTGCTTTCATCTAAAAGAGACGGGCAATACCGACGTATTTGCCAGAACGTCACCATGGGCTGATATAACTTTGAAGTGGTCAAGGAATTCGTCTACCTTGGCTCACTGATAACCAGCGACAACAACACCAGCGCTGAGATAAAACACAGAATCACTCTTGCCAACCGCTGTTTCTTTGGGTTCAAGAGGCAATTGAGAAGTAGAGCCCTCTCTCGGAACAGCAAGGTGACACTATATAAGACCTTAATCATCCCAATCCTCCTTTACGGCGCAGAGGCTTGGACCTTAACAAAAGCGGATAAATACCCTCTTAGCTGGAGCGTTGGTGTTCATGCGCTCGATGTGGCTGAGCCAATGTAGTTGATGGATCTTTGCCTTCCGGACTATACCCACATCTTTGCACAGCTCTTAGCGTTCGCGGTTATGTTTTCTCTCCTCCATTTACCTTCCTCACAGACAGAAGCAAATATCCGACGCAGAGTTTTTCTTTCGAAAGAACCCACAATCAGCTCCGCCGTCCTATTGTCGTCCAGCTTGCGGCTCTGTACAGAAAGACTGGTAGTATAAGCGTTTTGTAAAGCCTGACTTTGGTTCTTCGAGTGAGGAGTTTTGACCCAAGCTGTGAGAGTAAACCGAAGTAGCGGTTGCTAAGATCGATTCTATGCCGGATCTCCACTGTGATGTCATTTGTGGAGTTTACGTTATATTTTGTCCAATGCGTTGAGCGACGGATCGGTTTTTGCTTGACATCACGTACTTTGTCTTATCCTCGTTGACTCAATCGCCGTGAAAGCTTCCGCGTCATGCTGATGTCGCAATGATGTCAATATCATTCGCGTATCCTAGCAGCTGAGCAGACTTGTAGAAGATAGTGCCCTCCCTGTTGACGCCTGCCCGTCGCACTATCTACTCCGGCACCAAATTGAAGAAGTCGAACGACAGCGCATCTCCTTGCCGGTGCATGTTTCAATCGGTTCAGAGGTCCTAGAACCGAAATACACGGTGCATCGCGTATTTTTTAGCGTGGTGCGACACAGTCGGATCAGTTTTCCTGGGATCCCAGATTCGATCATCACATCAAACAATTCTTTACTATGAATTCTGTCGTATGCGGCTTTAAAATCGATAAACAGATGGGGTGTATCCATTTGGAAATCTCTGGTCTTTTCCAGGATTTGTCGAAATGTGAATATTTGGTCTATAGTCGATTTGTCGGGCCAGGATCCGCACTGCTAGCTGCCGATTAGTGCGGTACAAAAGGGCTTTAGACGTTCACACAGTACGCTGGACAGAATCTGGTATGCAACATGAGTAGGGATATACCTCTATAGCTCTTGCAAGAGGTAGGACTGCTTTTTTTGTGGGTGGGGCAAATAGACTTGATATTCCAGTCGTCGGGCATGCTTTCAACTTCCCAAATTCTACAGATGATCTGGTACATGCTCCCTACCAGAACATCGCTGCCAGCCTTGAAGAGCTCTGATGGCAAGCCATCTGAGTCTGCGGCCTTGTTGCTCTTCAGCTTTTGAATAGCTGTGCCGACCTCTTCGATGCTGGGTGGGAGGACTACTTCAGCGGCTGGAGTTGGGATTTCCTCAGTTCCTACCACTCTGAAATGCTGCTTAAACACATCCACTATTCCCTGCGGGTCGGTGACAAGATTGCCTCCCCATTTCGAAGAGCCTGGATGCCTTTCTTGAAACCTGCTGCAAGTCTTTTAGCTTTCTTGTAATGTATGTATGTATGTTGGCGTTACAGTCCATGAAGAACCTGAGCCGAGCTTCTCTCAATCACCCATGTTGTGTGTGATTTCATTTTCACATAGGTGAAAGGGACCTACAGTTTTATTGCCGGCTCGGAACGGCGAATTTCGAGATGCTTTTCATGACAATTTTACTAAAGGGGGTTTTGTCAGAACCCCGCTGAGGAGAAACACCGTGAAAAACACGTTCGATGACATGGCTGTGTCGGCATTCGATCCCGAGTCTTCGGCGTCAGAGGCCAACACACTACCCACTGCGCCACGGTGCTCTCACGGTGCTTTCTTATAATAGGCCCGTATTTTATGTTTGTCCCTAGACTCCTCGATATCCTTGAGCTGGGAGGCTGCGAACATTTTTTTTTTTTAGTCGCAGCAGTTTTTTCTCCTCCCTTCTTCGGGCTTGGTGCTCCTCTCGCGCTACCCTGTAGCACCTTTTGGTACGCCTCGTCGGTTGCTGCTTTTTTCTGCTCACACTCGCCACCATACCAATATGTGCACTTCCGAACACTCCGCCAAAGTTGTTCTCCTTACTGATTTTGGCATTGAAGTCCCCGAGTACGATTTTAACATTGTACTTCGGACAAGCTCAGTAGG
Source organism: Eumerus sabulonum (assembly GCA_951905685.1). Classification (NCBI taxonomy): domain Eukaryota; kingdom Metazoa; phylum Arthropoda; class Insecta; order Diptera; family Syrphidae; genus Eumerus; species Eumerus sabulonum. The sequence continues at coordinate 40,708,858 of OX645063.1, forward strand.
CGCTGTCCAAGAAATCCTTCTATGATCTCTTGATGGGGTCTTCAGCCTCTTCGGTAGGAGCGTGCGCACATATGAGGCTGATGTTGTAAAATCTGCCTTTGATGCGGATCACAGCCAGGCTTAAAATCGATGAACCGCGTTCCCATGACAAATCCACACTCCAACATGTGCAATCTCTTGTGACATGTGTAATGGATGTCGCAATCTTTTTCCTGATCATTCTGTTTCCCATCTAGCGTATTTCCTGGATCGCAGTAATATCCGCCTTGGACTGCGCGAGGGATCTTTCCAGTTTATGAGTAGCTCCAGGAGTGTACAGAGTTCTGACATTCCAGGAGCCGCCGTATCGTCCTCGAGAATCCGTCTGTTTATGCGCCGCTCAACCGCCAATCTGATCGTGCTCTTTTAGCGCCCTCTTGTTTTAACGGTTGTTGTAAAGGCTATCCAGAGGGCGCCGGCAGGAGGCTGTATGTCGACTTGACCCGAGCATTGAAATAGGGATCGTTGCTGGCATCTCACCAGGTTGAGAGCAATCAACAACTTTACCCTGTATGTCCGAGCCCATGCCCTCCGGCCCTTATTTTCTTTAATTTCTGGGCACGTTATATTTGAATTCTTACTGAAATTCAAATAACTTGAGTGAGAAATGGTTATTGTTATATGTTTTCATTAGTACACAGGGAGTTACAAGCATTATGGAGACGACCTTTAGAATATTTTCATAAACACCAGCGCAAAATCTGTATACATATATAAAAATTAAAGAGACCTTGTATGCTACCTCATCACATTAAAACGCCTAATCCGCAGATGACATTTCTTGGTTGCAGGCAGGTTACAGGCATATTACTTTGATGACCAAAAATCTGCATGATGAAATAGTTGATCATCAAAGTGTCAATTGAATTCAAATCAATTTCTTACTTGACAGCAAAGGGGTGAAAAGGTGAATAACAATAAATATAGAAAAAAGGATTGCTGCTAGAATTGATATATCAAGGACACAATAATAGCGATCGAAGCTTGGAAGTGTGTTATTGGTTGTGGGATATGATCGAAAGTTATTTTAGTTGAAAATTATGTTCGCCTGCGAGACGCTTTCAATCAAAACAAAGATACTAAAAATTAAGGACGATTGGTAATTTTACCTTCATCTTTCATTGGAGGTCCTCGGTACATGCATGAACGTACGCAAGATACATTCTGCTATGTAAGAAGATATGGCCGTCCTGATCTATTTATAACATTTGCAACTAATCCTAAATGGGATGAAGTTACAAATGAACTTTTTGCTCTGCAGATAATTTCTGATCGACACGATACAGCGTCAAGAGTATTTAAACAAAAATTGAACAAAATGATGGATCTACTAGTTAAAGAAAACATTGTTGGTACTATACACTGTCACTGTTATATGTAAGTGTTGAATAGCAATTTCGTGGTTTACCTCATGCTCATATTTTGATATGGTTAGAACCAAAAATAGCAGCAGAGCAATTGGATGAATTGCCTGATAATGAAGAAGATCCTGAATTATTTGAAATCGTAAAAAAACACATTTTCCACGCACCATGTGTTGCCCATAAACCACAGTCCCATTGCAGGAAATGCCAATGCCATTTTCTTAGTGGGCGCTACAGTTCGGGGTGAACCTAGGCCTCAACCAACATGCCCCTCCATCTAGCACGATCTTTGGCTAGCCTTTTCCATTGCCGAACACCCAGTTGGCTGAGGTCCCCTTCCACCTGTGTGCGCCATCTTAAGTGCGGCCGTCCTCTGCTTCTTCGTCCCTCGGGGTTGGATTCAAAGACTCTCCGGGCTGGAGCTGTGGTGTCCATTCGCTCAACATGGCCCAGCCATCTTAGGCGTTGAATCCGTAGACACCTGACTAGGCTCATGTCGCTGTACAGCCCGTAAAGTTCGTGGTTGAATCATTTCCTCCACCCCCCGTCTGCGTTTATAGGCCCGAAAATCATGCGCAAAATCTTTCTCTCGAACCGACCAAGGGCCTCCTCATCCGCTTTTGATAGTGTCCATGCTTCTGCGCCGTACAACAGAACCGGGATGATAAGGGTTTTATATAGAGTCAACTTTGTCGTTCGGGAGAGGGCTCTATTACTCAATTTCCTCCTGAGCCCAAGGAAACAGCGATTGGCAAGAGTGATTCTGCGTTTGATTTAGGAACTGATATCGTTGATCCAGGTCACTGCGGAGCCAAGGTAGACGAAGTCCTTAATTACCCCGAACTTATATCTGCCAAAACAAACGTTCTGGCCAAGACGTCGGTGGTGAGTGTCCTTTTTTGATGACAGCATATATTTAGTTTTGCCCTCGTTTACCGCCAAACCAACTTTCGCCGCCTCAAACTCAATACTCGCAAACGCCTCATTGGCATCTCGCTGTGATCTACCTATTATGTCAATATCGTCGGCGTATGCAAGGAGTTGCGAGGATTTGAAATAGATTGTGTCTCTTGTATTGGCTAGTGATTTTTGCACAATCAGTTCCAATATGATGTTGAAGAAAACACACGACAGCGCATCGCCCTGCCTAAATCCTTTTTTGACATCAAAACTATCGGTAAGGTGTTCACCGATTCGGATGGAGCAGCGAGCATTCTCCAAAGCCATCCTGCATAGTCTGACGAGTTTAGCAGGTATGTCAAAGGTAGACATAGCGTTGTATAGCTCGTCTCTAAATATGCTCTCGTATGCGGCTTTGAAGTCGAAAAATAGGTGGTGAGTGTCGACTTGGAATTCATTGGTTTTTTCCAGGATCTGCCGTAGTGTAAAGATTAGGTCGATGGTGCACTTCCCTGACCTGAATCCGCACTGATAAGCACCTATCAGCTTATTTACAAAAGGCTTCAGGCGTTCACACAAAACGTTCAGGCGTTCACAAAAAGAGAAGATTTTGTAGGCGATGTGAAGGAGGCATATAAAGGTAAAGGTTTGTAGTAGTGTAAAGGTTCAGATTTATCTGTTTTTAGTGTAAAGAATCAAAATGACGAAGTAACTTCGTATCAAATTTTCTTTTGGTGGCGTTACAGCCCATGAAGGACCAGAGCCAAGCTTCTCTTCAATCAGCCATGTTGTGTGTGATTTATTTTTCACACAAGTGAAAGTGACCTACGTACAGTTTAATGCCGGTTCCGAACGGCGTGAGTCGATAAGCTTTTTTAAGGCAAGTATACTACGCGGGGTTTTGCCAGTACCCCGCCGAGGAGGGACGCCGCAAAATAAATATTCGATGGCGTTGGTGTTATCGGGATCCGAACTCGCTCATCGTGCGTCAGAGTCCAACACACTAACTTCTGCGCTACGTCGCCTTCGTATCAAATTGGTAGATACATATATTATTCTGGCGCATGCAGCTTGCGCTCCAACTTATCTCTGCCTGGTGTGGCAGAGAGGGTTTATTTATTAATCCAAATAAGACGATCTTAGTCCCATTTACAAAGAGGAGAATGGTACAACCCTGCTCAATCTTACTAAATGGCACACGCATAGGATTTTCAGAGGAAGTAAAGTATCTAGGTATTGACCTAGACCGTAGACTCAACTGGAACTCCAGTATGAGAAATAAACTCATGAAAGCGACTAAGGCCATGTGGGCCTCTCGACGCACCTACGGTAAAACCTGGGGACTTAAACCTAAGGTAGTCCACTGGTTGTATACCGCTATAGTGAGACCTATCGTCACCTACGGGTCCACCGTATGGTGGACAAAAGTTGAGCAAAAAACTACAATTGTTAAGCTTCAACGCCTTCAGAGACTAGCGTGTCTCGGCATCACAGGCGCTATGCCAACCTGCCCCACGGCAGTCCAAGAAGCACTCATTGGACTCACTCCACTGCACCTTTTTATCAAAAAGGTGGCATTACGCAGTGCAATCAGAATTCTCCGCTCGGGAACAAATATGCCATGTAGACCAGCAGGCCGCATGTCCATATTACAACACCTTCCCGAGCTAGATATGATTACTACAGTCTCGGACGCATTGCCACACACCTTCACCTTTGACAAAAGATTTGAGATACTGATCCCAAACCGCTCAGCATGGGAAAACAGTGATCCCCTGCTAAATGTCAAAGGCCTTAGGTGGTTCACTGATGGCTCCAAGATGGCTTCCGGCGTTGGCGCCGACATCTTTGGACCAAAACGCAAGATCTCGAAGGCCCTGGGAATAAGCCCCAGCATCTTCCAGGCTGCATGCCATCATAACATGCGTCAATCTAAATCTCGAGACTGGCATCAGAGGAGTAACCATAAACATACTCTCTGATAGCGGAGCAGCGCTTAAAGCGTTGGGTTCGTAGAGCACGAACTCAAAAACCGTCAAGGAATGCCATGACGCCCTACAAGACCTCGCCAAAAGAAACAATGTTAAACTTTGGTGGGTGCCAGGCCATGAAGGTATCAAGGGCAATGAAATTGCCGACCAACTTGCCGGGAAGGGTTCCAGTGACAAATATATAGGTCCGGAACCATTCTGCGGCATTCCCGCGTCAAAGATAAATTACTTCTTAGACAAGTGGGAAAAATTGCAACACCTGTCCTTTTGGAACAGCGTTCGGGGACTCCGTCAATCTAAACGACTTATACGACCCCTGACATACTCAAACTCAATAGGATGGATATCAGAAGACTAGTCAGCTATCTAACGGGACACTGCGGTCTGAGATATCATTTAATCAAAATTAGCCTCTCGTCTGAAACTGATAGTCGGCTCTGTTTTGAGGACGAGGAGACGGCAGAACACATACTGTGTGAGTGTGCTGCTCTCTGCCATCTTAGGAAGCGTCATCAGTGAAGTTATGACTCCTGAGGGGACCACCATGGCTCTTACGAGAAGCATTCTCAACTTCATTATAGAAGTGGAGAGGCTACTCGACTAAATCGGCTAGCAGGCACAATAGATCTGCAAAGGTCGCAGTGCCGTATTGCTAATGGTAGCAATAGCCCCATACAAAAAAAAAAAGAAAAAGTTGTTATTTTCTATTAATGAACGATTTCCTCCGGTTACACATATGTATGTAAAACGTTCATTTGGAAAATTGTCAAAATGCATGTGTATGTTGGCGTTAAAGTCCATGAAGGACCATAGCCGAGATTCTCTTAATCACCCATGTTGTGTGTGATTTAATTTTCCCATAGGTAAAAGGGACCTACAGTTTATTGCCGATTCCGAACGGCGAATTTCGAGAAACTTCTTATGACAATTCTACTACTGGGGGTTTTGTCAGAACCCCGTTGAGGAGGAAACGCCGTGAAAACACGTTCGATGACATGGCTGTATGATTCGATCCCGTGTCATCGGCGTCAGAGGCCAACACACTACCCACTGCGCCACTGTGCTCTTTATGTTCAAGAAGTTTACTTTAATTTCAATGATGTCCAAGCAGTTTTAGAATATCTAAAAAATACAACATTGTCTGCTTTTTTTACTTTGTGCTGGAGTGATGAATTTGCAGCTATGTTACTTTACGAAGAAGTTCCAGCTTACTATATGTACATTCGATAAGTCCAGAAGAAAATGTCAACCGCGATGTCGCGGAACTCCTGTTATCATCAGAAATGGCAGCAAAACTGGGGGTAGTACAGCTCATTCTATGTTCAAAACACCAATTGAAGCTGATTGTATGGAAAATCCAGTTTGTAGTCGGCGATGTATAGATAATACATACATACCTATAGATACGCGGGCGAAGCCGCGCGGGTCAGCTAGTATTCATGTTTTAGGACCTTTCAAATGACAGGTATCTAGCAATATCTCTAGAAGCCGAAGTGGTCTTGGTGCAGTGATAAGCATCACCGACTGTCGAGCTGAAGGTCGGTAGTTTAAAGTATGTCATCCATAGCCAAGAAATGCGACTCCTTTACAGAAAAATTGTGCACCACAGCTGTTGTGAATGGCAAGTGATCAAAAATACTGGTGAAGGCATAACACTCACAGTATATGGTCAATTCAAATTCATACTCTGTGTGTGCAGTTCTAAGATAACACAATAATGGCATGGAACATTTGCTGGGAACTGCAACCAACGTGAAAATTCAGTCGAGTTCCTCTCGAATCGTAGTGAACGAACATTTACGACCCAAACCTTCTGCACTCCGTCCAGGTTGTGCAATAAACATAATAATAGTATATGACTCTTGAACCTGCGCGAACTATAGAAAAAAAAAAAAAAAAACTGTTGTGGTCCTTCCTCATCCATTTTTTGTAAGCGACCATTGCTTTCCTTGCTTCGAAGTTCGTTTATATGTACATATGTGCCGAACAAGACAGCGCGAAGGCTGCTAGGTCTTCGAATAGAATAATACTCCGTTAATTTACATACATACCTATATTCCAGGATCTCAATATTTATTCAACAATTATTTTCAAATGATTGTGCAAAAATCACTGGCCAATACAAGAGGCACAATCTATTTCAAATCCTCGCAACTCCTTGTATACGCCGACGATATTGACATGATAGGTAGATCACAGCGAGATGTCAATGAGGCGTTTGCGAGTATTGAGTTTGAGGCGGCGAAAGCTGGTTTGGCGGTAATCGAGGGCAAAACTAAATATATGCTGTCATCAAAAAAGGACGCTCAACACCGACGTCTCGGCCAGAACGTTTGTATAGGCACATATAAGTTCGAGGTAGTTAAGGTCGTCTATCTTGGCTCCGCAGTGACCTGGAACAACGACATCAGTTCCGAAATCAAACGCAGAATCACTCTTGCCAATCGCTGTTTCTTTGGGCTCAGGAGACAACTGAGTAATAGAGCCCACTCCCGAACGACAAAGTTGACTCTATATAAGACCCTTATCATCCCGGTCCTGTTGTACGGCGCAGAAGCATGGACACTATCAAAAGCGAATGAGGAGGCCCTTGGTCGGTTCGAGAGAAAGATTTTGCGCGTGATTTTTGGGCCTATAAACGCAGACGGAGGATGGAGGAGAAGATTCAACCACGAACTTTACGGGCTGTACAGCGACATGAGCCTAGTCAGTCATCTACGGATTCAACGCCTAAGATGGCTGGGCCAAGTAGAGCGAATGGACATCACAGCTCCAGACCGGAGAGTCTTTGACTCCAACCCCGAGGGACGAAGAAGCAGAGGACGGCCGCACTTAAGATGGCGCACACAGGTGGAAGGGGACCTCAGCCAACTGGGTGTACGGCAATGGAAAAGGCTAGCGAAAGATCGTGCTAGATGGAGGGGCATGTTGGTTGAGGCCCAGGCTCACTCCGAACTGTAGCGCCCACTAAGAAGAAGAAGAATTATTTTCAACTGAAGTGGTAGTAATAAAACCTTAATATCAACAAGTGAAATAGAAAGAGTCATTAACAGAGTCATCAAATTGTATATAATCACAACCGATTCATCCTTGAACAAGGGCAGTTGGTAATTAATGATTATCGTACATACATACATACATTCTTCTAATAGTAGAAGTTCAGTGGGGCGTATGTGAAACCTTACTTTGTTCTTTCGTTGGAAACTACCTTTCACCCACATTCATTTTAATTGACGTGAGACATTTTACTTTCTCTTAATATGTACATAGAGAGCTAAATATATAGACGGGTAAAGGTGTATTTTCCAGATTAATTAGCAGTTAAAAAGTAACAAATCACAAAAACGAAATCATTCATACAAATAGCATTTGATCCAATGATATTGAAATAGCAATATCCCTTTTTCATAAAACTGTTGTATGTATATTCGCAATATTCTCTACATAACAAGGACATTTCTTTCGGGGTCCGCTTTAAAGCTCTTTCTTTCGAAACAAATGTGCGCATAAAATCTCTGAGGGAGAATTGAGATCCCTAGTTATCATAACACGCATTTGTACATATCCCTTATATCCTTCGAAGTCAAATCAGTTTCGTATAGGGGAGCATTATTCGATTTTCTGTACCCCTGTTTCTTGTAAGATCACTGAAGATAAAGATAAATATTGAACGTAGATGTGTTTCTCTGAATCCATTCAAGTGTAAGAGATAGTTTTGATATACATATATGTAGAATAGATGTAGAACTATACACAGCATATAACGCGTGTGCATTCATTTTAGTGTATAATGTATTAAGTTGTGCACATGGGTATCTTGTGGCAAATTGATGCGCTTGACCACATTACCGTTTCCCTTATTTTATACTTTTCAATAAAGTCCTTGACCTACCTCACCCTTAAGATGAACTCGCTCATAACGTCACTGTGCTATATTGCTATATACATGTGTATAATTTCATCGTTATTAATGAAACTTATCTATGTATGTATAGAAGGATTCATGCGGAAAAGCAGGAGGCATACAAAGCCTCACAACACAAAAAAACAAGAGCGGCTCGTGAGCTCTACGAGCTTAAAAGAAGGGATGAACATAAGCTTCTCAAGAGAAAAAAGAAAGAGCACGAGAAGCGGGCCATTGAAAACGTTCGAAGATTTTATCAGCGGATAAAACGAATGTCTCAAGGCTATAAAGCCCGGACGGAGGCCTGTACGGATCAGAACGGACACCTAGTAGTAGAATCGCAGTCGATGCTGATAATTTGGAAAAACCACTTCTGCAGACTATATAACGGCGATGACAGTCAACATACCGCCGTCAGACAGAATGATCCATTTTTTAACGGCGAAGATCGCAGAGAATTCCGTCTCCCTGACCTCGACGAAGTTGAGATTGCCATGTCGAAACTCAAGTCGAATAAAGCTGCTGGCGCAGATGAACTGTCTGCTGAGCTCTTCAAAGCGGCTGGGGGTGAGCTGGTTAGGAGCATGCACCGGCTCATCTGTAAGATATGGTCAGAGGAAAGCATGCCCGAGGAATGGATTCTCAGCATTGCTTGCCCGATCCACAAAAAAGGAGATCCCTTGGACTGCGCCAACTATAGAGGAATAAGTCTCCTTAATGTCGCATACAAGATCTTAGCTGCCGTTTTGTGTGAACGCATGAAGCCATTCGTAAACAAGCTGATAGGTCCTTATCAGTGTGGCTTCAGGAAAGGGAAGTCCACCATCGATTAAATCTTCACACTACGGCAGATCCTGGAGAAAACCAATGAATTTCAAGTCGATACGCACTATCTATTCGTCGACTTCAAGGCCGCATACGACAGCGTAATTAGAGACGAGGTATATAACGCCATGTTTATTTTTGACATCCCTGCTAAGCTCGTCAGACTATGCAGGATGACCCTGGAAAATGCTCGCTGCTCCATCCGAATCGGTGCAGAACTGACCGATAGTTTCGAAGTCAAGGAAGGATTTAGACAGGGCGATGCGATGTCATATGATTTTTTTAACATCATATTAGAAATGATTGTGCAAAAATCACCGGCCAATACAGATATAAGTTCGAGGTAGTTAAGGACTTCATATACCTCGGCTCCTTAGTGACTTGGAACATCGACACCAGTTTCGAAATCAAGCGCAGAATTACTCTTGCCAACCGCTGCTTCTTTGGGCTCAATAGGCAACTGAGAAGTAGAGCCCTCTCTCGTACGACCAAGTTGATCTTATATAAGACCTTAATTGTCCCGGTCCTGTTATACGGCGCAGAAACATGGACTTTATCTAAAGCGGATGAGGAAATCCTTGGTCGTTTCGAGAGAAAGATTCTGTGTTCAATTTTCGGTCCCATAAACACAGAGGAGGGTTGGAGGCGAAGATTCAATCACGAACTGTACGGGTTGTACAGCGATATGAGTCTGGTCAGGCGTCCACGGATCCAACGCCTAAGATGGCTAGGCCATGTAGAGCGAATGGACACCACAGCTCCAGCCCGTAGATTCTTTGAATCCAATCCCGAGGGACGAAGAAATAGAGGACGGCCGCACCTAAGGTGGCGCGCACAGGTGGAAAGGGACCTCCACCAACTGAGCGTGCGGCATTGGAAAAGGCTAGCGAAAGATCGTGCTAGGTGGAGAGGCATGTTTGTTGAGGCCCAGGTTCACCCCGAACTGTAGCGCCCGTTAAGTAAGTAAGTAATCTATGTAGGTATCAAAGCAGCTGACACTTGTGAAAAAGTTCGATTGCTTGGGATAAAGTTTGATTGATTGTTTCTAGGTAGTACGAGTTAGGTTTTTTGGCTGGTGCCGATTCAAATATGGAAAGTAAGTTTTTTTTATTTTTTGGAGATGATGTATTGGCAGAACGCAAGTGTCAAAACTGGTTTGCATAATGTTGATCCGGCAATTTTGATATTGCAGATGCACTACGTTCTGGGAGCACAGTAGAAGTTTATGAAGACACAAGAATTAGGTAAAGATATGTTAGGTTGTAGTGGTTGGCATATGCCCCACGTAAGCCGACATCGGCCCATTGTGATACCACATGGATCATATTAACTAGTTTCGCCACCTGAAAACCGCGATAGATTTGAGCTATTTTTATATCTGCTACCTCACTTAAGTTACCGTAGAAGGGCGCGCCGAGGTAGACCCTCCTGCGATTCGCAATAGAGGGACATGAGCAGAGGAGGTGGTGAAATGATTCATCATCCTCCTCATCTATGCAGCCGCGGCAGAAGTCATTAGCAATTGGCAGGTAGTCCTAGTTTGATGGCATGTTTCCCAATGGCGCAGTGACCTATAATGACACACATTAAAGTGCTTATTGTTCCCCTTACGGTTGCCATAAGGTCCCTGGTCCGTCCTAAGTTGAGCTTAGGCCAGACTTTTCATTTGTCTATGGTTCGAAATTTTATCTAGAGCTTTACCGAGCTTATTGTATGTATGTTGGCGTTACAGTCCATGAAGAGCCTGAGCCTGAGCCTCAATCACCCATGTTGTGTGTGATTTCATTTTCCCATAGGTGAAAGGGACCTACAGTTTATTGCCGGTTCCGAACGGCGAATTTCGAGAAGCTTTTCATGACAATTTTACTACAGGGGGTTTTGTCAGAACCCCGCTGAGAAGAAACACCGTGAAAAACACGTTCGATGACGTGGCTGTGTGGGGATTCGATCCCGTGTCATCGGCGTCAGAGGCCAACACACTACCACTACCACACTACCACTGCAACCACAGTGCTCTCAGTGACCTGATGTGCTCAGTAAAAATCGTGACCTGATGTGCTCGGAAAGTGTAAAAAGCTCTTCGAACATGTTTGCCTCATACACATACAAAGTTACCGAGCTTATTGGTGTTTTTAAATTCTTGAGGGTTGGAAGACCGAATGTGCTTGACCCTAACCCTCCGAGTTCATCGGCCACGCAGTTTCTTGGAATATCCCTATGTCCGGGAACCCACAGTAGTTTTATTTTGAACTGTTCAGCCATCTTGTCTAGAGATAAGCGGCAGTTGAGAAATGTCTTTGATTTTTGGGTTACCGGTGCCATGGATTTAATCGCAGATTGGCTATCCGTGCAAATGATGCTATACTTTACGGATATTACATTGATACTGAGCCATGCAAGGGCCTCCCTTATCACTGTTATTTTCGCTTGGTAAATGATAGGTTGAGGTTAAGTTCCTTGGAGTAGACTCCACTACCTACACCCGTATCCATCTTGAAACCATCGGTATAGAGGGTTATTGAGTCCTTCGGTATTCATATTTTTTTTAGCCCATTCTTCCCGGGATGGAAAGATAACTTCGAAGTTTTTAGTGAACAAATTTTGCGGGATGGTGTTGTCCGTGTCCATGGGTACTTCGAAGTGGTTGAAAATGCTAGTATGGCCTTTGTGTAGTGTGGGCTACATTCCCAAGCTCCGCAGGGCCGCGCAGGCAACAATTTGTTTACTGAAGAGGTACAATGGTGGGAGATGAAGTAGAATGTTTAGGGCCTTCGTGAGGGCCGATCTAATAGCACAACTGATGCAAATGTTGGCCGATCTTTGCACTTTCCCCAGAAGGTTTCGCTATACTGCCTTGTCCAAAGCAATCCACCAAACTTCGATGCCGTAAAGAAGGATAGGACGACTGCTGTATAGAGCCAATGCTGGGTTAGAGAGGGCAGTGGTTGCTTTCCTGTCCGGACTCGATCAAGAATGTTGGGTTTTCTAATTTAGTTTCCTGTCAAATATTAGGCCGAGGTATTTGGCCTGATCCTATTTGAAGTCCTCCCAGCCTCGGTGGGTTGAAGGGCTGAATTTTATATTTATTAGTAAACAGCACTAGATCAGTCTTCTTGAGGTTCACCCCAAGTCCACATATCCTCGTCCAGTTTACTACTGTGTGTAAGGCTCCCTGCATTAGATCACTTAGAGTGCTGGGAAACTTTTCTGAGAACGGTATAGCAATATCGTCCGCATAAGCGGTCCTATTCTAGCAAAAGTAGTAGTTAATTGACTACCACGTTCCAGAGGAGAAGGGAAAGTACGCAACTCCGTGGTGTACCTCTGCTGACCATTCTAGTAGAAATGGCACCAGTGAAGTTGGCTTTGAGGACTCTTTGTGTTAGCAGTTGTCGTACCAGTTCTATCACTGACTCCGTTACACCCAGATCAGTCAGCGCTTTGGTGACTGCCCATAATTTAACATTGTTAAAGGCGCCTCAATATTGAGAAAGACAACTAGGGTATATTCTTGCATTCCAATTATGTACCTTTCTATGATACTAACCAGTGAGTGAAGTGCTGTTTCAAGCGATCTGCCTTTATTGTAGGCATGCTGGTTCTCCGACAGCTTTTCTAAGCTGTATAATCTCCCCCAGAGTTTTTTAGAAGAAAAGAAGTAATAGGTCAATAGGTCTCAAGTCCGTTACATACGTGTGGGAGCTTTTGCCTGCCTTGGGTATAAAAATGACTTTGGTTTCCTTCCACTTGCTTGGGATTCAGGATAAGAAGTGGCAACTTTTAAAAATGACTAGGGATGGATGAAATTTGTCACCTGCTGGAGCTCTGCTGGTCTGATCCCATCCGGTTCAGAAGGAGTTCCAGTGCTTCCGTACAGGAGGTTGTCCAGGAACCGTCCGCACCGCATTAAGTAGCTTGGATTATAAGGGGCCGTAGCCAGAAGTTTCCTTATTCTTGAGGCTTCAGAGGCCGCTTTGACATTCTCGCAGTAGTTCCTCCGAGATTGCCTTTTGGCCTTTCTGGTCGCTGCTTTGAGGGATTTGAGCGCTTCCTTATAGGAGTCCATGAGATCTTGGAAGGAAGTAAATGTTGCTTTATTAAAGAGCTTTCTACTCTCTTTCCTAAGGGAGATTATCTCATTAATTACTCCACAAAGGGGGTGCTGATCGCACAAGATTTGGGTAGTGTTCTGTTGTTAGTTCTTCTCATTTCATTAACTAAGTTGTCTAGTTCCGTAGGATGCTTGGCCCCTAAGTCAGGCTCAACATAGGTTCTGTGTTTGTGCCAATCAGTTTTCTTGTAGTTTCTTAAAGGAACTTTGGCAATGGCGTGACCGGCTAGGTCGAATTGAATGTATCGATGGTCAGAGAAGGAGTGCTCTGTGAGGACTTTCAAATCCCTGTGGTAACGAACCATTCAATAAAAAAAAAAAGACGCCAACAGGAAAAATATACACTGCCTTTCTTCAACGTTATAATTTATTTTATGACTGTTCTCGGCGTGGTTCAATTCAAGAGTGAACAAAAAGGAAAATGGCGAAAAGACAAGCCAACCCAAGATATCGTTCCAGAGCTCCAATGGAAGCGTTCCAGAGCTTCCATTTGGAATTCAATGTCAATGGAATGGAATTGGAAGCTCTGGAAGCTCTGGACCACTTGGGTGGTCATGGGCCAGATAAGCTAAGCCGATCCAAAGCTTAGACGAGTTGTTCTCGATGCTTATTATTCTTATGTCTTGATCACTGTATGATGAGAGTAGGAGGATCTCTTAGTGCTAGATTCAATAAAGATACAAGCTCTTGACTTACCTGCCTCACGCACGAAGATGAGCTTGTAGTTCGATGTTCCGAGTCCACGTACCAGGTTATTAAAAGTTTCCGGTTCCTGGATCAGAACTATGTCTTCTCCGTTTTTGGTAAGGCGAAGCCTTAGTGCAGCCGACACTGCAGTTGAGTGATGGATATTAATCTGTAGGACTTGCAACATGAGGGCCGTAGTCTTTTTCCTCCACCGCGGTGACATTGTCAGACTCTTCATCAGATTCAATATAGAAATCTGACTCAATCTCACCAAGGTCAACCTCAGGAAGGTCCAGGTCGGACGGTAGATTGCCATCGTCCCCTGTAATCTCATTGCCTTTTATAAAGAAGGGCTCATCCGAGAGGGTTTTCTCAGTAATTATTGGCTCCAGGGGAGGGACTTGCTCTGAGCTGGTCGATACTTTGGTTCGGAAGTTTTCTCCCCGTCTTTTTTGTAAATTCTGAGCCTTGCTTAATCAAAGCCTGTAGAGATTGCTTTGTTAGCTTCTGCTAGAGATGGCAGGGAATGATTGGTTGTGATGGTAATCAATCTAGAGGGCCCATTCACATCCTCCAGCTTGGCTATATTCCAATCTTTAGTGGGAATTTTTGGGCTACAATACCGGATGATTACCAAAATCTCCTTGGGATCCTCGGGATGGTCTGGAATAATGGCTCTAGCCGTCGGTCTATTAGGGATTTGGTTTATAGGTACAGCCTCAAGCTGAGCTCCCTCCCAAACCTTGCCGATTCTGCTGAGTGCCAGCTTGAAGAGGTCAATTGACCTCTGGTCCTCGAAGGATATCAATTTAATCCTGCTTTGATAGTAGCCCCTGTGATGGGTAATTGGGGAGGGACCAGGATTTTCTCTGAGCAGTGAGAGGTAGTTCTTTAGCAGCACATTGCTTACGAAGAGTTACTCAGCTAGAGGAATGTCCAGCTCAGAGTTGTTATCGTTACTGTTTTATTTCGTTGTCCAATCAATGCATAATTTGTTTTCTAAGTAGAAAAGTTTCTTAATAAACTATATCTCTGAACTACTACTGCTAGAGTATGAGTTTTCACCTTAAATCTTACTCACTTACTAGGTACTAAGGTGGCGCTACAGTTCGGGGTGAACTTTAACCAACAGGCTTCTGAAGCACGTTCGTTGCCAGCTGTTTCCAGCGCCGAACCCCATTCGTTAAAGTCCCCTTCCACCTGTGTACGCCGGCTTAGATTCGGTCGTCCTCTGTTGCGTCGTCCCTCGGGGTTGGACTCGAAGATTCTTTGGGTCTGAGCTGTGGGGTGCACTCACTCTACATGAGCCATCTTAGACGTTGGATCCGTAGATGCCGTACTAGGCCAATGTCACAGTGCCCCGGTCATATCGATGCATGCCATTCTTTGTACTCTACTTAGAAGTTTGGCATAGTTCTGCACAGTCCACCAGACTTAGCAGCCGTACGTTAGCATAGATCTAACAACAGCGGTATACAGTCAGTGTGTGAATTTGAGTTTGATACCCCATCTGGTGCCCAAGGATTTCTTGCAGGTGTATGGCGCAGTTGTTGCTTTTTAATGCGTTCTTCCGCATTTAATTTCCAGTTGAGCTTATAAATGGTATGGTGAGCATTAGCGTCGCATCTAACAGGACCGGTGTTCTCATCCGTTCTCCACTCTAGCAACAGTGAGGTTGCAGGTGCTGAAATTACTGAAAATGAATATGTTAATGTGGGTTTTTGCTAAAATGCAGGTTCTAAGAATACTTGGTCGGCAGAAGCAGCCTTACTGTGGTGGAGGTTTACCTGGGTTGTACGTAGCATTAGAGCTATCTTTTAAGTCAGATGTCTCAGTCACGGTGGGCTCTAGATCCTCTGAATCAGTTAGTTAGGGAACCGGATTCCTGCCTGGTTCTGAAGAGAGCTGAAGGCTCTCGTCCTGTTCGTATACCTTCAGCTATCAAGCTTTGAGTCCGTAACGGACTTTGCCTTCCTTCGCTTTTAGTGGTGGGAGGGAATCTCTGTGCAGCAACAGGGAAACTGATACACCGCTGTCATCGTCGCAGCCAACCAGTCTATTATACCGATGGAGCCAACCACTATCGATGAAACCGGAAATTTTTTTCTCCGGGCTAGTACTGCACATGGAGGGAAGGCTAAGATTAATTTTGACTTCTAGGATTTTTCAGTGCTCGTGAGTTAGGTGGCCCTCCTCGCGGCTCGATCTATGACCACTATGACCACTACCACCAGCTGATCCCTCACCACCTCGCTGGGAATGGGCGCCCTAGCGGTGCTCCTATGATTCTCTGAGGTGGGTGTGGCAACATCACACCCGATCGAGTTCGGATCCCGATAACACCAACGCCATCGAATGTTTATTTTACGAGGTCCCTCCTCGGCGGGGTACTGGTAAAACCCCCCGTTGTACCACTTGCCATAAAAAAGCTTCTCGACTCACGTGGTTCGAAATCGGCACGAGATCGTTGTTCGAAATCGGCATAAATCACACACAACATGTGTGATTGAGAGAAGTTTGGCTCTGATCCTTCATGGTCCGCAACGCCTCCGATGAAGAAGTGGTATTATCCTGAGATCGAGGCCTTTTGGAGGTCCACTCACTTCTTTCCAAGTCGACTCTTTCACTCCTCTAAAGCTTTTGGAGCCCATTGGTACGAGTCTGCATCCTTTTCGTCCCAATTGTCGGTACCCTTTTGTTCAATCGGTTAAGGACTTGAAATGTGCTTCCTTGGATCGGTGTTGTTGCCTGGGAGGCGTTTTCACTCTCAGACTATTGTGAATTTTCTGTGCCTGAAGCCACGTTGATAGGAACCTCTCAAATTGCCCACGAATGGTTTCAGGTGTTCACGCAGCATGGCAGAGAAGATCTTATACGCGATGTTAACAAGACTTATTCCCATGTAGTTGACGCAGTTACGTGTATGTTGGCGTTACAGCCCATGAAGGACCAGAGCCAAGCTTCTCTCAATCACCCATGTTGTGTGTGATTTATTTTTTCACACAGGTGAAAGTGACCTACAGTTTATTGCCGATTCCGAACGGCGTGAGTCGAGAAGCTTTTTCAAGGCAAGTTTATACTACGGGGGGTTTTGCCAGTACCCCGCCGAGGAGGGACACCGCAAAATAAACATTCGATGGCGTTGGTGTTATCGGGATCCGAACTCGCTCATCGTGCGTCAGAGTCCAGCACACTAACCACTGCGCCACCGCACCCTCGTTAACGCAGTTATAGTCTCCTTTTTTATGGACCGGGCAAACGATGCTGAGATTCCATTCTCGGGCATGTTTCTTCCGACCTTATATTACAGAGGAGATGGTGCATGTCCCCAACCAATTCGTCCTCACTTGCCTTAAATAGCTCATCGTGGAGGCCGTCTGCGCCAGCAAATTTATTAGACTTCAGTTCCGATATCGTTATCTTAACCTCGTTTAAGCCATATGGATGGAATTCTCTCTCATCTTCGTCTATTGTCAATGGTGCGTTTTGCCTGACTGAGGTATTTTGACCGTCTTCGTTATACAGTCCGCAGAAATCGTTTCTCCATATTCTCAGCATCGGCTGTGGTTGAGAAATAGCACGCTGGCACCCACAAGATAAACGAATGCCGCCAATTCATTACAATTTATTTGTTTATGTTAACTTGGAGAAGTCCACTAGTAGAGTGATCGAAGTGTTCACTCAGCAGCAACAATCAGCTTCCGACCTCTATGTTTAAAATACTTAAGGGACGCTCTCTGAGCGCGAGGTTGATAATAAGGCATATTCCATATTTCCATTGCATGCAAGAACAACAAGTTATACGAAAGTTAAGGATAGGAAAGGTAAGCTGATAGCTGCTGCTGAGTGACTCTCGGTACAGGGTGTTACAAGTATATTGTATGTACATAGCAAGCAATATATGTAATTTAGTATACTCTCAAACAATATGATAATCTCAATGCAATCAAGATAATTTAATATAATCTCAAACAGCTGTGATTCAACTACGAGATGTTCATGTTTATCCCTGCAGGCTTCCGCTTTGGCTTTATGACCTTGCCATGATCGCTTTATTCTTTGGTAAAACTTTCGAACGTCGTTCCTGCATTAACAGCTCTCCATCTTCTCGATTGCACGCTTCTCCTTACCTTAAATCTAAAATCTCATAAAATTGCGAACATACAAAGCAATCAATCTTGATTTTTCATGAGCGAATAAATAGATAACATTTCTGGAAAGTCTAGGTAAACAAATTTAACCAATATTGAATCTGTACATGCATTAATGCCTTACCAACAAATGCTTGTAGGTCAAGATGATTCGACACTTGCAGATGTTAATTCATGGCACTATTTAGCCGAAGAATAACGATGATTTACTCTGGTACCATCAGCCACTGATTCATGCGTATTAGAATGAGAGAACAAAAAAGATAAAATTTGATTAATGCATTTGATATTGAATTTAGTTTTTCTTAACTAAGCGCACTCAAGTTTGAGCCTCAGTGATACAATCGGGGGCAGAAGGTAAACGAGAAAAGGAGGCAAGGAGACACCGATGGACATTGGGCTTCAGCGCCGGCAAGCAGTGCCATGAATTAAACTTTTGAAAAGACGGTCACTTCTGGGCAGTCGTCTCGAATGCTCGCAAGCACACGACAATAAAAACCAAAAATAAAAACATCGAGTGTATAGTGCGTGTAGTAAATAAATATTATAAATTAAGAAAAAACTACTGGATGGCAAAGGACTAACAAAGGCCTCGTAGGGGTACCATCTATCCGACGGATGCTGGCCTGCTAAAAAGCGAGAAGAACCACCGCAGTCGTCGAACATCTTGCGGCACTATTAGTAAGTCTCGTCCCCACCTCCTCGTCGAGATGGAGATTTCCTATGGAAATTGCAGACGGGGAAGGGCGAATGGCGAGCCTCCTGCGCTAAAAATCAGGATTAGTCGGTTGGGCTACGGCCTAGTAAGCCGTAACCGTAAAAAAAAACCACAAACTCCGATACAGCCACAAGCCTCGGATATAACGGACCGGATTTATGTTGACGACCCTTGCAAAAAACGAAAAAAGGACAATGATCTTCGGCTTTGTACGTGGAATGTTAGGTCCCTAAACAGGCCACGTGCAGCCGAATAATTTGGGGCCGCCCTAGACCTATAAAGCGGACATAACCGCCATCCAGGAAATGCGATGGAATGGACCGGGTATAAAGCGAAAGAAAAACTGCGATATTTAGTACGGCGACTGCTATAGGGAGAGAGGGCAACGATTGTTTGGATGCTGATTTGTTGTTCGATGTGGACTAAGGGAAGAAGTCCTAAGCATTCGGCATGTTAGCGAACGCCTCATAACAATCCGTATCAAGGCTAAATTCTTTAACATTAGCCTGATCAGCGTCCACGGAAGACAAGGATGACTCCGCCAAAGATGAGTTCTACGATCTCCTAAACAGAACGTATGCCCAATGTCCCAGCTATGATATCAAAATTGTACTAGGAGACTTCAATGCTAAGCTTGGTAAGGAAAGCATCTTTGAACGAGTCATCGGCAAACATAGCCTACACGACACCACCTCCGATAACGGACACAGGCTGATTGATCTTGCTACGGGGCGAAATCTCCTTCTAACCAGTACGCGCTTCCCGCACCTCGATATACACAAAAGCAGCTGGCGGTCTTTTGATCAATCGACTACCAACCAAATTGATAACATCGCGATCGATGTCAGACACTCCTCCACTATTCTTGATGTTCGAACTTTCCGAGGGGCTAACATCGACTAGGACCACTATCTTGTAGTAGGCAAGATGCGCTTACGGATATCACGAACATTTATTATTTATTATTTATTATTCACAAGTGTTGTATGACAATGTATATGTATCTGCAAAGCCTTAAGGGCTTGTCTGCAGAAGACTGGTTACAAATAAATTTACAATAAACTGTGAGTCGATTGATCTTCGTTTACAAATGAGTGCAGATATTAAAATGGGACATAGACGATAAAAGGAAAATAATGCTAAGAGGAACAAATTTTTTACACGCTTTGAACATTTTTTTACAATTGGATTGAATTAATGTACATTTCTTTGGCTTTTTTTATTATTTCTGTTTTTGACATGTTGCCCAAACCAGGCGGGAGCTCGTTAAATATCGTAGGGACTACAACTTTGTATGTTTTGCGTCCATACTCGTTTCAAGATCTTGGTATCGCATGGCGTCCTTGTTGTCTTCGTCGCGTATTGTGGATTTGTTGGGTTGGTGTTTTAAAGCTGTTGTCATTCCAAAACTGGGAGATGATCTCGAGTTTGTAGAGATGATGAATGCTCAGCATCTTGAAATCATTTGTTACTTGTCGCTGTTGATAGTTATATCCATATTGTGCCCGGTAAACCATCTTCTGGAGCGTCTTTTGAGTGGATTGAAGTTCGGTTATTTGTGAGGCTTTACCCCAAGCTAAGATCCCGTATCTTAAGTGAGCTTCAACTAAACCAAGATAGCATTGGCGTAGTACTGATGCTGGACAAAAGTTGCTCAGATGGTAAAGAGCATACGCTGCCTGCCTCAATTTCTTCGTTATCATTTCAATGTGGTACCTCCATTTAAAATTATAGTCCACATAGATCCCAAGATATTTGTAAATCGATACGTTTTCTATAATATCGCTGCATTTGTCGTCGTCTTGTAGCTGCAGGTGACATCCTGAATCATGGAGGCACTTCCAATTATGCATTTTAAGCGAGATTTTTGCTTTTGGAATGTGAGGTGGGCGTATGTGCATAACTTTAGTCTTACTTGCATTTATTACTAGACCATTATCATGACACCATGCAGTAATTGCATTGAAGTCTCTTTGCATCATTTTAACCGCGTTCTCAATATGTTTGTGGCTTACGACAATGGCTGTGTCATCAGCGTAGGCATATCCAATGCTTTGTTGAAGAACTGAGAGCATGTCGTTAGTGTATAGGATAAAAATGAGCGGTCCCAATTTTGACCCTTGTGGAACTCCGTACTCAACCTTTTCTTCTTCACTCCATTCATGTTCAATTTTCACTTTGAAATGTCTGTTTCTTAAATAGCTCTCAAACCAGGATAAGATACTGCCCCTAACACCAATTTTATCTAGCTTTTTCAGGATATTTGAGTGGCTCAACGTATCGAACGCCTTTTTAAAGTCTATGAAAAGAGCGATGGAGTTGTGGTTCTTATCAAGACTGTTATTCATCCTGTCTGCAAACTGTCCTAGCAATTTGCCTGTGCTTTTATTTTTTCGGAAACCAAACTGCCTTTCGTGTAGGATTTTATATTTTTCAACATAATTGTAAAGTCTCTTTGTGAGAACTTCTTCTAACACCTTATCTACAACCGAGAGTATCGATATGGGTCTGTAGTTCTTAATGTCGGTTTTCTTTCCGCTCTTGTAAATTGGTCGAATAATTGACGTTTTTAAATATTCTGGAACTGCGAATTGATCCATACTCATGTTGATTAATCTTGTCATCACAGGCGCTAACACTTTTGCGTTCGCTTTTAGATCTATTGCTCTAATTCCATCTATGCCGGGGGATTTGTTATCTTTCAGTGTTCTAAGGATATTTTCGGTTTCTATAATTGAGACTTCTTCTAAGTACATTGATCTTTCTATGCGATTCTACTATCGCCAGAAACCGCTCGTGCTTTTACCGATCGCGTCTCCCTTAAGCTATTCACCTCGCCTCAATCCTACACGCTATCAATATAACAGCAGTGGAGGCTTTGCAAACAAGTCCTGATAAGCTCTGCATCCGAAGTTTTGGGTTTCAAGGCTCCACCACGAAGAAACACCTGGTTCAATGACGAGTGCAGGAGGATTCACACAGCGAAGCAGGATGCATATAAGGACTCGCTGCTTAAAAGAACTAGAGCAGCTCGTGAGCTCTACGAGTTAAAAAGAAGCGAAGAGCATAAGCTTCTCAGGAGAAAAAAGAAAGAGCACGAGAAGCGCGCGATTGAGGATTTGGAGAGGTGTTACTGCAGGCGTGACGTTCGAAAGTTTTATCAACAGATAAAGCAAACATGCCAAGGTTATAAAGCCAGTACGGAAGCCTGCAGGGATGAGAACGGACACCTAGTAGTAGAACCGCTGTTGATGCTGAGAATATGGAAAAACCAATTCTGCAGACTGTATAACGGCGTTGTTAGTCAATATACCGCTCTCTGGCAGAATGATCCATTTCTAATCATCTGTAAGATATGGTTAGAGGAAAGCATGCCCGAGGAATGGAGTCTCAGCATCGTATGCCCGATCCACAAGAAAGGAGACCCCTTGTTAAGTCTCCTTAACATCGCCTACAAAATCTTCTCTGCCGTTTTGTGTGAACGCCTGAAGCCTTTTGTAAATAAGCTGATAGGTCCTTATCAGTGCGGATTCAGGCCAGGGAAGTCTACCATCGACCAAATCTTCACACTACGGCAGATCCTGGAAAAACCCAATGAATTTCAAGTCGACACCCACCACCTATTTGTCGACCTCAAAGCTGCATACGACAGTGTAATTAGAGACGAGCTATACAACGCTATGTCTACCTTTGACAAACCTGCTAAACTCGTCAGACTATGCAGGATAACTTTGGAGAATGCTCGCTACTCCATCCGAATCGGTGAACACCTTACCGATAGTTTTGATGTCAAAAAAGGACTTAGGCAGGGCGATGGGCTGTCGTGTGATTTCTCAACATCATATTGGAAATGATTGTGCAAAAATCACTGGCCAATACAAGAGGCACAATCTATTTCAAATCCTCGCAACTCCTTGCATACGCCGACGAGGCGTATGTTGGTCTGGCGGTAAACGAGGGCAAAACTAAATATATGCTGTCATCAAAAAAGGACGCTCACCACCGACGTCTTGGCCAGAACGTTTGTATTGGCAGATATAAGTTCGAGGTAGTTAAGGACAACGACATCAGTTCCGAAATCAAACGCAGAATCACTCTTGCCAATCGCTGTTTCTTTGGGCTCAGGAGGCAACTGAGTAATAGAGCCCTCTCTCGAACGACAAACTTGTCTCTATAGAAGACCCTTATCATCTCGGTCCTGTTGTACGGCGCAGAAGCATGGACACTATCAAAAGCGGATGAAGAGGCCGGTTCGAGAGAAAGATTTTGCCGTGATTTTCGGGCCTATAAACGCATACGGGGGATGGAGGAAAAGATTCAACCACGAACTTTACAGGCTGTACAGCGACATGAGCCTAGTCAGTCATCTACGGATTCAACGTCTAAAATGGCTGGGCCAAGTAGAGCGAATGGACATCATAGCTCCAGACCGGAGAGTCTTTGAATCCAACCCCGAGGGACGAAGAAACTGAGCACGGCCGCACTTAAGATAGTGCACACAGGTGGAAGGGGACGTCAGCCAACTGGGTGTGCGGCAATGGAAAAGGCTAGCAAAAGATCGTGCTATATGGAGGGACATGTTGGTTGAGGCCCAGGTTCACCCCGAACTGTAGCGCCCGTTAAGAAGAAGAAGAGAAAAAAACTATTCGGAGTCACACTCTTCGCGATCTGTGTTACACTCAGTTGAAAATTGTCACACTACCTGAGGGTTAGCATGACTTTAGTTCCACTTAAACGTATCCTTATCCTAGTGTTATGATTATCAAGGGCTTGAGCTAATTTTACGCGATTCCTTAAACTCTTTTCTTAATAAATGACTAAATTGTGCACTTACCATATCTCCCCCTTAATTCGAGACGTAAGATAACATATAAAAGATTTCTGGAACAGCATTTTTAGGATATAACTCTTGTGTACACTTTTTCTGCTTCGTTTTTCAGGGTCCAAGTGCGTGAGTTTGTGTAAGTTACATATATTTAAGATATGTACATTCAAGACCGAGTGAAAACAAATGTTAATGGGCAGGGTCAGTTAGCATGGAAAATGGAGCCAACTAACCCATTACGAAGCTCCGGAAACGGAAGGATGTAATTTTATTGCTCTACCCAGGGATATGGTGATATGCGCTTTTTGTGTTTTCTTTTAGTACATACTTCCATTCTTGAGTTTGGGTATGGAGCAATATAAAATATCAGGCGAAGGAAGTTTAGAACTATTAAAATCGATGACTGGTATATTAATGTATAAACTGTTTAAATGGAAATGCAAATGAAGCAATAACTTAAGTCAGTAACAAATATCGAGGACGCCGTGGCGCAGTGGTTAGTGTGTTGGACTCTGACGCACGATGAGCGAGTTCGGATCCCGATAACACCGACGCCATCGAATGTTTATTTCGCGGCGTCCCTCCTCGGCGGGGTACTGGCAAAACTCGCCGTAGTATAATGTGCCTAGAAAAAGCTTCTCGACTCACGCCGCGCCGTTCGGAATCGGCATTAAACTGTAGATCCCTTTCACCTGTGAGAAAAATAGAATCACACACAACATGGGTGATTAAAGGGAAGCTTGGCTCTGGTCCTTCATGGGCTGTAACGCCACCAAAGAAGAAGAACAAATATCGAGTACGAAGGATCCAATAAACCGATATACTTCACATATTTCTTCTTCTTCTTCTTAGTGGGCGCTATAGTTCGGGGTGAACCTGGGCCTCAACCAACATGCCCCTCCATCTAGCACGATCTTTTGCTAGCCTTTTCCATTGCCGCACACCCAGTTGGCTGAGGTCTCCTTCCACCTGTGTGCGCCATCTTAAGTGTGGCCGTCCCCTGCTTCTTCGTCCCTCGGGGTTGGAGTCAAAGACTCTCCGGTCTGGAGCTGTGATGTCCATTCGCTCTACTTGGCCCAGCCATCTTCGGCGTTGAATCCGTAGATGACTGACTAGGCTCTTATCGCTGTACAGCCCGTAAAGTTCGTGGTTGAATCTTTTCCTCCATCCCCCGTCTGCGTTTATAGGTCCAAAAATCACGCGCAAAATCTTTCTCTCGAACCGACCAAGGGCCTCCTCATCCGCTTTTGATAGTGTCCATGCTTCTGCGCCGTACAACAGGACCGGGATGATAAGGGTCTTCTATAGAGTCAACTTTGTCGTTCGGGAGAGGGCTCTATTACTCAATCGCCTCATGAGCCCAAAGAAACAGCGATTGGCAAGAGTGATTGGCGTTTGATTTCGGAACTGATGTCGTTGTTCCAGGTCACTGCCGAGCCAAGATAGACGAAGTCCTTAACTACCTCGAACTTAAATCTGCTAATACAAACGTTCTGGCCAAGACGTCGGTTGTGAGCGTCCTTTTTTGATGACAGCATATATTTAGTTTTGCCCTCGTTTACCGCCAGACCAACTTTCGCCGCCTCCATCTCAATACTCGCAAACGCCTCATTGACATCTCGCTGTGATCTACCTATTATGTCAATATCGTCGGCGTATGCAAGGAGTTGCGAGGATTTGAAATAGATTGTGCCTCTTGTATTGGCCAGTGATTTTTTCACAATCATTTCCAATATGATGTTGAAGAAATCACACGACAGCGCATAGCCCTGCCTAAATCCTTTTTTGACATCAAAACTATCGGTAAGGTGTTCACCGATTCGGATGGAGCAGCGAGCATTCTCCAAAGTCATCCTGCATAGTCTGACGAGTTTAGCAGGTATGTCAAAGGTAGACATAGCGTTGTATAGCTCGTCTCTAATTACGCTGTCGTATGCGGCTTTGAAGTCGACAAATAGGTGGTGAGTGTCGACTTGAAATTCATTGGTTTTTTCCAGGATCTGCCGTAGTGTGAAGATTTGGTCGATGGTGGACTTCCCTGGGCTGAATCCGCACTGATAAGGACCTATTAGCTTATTTACAAAAGGCTTCAGGTGTTAACACAAAACGGCAGAGAAGATTTTGTAGGTGATGTTAAGGAAACTCATTCCTCTATAGTTGGCGCAATCAGAGGGGTCTCCTTTCTTGTGGATCGCGCATACGATGCTGAGACTCCATTCCTCGGGCATGCTTTCCTCTAACCATATCTTACGGATGAGCTGGTGCATGCTCCCAACCAGGTCATCCCCAGCTGCCTTGAAGAGCTCAGCAGACAGTCCGTCTGCGCCAGCAGCTTTATTCGACTTGAGCTTCGATATGGCAATCTTAACTTCGTCGAGGTTAGGGGGACAGAATTCTCTGCGGTGTCCGTCGATAAGAAATTGATCATTCTGCCTGACAGCGGTATACTGACTAACATCGCCGTTATACAGTCTGCAGAAGTGTTTTTTTCCATATTCTCAACATCGACTGCGGTTCTACTATATATTTATAGGTTACAAATTCGCCCACAGTCAAGATAAATATGCGCTGGCAGCCGAAGCGTGGCAAGATGATATTATTAACAAAGGCAACATGCACCTAAAGCTGTAAATATGATAACAATGCTAGTTTTGAAGACATATCCGTGCTATATGTGCTTTTCCTGTTCAGGACGACTTCCGCGATAACATATTTCAATTCAAACTAAATAATTATATGACGTCAGGATACGAACGACCATCTACGACCCAAAACATCTCTGCACTCCGTCCAGGTTCTGCATCATAAACATCATAAGAGTATGGGTAGAGTAAGAGTAAGCTCGCAGTGTGCCATGTCTCATTGTCAAAGTACTCGCAGTTTTCAGTTTCGCATAATTACTTTTAAAAAGGACGAGAGGACATTTTTGCGTAAATAAAAAAAATTTCGGAGTGAAAATCGTAAGTTGAAAATCGGACTGTAGGTAGATAGGATTGTAGCCTTCCCAGAAATGAGAAGAACACATAGGCCAGGGAGGCCCGTTGTGCAGCTACCAGGAAGCTTAGCCCCTATACGTGGAACTATTTTGTTGCGCTTTAAGAAGTTAAGAAGATCAGTTATCCCTACTTGCTGAACCTCTGTCAGTTCGTTAAGGAAGAAAGAGCCTAGGTTTCGTTTCCTGATTGTGCAGAATGCCGGGCAAGTGCAGAGAAGGTGGTGAATGGATTCGACACCCCCCTCGTCTAGACAGCTTCTGCAGAAATCATCGGGAACTATACCTAGTTTTTGCGCGTGACTGCCGATAAGGCAGTGTCCGGTGATGACACCTATAACTTTGTAGATGTTCAGTTCTTTTTAGGGAGATTATACTCCTTGTCCGTTGACTGTCGAGCCGGGGCCAGATTTGCTTGGTGAAGACGCAGGTATGTCCCTGAGTCCATCTCCGGTTCGTCTCGGCCCTGGCGAGATTAGTAAGATTAAGTTTAATGGTTGCAAGGGGTATTCCCTCACAAGCCGCGATTGATTGTAGCGTCGTTCCCTGTTTGTCGAGTGTGTCGGCTCTTTCATTCCCTGGAATGTCGCTGTGTCCTGGTACCCAGATAAGTTGTATGTTGAACTGTTCGGCCATCTCGTTAAGAGATAGGCGACAGTCGAGACTAGTTTTTGATGTGTACACATAGGACTCCCACTATTTTAAGGCTGCTTGGCTATCCGTGAGAATGCGGATATTCATAGTGGATATCACGTTCCACTTCAGCCAGGACAAGGCCTCTTTTATTGCCAACAGTTCCGCCTGGAAAACGCTGCAGTGATTTGGTATTTTTAGAGCTTTATTCAGTTGTTTGCAGAAGACTCCACTACCCACCCCGTCCTTGGTTTTAGACCCGTCAGTGTAAAAGTCTACGCAGTATCTGCGCGGTTGAGTATGGCGGGTCCAGTTCTGTCTGTCGGGGTAAATCGTCATTGTTTTTTTTTTTTTCCAATACCGTGGTGGGTTCTGTGAGGTTCAAGTTTACTGCCATGGTTGTCCTGTTGTTCAGGATCTAGGAATGGTCAGTGACATAGCTCGTCCATTTCGAGTTGGCTTTTAGTCTAATGGCCGTGTGTGCGGCAATTTGCTTGCCGAAAATATCGAGTGGTGTAAGGTCGAGTATCGTGTTAAGCGCAGCCGTTGGGGTGGACCTGAGGGCCCCGGTAATGCACATACACGCCAACCTTTCTACCTTCTCGAGTTGTTTGTGGTATGTTGTTCTGTCCAGTGCAGTCCACCAGACTATCACTCCATACATTAGTATGGGTCTAACGACCGTGATGTAGAGCCATAGGGTGATCTTGGGGTTGAATCCCCATTTTTTCCTGTGACTTTCTTGCATGTGTAGAGAGCTATTGTTGCGTTTTTAGGTCTTTCGATTGTGTTGCTCTTCCAGGTTAATTTCCTGTCTAGTACAATGCGAAGGAATTTGGCATTGGGGAAATATTTTAATCTGGTACCAAGCAAAGTGATAGGGCAGTGTTCCGGGATTTTATGCCTTTTGGTGAATAGCACGGGCTCCGTTTTTTGGGGATTCACCCTGAGCCCGTTGCTATGCACCCATTTGCAAAGGATTGAGAATGCCATTTGTATACGGTCATTCAATGTGGATAGGTATTTACCTGAGGTTGAAATGGCAACGTCATCAGCGTAGGTAATAACGTCCAGGCCTTCTTTCTCCAGTCTAATTAGTAGTTCGTTTATAACTACATTCCAGAGAAGAGGTGAGAGAACCACTCTGGTGGTTACTTGGCTTCCCCATTTGGAGACAATCTTGCGTGTTATAAATAACTCGCTGATTAGCTCTATCAGAGTCCTCTCCACCTTTGGCTTTTCTAGCGCTTCTATTATTGCTTTCGGAGTGACGTTGTTAAAGGCGCCCTCAATGTCAAGGAACGCTGTTATAGTGTATTCCTTAAGATGAATTGATCTTTCGATTTTTCTTACTAGTGTATGCAAGGCTGTTTCGACAAATCTACCCTTACAGTAGGCGTGCTGTGCCTTAGAAATTAGGGACGGATCCAAGATGTGGCGTATGTGTAAGTCTATCAGCCTTTCCAAAGTTTTTAGTGCAAAAGATGATAGACAAATAGGCCTTAGATCCTTGGGGGAAGTGTGAGAATCTTCCCGGCCTTGGGGATGAAAAGCTCCTTTGCGCACTTCCACTTTTCTGGAATGTGACTCCAAGCTAGGCACTCTGGGTGATTGTATAGCCATCATCGTGGTATCGGGACAGCTGTAATTTGGGAGAAGTTATGCATTTAAGGTTTTCTTTGCAAGAATGCAAGTGCGAGTTTTGCCTTCCTTTTGTGGTGTAATTAGATGGTAGGCCGGAGTCCTTAGTCCGCGAACCTTGTGGCTCTTGGATTAGGACTATATCTTCTTCCCCTCTAGGCAGCCTAAAAAGAAGATTTCCAGTTGCCGTTTTGGAGTGATGGAGGTTATCTGAATTAATATCAGCATCGGAGCTGATATTAATTCGGTTTGCCTTCAGCACGGTGTTGTTGGGGTCCTCCAGATCTGAATCTAGAAGATCGTCTTCCAATGGCGAGCTCGTCGAGTAGTCCAGTGAGGCTTCGCTTCAGGGGTCAAGCAGTAAATTATGGTCTCTGCAAACCGGGATTGTTGCAGGGGTCTCAGCTCGTTCATCGCAGGACCCTTACTCCCCGAGTGGATTGGGGATACCTATTCTGTCGAACTTTCATTAGTCGCGGTGTTAACCTGGCTTTCGGTGCCGGATGGTGGCATTTCCCCATCCTTTTTATAAATATTTGGTTTGACTCTTCCAACTTTACGACTTTCCAATCTTTCGTTGGAAGATTTATTTACTTACTTAGGTGGCGTTACAGTCCGGTGTGAACCTGGGCCTCAACCAACAAACTTCTCCAGCTGGCACGGTCTTTTGCCAGCTGTTTCCAGCGACGCACTCCCAGTTGGTTAAGGTCCTCTTTTACCTGTGTGCGCCACCTTACATTCGGTCATCCTCTGCTGCGTCGTTTTCGGGGTTGGACTCGAAGACTCTTCGGGCTGGAACTGTGTTATCCATTCACTCTACATGGCCTAGCCATCTTAGACGTTGGATCCGTCGACGTCGTACTAGGCCGGTGTCGCTGTACAGCCCGTCGTTATATCTTCTCCTCCACTCCCCGTTTATACAAACGGGACCATAGATTGAACGCAGAATTTTCCTCTTGAATCGACCAAGCGCCTCTTTATCCGCTTTCGTTAAAGTCCAGACCTCTGCGCCATAGAGGAGATAAAGGTTTTGTACAGCGCAACTTTGGTTTTTCGAGAGAGGGCTCTAATTCTCAATTGCTCCTTGAGTCCGAAGAAGAAGCGGTTGGCAAGAGTAATTCTGCGTTAGATCTCAGCGTTGGTGTTGTTTGCGCTGGTCACCAGTGAGCCAAGGTAGACAAGGTCCTTGACCACTTTAATTGTGACGTTCTGGCCGAGACGTCGGTGTTGCGCGCATTTTTTGGTTGACAGCATATACATACTTCGTTTTACCCTTGTTAACCGAAAGGCTCATTTTAGCCGCTTCTGCTTCAATGCCTTCGAACACATCATTGACGGGACGGAATGTTGGAAGATTTGAGTTGCAATAATTTATCGTTTCAACGATTTCGAGGGGTTCCTCGGTGCCAGCGGGAGCCAGCATCTTGCTCGCGGTCGTCTGGGGATTTGGGTTACAACCTTGAGCCTAGCTCCCTCCCATACCTCCCCTGCTTTCGCCACTGTTGACTTTAACAGATCGAAGGATCGTTGGATTTCACTGCAGAACGTAATCAAACGAAACGATATTAAGACGTTTTGATGTGCTTTTAGATAAAATAACTTTCAACGACACAGAAAACTGTCATGTATTGAACGTATAAAGTCTAGTTGTAACGTAACATCTGAACACCAACACTGATGCAAGAAGTTCGCAACCATATGTTTGTATGTGTTTCTTATTTCTGTTCTATTTCTTGAGACAAAAAGTAAAAAGTGGAAATGGTCATACAAATGAAGAGGACTGGGGCAACACCGGCCATCAAGCAAGAACACTGAGCACATAACGAAATTAAAAGTAATGCGAAAGGGAATGCGAAACGAAAGCGCGAATACGAGAAGAATCAGATTCGGTACGGTTGCACTTGTGCAAGGTTTTCCCTCGAATGCGTTGCTACAAGCTTGCTACCCCTCTTTCGATGACTGACGCCACAGCAAAACTCGTATTATAAAGCGAAAGAGGAATAACATAAAGAATCTTTCTTCAGCAATATACAAATACTGAACACGTTTGTGTTCACATGTATGTATGTAAGTGTATATACAACATATACATATATGTATTTATGTGAGTGCATGTGTAAAGTTGATTGGTAAGAATCGGAAGAACCAAGCAACCCTGTGTTGCAGTCAGCTTAAAGCAATAAAACAGGTAATAAAATACGAATATATACATACATACATGAGCATATATGTATATACGATTGTGGGCTATTCGATGGATGAATCCACCGAACGGCAGGGTAACCCGCTTACAGTAATTACACCTTTGAACAATGTGTGGCCTGTGGGCTAGGCTTCGACGCATAGCAACATACTCACCTAGTCACTGGGTCGTCGCATAACTTACCCAGCTCAACGTGTTTTTTATAAAACCTCTATCTCGTCTGAAATGGAATATCTCAAGATTTTTTTTTTTTGCAATCAAGGGGATGATAATGGGTTAAGTTTCCCGTGGACAGAATGAAGGTCTTTTTCCGAGCGTATCTTTTACAGCATTGCAAATGGTGCTTTTGTACCAGTAGAATATTGGTACTAATATTTAAAACCTTCCGTTTATTATCCGATTATATAAATACCCACATACATACATATGTATATGCATACGTACATACCTATAGTATGTATACATATGTATGTACGCACATACATATGTACAGTGGTGTGCAAAATAATAGGTGTGAATTCAAAAATCATGAAAATTGGTAATATTTGGTATAATAATGCAAACAATCATAAAAACTTAAACAATTTGAAATTCATTCATTCTGACTTAGATAATAATGGTGAAAAAAAGTTAGAAACATATAAACAAAATTACTAAATACATTTAAATTTCTTATTGCTGTGCAACAAAATAGGTGTGTTACTCTTGGGCCTAAAAAGAAGATAAAAAACATGTTAATTTCAAACGAATAAATTTGAATATGTAGGTGTATGTACTGTGCATCAATATTTGGTTGCAAACCCGTTATTATTTTTCACCGCTTGACATCTCTTTGGCATGGAATCAACCATTTTTAGGCACCTTTCCATAGGTATCGATTCCCACGCGGCTCGCACCGATTGCCACAATTCCGTCTTGTTTTAATGCCTGGAATCCCCAAGTGCCCTCTTGACGTCGGCCCATAAGTTCTCTATGGTGTTAAGGTCTGGGGATTGCGCAGGTCATTCCATAAGGTCAATCTTTTTTCTGTCAAAAAAAAGACTTTACCACCTTTGAAGTATGTTTGGCGTCGTTATCCTGTTGAAAAGTCCAACGCAATGGCATCTCTTCTTCGGCATAATGTAGCATTACGTTCTCCAAAATATTGCTGTAATCTACGGCATTCATTATGTTTTTGATCCAGAATATTGGACCAACGCCGTACCAGGAGAAACAACCCCAAACCATCAAATTTCCACCTCCATGTTTTACTGTTTTTAAGGTGAATTTAGGTAAATATTCTTTACCTGTTGGTCTCCTTACATGTTTCTTTCCGAAATCTGCTCCAAATAAATTTATTTTGGACTCATCTGACCATTTGTTGGCTACTAACCTTCTTCTAATGGTTGATGCATTGACATCCAACCACAGGTCTCTCTTTATTTCTGCAGAAGTGGCAAACGGTCTGATTTTTACCATCCTTACAATTTGACGATCGGTATGTTGGGTGGTTTTTCGTGGTCTGCCTCTGGTTTCTTTCGTTCGGCGCCATTTTAAAGCATTAGTGACCATATTTTGTGATCACCCAACAGTTTCTTGTCGCAAAGATTTTATGAGGTTCCTGACTTCCTCGGAGCAATGTGCCTTACGTCCCATTTGTAATTTATTTCGCTCTTTACATGTACAAATTGAAGAATTTCTTATAAAGAAATTATCGAAGCTTAATTTTAGGCTGAAATACTTACGATTCTTTCTAATCCACAAGAATAACGCTTAAGGGGGGAAGTACCTCAAGACGTTTTGAAAAATCGATTTTTTTTATTGTCTTAATCGATAGGTATATGTTCTAAGAAAATCATTGCGAAATTTCAAAAACCTGTCTTGAAAATTGTGGAAGTTATGCCATTTGAAAGTGGTTCGCGCCGAGCCGGTGCCTCGCGTCAAGTATCGCTGCTGCGCGAGTGCGAGTTACGAATTTTAGTCCAAAGATCGATATTTCTCAGAATACCCCTGTTCTCTTCTTCCAACTTGCATATTTTTCGTCAGTTTTTCAGACTGCGTTTTCTCGAAACCTTGTTTTTCAAATTTGCGTAAACGATTACAAAAAAAGTTGTAAACCGATTTTGATAATCTAGCTATTTTCTTAAAGGGCATAAAAAACTACTCTAGATGAACTACGGACATGGAGGAACAATTATTTTTAGACCATTTTTAACGCAAAAATAAACATTTTCGCAAAAAAGCCAACATTTTTTTGAGACCCTCATTTTTATGGTTAATGTTCGAATTTCCCAAAGATCCTAGTTCATCTAGGATGCAAAAGCCTCTTGAGTAAAATAACATTTAGTTTTACGATTTTAGATGAAAATTGTGGTCGGGAGAATTTACGCAGATTTCGATGTCTGCGGCGACACGACATACAGGAGCCACCACAAGTGAATGAAGATTTTTTTTTTTTTTCATAATGTAAAACATGTTATTTTCATCTTTAAACATTACTCTAAATATATATAATATAATTTTTATTTGCGCCGCTTTCATATTCCTGAAAATAAATCTGGTGATATGATGGCATATCTCGCTGAAAAGTGAAATCACTCGCTTCACCAAGCAGGTGAAAGCAATATTGTTGCAATGGATATTTCGAAAGCATTTGACAGGGTTTGGCATGAAGCCCTTTTGTCGAAAATGCGTGCTTTTGGGATCGATGAGTCTCTCTTTCAATGGATTAGAAGCTACCTTTCGAATCGTTCAATTCAAGTTGTTTTGGACGGATTCAAGTCTGATACTCACTTTGTAAACGCCGGTGTTCCCCAGGGCTCCGTTTTGTCTCCGACACTCTTTCATATTTTTATAAATGATCTCTTGTCTGTTACTTCTAATCCAATTCACTCCTTCGCTGACGACAGTACCCTCAGCTTCTCATATTCGTTCACCAGTTTACGACCCTGCACTTCGGTTGTTGATAATGAGCGGCAGCGTATGTTAAGCTCATTAAATTCCGATATCGACAGCATCATCCAATGGGGTAAAACAATAGAGTGGAATGTAATGCTTCCAAAACACAATGCTGTCTCTGCAAGAAATATTTCTCACCCTTAGATCTGGCTACAATCTATAAGGCGTTCATTCGCCTCAAATTAGAGTTTAACGCTCATGTCTGGTCCGGTGCTTCCAAGGCTTCATTGTACCTACTAGACAGAATACAAAAACGAGCCATAAGACTGATAGGTGACTCTAGCATTACCAAAACATTAGACTCGCTGGAACACCGCAGGAATGTTACCTGCCTCTCCCTGTTTTATCGTTACTACCACCAAAAATGCTCTGATGAAATAGCCAGTTGCATTCCGCCCCTTCAACATTTCTCCCGCAATACACGTCTCTCTAGGAATGCTCACCAATATGCCCTGAAGCCCGCTTTCGGCCGTACTGTCAAATATAGAGAATCTTTCATTAACCGAACTACACGAATCTGGAACTCCCTGCCGGATTCGGTGTTCCCCCCTCAATGCAACATGCAAGCATTTAAGATCAATGTCCATCGGCATCTCCTCTATTCCTCTTCCTCTCTACCTTCTGCCCCCACTGTGTCGCCGACATAATAAGGTTATAAGTGCGCGAAAAAGTTCTTTTTTTTTTGGCCTTTACAGGTACTTCCCCCCTTAACAACAATACACCTATTATTTTGCACAGAATCAAAATTTACAGTTAAGTGTATTATTACCGTTTCCTTGAATATTTCACAGTTTTCTTCTGAGAAAAATTACATTGATTTCATTTCATTCATTTTGCACACCACTGTATGTACTATGTATATTGAGGACCATGCAATTATGCACTGGAATATTAGAAACATTTTTTGAGCAAATTATAGACATTCATATACATACATACATGTATGTATGTATGTGTATACAATGTACATGTGTATGTTTATTATAGAAAAAAAATGTTAACAACATAACTTCCACGATCATAACTAACACATTAAGTTATGTGGCCAACAATCACGTTCTTGGTTTGCATAGAGGCACCAACGTCAAATGAATCCGTTTTGCATTTTAATTCATAATAGACCAGCAAGCTGTGCTCGGCTTGAAGAGTTTGTGAGTAGCATACAAACTCCTAAGTGTTTTGTATTTTTGGTTGACAGGCGAAAAAAGCTCTTCTCTAACCCGCTGTTGCATATTGAAATATGTAATATATGTGTGTGTACCTGCACATACGATTCAATTAAATGCAG
Source organism: Eumerus sabulonum (assembly GCA_951905685.1). Lineage (NCBI taxonomy): Eukaryota > Metazoa > Arthropoda > Insecta > Diptera > Syrphidae > Eumerus > Eumerus sabulonum. Next base: position 40,744,067 of record OX645063.1, read on the forward strand.
CAAGTTTATGTTTTTTTTTTTTTTTTTTTACTCTTTTTCCATTTACTTCACTAGCTTCCTTCCCGCAACTTTTCATTGTCAGAGTCATCTGTACTTGGCCATGACGATGATGTTGCTTTTTATAGCCTTCTTCGTCATGGTACTATTCCTCCAATTTCACGCACACACACAAAATTCGCGCTCTGAATGTTGCAATAGCAGATCTATGCGTTGTCGTCGTCGTGGTCACACTAAGCAGTAAGACAAATGTGAATGATGCGAATTGTGTGTGCTTTGGTAATTTCCTTGCGTCGCATACGGTCGCGTTGCTTGCTGTTTCTAATAAGTTGAGATGTAAAAAACAAAAAAAAAAAAAAAAAAAAACTGCAGCAAGTGTATGTAGTAGCGCCGCCGCCTTCCTTCTGTTGTTATGGTTGGTTGATGCTGAAGGCAAAGCTATGTATGTTGTTCCCCCTACTGAACCCATCACTTCTCGATTACTAGCCATGGTGAAATAGGGTATGGAGAGACCCGTAAACTGAGACACTGATGAAGAAAAAAGAATGTACGTAAGCCATGAAGCGGAGGAGTCGCTTCAACAAGGGAAGACTTGATATTTAATTCACAAACTCTGACAGACAACGGGGCGAAAAGTTGCCACTGCCAGTCTCTCGTCGACGATAAGAGAGTTTGGTTGTTGTGCTTGTTTCATTAATATATTTTATTATTTTGTTAATCGTAAAGTCAGAAGGGATATAAGTTCAAATAACGTGAATGGTAAACAGTTTCGCTTGTTTCCATTCGAATTCGGCACCATCATCTCAACTATTTTTTATCGTAACCTACTTCTAATACTTATTTCGCGCGCCAATTTTATTTTATGTTTAAATATGGTATCTACAGTTTAGCGACATTTGTTAATAGAATCCGGTATTTTTACGTACACAAGTGGAAACCGGTTAGTTAACCCGGCTAAACAAAATACAAACGTATAATCAAACGATAGGTACCTACCTATTCCCTTCAAGAATGGCGGTGTTTCGTCGGACCGAATAGGTTAAGATAGTGCTCATAAATGCTCCACTTTTTGCTCTTCCTAGATTGGAGTTCGATGTGATTTAAATGTGGAAAATTCGAATACAGTACTAAAGGCAGTGTGAAAGACTTCGTTACTAATACTAAAATAAAATAAGTATTTTGTATAAACTTTTCCGATGTAGTTGTTGTGTTGACTTCACGGTTTCGTGCCTATTCCATTAAAAGTTGTATATACTCTATGTATGAGCATATACATATATACATAGATATATACATATATTTTTGTTTTTTGCTTTCTCTTTTGTCATACGTTTTACCTCGTTTCATTGCTTTTGTTTTGTGATCATTCTTGTCGTGTGTGCGGTGTGCTTGTGGCAAATAAATAAAATAAAATAAAAAAATGTAAAAAAACGAAAAATGGTAATATAATTGCAAGAGCCAAAAGAGAACTAGAAACACAATGAGAAGAAATAGAAATATAGATACATTTCTCGACCAATTCATCGACGTACTATTGATGTTTAGATAAACTATGCAATAGCAGGGATTTTTGTCTCTGCAATAGTTAAGCCGTGTGCGTGTTTTGCGTTAAACCTCGACCGTCGTTTGTGAACATGCTGCGCGCAGAGACATCGCATTTCATCTTCTTCTTCTTCTTCTTAGTGGGCGCTACAGTTCGGAGTGAACCTGGGCCTCAACCAACATGCCCCTCCATCTAGCACGATCTTTCGCTAGCCTTTTCCATTGCCGCACACCCAGTTGGCTGAGGTCCCCTTCCACCTGTGTGCGCCATCTTAAGTGCGGCCGTCCTCTGCTTCTTCATCCCTCGGGGTTGGGTTCAAAGACTCTCCGGGCTGGAGCTGTGGTGTCCATTCGCTCTACATGTCCCAGCCATCTTAGGCGTTGAATCCGTTGACGCCTGACTAGACTCATGTCACTGTACAGCCCGTAAACTTCGTGGTTGAATCTTTCCTCCCTTCCCCGTCTGCGTTTATAGGCCCGAAAATCACGCGCAAAATCTCTCGAACCGACCAAGGGCCTCCTCATCCGCTTTTGATAGTGTCCATGCTCCGCGCCGTACAACAGGACCGGGATGACAAGGGTCTTATACAGAGTCAACTTTGTCGTTCAGGAGAGGGCTCTAATACTCAGTTGCCTCCTGAGCCCAAAGAAACAGCGATTGGCAAGAGTGATTCTGCGTTTGTTTTCGGAACTGATGTCGTTGTTCCAGGTCACTGCGGAGCCAAGGTAGACGAAGTCCTTAACTACCTCGAACTTATATCTGCTAATACAAACGTTCTGGCCAAGACGTCGGTTGTGAGCGTCCTTTTTGATGACAGCATATATATAGTTTTGCCCTCGTTTACCGCCAGACCAACATACGCCTCGTCGGCGTATGCAAGGAGTTGCGAGGATTTGAAAAAGATTGTGCCTGTTATATTGGCCAGTGATTTTTGCACAATCATTTCCAATATGATGTTGAGAAATCACACGACAGCTCATCGCCCTGCCTAAGTCCTTTCTTGACTTCGAAACTATCGGTCAATTCTGCACCGATTCGGATGGAGCAGCGAGCGTTTTCCAGGGTCATCCTGCATAGTCTGACGAGCTTAGCAGGGATGTCAAAAATAAACATAGCGTTGTATAGCTCGTCTCTAATTACGCTGTCGTATGCAGCTTTGAAGTCGACAAATAGGGGGTGAGTGTCGACTTGAAATTCATTGGGTTTTTCCAGGATCTGCCGTAGTGTGAAGATTTGGTCGATGGTAGACTTCCCTGGCCTGAATCCGCACTGATAAGGACCTATGAGCTTTTTTACAAAAGGCTTCAGGTGTTTACACAAAACGGCAGAGAAGATTTTGTAGGCGATGTTAAGGAGACTTATTCCTCTGTAGTTGGCGCAATCAGAGGGGTCTCCTTTCTTGTGGATCGGGCGTACGATGGTGAGACTCCATGCTTTCATGACCGCATCTTTTTCCTCTGACCGCATCTTACAGATGAGCTGGTACATGCTCCTAACCAGGTCATCCCCAGCTGCCTTGAAGAGCTCAGCAGACAGTCCGTCTGCGCCAGCAGCTTTATGCGACTTGAGTTTCGATATGGCAATCTTAACTTCGTCGGGGTCAGGGGGACGGAGTTCTCTGCGGTCTTCGTCGATTAGGAATGGATCATTCTGCCTGACAGCGGTGTATTGACTAACATCGCCGTTATACAGTCCGCAGAAGTCGTTTTTCCATATTCTCAGCATTGACTGCGGTTCTACTACTAGGTTTCCGTTCTCATCCCTGCAGGCTTCCGTTCTGGCTTTATAACCTTGGTATGTTCGCTTGTTGATAAAACTTTCGAACGTCACGCCTGCAGTAACACCTCTCCAAATCCTTAATCGCGCGCTTCTCGTGCTCTTTCTTCTTTCTTCTAAGAAGCTTATGCTTCTCCCTTCTTTTTAACTCGTAGAGCTCGCGAGCTGCTCTTGTTCTTTTTCGCAGCGAGGCCTTATATGCATCCTGCTTCGCTGTATGAATCCTCCTGCACAGGTCATCGAACCAGGTGTTTCTTCGTGGTGGAGCCTTGAAACCCAAAACTTCGGATGCAGAGCTTTTCAGGGCTTGTTTGCAAAGGCTCCACTGCTGTTCTATTGATAGCGTGGAGGATTGAGGTGTATTGGAGAGCTTAAGGGAGACGCGATCGGTAAAAGCATGAGCGGTTTCTGGCGATAGTAGCTTTCCGACGTCATAACTTTGTATTCTTACTCTACTCCGTTGCGCTCGTGATATCCGTAAGCGCATCTTGGCTACTACAAGATAGTGGTCCGAGTCGATGTTAGCCCCTCGGAGAGTCCAAACATCAAGAATAGTGGAGGAGTGTCTGACGTCGATCGTGATGTGATCAATTTGGTTGGTAATCGATTGATCAAAAGACCGCCAGCTGCCTTTGTGAATATCGAGGTGCGGGAAGCGCGTAGTGGCTAGAAGGAGATTTCGCCCCTTAGCAAGATCAATCAGCCTGTGTCCGTTAACGGAGGTGGTGTCGTGTAGACTATGTTTGCCGATGACTCGTCCAAAGATGCTTTCCTTACCCAGCTTAGCATTGAAGACTCCTAGTACAATTTTGATGTCATAGCTGGGACATAGACATCGCATTTAGCAACAAAATATTGATATTTACAAGCATGTAGGTTTAAATCTATAATTGCTTTTTCTGTTGGGGAATGGGGATTGAAAATCAGATCCTTATTTGAATTGGTTTATTAACATTACACATTGCTAATGGCACCTAAAATCAAAAATTAAATCAATGAAGACACAAAGGAAATAAGGATTCATTGAAACCTGTTGTTTATGTAATTTTCTAGAGTATCTACAGTGATGTTCAGATAAATAGCACACCAGTAAGGTCTCATACATTATGTTGTGCCCAAAGTCTAAACAGAGGTTCAGCTCTTTTTGTTTTTTAACTGATGTGCGTTTATATGTACTTTAATAAGAAACACATAATTCCTTTAAGTCAACTCAAAAATAATAATTCAAAATGGAAAAAAATAAAAAAGTAGGTAGCTGTTCATTTAAATCGTACCTACAGTCAGCGGAATACTTAAAAAAATTAATAAATACTCTAAAAAAAACGAATGTTTAAGTAAATATTTTATTAATATTTTGTATGATATTCCTTGTTCCTTATCACTCTTGACAACGTTTTTGCCCTTACATTTCTGGGCAGGTATAGCTTCCCAAGCAGCCTTTATGGTTTGCCGAAGTTATTCTAAATTTTTTGAGCTGGAGTCTTTAACAAGGGAGTTAACATCATTCCGAAGATTCTCGATAGTATTCAGCACACACCATGTGCTATTTACATATATGAACACCCAATTTGCAATGATCACCAACTCTAACGATTGCAAAACTAGGAAAACCTAACGAGATCTTTTTTGTAGTATGTTTTTATATTCATAACGGTACTACCTTGGGATATTATGGCTTAACTCCTGTGCCGCTTGTAAGTACAGTGTGTACTTACTTAGGTGGCGCTACAGTCCGTGGTGAACCTGGGCCTCTCCAGCTGGCACGGTCTTTGGCCAGCTGTTTCCAGCGCCGCACGCCCAGTTGGTTAAGGTCCTCTTCCACCTGCGTGCGCCACCGATGATGCGGCCGTCCTCTGCCGCACCTTCCTTCCGGAGTGGATTCGAAGACTCTTCGGGTCGGAGCTGTATTTTCCATGCGCTCTACATGGCCTAACCACCTTAGACGCTGTATCCGTAGACGTCGTACCAGGCCGATGTCGCTGTACAACCCATACAGTTCTTCGTTATATCTTCTCCTCCATACACCGTTCATCCGCTTTTGTTAAGGTCTAAGCCTTTGCGCCGTAAAGGAGGACTGGGATGATTAAGGTTTTATATAGTGTCACCTTGGTTTTCCGAGAGAGGGCTCTACTTCTCAATTGCCTCTTGAGCCGAAAGAAACAGCGGTTGGCAGGAGTGATTCTGCGTTTCATCTCAGCGCTGGTGTTGTTGTCGCTGGTCATCAGTGAGCCAATGTAGACGAATTTCTTGACCACTTTAAAGTTATATCCGCCCATGGTGACGTTCTGGCCAATACGTCGGTGTTGTCCGTCTCTTTTAGATGAAAGCAGATATTTGGTTTTACCCTCATTAACCTTGAGACCCATCTTAGCCGCTTATACCTCAATGTTTACAAAGGCCTCATTGACGTCTCGCTGTGTCCGTCAAATCACGTCAATGTCGTCGGCCTCTTGTGTTGGCCAGTGACTCTTGCACGATGTTGAAAAAGTTGCATGACAGCGCGTCACCTTGCCTAAATCCTATTTTAATATCAAAGGTCTCGGTTTGCTCATTACCGACCTTAATGGAGCAGCGAGAATTCTCTATTGTCATCCTGCACAGTCGGACGAGTTTGGCAGGGATGTTAAAACTAGACATGGCTTTGTATAGCTCATCTCTATACACGCTGTCATATGCAGCCTTAAAATCGAGAAGAGGTGGTGATTGTCTTCTCCAAGATCTGCCGTAGTGTAAATATTTGGTCTATTGTGGATTTACCTGGCCTGAAACCACACTGATAAGAGCCGATCAGGCTATCCACAATCGGTTTCAGGCGTTCACACAATACGGCAGAGAAGATCTTATATGCGATGTTAAGGAGACTTATTCCCCTATAGTTGGCGCAGTTATAGGGGTTTCTTTTCTTATGGACCGGGCAAACGATGCTGAGATTCCATTCGTCGGGCATGCTTTCCTCCGACCATACCTTGCAAATGAGATGGTGCATGCACCTTACCAGCTCATCTCAGTACAGTGTGTATTGCAAGCAAATACACATTTGAATAAAGGTGTGCTATTTATAAAAATTGCTTAACTTCCAAAAAAAAAAAAAAAATTTTTTTTAATATCTCGCTGTGGAAATAACAATTTTTTTTATTAATTGATAAAAACTATTATTGTTATAAGAAAACAAAAAAAAAAAAATATTCTTCATTGGAAAAATAAGCCGTCCTCAAATGGGGACACTGGGCTTAAGCAGTATGAAAAATTTCGAAACATTCTCTTTCACACATAAAGTTTGCACACACTTTTTGCTTTTTTATGACACACCTGTCATCATTCGTTAGCCAGATCCAGCATGTACGTAAAACAAACCCACCACGTATAGCAGTGCGGTACTACGAAATTGATTGATCTGCTTGATCTACAGCACCCATACCCTTGTTGTAGCTTTGAAAAACATGCGAAATGCCAACGTCTACTTTTTTCTTCTCCACTGCGCTCCATCTCCTTACTTTCCCCAGACGGAGAATGCAATCATAGTTCGACCCCCCATGGTGCAAACACTGTTGTCCGGCCAACGGACGATTAAAATTTGGTTGACTTGTTCGAAACGATATTCAAAGTCAGCACGGTTTTTCTTTTTAATTTCCTTCACTCCAACTAGAGGGCACTTCTTGGTTGTACCTGTTGATAAATTTTCGTAAATTTCGGAGCCATTCGAAACTAGTGAAGAAGTTGTCAAAGTACACCACGTGGTCTTTAGCATTTGTGCCTAGTTTGTCGGATAATAGCTTTATTACTCCTGTACCCAACGGCTCTTTACGATTTGCTGCCGAAGAATGTTTTGAGTTCGACAGATACTTTGAAGTCATGCTTGTTTTTCTGACCCACGTAAGTCTGCGAACAATCATGGCGAAAACTTCCTCGTCAATTATTTTTTCAAAATTTTGCAATGGATTTTGATTTCTCATTTCATCCAACAATTTATCAAGATGCGCTTGAACGTTACTTTCTGTGGAAAATATAGGCTCTGTTTTACGCCGGCGAGGTTCCTCAAAATTATTTCTAGGTCTCCTGATTTCAGCGAGCGGTTCGTCAACGCTACTGTCCTATTCTCGAATACTTCGATTCTACCTTGTATATCTCGCGGGAAAAGCATTGCTCTGAATATGATGCTCATCACCTTCTTCTTCATCGGTAGGTACACTTACTTCTGGGGAAAGTGCAACTGAATCTATCTCTGTTCCATCATCTTCCTCAAGCATTACAGCATCTATAGCTTCTTGAAGCCCAAGGTAGTCGTTATGACTGCCGAAAAAAATAAGAATAATTTTTACCTCTGGTGTTCCCACTGGCCCCAATCGGGGACACCATTATAAAACTTTACCTTCTGTAAACAATGTTCAACTTTCCTCGGAAAATAAAATTTCATTTTATAGTGCACAATGTATTTATGCAATTCTTGTAAGAAAACTATCAGTTTTAGTGGAAAAATTTAAAAATAAAATTTGCTTATTGGAATGAAGCTCCTTAACACCCCAAATGTATTTCGTTGACACACTACTCCTCCTAAACGCTCTGACGGCTTTTGACCAAATTAGACATGTCAATCGAAGGCATCGAGGGTAAGGTTTTAAGAAAAACATTTTAGGTTCCGACGACCATTTCTGGATGCTCCCATAACATACACCAACCCCAGGAAAGCTCGCATTTCAATAACGTCGGTGGGTTTAACGTCGCGGTCTCTTTGGAAGTTGTCTTTTATCTTGCCAATGTACATATATATTAGTGCAAATTACAAGTATCTCCATAATGTCTTGTGTGAAAAATAATTTAAAACTAGACACCGAATCCTTTGCATTCATAGCTGCATCTCCTTTTGGGCCCGGCAGTCTTACCCGAATGTTATGGCCTCGGGTTCGAGTTACTGGTGGTACGTTTTTTGATCAAATTGTACCATTTGGACTTTTGTAAGTTCTTTTACCAGTGAATTCCGCCAGAGGAATATTATCCGATTCCGAAAAGTGGTCAGAGTCAATCAATCCAGTTTCGAGGCTTCAAAATCCGGTTGCGGTGCAAGTTCCTCTTCTTCACTCTCAATTAGATTATCGGAGACACTTTCAGTCTCCATCTCTGCACTTCTGAAATACTCATGATAAAAAATGTTTATATCTTACAAAGCATCAAGGTTCGCCTTGTACACTTGAAAAATAATACAAATTATTAGAAATATTACCAACACCAATACTAAAAATAAGAACTCTCGGTGACTGAGTGAGGACTATCGTAAACGATTGCTTAAATATACAAAAAATACAGGAGTAGGCTACAGATGTTTTATGAAAAATCTCCGATATCCTTATTGTCCTTTTTGAGGCATAAGTTTTATTACAGGAAGCGATTAGGGATTAGGGATTGGGAAGTTTTATTACTTAACAACTTAAGATTAGTTTAAAGTCTAGACAATATTCCTAGGCCGCTCATTATAGATATTTCAATACAAATGTATGTATGTATATTGGCGTTACAGTCCATGAAGGACCTGAGCCGAGCTTCTCTCAGGGAGTTTTGTCAGAACCCCGCTGAGGAGAAACACCGTGAAAAACACGTTCGATGACATGGCTGTGTCGGGATTCGATCCCGTGTCATTAGCATCAGAGGCCAACACACTAACACGCAAGATTCACTCTAAGTGGGGAAGCCTAGTAACTACCAGAGTAGTTACAAAGGGTACCCCGCAAGGTGGGGTCCTCTCACCTCTTCTCTGGAATGTAGTTGTAAACGAACTACCAATCAAACTGGAGAAAGAAGGCCTGGACGTTGTTGCCTACGCCGATGACGTTGCCATCACAATTCAGGTAAATACCTATCTACACTGAATGACCGCATGCAAACGGCATTCTCACTTCTGTGCAAATGGGCGCATAATAACGGGCTCAGGATCAACCCAAAGAAAACGGAGCTCGTGCTTTTTACCAAAAAGCACAAAGTCCCGGAAAACTGCCCTATCACTTTGCTCGATACCAGGTTAGCCTACTCTCCTAGTGCCAAATTCCTTGGCATTATACTCGATAGGAAATTAACTTGGAAGAGCAACCCAACTGAAAGAGCAAAAAAAGCAACAATAGCTCTCTACACATGTAAGAAAGCCCTAGGAAAAAAATGGGGATTCAACCCCAAGATTACCCTATGGCTCTACATCACGGTCGTTAGACCCACACTAATGTATGGAGTGATAGTCTGGTGGACTGCACTAGACAAGACAACATACCACAAACAACTCGAGAAGGTACAAAGGATGGCATGTATGTGCATTACCGGGGCCCTCAGGTCCACACCAACGGCTGCGCTTAACATGATACTAGACCTTACACCACTCGATATTTTTGGCAAGCAGATTGCCACACACACGGCCATAAGACTAAAAGCCAACTCGGAATGGGTGAGCTATGTCACTGGCCACTCCTCCATCCTGCAAGACAGGATAACTATGACAGAAAACCTAGACCACACAGAACCCACCATAGTCTTGGACAAAAACTTTACGATGATTTATCCGGACAGGAAGAACTGGACCCGCCAAACTCAACCGCGCAGAAACTGTGTGGATTTCTACACTGACGGGTCTAAAACCAAAGACGAGGTGGGCAGTGGAGCTTTCTGCAAACAACTCAAGCTAGATAAAGCTCTAAAATTACCAGATCACTGCAGCGTTTTCCAGGCGGAACTGTTGGCAATAAAAGAGGCTTTGTCTTGGCTGAAGTGAAACGTAATATCCACCACGGATATTCGCATTCTCACAGACAGTCAAGCAGCCTTAAGGTCGCTGGAGTCCTATGTGTACACATCAAAATCTAATCTCGACTGTCGCAGATCTCTTAACGAGATGGCAGAACAGTTCAACATACAGCTTATCTGGGTACCAGGGCACAGCGAAATTGCAGGAAATGAAAAAGCTGACACACTCGCTAAACTAGGAACGACGCTACAATCAATCGTGGCTTGTGAGGGAGTACCCCTTACAACCATTAAACATAATCTGACCAATCTCGCCAGGGCTGAGATGGACACAGGGACATAGCTGCGTCATCACCAGGCAAATCTGGCCTCGGCTGGACAGTCAACGCACAAGGAGTATAATCTCCCTAAAAAGAACTAACATCTACAAAGTCATCGGTGTCATCACAGGACACTGCCTCATTGGCAGCCACGCACAAAAACTAGGAATAGTTCCAAATGATTTCTGCAGAAGCTGTCAGGACGAGGAGGAGGTTGAATCCATTCACCACCTTCTCTGCGCCTGTCCAGCTCTCTGCAATTTCAGGAAACGTTACCTAGGCTCTTACTTCCTTAACGATCTGACAGATGTTCAGAAAGTAGGGATACTTGATTATCTTAACTTCTTAAGAAGCACAAAATGGTTCCACGAATAGGGGGGTAAAACCCCCTCGTAGCTGCACAACGGGCCTCCCTGGCCTATGTGCATTCTTTTCAACTCTGGGAAGGCTACCACCCTACCTACCTACCTACCTACCACTACCCACTGCGCCACGGTGCTCTCATTTTAATACAAATGGACTGCCTTAATTTGGTACACTGATACCCGCGCGGACTACTATGGTAGACAGCTGACTTTGGCGCTTAATTATAGAACTATCCGTTCGCGAACAAATCAATAGAGGTACCAACCTGATGACAAATTTAGTTGAGTAGGCTTATCTGAAATTACACCGCTCTTACATAAAAAACTGTTAAGTTATGAACAAAACTGCATTTGTGGTCTACTATAGTAGGCCACGCGTGTACTCCAGTGTTAATCATATCCTCGTAAGTCACAAATTCGCACAGATTTTAGTTTTTGGTCATCATACGTACCGAATGCATATTTGTTGTCAGGGTATAAGAAATGCGGACATTTAGAGTGTCGTTATTGTTGCCTACATATGTATATCACATAAGATATTAATAGCTAAATACTGCCAATATTACTTCAATGCATTTTTATTTACAGATATTGAAACAACTGAAAAACTCTAAATTGTAATAAAATCTTGATACGTACTCTACTGCCATTTTAAACTCAACCAAACTAACTGATGCCTAGTCAGTTAATCTAAAACTCATAAAACCCTTCGCTATCGCGGTTTTTCCTTTTGTTACGTGTTAAACATCTAATATCTTTAACTTATAAACGGAGTGAAAGCATTGTAAAACAGTTTAGACATGACATAGAAACTATGTAGTAAACGCTAGCGCATAAAACCACTTTATAAACTGGATACCTTAAAAAGAGAACCTGGAGGAGCTTGTAAGTATATTTTGTCTACAAATATATGTATGTATTTTGCAATATTTATGCTTTTAGCTACCTATGTTGGTGTTTAACATAATGTCAAGTGACATTATCATAAACTACTTTATCTAACTTAGTTAGATACTTGCTCTTCTTTATTTCTTTGCATGATATCAATATGTTTCAGACTTGACATATTAAAATTTTAGTTCTATCTTACTTAATCATATACATACGGTGCGAGTACAAGTATTTTTGTTGAGCAGTTTACGAGTAATCGTGAGTAGCTTCTAACAAAAGTTATGAATGAGCAAGATGCCTCGGATACACGGACGGATACTCGACGACGACAACGCACGAAAAAGGACGAAAAAGGACACGGTAAAATCGAATCTGAAATTATTTTCAAAAAAATGATTTTTTAACGTTTTACAGGTGTAACTATTCACACCGCCTCTAGGCGGGGTTGGGTCGTTACGGGAGAAAAAACATACACGGGTGAAGTTATAAAAATAATAGTTTATTCAATGAATAATGTTGAAAATGAATCAAAAATATATGAAAACGAAGTGAAAAATGTTTGTATGGGATGGAACGTTGATGGAAGGCAAAGAAACACGACTTTGTGGTTGAATTGCAGAGATTCAATTTACATTTGGTGCAATATGCCTGTGTTTCTGACGTACATTCCGGGAATTTACACATCTTTTTGCCCTTGCGGTCGAGGAATATGCACCAATGGCCCACGTTGTCGTATCGAACTTCTGGAGTTGGAAAGTATGACTTTTTTGCCTTGCTTCACTCGAAATCATGCACAATGATTCCGCAACTTCAGAGCGAAAATTTGGCAGTTCGATTTTGACTACGTTGTGCAGTCTATGATAAAGAATGTATGCCTTGACCATCGCCACATCCAACAGGTGGAAAAAAATGCGGTTCGTCCATTTTCGGGTTTTCATGCGAATATGATAGCGATCAAGAAGACCATCCATGAGATCGACACCGCCCATATGTCGATTATATTCTTTTATAATAAATGGGCAATCAATTTCTATTCGTTGCTGTTTTTTTTTCTGTCCCATCGCGAAGATTTTGAGGGTGGTGCAACAAGCTCTCTCGAGAGAATTGGTTTAATGCATGCATAGGTCGAAAGTAGTCGAACGCTTTTGTTGTCCAGCCACAAAACGCTGCTTATGTCTATGCCGTAAGCGTTAGCGACATATGCCTCGGAGTAGCCTCGCTCAACTCTTCTCTTCGTCAGTTCAACATCACTTGACAATTTTATGTTTGGTACTCGATTTTCGCGCACGGTTCCCAAACTATATATACCACGGCTTCTTAGATATGACAGCAAACCCAATGACATGTAAAAATTGTCAAAATATACTATATGGTTCACGTTGTCTGAGATTTTACTTGACAAACGAACAACGACATTTGACGAAGCTCCGAGATCGGGTGCGTTTTCTGGTACAACATTGTCTCCTGCGCCAGGATAAATTTCAAATGAATATGAGAACCCCATGTGATCACATAGAAAAAACAGCTTCGTCCCCCACTTATGTGGTTTGGCTGGCATATATTGTCGAGTAGGGTTGCCACCCATTTTTGTAGCACACATCTGTTCGTCTACACAAAGACGATGAAGCATCGGAATAGACCCAAAGCGTTCGTTGAAATGTGTTATAAGTGGTCGAACTCGTATAACTTCACGTATCCAGGCTGGCCATTCGGGATCATAGTGGAGTTATTATTGAAATGCAAGAACTGGCGCATTTGTTCGAATCTCGTTCGTGTCATTGTGGTCCGTATAACTTCCAGCGAATGTCTTCCCCAGTAAGAACGAACATTTGGATAGCGGTAAACAGACATTAAGAACATGATTCCGATGAACTGTCGAACTTCCTGTTGGTTGGTTATGAATCGAGTTTCGATTTTCTGCTGGCACGTGTACAAATTCATTTCATTAACCATATACTGTATAAATTCGTCAGTCACAAAGTAATGGAAAAAATCAAATGGCGTTTTCAAAGCTCTTACTTCGTCTGGCAAATCTTTTACCCCACGAAAAACGACTTCGTTTATGTGCAGTTGCATATTTTTTTTCTCCATAACATGGATTTGAATTCCTGCGAATCATTCTTCACTGTATGGGGAAGACCAATGAATTGACCCGTGCTTGAACAATGTGGGCCAACTTCCTCTTCTTGCAATTCACTGCCATCCGAATCGCGTTTACGTTTTCTGTAATGTGACGGAACAACATTGGGCTTATGTATGCTAGCGGAACTTGATGCAGTATAAGCTCTCTCGTCTGAATTAAGAGCAGCAACAGAAGCAACGGATGTTGAAGGCAATGATGTTACAACAGAACTTGAACTGATGTCCAAACTTGGATTTATTGCATCAATCAAGGCTTGACTCGAATTCATCAAACAATGATCAACCAAGAGTTCGTCTTCAGAGCAAAGAAAGTCTGGATCGTCAACATTGTCATCATCGTCGAAATCGTCTTCACCGTCAGTGTCTTCAAAGCTTGAAATGGCATTCATCATTTCCATTATTTCACCATCTGTCATTTTCGACAGGTTCCTGGAAGATCTTCTTGACATTGCTACCTAACAAAAGCACTGGATCAGTTATGAAGAACTTACGCAAATGCCTGAACCCGCCTCTAGACGGGTTCAAGAAAACTCTGATAGTTTATATAAAAAGACATCACAGCTTTGAACTTTTTTCACTTGTCGATAAAGAACACTTTTCTCTACTCACCTGTTATTTTTCCTATTCGATCAGACGAAAAATAATGTTTGGATTCTACAAACGAAAATCGTATTTGCAAAAAATATAATTTTCGAGTTTGCGAGGGTATTTTTCACTCTGAACAAACTTAGCTTGCAAACGAAATGCACTATAGCTTTGTAATAAAAAGCTATGCAGAGAACGATATTTAAACTAAAGATAAAGCTTACCAGGTTGGACAAGAGATCATACCGTTATCTATAGATAGCTTTAAGCTTTACCCCGCCTAGAGGCAGTTCAAGGCATTAGAGGGTCACTGAAAAATATTTTTTTTTCTGACACACCATGATATGTGCTATTTATATGAACACCCAATTTGCAATGATCACCAACTCTAACGATTGCAAAACCAGGAAAACCTAACGGTATCTTTTTTGTCGTATGTTTTCATATTCATAACGGTACTACCTTGGGATATTATGGCTTTACTCCTGTGCAGTTTGTAAGTACAGAGTATATTGCAAGCAAATACATATTTGAATAAGGGTGTGCTATTTATGAGAACACCACTGTATACACTTTTTACGCGTTCACGTGAGTACGTATTATTAACAAAAACTTGAGGCAGCTGCACTTTCAATATAATCGGTGCGCATATACTATATCAGCAATACATGACTACTGCCTATGAACACAAGGGTCAGAGTTGATAATGCGCAGAAAACATATGATTTCAACATTAGACCTACCCCAACGTAGCCGACGTTGACTTATCAGACAGTTCGTTTGTTATTTTATCACTTTTATCACATGCGACAAGCGATTGTTTTTTTTTTTTTATCTAAGGGTATTCCTAATTTGTTAAAGAAATTAAATGACGAAATATTCTTCCCATTACTCATTTTTTATCGCTTATATTATACTAAATCTTTTCCAAAACAAAAAAAAATCTTTTTTGTTTCCGCACCAATCGCGCATGTTTATATATGTGCCTAAGTGTTGGTTACCGTCAATGAATCAAAAAAAAAAGAATTTGTGGCAATTTAGTACAATATTAGGTAGCCTTCATTCATGCCAACAGGGGTTGGATTGTATATATCTGCCTTCCCTCCTTGTTCATTTTTGCGTTTATGTTTACATTATATGTCTATCGTATACCAGACATATTGAAAAAAAAGTTCATTTTTAGTTTATTCAAATGAATCATTTAATTTAATTTTTTGTTTTTAAATTGGTATGCTGAGGGCGCCGTGGCGCAGTGGTTAGTGTGTTGGACTCTGATGCACGATGAGCGAGTTCGAATCCCGATAACACCAACGCCATCGAATGTTTATTTCGCGGCGTCCCTCCTCGGCGGGGTACTGGCAAAACCCTCCGTAGTATAACTTGCCTGGAAAAAGCTTCTCGACTCACGCCGTTCGGAATCGGCATTAAACTGTAGGTCCCTTTCACCTGTGGGAAAAATAAATCACACACACCATGGGTGATTGAAGAGAAGCTTGGCTCTGGTCCTTCATGGGCTGTAACGCCACCAAAAGAAAAAAAAAAAAAAGAAATTGGTATGCTGATAATATTTACATTAAATATACAGGGTGCGCCGCGAGCAGTGTGCCAAAAAGCTAGAGCGTGTAGGTCTGGTCAAGACAAGAAAAAAATCGTATGAGTCTCCTTTTCGCCGGTTCAGAATTATAGTTTACTGAACCAGCTATGCTGTGTGCTATTTGTTTTTATTGGAGCGAAGCTCCTTAACACTCCAAAAATGTATTTCGTTGACAGACTACTCCTTTTCAACGCTTTGACGGATTTTGGCCAAATTAGACATGTCAATAGAAAGCATCGAGAGGAAGGTTTAAAAAAATAAAATCAAAAATCGGACATACCATCGAGGAATAATCACCGACAGACTACTCCTCCTAAACGCTTTGACGGATTTTGACCAAATTAGACATGTCAAGAGAAGGTAATAGAGGACGGTTTTTAAGAAATAAAATCAAAAATCGGACATACTATCGAGGAATAATCACCGAAAACGTGTCCCATAGACGTAACATTAGAAATCACGCGTATCCGCATTTTGATAATAAAACAACGCAGAAGGCTTTAAGCGGTTTTAACCAAATTCGACATGGTGATAGTAAATACTCAGAGAAAAGTTTGTGAAGATAAAAATATATGTTTTTTCCTTTCTTCTTCTTCTTCTTCTTAATGGGCGCTACAGTTCGGGGTGAACCTGGGCCTCAACCAACATGCACCTCCATCTAGCACGATCTTTTGCTAGATTTTTCCATTGCCGCACACCCAGTTGGCTGAGGTCCCCTTCCACCTGTGTGCGCCATCTAAAGTGCGGTCGTCCTCTGCTTCTTCGTCCCTCGGGGTTAGATTCAACGACTCTCCGGGCTGGAGCTGTGGTGTCCCTTCGCTCTACATGGCCCAGCCATCTTAGGCGTTGAATCCGTAGACGCCTGACTAGGCTCATGTCGCTGTACAGCCCGTAAATTTCGTGGTTGAATCTTCTCCTCCATCCCCCGTCTGCGTTTATAGGCCCAAAAATCACGCGCAAAATCTTTCTCTCGAACTGACCAAGGGCCTTCTCATCCGCTTTTGGTAGTATCCATGCTTCTGCGCCGTACAACAGGACCGAGATGATAAGGGTCTTATATAGAGTCAACTTTGTCGTTCGGGAGAGGGCTCTATTACTCAATTGCCTCCTGAGCCCAAAGAAACAGCGATTAGCAAAAGTGATTCTGCGTTTGATTTCGGAACTGATGTCGTTGTTCCAGGTCACTGCGGAGCCAAGGTAGACGAAGTCCTTAACTACCTCGAACTTATATCTGCCTAATACAAACGTTCTGGCCAAGACGTCGGAGGTGAGCGTCCTTTTTTGATGACAGCATATATTTAGTTTTGCCCTCGTATACCGCCAAACCAATTTTCGCCGCCTCCATCTCAATACTCGCAAACGCCTCATTGACATCTCGCTGTGATCTACCTATTATGTCAATGTCGTCGGCGTATGCAAGGAGTTGCGAGGTTTTGAAATAGATTGTGCCTCTTGTATTGGCCAGTGATTTTTGCACAATCATTTCCAATATGATGTTGAAGAAATCACACGACAGCGCATCGGCCTACCTAAATCCTTTTTTGACATCAAAACTATCGGTAAGGTGTTCACCGATTCGGATGGAGCAGCGAGCATTCTCCAAAGTCATCCTGCATAGTCTGACGAGTAGCGTTGTATAGCTCGTCTCTAATTACGCGGTGGTGTGTGGTGAGTGTCGACGTGAAATTCATTGGTTTTTTCCAGGATCTGCCGTAGTGTGAAGATTTGGTCTATGGTGGACTTCCCTGGCCTGGATCCGCACTGATAACGACCTATCAGTTTATTTACAAAAGGCTTCAGGTGTTCACACAAAACGGCAGAGAAGATTTTGTAGGCGATGTTAAGGAGAGTTATTCCTCTATAGTTGGCGCAGTCAGAGGGGTCTCCTTTCTTGTGGATCGGGCATAAGACGCTGAGACTCCATTCCTCGGGCATGCTTTCCTCTAACCATATCTTACGGATGAGCTGGTGCATGCTCCCAACCAGGTCATCCCCAGCTGCCTTGAAGAGCTCAGCAGGCAGTCCGTCTGCGCCAGCAGCTTTATTCGACTTGAGCTTCGATATGGCAATCTTAACTTCGTCAAGGTTAGGGGGACAGAATTCTCTGCGGTATATTTTTTCCTTTAGACTTCAATAATCATGCCTCGGAAAGCACGTTCTAACCTTGGTGGTCAAACAGCTCTGTCAACGAAAAACGACGACTTTTTTGCCCGTTTAGGGGTCAAAGTGGTAGAAGTCTGTCTTTGCGGGCGCCATTTTGTGAACACTATCAACTCTGCTATCCATTTGATTGGAATAGCCGCGGGGCGTAAGGATGTAGACTAAAGTATCACAAACATAAATTCATATGAATACTCATTGATACGATCGTCCTTCCGCACCTGCACAATACCTGAATGAAAGCATTCAGGCAAACATTTTAAACATATGCCGATGGTCTGTTTTCGATGACCACCAGCTAGCGCAGGCCCAATGGACGAATTAACGTAGAACCACAATTCTTTTTACAATCGATAAAGAAACTCAGTTACCATCTTTTAAGGGTCCGCTAAACATCTAAGTTTTTGTAATGCATTACTGTCACCGTATTCGTATCAGAAGATACTACTTTGCTTAGATTATGATTGTTCACGGGCACTGATAGAATAATAAACGGAGTTTTAAAATGGATCGCGTCGCTCCAAATTGGACGCCCTGCGACCCACCTAGTTTTAAGTTGGATACTTTCTGATTTATGAGTATTTTATGTTTTTTGTGAAGTTTAGTAAATAGATTCGAGGTCCAGGGTCTTAACCATCTCTTTATTTTTTGTTATTTACATTCTGTCGGATTATATTGAGCAAGAAAATTTCACATCATGTCCTTTTTATATTTAAGAAAAATGCTAACTACAGATTTTGTTGTTGGTATTAGTTGATTTTGCATAGTTCGAATATTTTTTAAGATTTGTATGTTTTTGTTTCTATTTACCTGCTATTGGCAGTTATAATAATATATGTACTATTACTAGATGTGTGCGTGTATTTATGCCCTCCCCCGCACGAACAGGTTGACTCTATACAATATCCTTATCACATTGGTCCTGTTGCACGGTGCAGAAACATGAACACTATCAAAAGCGGATGAGGAAGGCCTTCGCCGTTTTGAGAGAAAAATGTTGCATGTGAGTTTCGGTCTTATAAACGCAGACTGGCGATGGAGGAAAAGATTCAACCAAGAATTGTACGGGTTGTACATCGATATGAGTCTAGTCTACAGATCTTACGCCTAAGATGTCTAGAACATGTAGAGCGAATGGACGTCGCAGCTCCAGCATGGAGGGTCATTGAATCCAACCCTGAGAAGAAACAGAGGACGGCCGCACCTAAAATGGCACATACAGGTAGAAGGAGACCTCTAGGTACAACTTATGGGCTTTGTGATGCCACAAGGACCTGGTTCCCGGACCGAGGAAGAAGACGCAGTCTGGCAGTATGCCTTACGAAATGGCAGTGACCTGTTATTACGACACTGACGCCCCTAATGATCAGGAGGAGATACTTGGACGTTTATGATTAAGTGAGGGCCAAATTAGTTTAGCAATTTGGCAGGGGACTGCTGGACTGGTACCCAATCTTGCGGATATCATTCAGAGTGGAAAGACTTACAGCGTGTCATCCTCGCACAGGAATGGATAAACTCTCGACTGCCACAAAGCAGATATTACCACACTTTCAGACGTGCGATGGAATGGACCATACGGTAACTGCTACAAAGAAAATAAGAATTTGCCATTTTTAGGTAGATGTAAGCAAAAAGTGTTAAACTTCCGGCATATTAGCGAACTCCTCATAACAATCCGCATCAAAGGCAACCTCGGGAATATAAGCCTTATGTGCGTTCATGTCCTTAGATGTTCATGTAGATGGATAAAAATGGAGAACTAGTAGTAGAATCACAGTCGAAATTGAGAATACGGCTGTCAGGTAGGATTACCCTTTCGCCACCGACGTGGACGTAAGAGAATACCGTCCACCTAGCATAAATAAAGTCAAGGTAGCACCAACTGGAATCTTGGCATCGTTTGGACGGTCCACAAAAAGGGAGAACCCTATAATTACAACAAATACAAGGGAGTATATCTCCTTAACATCGCATACGCGAAATTTGGTCGGCTCTCGTCCTATCTAGAACAAACCACCCCTGAGAGTAGTGAACGAACATCTACGACCCAAAAAACCACTGCAATCTGTTCAGGTTGTGTGTCAAAAACATCAACCTGCGCGGAACTCTCCCTCTCCCTGTTACCTTCGCTCGCACAACGTTCAAAAACGTTATAAGGCATTAGCCTTGAGTGCGGGTGTAACTATAAAAAAAAAAAAATAGATCTCTCCCGTATTGTGTGAAGAACGCCTGAAGCCTTTTGTGGATAACCTGCTCGGCTCTTATCAGTGCGGCTTAGATCAGACACGTCCACACCAAATATTCGCGCTGCAAAAAATCTTGGAGAAAACCCAAGAATTCCAAATCGACACCCATCACCTGTTTGTCGATTTTAAAGCCGCATATGACAGTGTGCATAGAGACGAGCAATACGGAGCCATGTCTAGTTTTAACATCTCCACCAAACTCGTCCGGTTGTGCAGGATGACAATGGAGAACTCTCGCTGCTCCACTGACTCGCAGTCGAAAAAAGGATTTGGATAAGGTGATGCATTGTTATGCAACCTTTTGCACATCGTCCTTGAAAAGATCGTGCATTGAGGCGGCTAAGATGACTCTTGAGGTCAGTGCGGGTAAATCCAACATATGCTGTATTGGCTAAAACGTCACTCCTTGCAGTTATAAGGTGGCTCACTTATGAATAGCGAGACAACACCAGTGCTGATGTAAAACGCAGAACTACTCTAGCCGACCGCTGCTTCTTTGGGCTTAAGAGGCAACTTGAAAAATAGAGCTTGTCTCGAAAGACCAAGGTTGTGCTATACAAAACCTTTATCATCCCGATCCTCGTCTATGGCGCAGAGGCTTGGACTTTAACGAAAGCAGACGAGACAGCGACATTGGCCCAGTTTGACGTAAATATACCTAACCGTCTCATTAAGAAATTCCCGACAATGAGGGACTTTTTTAGATTTGTAGATACGCCTTTTTTATTACTGTTGCGCAGGTTCAAGGGTCGTACTCTTTATGTTTCTCACACAACCTGGGCGGAGTGCAAATGCAAATGGTTCGGGTCGCAAATGGTTCACTATATTCTCCAGGGGCGGTTGACCTAAATAAGATTTGAGAGGAACTCGACTGAATTTTCAAATTGGATATAGTTCTCAGCAAATGTTCCATGCCACTATGGTGTTATATTAGAACTGCATACACAGACTATGAAGTAAACATATACTGCGAGTGTTATCCCTTCAACAGTATTTTTGATTACCTCCTATTCACAACAACTATGTTGCACAATTTTCCGTATAGGAATAGTTTCGGCTATGGACAGACTTTGAACTACAGTTATTCCGATCAATAGTCCACCCTCGGGATGATAAATGTATTTTAGCCTATGTCTTTCGAGTACCTTGCTGCTTGTCACTATCGAGGTAAGGTAGACGAAGTCCTTGACTACTTTAAAAATATAGCTGCCGAAGGTGACGTTCTGACCAAAACGTCGGTGTTGCTTGTCTTTCTTTGATGACAGCATAAATATATTTGATCTTGTCCCCATTTACCCTTAGACCCACTTAAGCCGCCTCTGCTTCAATGCTTGCGAACGCCTCATTGACGTCTCGCCTTGTCCGTCCAATAACGTCGATGTCATCTGCGTAGGCAAGCAATTGTGTAGACTTGAGGTAGATCGTACCTCTTGTATTGGCCGTAGAGTCCCGCTCGATCTTTTCAAATATGATGTTAAAGAAATCACATGACAGTGCGTCACCCTGTCTAAATCCTTTTTCAACATCGAAGGGGTGATAATTATCCATAGTTATCCTCCACAGTCTGACGAGTTTGGCAGGAATGTTAAATCATGATATGGCTCTGCATAGCTCGTCTTTATAAACACTGTCATGTGCGCACTTAAAGTCTACAAAAAGATGGTACGTGTCGACCTGGAATGCATGGGTCTTCTCCAGGATCTGCCGTAGTGTAAATATTTGGTCTATCGTGGATTTTTCTGGCCTGAAACCGCACTTGTAAGAACATACCAGTTTGTCCACGAACGGTTTCAGGCGGTTGTGCGCAATGTTCAGGAGACTTATTCCTCTGTAATTAGCGCAGTCATAGGGGTCTCCTTTACTGATTCCATTCATCTGGCATGCATTCTTCAGATCATATCTTGCAGATGAGTTGGTGCATCTTCCCGACCAGCTCATCGCCAGCTGCATAAAATAGTTCAGCAGGAAGTCCGTTTGCTCCAGCAGCTTTATAAGACTTAAGTTTCGATACCGCTATCTTAACATCGACAAGGATGGGTGGACGGTATTCTCTTTCGTCTTCGTCCATGGTGAATGGTTCGTTCTGCCTGCCGGCGATATTTTGACTATCATCGCCGTTATTCATTCTGCAGAAGTGGTCCTTCCACAATCTCAGCATCGATCCACTATAAGTTGTCCGTGCTCATCCCTGCAGGCTTCTGCTCAAGCTTTATAACCTTGGCATGCTCGTTTTACTTTTTTGGTAAAACTTTCGAACGTCGGTCCTGCAATAGCATCTCTCTCTCTTTTTTCTTCTCAGAAGCGCGTGCTCCTCCCTCCCTTTCTGTTCATAAAGCTCGCGGGCAGCTCTCGTTCGTCGATGCAGTGTAGCCATGTATGCATTCTGTTTCTGTAGGCCAGCATCCGTCGGATAGATGCTACCCCTACAAGGCCTTTGTTAGTCCTTTGCCATCCAAAATGTGCTTAATGCATGGGCGAAATTGGTTTCGAACTAGGTGAGAATGCTTAACATGTAGGCGAAATAGTTTGGCCAGTGTTAAGTCAGGAAGTAAATTCAATAAAAATCCTCTGGGATAGACATTATTATCTAAACAATAAATGAACTAATAAATCTGAACGTTTCAGTTAGGAAATGTTACTTACTTACTTACTTTGATGGCACTACAGTTCGGGTGAACCAGGGCCTCAACCAACAAGCCTCTCCAGCCGGCACGATTTTTGGCAAGCCGCTTCCAATGCCACACGCCCAGTTGGTTGAGGTCCCTTTCCACCTGTGCGCGCCACCTTGAATGCGGTCGTCCCCTGCTGCGTCGTCCCTCGGGATTGGAGTCAAAGACTCTTCGGGCCGGAGCGTTGATGTCCATTCGCTCTACATGGCCCAGCCATCTTAGACGTTGGATCCGAAGAAGTCTAACTAGGCCGATGTCGCTGTACAGCCCGTACAGTTCCTGCTTGAATCTCACTCTCCTCCACTCTCCGTTTACACAAACGGAACCAAAGATTGCACGCAGAATATTCCTCTCGAAACGCCCATGAGCCTTGTCATCAGCTTTTGATAACGTCCAAGCCTCAGCGCCCTAGAGGAGGACCGGGATGATTAAGGTTTTGTAGAGGGAAACCTTAGTTTTTCGAGAGAGGGCTCTACTACTCAATTGCCTCTTGAGCCCGAAGAAGCAGCGATGGGCAAGAGTTATTCTGCGTTTTATCTCAGCGCTGGTGTCGTTGCTGCTTGTCACTATCGAGCCAATGTAGACGAAGTCCTTAACTACTTCAAAAATATAGCTGCCGAAGGTGACGTTCCGACTAAGACGTCGGTGTTGCGCGTCTTTCTTGGATGACAGCATATATTTGGTCTTGTCCCCATTTACCCTTAGACCCACTTTAGCCGCCTCTGCTTCAATGCTTGCGAACGCCTCATTGATGTCTCGCTTTGTTCGTCCAATAACGTCAATGTCATCTGTGTAGGCAAGCAATTGTGTAAACTGGAAGTAGATCGTACCTCTTGTATTGGTCGCAGAGTCCCGCACGATCTTTTCAAGAATAATGGTGGAGAAATCACAACAGGAAATGTTAGGAAATGTTATTGATGAAAATACATGAAACCAGAATGTACATATGTACTACATACATATGTATGTATCTATGTAAATATTCTCTCCATTGTATATACATACATATTTCATAGATTTATTATTTTCACCGTAAGTGGGAGGCATCTGCAGTTAAATAACTGATTTCCTCTTGTTCTTTACTGTCATAACTAAAGAAAGAATACAAAGTGTAACTAAATTGCGTTCAGTTGTAATAGCGCAACTATTAATACATGCAAATGAAAATAGGATACCTTGTCTATCGAAAAAAAAAACAATACACCAGAACCCATGAATAGGGTGCTGGTTACCAACGGCCTTGCACAGACGGCTGTTGTTTCACTAGAAACCATGCAACCAGATCATAAATGCATTGTATCTTTATCTATACCGTTGACAATCGCTGATATTTATAACCAGTTTCACATAGCCCGTTCATAATAACAGTACAATTTGATGCATTAAAAATGCACATTGTAGAAACGAATAGAGAATATAAATTAATAATTAGATTCACCTTTGATTAGTGCTTTGTTTTGTCCATATTTACGTATCACTCGACTTACGTTCTTGCGGTTATCGTCCACAATATTTAATTACATACTGACTACTAGGGCATAGTTAAAGGTTAGTGGTAAAATTGATGGTTTGAGGGAACACAGAACTATTTGGTTTAAAAAAATCGTTTGTACTGCAGTTATTCGCACCGTTATTTGCAAAAGTGACCCACCAAAATTCTTTGGTACCACTCTACAGGAGTGTGGGGCGCACTGGGTTTTGTGCCGGCCTCTGACGCACGATGAGCGAGTGTCATCGAATGTTTACTTCGCGCAGTATGCTTACATTGAAAAAAGCTTCCCATTCATCTGTGTGAAAAATCATAATCGTTCACGACATACATATGTGAGTGAGAGAAGCTAGGCTCTTGTTCTTATCGAGCTGTAACGCCATTCATAATAACAATAATAATAAATAAAAACCGGCCAAGTGCGAGTCGCTCTCGCCCACAAAGGGTTCCGTACCATCTGTATATATAAATATGAAAGAGACTATGTATGTTATCTCATCAGTCATGACATTAAATCACATATTTTGTATGATGACAGATCTTGGTTGCAGGCAGGTTATAGGCATATTACTTTGATAATCAAAAATCTCCATGATGAGATAGTTGATCATTAAAGTGTCCATTGAATTCAAATCAATTATCTTACTTGACAGCAAGGATGTGAAAAGGTGAATAACAATAATGGGAAATAAGGGAAAAAGGTTTGCAGCTAGGATTAATACATCAAAGACACAAAAGGGATCAAAGCTCGGAAGTTTGCTACTGGTTGTGGGATATTGTCGACTATCCTTAGGTCAGTATATGACCAAGGGGATTTTTTGGGTGAAAATCATGTCTGTTGTATGGGAGCCCCCCTTTCACCTATGGGAAAATAAAATCGCACACAACATGGGTGATTGAGAGAAGCTCGGCTTTGGTCCTTCATGGACTGTAACGCCAACATACATACATACATATGTACATGTTCGTGGTGTGGTTGTTTTTGAAAAATAGTGGGTTACTACTTTCTCCAAAATATCGCCTGAAAGGAGTAAGTTCCAAGCTTCATTTTTCTTGCCTCATCCCCGGGACAAGGCAAATGAGTGACCAACTTTCATCAGCGCATGCGAGCAATTGTGCAAACTTGAAGTAGATCGTACCTCTTGTATTGACCAGTGAATCCCGCAGGTTATTTTCAAGAATGATTTTGAAAAAATCACACTACAGTGCGTCGCCCTGTCTGAATCCTTTTTTTGACACCGAAGGTCTCGGTTAACTCCTTATATGATATACTGATGGGTCGAAGACTTCACCTGACGTGGCTTTTGCCGTTGTTGATATAAATGGATACACGCTATCCAAAGGATTACTTCCCATCTATTCTTCCGTATTCTCAACCGAAGGTACTGCCATCTTAAGTGCAATCGAACTTGTAGGAAAACAGAAAACAATTTTATGCACAGGCAGCCTCTCCACACTAGTGGATATAATTAACATCAACAATAACACTCCTATTATTGCAACCATCCGGGACAAGATGATATAAAGCATGGTAAGGTCAAGTTACTGTGGGTCCCTAAGCACGCAGGCATAAAAGGGAGTCACGCTGATGACCAAGAACGCTATCAACGAACCACTTTGCCTGCATGCTCCCTTCAACAGAAAAAGAAGTCAAGAAGCGCATTCGAGTGTATGCACAGAAGAAATTAAAAAATACGAACATTTCTACAAACGGCTGAATCCAGAAGGTATGCCGGTCTCTTACCATAAGGGAACCCCAGCAAACATGATCAGAGCCTCTGTAAGTCCTGGTTTAGACCGCTCTATTTTAAACCCACGTACATATATCTCTCATCAAGGGCAACCGCCCAAAATGCCACCTATGAAATTCTGACCAACTATTGACCATACAACACCTAGTATTCGATCGTATCACCGTTCAAACCAAATTACGCAGTCTCTCTTCCAACATCCAACTCTCTTAACTGCTTTCCGACCCTTCCCAATCCAATATCAAATTAGTATTTGCCCTCTTCTCCTCATTAAAATTAATCGATAAGCTATAGTTATTTTTTGTTAATAAAGCCGAAAAGCCTGGTAGCTAGTGCTGTATGGCCATACTTTTTGTCGGAGTCTTCCTAAAATAACGAACCCGCATTCGAATAAGCGTTGTTTGTTCTCCTCGTAGCAATTCCAGTAGTAGACGTCGCAGTTTTTCATCCGGCTTTTGCCTGGTACAACCCATCGCACTTCTTGGAGTGCAGTTATATCTGCTTTATAGCAGTTGGGGTTTGCTACAGTTAATTGCTTGCACCCGGTCTGTTAAGGCACCTCACATTCCAGGTGCAGACCCGCAAGCCATTTAGTCGTTTGTAGGCTTTATATCCGTCCGTATCCGAGGCTTGTGGTTGCTTCGTCACTATATTTTCAGATTTGTGCCTGGATTCATCAATTACTTACTTTTCAGGCCAACAACCCATGGAGGGTCTTCGCCTGAGTTAATACAGCTTTCCCACCTTGACGGTCTCGGGCACGCTGCTTCCAGTCGGAAAGACCAAGTTGTCTTACGTCCGCAATCACTTGGCCTTTATACCGGAGGTTGGGTTTCCGCCTTTTTCTCAAACTAGGAGCGCGGATTCGAAGACCATCTTAGCTGGAGCGTTGGCGTCCTTTCGCTCGATGTGGCCGTGCCATTGTAGTCGACGGACTATTACCACATCTTTATACATTCGCCCTCCTCGCAGAAAGGACCGAATATCCGTCGAAGAATCCTTTATTCGAAGGAAACAAGGATCAGCTCTGCTGTCTTGCTTATCGTCCAACTATTGGCTTCATATGGCAGGACTGGCAGCATAAGAGTCTTGTAGAGTATAACCTTGGTTCTTCGGGACAGGAGTTTGGCCCCTAGCTGTTTTGACAAGCTGAAGTAGCAGCGGTTGCCGAGGGTAATTCTTCGCCTGATCTCCGCTATGATGTCGTTCGTGGAGTTTATGTTTGCCCCGAGGTACTATGTGAACTCCTTCACCACCTCGAAATTATAGCTGCTGATCGTTATGTTTTGTCCCAGGTGGTGGGTAACGGGCCGCTTTTTTCTTAACAGCTTACATACATACTTATATTTCGTCTTCTCCTCATTGATGTGAAGACCAGCTCGTTTCTTCTGATCTTCAATCGCCATGAAAGCTGCCATAATGGTACGCTGGGAACTGGCGAAAATATCAATATCGTCTGCGTAGCCCAGCAACTGGGCCAATTTGTGGAAAATAGTGCCTTCCGTTTGGAAATTGGCCCGCCGCACTATTTGTTCCAACACAAGATTAAAGAAGTCGCATGATAGCGCATCTCCTTGCTGAAATCGGGTGCAGGTTTCAAAAGGTTTGAAGGTTCTGGAGGCGAACTGCACGTTGCTTCGAGTGTTTGTTAGCGTGGCTCGACACATCCGGATCAATTTTCCCGGTATCCGGAATGCCGGCCATCGCCTTAAATTTGACTGCGATGAATGCTCTCATATGCGACTTTAAAATCGATAAAGAGGTGGTGAATATAGATTTGAAACTCGCTGGTTTTCTCCAGGATTTACCCCAGCGGGAGGGTAGGGTCTGGATATGGACCCCTCCTCGGCTGGATATTGACAAAACCTTGCTGTAGTATACTGCCATGAAAAAGCTTCTCGACTCACGCCGTTCGGAATCGGCATTCAACTGTAAATCCTTTTCACATGTCACATGGTAAGGCCACCATAGAAGAAAGAAGTATAAGATCCCGGGTGCGTATATTGAATCGTTTTATCGGTGGCTCAGATCGGCCTTTTAGATGATTCGATAAACTAAATGTTGCTGTTTGTTGTTTTCTTTTTTTTTTTTTTTTTTTTTTTTTTTTTTTTTTTTTTGTTAACGTTTAAGAGTCAGGTAAAAGTTGAAATGATGGTTAAATAGAACTTAAGTTGTAACGACAGAAGCTCTAGTCTTCTTTGAATAGTAAATTACTCGAAGGTATTACAAGTTACATATGTCATGGCGCTATGGTAAGTATGTAGAAGCGCATACTTAATCGTCCGGAATATTTAAAATTTGACTATGAGATACATATGTACGTATGTAATTCAAAATGGGTCATTGTTAAGCCCTTTAAAGACTTGTGTACGTTCAGTCGTTACAAGTATGTTCGCCCCTACACATTCAATCGCAGTTATCTATGTACATATGTATATAAATAATTAAAACATATTTGTTATTTAAACTGCAGGACATTACAGTTCGCAAGAGATTGCACGTGTCAATCTAGTAAAACAAATAGACACCATTCATACATACAATACACTGAAAATGGAATCAGCAAAAAAGAACAGAAATCATAAGATCGATAGGACCAGACAGACCTTCCTCAACCCAAATTTTCTTCACCCACCTCCTATCTCTTCACTGCTGTCGCTGCCGCACCGCAGTGAATCCATTAATAACCCAAAAAGAAAGAAAAAACACAAACAACACATACAACGAACGGAGGCGACCAAGATTCATTCATTTGCTTGCTACTTCGCAGACGAACTTCATTGCACGTGTACCAGTGGCTTTGGCACATCCATACATACAGTGGTACAAATATACATAATGATACCAACAGATACAGCATATAAGCTTTTATGTATACGTATACACGTGCATACAAAGAAAGACTATTAGCGACCGGGTATCATTTAGGCAGTCGCCCTGACTTTGGCAAAAGTGTATGAAAGTGTTACGAGAGACAAGGATAACGAGCCCCACACAAGGGAAAAAGGTACACTCCTTGTTGAGTGGGTGTGTATGCCGGCCAAAGCGAATTTCGTTGCGAAATGTCAGAGGCCTACTAAATTGTTTAGTATGTCATTTACAACAAACGTACATATATAAAGGACAAAAATAAGTCGTCGTATTGATTATATTCGTCTTTTCTAAATCGCGTGCCTACATAAGTAAGTACATTCATATATGTATCTACATACATATGTATGTATCTATAATTCATATATGGGGCAGACAATGATGAGAACGAGGTCCTTCACCAAACCAACCAAGTGAACTACAAGCGAAAAAGTTGTATAACTTTTATTCAAATTAGATATTAAGTGAACAAGGGCAAGGATACAGGGGGATTTGCCAATATCAAAAGTATCTTACAATAGTATCCTAAGAGTCGAATGCATATTTTCGAAGTATTTTATATCCAGAAATGTGTATAGCACAGCTCTTGGTGAACAAAAATGATGGTGAAAATTGGCCACTATTTCCAGTCAATAACTGATTCCTTGTCACAAAAGTAAGCCGTTTCACCTAACCCTTTCGATAAAGTATCTACAGCTGAAAAAATAGCACAACGAGGCGTGGAGCAAATGAAGATTTATTCCTTACAAAACATTTTTCGAATCACAAATCGGTGTGCGAAATAAGTATGTCCTTTGGCAAAAGCTCGTCCACTGTTCACAAATATATAACAACACTGCCAACATGGAAAATTAGACCGATGTCGACGTCCTCGCAAGCTCACTGCACAGGAAAGTTGCCGTGTTGTGAGGAAAGTGAAATAGTGGGTGTATGCCGCCACAATCGACAGATTTCAATGTGATTGAATCTATACGGGAGCATCTCGACCGAAAATTAAGATCACATGTAGTAAAGCCGGAAAACGCGTTATTCGGAAGGAATGAGCCAAATTGGGCAAAACGTTACTCAAAAGTTAGTTGAATCGACGCCTTCACGTATGAAGGCTGTTATAAAAGCTAAAGGGTATCCACCAAAATCTTAAAACCATAAGCCTAAACTAGAACTTTTACGAAGTTCATGAATTTTTTTTTTTTATTTTCTTTACTGATGAACGGCTCTGTGACTTACATACTTCTGTGTCTAGTTGCATTTAAGTGTCAAATCTTCTTGAAAATCGGCCCTTCCAAATTAGTTGTATCTTTATAATAAACAAACAAGCTGTTAAAAAATATGCTCTTCGCCTTGCGTTTTATTTACTTACTTACTTACTTAGGTGGCGCTACAGTCTGTGGTGAACCTGTTTCTCAACCAACAAGCGTCTTCAGCTGGCGCGGTCTTTGGCCAGCTGTTTCTAGCGCCGCACGCCCAGTAGGTTAAGGTCACCTTCCACCTACATGCGCCACCGTTGATGCGGCCGTCCTCTGCCGCGCATTCCTTCCGGGGTGGATTCGAAGACTCTTCGGGTCGAGGCTGTATTTTCTATGCGCTCTACATGGCCTAGCCACCTTAGACGCTGTATCCGTAGACGTCGTACCAGGCCGATGTCGCTGTACAACCCGTACAGTTCTTCGTTATACATATCTTCTCCTCCATACACCGTTTGAACAAAGGGGACCGTAGATAGTGCGCAGAATTTTCCTCTCGAAACGACCAAGGGCATCTTCATCCGCTTTTGTTAAGGTCCAAGCCTCTGCGCCGTAAAAGGAGGAAGGTCTTATATAGTGTCACCTTGGTTTTCCGAGAGAGGGCTCTACCTCTCTTGCCTCTTGAGCCCAAAGAAACAGCGGTTGACAAGAGTGATCCTGCGTTTTATCTCAGCGCTGGCGTTGTTGTCGCTGGTCACCAGTGAGCCAAGGTAGACAAATTCCTTGACCACTTCAAAGTTATATTCGCCCATGGTGACGTTCTGACGGTGTTGTCCGTCTCTTTTAGATGAAAGCAGACATTTGATTTTACCCTCGTTAACCTTGAGACCCATCCTAGCCGCTTCTACCTTAATCCTTACAAAGGCCTCATTGACGTCTCGCTGGGTGCGTCCAATCACGTCAATGTCGTCGGCGTACGCAAGCAATTGCGTAGACTTGAAATAAATCGTACCTCTTGTGTTGGCCAGTGACTCTTGCACGATCTTTTCAAGCACGATGTTGAAAAAGTTGCATGACAGCGCGTCACGTTGCCTAAATCCTTTTTTAACATCAAAGGTCTCGGTTTGCTCATTACCGACCTTAATGGAGCAGCGAGAATTCTCCATTGTCAGTCGGATGAGTTTGGCAGGGATGTTAGAACTAGACATGGCTTTGTATAGCTCATCTCTATACACGCTGTCATATATATGCAGCCTTGAAATCGACGAAGAGGTGGTGAGCGTCGATTTGGTATTCCTTGGTCTTCTCCAAGATCTGCCGTAGCGTGAAAAGTTGGTCTAATGTGGATTTACTCGGCCTGAAACCACACTGATAAGAGCCGATCAGGCTACCCACAAACGGTTTCAGGCGTTCACACAATACGGCAGAGAAGATCTTATATGCGATGTTAAGGAGACTTTAACCTCTCTAGTTGGCGCAGTTATATGGGTCTCCTTTCTTATGGACCTTGCGTTATATTTACCGTCTGCAAATAGAGTTTAATAATTCACATTAGGTGAACTCTTAAGTTAATTGTTACCTCACTCAAGTGATAAGTCAAAATATACCTAACCACATCAGTACCTGTACAATTTTGAATAGAATAGTGTGGCACAAAGAAGTCAAATAGATAGGGTCAGGATCATTTTGTAATTTTTGAAATTAAATGTATAGATTTCTGGCCTTCTGCATTCTCTCGTCATTTTAAGAAATGCATTAAACCAATATCCAGTCGACTAAGATTGAATAATTGCGCATTCGGTCTATTTTTATAATATAACAATAGGCGTTTCTCAGGTGGAATAAGGAAAATCAGTTGGTAGGAAAATCAGTTGGTATGGACAGTCAGTTTGGCCGATAATTTCCGGGATCCTGTCTCTTATGAACGAATGTGCATGCAGAAAAAAATGTAGCCTCTGGCTCCAATCCCTCTGGATGGGACGGGATTCCACCTAGCGGTGTATTGCGAAACCCCCTGCATTATAGGATAAAATGTGATCAAATAAACATTGTGCCCCTTCCTATGTACATCGCCCATAACACAGGTCACTGAGAGAAGCTTAGACCCTGGCCATGACCTGTAACGTCCCAAACAGCATCACACAAGAAAATTTTAAAAATCTCCATTTATTTGAAAACACCATTATTTTTTAATATGTCTTTTGTAAATATTTACGACATTCGAAAATACATACGAGATCGCAATTAAGTTCCGGGAATGGGTAAACAAGAAGCAAGCAAATTGAGTCTGTCGCAAAATCTTATTATCGACTTTACAATAGTCCCCCCCTCTAATTCTACACAACGATTCCAACGATGCTTACACGATTCGAAGCGAATCGAATTAACTCGTTCGGAACCGCGGTCACAGCCTTTTTGACCTTTTCTAGACCGCCGTTACTTTAGTTCCTCTGGATGCGGCAACGTTGGAACGTTGGATTTTTTCGCTAAAAAAAACAAAAAACTCTCGCACAATTGACGACGAACGGGAGGGTGCGTTGTCGTGGTGCAAGATCCAGCCCTCCTTGGCGAATTCGGATCGTACACGGAAATCAAGTGCTCGCAGCCTTCTTATGGCGCCAACATGGAACTGTCCAGCGACTGTCTGGTCGGTAGGAATATATTTGCGATGAACGATGCTGCGGATATCAAAATATAAAACGATTAACATTTCCTTCAGCCGCGACTTTGACACCCTTGCTTTCATTAGCTTAATTTCTTATATTCGACTGATGACTGTTTTAAAGTTAAGAAGCACCTGCACCACCAAAGCGAACTACATCAGCCTTTGATCGGTAATTGTTATGGCCATCCTTTTGCATGCTGAATTAAATGCCTCAGTTTGAAACAATATGATAAGGTTTAAGAAAAACTCTCCTTCTCGATGCGGAAAGTAATCTAACGAAACGAATACGAGTATAATACTTTTTAGGTCTGATTGTGGAATTTGAGGCTTTGACGTTGTCAAAAGCGGATGAAGAGGCTCTTGGGCATTTCGAGAGGAAAATTCTGCGTGCAATCTTTGGTCCCGTTTGTGTAAACGGAGAGTGGAGGAGGAGATTCAACCAAGAACTGTACGAGCTGTAAAGCGACATCGGTCTATTTAGACGTCTGCGGATCCAACGTCTAAGATGGCTAGGCCATGTAGAGCGAATGGACATCAACGCTCCGGCCCGAAGAGTCTTCGTCTCCAATCCCGAGGGACGACGCAGCAGGGGACGACCGCATTTAAGGTGGCGCACACAGGTGGAAAGGGACCTCAACCCCATGGGCATGCGGCACTGGAAGGGGCTGGCCAAAGATCGGGCGGGTTGAAGAGGCTGGTTGGTTGAGGCCCTGGTTCACCCCGAACTGTAGCGCCATCAAAGTAAGTAAGTAATGTCATTATTAGGGGACTATTTTATCTAAAATATGCTTTGAACGTAGTTCAAGACTTCTAAACATATTGTTCCCCAAAAATGCGGTTAAGGGTATTAAATAGCCGTCGCGCTCACCAAACCCAAATCCAATAGAACATCAGACCAAAATAAGAAATCGCAGCCATGTTTGTCAGCTGGTTCAAGAAAGGCTATGCATCTATGTAAATATTTTTAACTGTATCTAAGATTGAATAACTATTTTGTATTTCTAATTATTTGCGCGATAAGTTCTGTTTACTTTAATTTATTTTGAGCTTCTGTCCTGTAAGTAACGTAACCGTCGTTCAAGTGGCTGCCCCGGCTGGCTTCGCAGTAGCGCATTCTGTCACCCGAATTTTCCCAGACCTTGTTTATGGCCTCGAGCTGTAGCTCACGGATTGCTTGGATGACGATGGCATTAAGTGCTTGAATCGTTTCGGAATTGTTGGCCTAACATCGATCCTTCACGATTTCCCACATAAAAATGTCCAAAGGTGTCAAATCGCAGCTCCGAGGGGCCCAATTGACATCGTCAAGACGGCTGATAACACGATTTGGGAATTTGGTGCGCAAAAGATCGATTGTGTGGCATGGGCTGTATGAACCAGAGGTCGTCCAAATCCATGTCTTTCACCCACCGTTGACCGAAACGTTGTTCCCAGCCTCATTTCCGAAGAAAAATGGTCCAAAGATGCCACCACTCCACAATCCGAACCAAACAGTCACTCTCTGTGAATGTCGCTTCTCGACAGCAGCGTGCTGGTTTTCCCAGCCCCAGATGCGGCAATTTTGTTTGTTAACGTAGCCGCTGAGATGTAAATGCGCTTCGTCAGAGAAGATGATCTTTCGCCCAAATTCATTGTCCAATTCAAGCTGCTCTAAGACCCAAACTGCGAAGCGATAACGAAGCGGTTGGTCGCGCGCCTTCAATTGCTGAGTCAATTGGATCTTGTAAGCGAGTAATCCGAGATCGATTGAGATCGATGGCGAGTTGAAGTTGGTGAATTGAGTCTCACATTCTCGGCCGCAGCCACATTCTCATCTGTGCGCACCGTACGACGATGGGGACCATGAGTGTTGTCCACTAGCATACCAGTCTTACGAATTTTTTGCACAAACTTGCGGACAGCAGTCGCGGTGGGTGCTTTATTTCCGCAAAAACTTCTTTTCAAAAAACGCACTGTTTGTAAGTTTTCAATATTTTTCAACGTCGTTCAAGCGTAAAGCGACTCATTTCTTTCCGCGGGGGTATGGTACGGACTTTCGGTCAAGATTTCGAACGGAAATCAGCTGTCGGTTTCAGAATAACCTACTCGTATGTTTAAAAAAAAAAACACTAGTTGGCCCACCCCTTATATTAGACTTGAATCTTTTTTTTTTCACGTCCACTAGGGCATGTTGGTAAATCGATAACTTAATAAGCGAAATTGATTCTAATTTGCCAGAAGATTTTTTGAAAAGTGCGTTTAATATCTCGTCATAAAACTTACACGTATATAAACATATGTATGTATGTACGTACATATACATCCATATGTACAGTGAAATCTCCCTCTGCGGACACCTCCCTCCATTCAAGTGCAACTCACCTTAAAAGACACCCGAGCGGGAGTCTAGATAAAATTGTTTTTGGATGGTTTTGTGCAGCTCGAAACAAAGAATTTCCTATTTCTGGAACCGCAATTCGACATATGTAAGGCAGCAGGAGTTGCAAATCGTTTGGGAGTCACAGATTTTAAAGCATCTGTAAGTTGGCTGGATACATTTCAGAAACGTCACGGTATTTCCCACTTAAACGTGAGCGGAGGAGGAAAGCTTTAAAAAGAGAGGCTCACTACTTTGCACCGTGCCAATATGGCGGAAGACAAGGAAAAACTTTTAGTCATCGGAAAATCTTGTCGCCCAAGAGCATTTCGTGGCCTCAAACATGATCCGTTGCCTGTAGACTGGAAGCACAACAAAACAGCATGGATGGCCAAGAAATCATGATAGAATGGCTTCGTTTATTCGACAAGAAAACTAAACTACAGAAAAAAAATTTTGCTCTTTCTTGACAACGCTGCTTCCAATCCTAAAGACATTAAAAACTGGAAAATATAAAAGTTGTTTATCTTCCCCC
The DNA here is from genome assembly GCA_951905685.1 of Eumerus sabulonum. Taxonomy (NCBI): domain Eukaryota; kingdom Metazoa; phylum Arthropoda; class Insecta; order Diptera; family Syrphidae; genus Eumerus; species Eumerus sabulonum. Next base: position 40,779,929 of record OX645063.1, read on the forward strand.
AAACCGCAAATCGATTTGCTAGCCCTTGATCAAGGTGTGATAAGAAATTTTAAATTTCACTACCGCTGGCTTATTTTAAAGCATCTCATTGGCCGTATGGACAGCTCACAATCCACCAGTGAGTTAATCAAAAGCATAAATGTCCTAGACGCCATTTATTTTATTAATAATGCGTGGAAACTAGTCACAACAAAAACAGTTGCAAATTCTTTTAAAAATGTTTTTGGACAAAGTTTAGATTTGGAATAAAAATGAATTCGATCCTGAAGACGACTTGCCTCTCGAATTTAAGGGAAATTTCAACCTACTTACAGTATGCAGATTGGAAGCAAAACCCGAACATTTTGCCTTGATGGATGAAACCGTAAACGTGGAAGATGACTTCGAGATGTTACCAGAAGACGTTGCAGTTCCGGTTGAAATTGTCGAAACTGAAAGTGATGCAGAGGATGATGATCAAAACCAGGTAGAAGCTTCAATTAATTCTTACCCAGAAGCTGGCGCTACTATAGAAGCTGAAAAATGTTTGCGGCCACAAAAATGACGATGAGGCTGTTCAAATCGATCTACAAACCAGATTTCAAAACAAATCCGCCTTTTCTAAAACTGAACAAACAAACATTGAGGTATTTTTTTTCGAAAAATACTTGAAAAAATATCTACTGGTTTTTGTGTGATGTAACATACTTATGTACATACATATGTAGAAGCTCATAATTCACCACCTAATCAATCATTCATTTGAAGAAAGTTATGTATGGGACAATCACAGAGGAAATGCTCTGCAGTATCATCCTCCTCTTCACCACATGCAGCACAGATAGGCGTCTCACTGATGCCGAGCACGTAGAGATGCTTGGCAAAAGTGTTATGGCCCGTGATAACTCCCACAAGCCTTCTGCAGTCGACTCTCCTTAAAGACAGGAGGAATGCTGCAGATCTTTTGCAGACATCAGGGCATACGCGCTTAGTCATCCTGCACCCTGGACAGTCCTTCCAGCTACGGTTGTGTGCATTAAATACGCAATCGTTAATGTAGGAATTTACCGTGGACGCAGGTAGACCTAGAGCGGGTTCAGGTCCTGTGATACTCTCTTCTGAACCCATTCTGGCGAGCTCATCAGAGATCTCATTCCCTGGGATCCCAGAGTCGCCTGGAATCCATACAAGCCTTAATGAATTTAGTCTGCCGACTTTGTTTAGGAAGGACTTGAGTTCAAGCACTAATTTGGAGCTAGTTAAGGGGTTACACACAGCTTTTAGTGCAGCTTCGCTGTCACTACAGAAGCATATGCTTTTCCCCTTCCACCTGTGCTTCACAACGTAGTGCATGGCCATTAGGATTGCGTATATCTCTGATTGGAAGACAGACGCATATTTTCCTAAGGAGAAGTGCAGTCGGATGTTTTCGCGCTCAAAGAAGACCCCAGCACCGGACCCCCGCCAAGGCCTGGAGTCATGCATGAAAATGTGAAGACTATCCTATCCAGGTTTAGTATCCAGCCATAGCCAATCCTGATGCCATGGAAAGTCGACTGTGAAATTACGGCGCAGTAGAATAACGGGTGTCAGTGCGTCAGAAGGCATGTCCATGAGACAGGGGTCGCAGGACAATTCTTGCGCAAGCACGCCGCTATTCCTATGCGAGCTATACCAAAGCCATTTCTCTTCAGATGAGACATGGCTTTCAAAGCACACCCTCTGATAAATATGTATGTATATCAAGAGGTGGAAGGCTCATCAGGCATACATAAGTACATATACAGGGTGCGCCGCGAGCAGTGTGCCAAAAAGCTAGAGCGTGTAGGTCTGGTCAAGACAAGAAAAAAATCGTATGGGAGGGGGGTCTATTCCCCCCCATTTAGCCGGGAGGGACAATTTTCTAAAAAGTTTGCTTAAATTGAAAAAAAAATATTCAAAATCAACGGTTACATCCACAATGCCGAGATATATTTTTTTGTAAAGCTAGAAACCTCTTCTTTCATCATGTTTCTAAACCAAGCTGTTTTAAGGAATAGTTTTTGAGAAATTAATTTTCAAACTTAAAATTTTGAAAAAAAAAAACTGGAAAAAAAAAATTTCGACTTAATTTTTTTCAAAATTTTATGTAATTAAGTACTCATTTTTTTTCAATAATTCAATTCTCCTATTAGTTTTTAGTTAAAAACAGAAAACCGGATGCAAAAATGTCTTGTAGTTTTTGAGAAATTAAAGAAAAACCCAAACCACTTTTTTCTAAGAAAAACTTTTTTTTGGTTTTAACGCGGCTTGACTTGTAGGCAAATTAATGTATGAAACATTGACCTGTCGTAAAATGGTACGGGTGTAAGTTTTCGGTATGAAGCACTCTCCATACTCTAGTTCTGGGCACTCGAAGCATAATAGCTATCCTCCTTGTTCTAAGGGAGGGATTACGTCGGACCAAATCCAAAATTCTTTCATCTAAGATTGCTGATCCATCTGTAATTGATCTTTCGCTTCTTCGATGCTCTAGCACTCCGTGCTCTCGCAGACGTCGTTGGATTCTTGAGAACATGCTACTACTGGGACACCTCCGATTGGGATATCTTTCAGCGTATAGTCTTTCGGCTTCACGATCTCGACCATCAGCTAAACCGTAGCAGAAGTGCATGTCCGTTAATTCTTCTCGAGAGTATAAGTTTGACATCGTAATGTGTTGATGAGTTAACATCCAATTTGGAAATGTTTTCTTATTAAAAATGCGATGCCTTTTATTAACATTTGGGTTGCAAATATTTTGTTTTTCAATAAAGAAAAATTGCGGTTTTATTGTCTTAAGGTCCTAGCGGGTAAAACCCATCGGCGGCGGGCGGACCCAGACGAAATCGCAAGGTCAGTTTTCAGGCGTTATTAGTGAAAAAAAAGGATTAATCCAGGGCTAATCCAATACTGTGTCACTTTATTGTATCCTCATAAAACTCCGAATTATTTAAGAATAATAAAAAAGAGGTCAATGTTTCATACATTAATTTGCCTACAAGTCCAGCCGCGTTAAAACCAAAAAAAAGGTTTTTCTTAGAAAAAAGTGGTTTGGGTTTTTCTTTAATTTCTCAAAAACTACAAGACATTTTTGCATCCGGTTTTCTGTTTTTAACTAAAAACTAATAGGAGAATTGAATTATTGAAAAAAAAAAAAAAAATAAGTACTTAATTACATAAAATTTTGAAAAATATCAGTTCGAATTTTTTTTTTTTTTTTTCAAAATTTTAAGTTTGAAAATTAATTTCTCAAAAACTATTCCTTAAAACAGCTTGGTTTAAAAACATGATGAAAGAAGAGGTTTCTAGCTTTACAAAAAGTATATCACGTCAATTTAAGCCAACTTTTTAGAAAATTGCCCCTCCCGGCTAAATGGGGGGAATAGACCCCCCCCCTCCCATACGATTTTTTTCTTGTCTTGACCAGACCTACACGCTCTAGCTTTTTGGCACACTGCTCGCGGCGAACCCTGTATATGTACATATGCTTTTATGTTCTAATGCTCATTGTATTCCTACGATCTCAACCAAAGGACAATACATGACCTAATTCAAAATGTACAAAGTGCAAAAAAAAGGTTTTAAATTGTGACTGCAAAACCGAGTTTTTTAAAGCTTTACTCATTTAATATTTTCTAAAAAAGTGAACGTTAAATCAGTGAATTGAATAAATATTCGACGGAAAATAATTGTATAAAAATAACCAAAAATACGATTTATTCATAGAAGTGGGTACGTACATATATACATATATACTTACATAAGTACGTATGTATTATACATGCATACATAGTATAGTATATATGTACCTACTTGTACTTATGTCGCCTACACAAATTTCCAAATTTACTTTTGTACACAAGTCAAAGAAAAATGTTTGTATGTATGTAACAGGATAAAGGAAAATGTTTTTTTTCTGTTTGTTGTTTTTTTATTTTATGGTTTTGTACTACAGGCACTAACCGGTCATATTTTCTTCACCTAGTAAATCCAAAAGACATACCTACAATATGTACATGTACATATAACATAAGTGTGAAAGGAAAAGAAACCTACATATGTATCTATAAAGAAAACTCAAGTGTCTAACACAGAAAGATTGGCGGCAATAGCAGCGCAAATATTTTTAAAAGACCAAGATATCACAACAACAAAAATATCCGTCAAAACAAAATAAAGTCCCACAACCATTGTTACCCGCACGTCCGTCACCCTTATCAAATCGGGCAAATTACCACACAGAACAGTCAGACTCACATCACATCGTGTTGTCGTCGTCGTCGTTGAATACACTGACACCGTCATAGCCACCGCCGCCGCACCGCTGTTGGCAGTTAAAAGCAAGTTGAATGACATAAAACATCGACTGACCTTCAACTCTAAGACTGAACCTTAGAAAATGAATAATTTTCACTTTACATGCGCGCATACAGCCAGATGGAAGAATGTTGGCTTATTCGTATTCGTATGTGTGCATCAGTCGCCCGCCCTCTATATAACTGACAGAAAGTATGTACATACGAACGCCGGCCCATATACATTCTCAAAATTCAACGAGGCCCAAAGAGCGTCACTACACCCCACCGTTTCTATAACATCACACACTACTACAATAAGTGTTTTTTTATTTTTTTGTAACCAAACAAGTTTAATAATAAAAACGTCTGTGCTCGCATGCACAAAGCGCCGACGTAGTCATCGTCATCAGTTGTCTCATCGCTTCGCATATACTCAGACTCAGAAAAAGCTTCTCAGCGACAAAACACCGTCCACCCGTCCGCTCACCCACCACCCACCTCCCAACAATTGCCTATAAGTGCACATGTTCATACATACAAGTATACGTACATATACATACATACGTGTCTGCTAATAAATGCTACTGAAAGCAGTTTTGCTCCGCACATGGTCAAATACAGAGACGTGCGTATAAAGTTATTTTCTGGCAAAAGCTTTTGTAGGCAGTTTTGGGGACCGGACCGTTTCTTAGTTGAATGGGATATGCATGCAACGCAGAATATGTACGAGACTTTCCCATAGGAGTGGAATAATTGTACTTCATTTGGACTTATCGTGTTCAGCGAGGAAAAACAAAATGCAAGAGATACAATCCAATGTCGGTGTCAGGCTTAGTTGTAGAATTAAACAAAGTTTTAACTTCTGCAAAGTTCCTGAGCAACACATACATACATATGTATAACCCAGCAGAGGATGCATTGCTACCATTCGTAAGTCGTAACCCCATTTAAAGGAAAGCTTTTGCGAATTTTAATATTTTGTTGTACGATTATTACCAAGTTTGCATGACAACGTGCTTGTATGTACATACATACATCCATACATATGTATGCATTTATGTTAGTATGTATACTCGTAGAAGTACTTATGCACACTTTACGAGCATCTGACCAATGTTTCATGTTAAAAGGTGGTACAGACTGTGGGGTGGTGCTGTCGATATTGAAAAATATTATAATGAATGCAAGATGACCGAATTAGAATAAGAGAAAATGGTGTCGGGACCGTCTTCTCTTATAACCAAAGATGTCAGGGTCCTCACTTACAATATACGTAAATAAGAAATTTGGAGACTTCTCCCCTACTAGACAGGAATTTCTTCTTCTTCTTCTTTGGTGGCGTTACAGCCCATGAAGGGCCAGAGCCAAGCTTCTCTCAATCCTCCATGTTGTGTGTGATTTATTTTTCACATATGTATGTAGGTGATAGGGACCTACAGTTTAATGCCGATTCCGAACGGCGTTAGTCGAGAAGCTTTTTCATGGCAAGGTTACTACGGGGGGTTTTGCCAGTACCCCGCCGAGGAGGGACGCCGCGAAATAAACATTCGATGGCGTTGGTGTTATCGGGATCCGAACTCGCTCATCGTGCGTCAGGGTCCAACACACTAACCACTGCGCCACGGTGCGAAAAAAAAAAACAAATGATCACAGATGGAGTCTAGTGAGATGACGTTCTTGTGCTGAACAAAATTGTCTTACACGATAGTATCAACCTTATTTGAGACCTCTTGACAAGAGGGTCTTATTATTTAAATCATTTATTACATACATACATACATACATACATATGTTTGTAAAAAGGTATAAAATAGTTTTTTGTTTTCTCTGTAATTAGTTTTGTATATGTATGTATGTCATGCATAATGTGATATTTTCAGTATACAGGGTGGCCCAATTAGTATTTTATTTTAGACCTTGAACAATTTGAGCACATCTTGAGCTCGTTTTTGAGCATTTTCCATCAATTTGCAAAGTGTTGCGGGCTTTATAGCGGCTATTTCGCGTCGAATATTGGCCTTGGGCTCTTCGACAGTCCGTGGCTTGTTGACATAGACTTTTGACTTTAAAAAACCCCACAATAAAAAGTCCGGTAGCGTAAAATCTCGGTGGCCAGTCAAAATTACCGTTTTTGGAAATCAGACGATCGACTAAAATACGGCACAATAAAGCGATGGTGGCCTGAGCTGTGTGGGCTGTGGCGCCATCTTGTTGGAACCAGAAGTTGTCCATGCCATGTTCCGCTAAAAATGGCAACAAAAAATCCGTTATCATCGCCCGATAACGCTCGCTCGCTCGGGCACTTGCCAAAATAATCGCGTTAAACCAATTGCCTCTTCCATTATATTCTAGCAAAGGTTTTCTTGAATTGATGGCTGTGGTGTAACTATGTACATGTATTTTACTAAATACACTTTTAAAACTAAATACACGTGTTCCCACACGGACAATTCAATTACACGTGCAATAGGGAGCTCTGCTGCGACCTGATGCCCAACTGAGCGGAACGGCAGCGACTCGATGTTCGTGGGGAGGTTTCAACCGAGGCCCATACAGCCTCAATATTCTCTCGTACGCTCACTCCCTTGATGACTGGCATTGCCAAGATTACCGGGTCCAAAAATTATTGGTGTAAACGCTTAATCGTCCTGCTAGAAGGCGCATTTCTCAATTCACATTTTGAACAGTACGCACGTTGTGTTTTCACAATTGAGAAATTGTTTTAAATGTAAAGCTGCACAATAACAGAGTGTTTTTGTAGCGTGTACTGTTCCATGGTAAAAATTCGCAAAGACGCTAACGCTTTGAATGCGGGCTGTCACAATCCGTTCTGCCAACCGTTGTCAATGTTATTGGGTTGCCTGATGCTAACACTTTAATTGGACCACCCGTTAGAAACATTAGATATTTTAAGCGATACGATTGAACTTAAAGAAATGAACGACAACTTTTAATTTCATTACTTTTCCAAAACCAAAATTGTTTTTTAACATTTTGGAAGCATTTTAATTTTTCTTTTATTGAACACTAGGTAAAAACGCTTAAACATATCTTAAATATCGTGTCTATTTGAAGTAGCCTACTGGACCTAAACGGGCACTCACACTTCAGCTATTCGTCTAAAACATCATATTTACGAAATGGATCATGTTAAATTGAGCACCGTGGCGCAGTGGGTAGTGTGTTAGCCTCTGACGCCGATGACACGGGATCGAATCCCGACACAGCCATGTCATCAAACGTGTTTTCACGGTGTTTCTCCTCAGCGGGGTTCTGACAAAACCCCCTGTAGTAAAATTGTCATGAAAAGCTTCTCGAAATTCGCCGTTCAGAACCGGCAATAAACTGTAGGTCCCTTTCACCTATGGGAAAATGAAATCACACACAACAGGGTGATTGAGAGAAGCTCGGCTCAGGTTCTTCATGGACTGTAACGCCAACATACATGCATACATACATACATAATGAAGAAGATTGATACTTCGTATAACCACCGCGGGCCTTGATAACGGCTTGAACTCTGGGAGGCATAGAAGTTACTAGTTTTTAGCAGTATTCTACTCTGATGCCATTTTTCCAAGCTTCCTGTATTGCTGTTTTAAATTCTTCCTCATTCTTTGGATTTCTTGTAGCTATTTTGGCCTTTAAAAGAACCCAACAATTCTCAATGGGATTTAAATCGGGGCCAGTCCAATGTTTATGACCCAATACTTGCGACAAACTCCTTTACCTATCAAACTATGGCAAATTATGGCTTAAATCGTACCATTTTGTTTGTAAGAATTAAGAGACTTATAAAAAAATGCAACTTATTTTGCCAGATGGTATGGAACGGAGTCGTCCTGATAGACGGGGTCAATAAATACTGGAAATAAGGTTTCTAGATCCCAATGTAACTGTCTCCATTCATTGAACCGGTGCAGAACACTAATTCCCCTTAATCAATAAATGAAATGCAGCCCCAAAGCATAAAACTAAGGGGAAATTTGTTTCTGGTTAAAACACATTCCTTGTTTAAATCTTCTCCGATTCTCCGTCGGATGTACTTGATACCATCGGATGAATTAAGGTTGCATTTGGTTTCGTCAGTGAAGATTACAGTCTTCCAATCGTTTTGAGTTCAATTCTGATGAGCTTTGGAAAAGTTCAACCTTGCAATTCTCATTCTTGAAGTCAAAGATAGTTTTTTTCTTGGTCTTCTGGCTAATAATTCGGAGGAATTTAGCCTTCTGCCAACTGTTCTGTTGCTAATTTTTTTAATGTCTGTTGTACTTGTCTTGCTGTCTTTTTGCGATTACCACATGAAATTCTTTTTAAAATTCGATCCTCCATGCAGGTCGTCTTCTTGTTTCCTTTACCGGTAACAGTTTTGCGTTTTGTGGTACCAAACAACTTAATTTTTCTTATCACTTTTATTACTGTGGACGCTACAGTTCGGCGTGGACCTGGGTCTCAACCAACATGCCCCTCCAACTAGCACGATCTTTTGCTAGCCTTTTCCATTGCCGCACACCCAGTTGGCTGAGGTCCCCTTCCACCTGTGTGCGCCATCTTAAGTGCGGCCGTCCTCTGCTTCTTCGTCCCTCGGGGTTGGATTCAAAGACTCTCCGGGCTGGAGCTGTGGTGTCCATTCGCTCTACATGGCCCAGCCATCTTAGGCCTTGAATCCGTAGACGCCTGACTAGACTCATGTCGCTGTATAGCCCGTAAAGTTCGTGGTTGAATCTTTTCCTCCATTCCCCGTCTGCGTTTATAGGCCCGAAAATCGCAACGCGCAAACGCGCAAAATCTTTCTCTCGAGCCGACCAAGGGCCTCCTCACCCGCCTTTGATAGTGTCCATGCTTCTGCGCCGTACAACAGGACCGGGATGATAAGGGTCTTATACAGAGTCAACTTTGTCGTTCAGGAGAGGGCTCTATTACTCAGTTGCCTCCTGAGCCCAAAGAAAGAGTGATTGGCAAGAGTGATTCTGCGTTTGATTTCGGAACTGATGTCGTTGTTCCAGGTCACTGCGGAGCCAAGGTAGATGAAGTCCTTAGCTACCTCGAACTTACATCTGCCAATACAAACGTTCTGGCCAAGACGTCAGTGGTGAGCGTCCTTTTTCGATGACAGCATATATTTAGTATTGCCCCCGCTCACCGCCAAACCAATTTTCGCCGCCTCCATCTTAATACTCGCTTACGCCTCATTGACATCTCGCTGTGATCTACCTATTATGTCAATGTCGTCGGCGTATGCAAGGTGTTGCGAGAATTTGAAATAGATTGTGCATCTTGTATTGGCCAGTGATTTTTGCACAATCATTTCCAATATGATGTTGAAGAAATCACACGACAGCGCATCGCCCTGCCTAAATCCTTTTTTGAAATCAAAACTATCGGCAAGGTGTTCACCGATTCGGATGGAGCAGCGAGCATTCTCCAAAGTCATCCTGCATAGTCTGACGAGTTTAGCAGGTATGTCAAAGGTAGACATTGCGTTGTATAGCTCGTCTCTAATTACGCTGTCTTATGCCGCTTTGAAGTCGACAAAAAGGTAGTGATTGTCGACTTCGAATTCATTGGTTTTCTCCAGGATCTGCCGTGGTGTGAAGATTTGGTCGATGGTGGACTTCCCTGGCCTGAATCCGCACTGATAAGGACCTATCAGCTTATTTACAAAATGCTTCAGGCGTTCACACAAAACGGCAGAGAAGGTTTTGTAGGCGATGTTAAGGAGACTTAATCCTCTATAGTTGGCGCAATCAGAGGGGTCTCGTTTCTTGTGGATAGGTACATATATCATATGATTTTAAGTATTCTATTCAAAATATTGATACGAAAGAAATATCTTTTTTAGTAAGACAGGGCGTCACGGCGGACTTTTTTCTATCTATGATCTGCAACTTTAATCATTCATCGTATAATGTTTGCGCTGCTACCGGAATGCAAAATAGACGTGGTATACAATGTAACTAAAAAGTCGGAATACTTCGTGTTTCCATGTACAGAACTCAAATGGTTTACAGTATTATAAACTAGTACTAGGTGGGTCGCAGGGCATCCAAGTTGGAGCGAAGCGATCCATTTTAAAACTCTGTTTATAATTCTACCAGTGCGCGTGAGCAATCATAATCTAAGCAAAGTAGTATCTTCTGATACGCATACGGTGACAGTAATGCATTACAAAAACTTAGATGTTTAGCGGACCCTTAAAAGATGGTAACTGAGTTTCTTATTTCGTCCATTGGGCCTACGCTAGCTGGTGGTCATCGAAAACAGACCATCGGCATATGTTTAAAATTTTTCCCTGTATGCTTTCATTCAGGTATTGTGCAGGTGCGGAAGGACGATCGTATCAGTGAGTATTCATATGAATTTATGTTTGTGATACTTTAGTCTACATCCTTACGGTCCGCAGCTATTCCAATCAAATGGATAGCAGAGTTGATAGTGTTAAAAAAATGGCGCCTGCAAAGACAGACTTCTACCACTTTGACCCCTAAACGGGCAAAAAAGTCGTCGTATTTCGTTGACAGAGCTGTTTGACGACCAAGGTTAGAACGTGCTTTCCGAGGCATGATTATTGAAGTCTAAAGGCTTCTGGCCCGGCAAATGAACTATAGACCGAATTTTCACACTTCGACAAATCCTGGAAAAGACCAACGAGTTTCGAATCGATACACACCATCTTTTCATCGATTTCAAAGCCGCATACGACAGCATTCATCGTGAAGAACTGTTTGGTGCGATGGCCGAATTCGGGATCCCGGGAAAACTGATCCAGTTGTGTCGCGCAACGCTAAAAAAAACACGCGATGCACCGTGCAACTCGGTTCTAGGAACCCGGAACCATTTGAAACATGCACCGGATTTCGGCAAGGAGATGCGCTGTTATGTGACTTCTTCAACTTGGTGCTGGAGCAGATAGTGCGATGGGCAGGCGTCAACAGGGAAGGCACTATCTTCTACAAGTCCCTCCAGCTGCTAGGATACGCGGATGATATCGACATCATCGCGTGTTCTCGCCGTGGCATTGTGGAAGCATTCACGGCGATTGAAGAACAGGCGAAACGAAATACATGCTGTCAAGCAAAAACCAATCCGTCGCTCAAATATAACAATTGACAGCTACAATTTCGAGGAAGTTAAGGAGTTTGTCTACCTCGGGACAAACGTAAATTCCACAAATGACACCACAGTGGAGATCCGGCATAGAATCGCCCTTGGCAACCGCTGCTACTTCGGCTTGTCCAAACAACTGTGGTCAAAACTCCTCACTCGAAAGATCAATACTACCAGTCTTGCTGTACGGAGCCGAAAGCTGGACGATAAGCAGGACAGCGAAACTGATTTTGAGTTCTTTCGAAAGAAAAATTCTGCGCCGGATATTTGGTCCTGTCTGTGAGGAAGGTGAATGGAGAAGAAGACACAACCGCGAACTCTACGAGCTGTACCAAGATGTGGTTGTAGTCCGGAAGGCAAGGATCCGTCGACTACACTGCTCCGCCACATCGAGCGCATGGACATCAACGCTCCAGCTAAGGGGGTCTTCGACTCCGAGCCTCCTGGTTCGAGAAGAAGAGGAAGACCGAACCTCCGGTATAAAGACCAAGTATTCGCGGAAGCAAGACAACTTGGTCTTGATAACTGGAAGCAGCTTGCCCGGGACCGCCAAGGATGGAAGGCAGCTACAGCTCAGGCTCAGATCCTCCATGGATCGCTGGCCTGATAAGTAAGTAAGTAAGTAAAGGAAAAATATGTATTTTTATTTTCACAAATTTTTCTCTTAGTATTTACTATCGCCATGTCAAATTTGGCTAAAATCGCTTAAAGTCTTCTGCGTTGTTTTATTATCAAAATGCGGATGCGCGTGATTTCTAATGTTACGTCTATGGGACACGTTTTCGGTGATTATTCCTCGATGGTATGTCCGATTTTTTTTTTTTTTTTCTTTAAAACTCGATGCCTTCTATTGACATGTCTAATTTGGTAAAAATCCGTCAAAGCGTTTAGGCGGAGTAGTCTGTCAACGAAATACATTTTGGGGTGTAGGAAGCTTCGCTCCATCTAATTAAACGTGTTCGACTCTCAATCACATTCTGTATGCAATTTGCCAGAAATGTGCCTATCTTCGCAACAGCACTTAAATTATACCAACTGCATAGGCAGGGAGGAGGTGTATGGCAAGAGCAGTAACCCAAACATTCTAAAATCTTTTAGTTACAGGTATCTCTATGTACATATGTACATTTAGAGATGTTTTTTTTTCGGAGCAAAAAGAATACATATAATATCTGGAAAAAAAATATGAAAAAGCTCAAAATGGATTAAATATCCCATTTTGTGTTTAAAGGTGCTTACTGTTCGGTTCTTATATTTTCTCTGCACCGGGTGTCGTCATTGCGCATACAGAACAAGCAATGCTTCTGCTGTTGCTGCTGTATCTCGGCGACTTCAATGTTAACGTGTAGGAAAACATTGGAGAATGCACCACGAAGTACAATCCCAGAGAAAAGCTTTTCAGTATCACTTGTGAATTGGTCGAATGAGTGAATAAATTCGCGCCCGTCGTATGAAAGTATCCCGCACGAGACAAAAACAGAAAAAAGAGAACTTTTTCATTGCACAAAAGAAAATAAATATATCATAATACAAAAAAGAAAACGTATCTCGAATGCATCTGACAGATACGGAATTCAAACCGGTCAAACTCGCAATATTTGCATACAAAATCGAGGAAGACAATTCATTTTTTTATTTTAATGTTTCCCGCTCACCTACATACATATGTACATATGGATTTTATTCAAATGCATTCGAGACGACATTAAAGAGGCTACAAAAAGAGAGCCCGGACTAGTGCCATTTTTATTTTTTTATTTTATCCATTTGTTGTTGTACTACTGTTATTATTGTTGTGGCCCCTGATAAAATCGCATAGGCCTCTAAATGGTGCAATTTAGTTTGGTTTTCTTGTTTTGCTTTTCGATTTTTTCTTTATTTTTTTGCACAGTCCACCTTTTTTTTTTTTTTTTTTATTTATTTAATGCTGGTTTTGTCTGACTCTTTTTGCTTCTCTTTCTCTCTGGTCGGATTCGTTAGCATTGAATAAATGGGATTTCTTTTCCTCGGCTATTATGGGTCTCGTTTAGTGGAGCACACGAGGAGAAGCATATATTACAAACGAACGCATCGCATTTTTGTTGTCAAGTAAACATTCCTTTACCACGTTCATGTGATTCTTATTCTAAAAAATATGTATATTACGATAAAAAAGTAAAACTGAATTACGCGAGTGAAAAAAAAAAAACCATTGTTTTGGTCTATCTAAAAGATATCTAAAATAACTTCAGTGAAAGCAGTGAAGGTACATTCATATGTAAGTACTGATACGGATTCTGGGTCAGTTAAGGATGTACCTATAGTAATTAAATAAAAATCAAACAACCAAAAAAAATGGTATAAGATACAAAATATGATATGTACATATATGTATGCATGTACGATTTGGTGTTAATTCCTACCTCCGGTTTTGTTAAATGTGGATAAATAAACTCCTAAAAGAACTAAAACAAATTAAAAAAAAAAAACAAAAAAAGGAAATCACTACTCACACAGGCATGGTGAATGATTAGTGCGCTCCTATGTACGAGCAAGTTTTGTTATTATGACACAGGTCAGTGTCGTACAAATTGTGTATGCACTCCCCAAACTACATACTACCATATCAATCTATTCGCGTCTTTCTGTCATTCGACTGACATGGTGTGCATGTGTGTAGGGCTTAATGGAAATTTCAAAAAAAGCAACAGCAAAAGCAGAAAAGTTCTTAATGATCAACGACCGAGAGTAAAGTAACCCATCTCTAGTCAGCCCCAGCGGCAGCAGCAAGCAGTCTCAGCAAAAAAAAAAAAAAAAAAGTAACAATTGATTTTGTATGCACTTGCATAGAGAAAAGAACTAACACACACACACATGTGTAATAAAAAGTGTTTGTGTTGGTGTACATAGCCTGTCTAGTAAAAAGTGAGTCTATATCCCCGTATTGCATAAAGGTATTTGAAATTGTATCTAGTGCATGCAGATTTTTTTCAAATAGAAATAAAAGCAGTTGATTCTCTTCTACATACATATGGATGTATGCATGTGTGGTGATACTGCAATAAATAAATACATGTGCAAATTAGAAAAAGATACAATCGCCGCGGTCGTCGTTTGGAAATAACACGCGAATATATGTACATATATACGTACAAACATAAAACAAAACAACAAGAAAAAACTCATCTAACCACTTTTTCGTTTTCAAAGTAAAAGTAGACCAGCTGTATTGGTAATCAACGAAGAAGGAGGTAGTACTAGAGAAGGAGCGTACAAGCAGCAAGCACCACTAGCAGCGGACTTGAGAGAGAGAAAAAATATCTCCATAAACGAATGTAGGTATAAAAGCCAACAACCAACAAAAAAAGATGTAAAATAAACCAACACCCGAATTCAACTTGACCCAGTCAGTTTCTATATACATGTGCACGTACATAGATACGGGTACAGACATATAGTCGCGTGTTCATTTCGGTTTTTTTTTTTCTTTTTTTTTTTTTGTATGATTTAGAGTTTCTTTTTGGTTCTTGGTTTCTTTTTTCAATCCAATAATGCTGCTTCTATTCCATTTTAAATTTTATTTAAAATCAAAATAAATCCACTATTGTACTGGAGACTCTGTTATTAAACTTCTTAGCCAATTTCAGATTCCTAATTTTTCTTCACTGCTGATGCCACATTCGCATAAGATAGGTTTCTCTCTAGATAATATTATTTCCACAGTGATATCTTGCCGTTCCTTAGGATGGGATTTCCGTGCCATATGTACATATGTACATACATATATATGTATGTATGTACAACAGAGTATCCTTTATTCTAATGAACAAAAATCTAATTAAACTAATCTGTCATACATACTTGTATTGGAAGGTTATTCTCTGACCTTTCATGACTTATGCACATATGTATGTACCTACATACATATGTACATATGTACGTACGAATGTACATATGTATAATACCATTAGGCGTACTTCGTTTTAAAAGCTAGGTGGAGATGTATTACTACTTACTTCTTAGGTGGCGCTACAGTCCGTGGTGAACCTGGGCCTCAACCAACAAGCGTCTCCAGCTGGCACGGTCTTTGGCCAGCTGTTTCCAGCGCCGCACGCCCAGTTGGTTAAGGTCCCCTTCCACCTGCGTGCGCCACCGATGATGCGGCCCATCCTCTGCCGCGCCTTCCTTCCGGGGTGGATTCGAAGACTCTTCGGGTCGGAGCTGTATTTTCCATGCGCTCTACATGGCCTAGCCACCTTAGACGCTGTATCCGTAGATGTCGTACCAGGCCGATGTCGCTGTACAACCCATACAGTTCTTCGTTATATCTTCTCTTCCATAGGCCGTTTGAACAAACGGGACCGTAGATAGTGCGCAGAATTTTCCTCTCGAAACGACCAAGAGCATCTTCATTCGCTTTTGTTAAGGTCCACCTCTGCGCCGTAAAGGAGGACTGGGATGATCAAGGTCTTATATAGTGTCACCTTGGTCTTCCGAGAGAGGGCTCTACTTCTCAATTGCCTCTTGAGCCCAAAGAAACAGCGGTTGGCAAGAGTAATTCTGCGTTTTATCTCAGCGCTGGTGTTGTTGTCGCTGGTCATCAGTGAGCCAAGGTAGTCGAATTCCTTGACCACTTCAAAGTTATATCCGCCCATGGTGACGTTCTGGCCAATACGTCGGTGTTGTCCTTCTCTTTTAGATGAAAGCAGATATTGGGTTTTACCCCCATTAACCTTGAGACCCGTCTTAGCCGCTTCTACCTCAATGCTTACAAAGGCCTCATTGACGTCTCGCTGTGTCCGTCCAATCACGTCAATGTCGTCGGCGTACGCAAGCAATCGCGTAGACTTGAAATAAGTCGTACCTCTTGTGTTGGCCAGTGACTCTTGCACGATCTTTTCAAGCACGATGTTGAAAAAGTTACATGACAGCGCATCACCTTGTCTAAATCCTTTTTTAACATCAAAGGTCTCGGTTTGCTTATTACCGACCTTAATGGAGCAGCGAGAATTCTCCATTGTCACCCTGCACAGTCGGACGAGTTTGGCAGGGATGTTAAAACTAGACATGGCTTTGTAAAGCTCATCTCTATACACGCTGTCATATGCAGCCTTGAAATCCTGGGTCTTCTCCAAGATCTGCCGCAGCGTAAATATTTGGTCTATTGTGGATTTACCTGGCCTGAAACCACACTGATAAGAGCCGATCAGGTTATCCACAAACGGTTTCAGGCGTTCACACAATACGGTAGAGAAGGTCTTATATGCGATGTTGTATGTATGTATGTTGGCGTTACAGTCCATGAAGAACCTGAGCCGAGCTTCTCTCAATCACCCATGTTGTGTGTGATGTCATTTTTCCCATAGGTGAAAGGGACCTACAGTTTATTGCCGGTTCTGAACGGCGAATTTCGAGAAGCTTTGCATGACAATTTTACTACAGGGGGTCTTGTCAGAACCCCGCTGAGGAGAAACATCGTGAAAAACACGTTCGATGACATGGCTGTGTCGGGATTCGATCCCGTGTCATCAGCGTCAGAGGCCAACACACTACCCTCTGCGCCACGGTGCTCTCTATATGCGATGTTAAGGAGACTTATTCCCCTATAGTTGGCGCAGTTATAGGGGTCCCCTTTCTTATGGACCGGACAAACGATGCTGAGATTCCATTTGTCGGGCATGCTTTCCTCCGACCATACCTTGCAAATGAGATGGTGCATGCACCTTACCAGCTCATCTCCAGCCGCCTTAAGAAGCTCAGCAGACAGGCCGTCTGCGCCCGCGGCTTTACTAGACTTAAGTCTTGATTTTGCTATTTTGACTTCGTATAGTCCGGGTGGAGATGTATTACAAAAATCGAATTACATATGTATGTATGTATGTAAGAATCATAAACAGACGTTGCTTTGTCTGCTTCCGAGACAATATACCAATGTCATGTACATACATACATATATGATTATAAGAGTCAGTGTAAAATGCCTACTTTTCCTAAAAAAACTTGACTTAAGCAAAAACTTCGCGAGCCTCGTCCTTTATCTTCCTTGTCACATACTGACGTAGCTCAGTGAGTAGTATTCGTACCCCGAAAAACCGCTAGCAGGAAAATAGAATTAAAGTTACAATTGTGGACACTTATTTTTTTTTTTTTTTTTTTTTAGAGACTCGCGCAGGTTCAAGAGTTTTTCATATTCTCTTATGATGTGTTGACACACACAACCTGAACGGAGTGCAGTGGTTTGCCATGTCAAACGCAATAAACTTCTTTGATCTGTTTGCTCGCTCCCTCCTCCCTTCTTAATCGTTCGGGGTGAACCTGGGCCTCAACCAACATGCCCCTCCAACTAGCACGATCTTTTGCTAGCCTTTTCCATTGCCGCACACGCAGTTGGCTGAGGTCCCCTTCCACCTGTGTGCACCATTTTAAGTGCGGCCGTACGCTGCTTCTTCGTCCCTCGGGGTTGGATTCAAAGTCTCTCCGGGCTGGAGCTGTGGTGTCCATTCGCTCTACGTGGCCCAGCCATCTTAGGCGTTGAATCCGTCGACGCCTGACTAGACTCATGTCACTGTACAGCCCGTAAAGTTCGTGGTTGAATCTTTTCCTCCCTTCCCCGTCTGCGTTTATAGGGCCGAAAATCACGCGCAAAATCTCTCGGACCGACCAAGGGCCTCCTCATCCGCTTTTGATAGTGTCCATGCTCTGCGCCGTACAACAGGACCGGGATGATAAGGGTCTTATACAGAGTCAACTTTGTCGTTCAGGAGAGGGCTCTATTACCTACTCAGTTGCCTCCTGAGCCCAAAGAAACAGCGATTGGCAAGAGTGATTCTGCGTTTGATTTCGGAACTGATGTCGTTGTTCCACGTCACTGCGGAGCCAAGGTAGACGAAGTCCTTAACTTATATCTGCCAATACAAACGTTCTGGCCAAGACGTCGGTTTTTCGCCACCTCCATCTCAATGCTCGTAAACGCCTCATTGACATCTCGCTGTGATCTACCTATTATGTCAATATCGTCGGGGTATGCAAGGAGTTGCGAGGATTTTAAATAGATTCTGCCTCTTGTATTGGCAAGTGATTTTTGCACAATCATTTCTAATTAGATGTTGACATCAAAACTATCGGTAAGGTGTTCACCGATTCGGATGGAGCAGCGAGCATTCTCCAAAGTCATCCTGCATAGTCTGACGAGTTTAGCAAGTATGTCAAAGGTAGACATAGCGTTGAATAGCTCGTCTTTAAATATGCTCTGGTATGCGGCTTTGAAGTCGAAAAATAGGTGGTGAGTGTCGACTCGGAATTCATTGGTTTTTTCCAGGATCTGCCGTAGTGTAAAGATTAGGTCGATGGTGGACTTCCCTGGTCTGAATACGCACTGATAAAGACCTATCAGCTTATTTACAAAGGCTTCAGGCGTTCACACAAAACGGCAAAGAAGATTTTGTAGGCGAGGTCAAGGAGACTTATTCCTCTATAGTTCGCGCAATCAGAGGGGTCTTCTTTCTTGTGGATCGGGCATATGATGCTGAGACTCCATTCCTCGGGCATGCTTTCCTCTGACCATATCTTACAAATGAACTGGTGCATGCTCCTAACAAGGTCATCCCCAGCTGCCATGAAGAGCTCAGCAGACAGTCCGTCTGCACCAGCAGCTTTATTCGACTTGAGCTGCGATATGGCAATCTTAACTTCGTCGAGGTCAGGGGGACAGAATTCTCTACGGTCTTCGTCGATTAGAAATGGATCATTCTGCCTGACAGCGGTATATTGACTAACATTGCCGTTATACAGTCTGCAGAAGTGGTTTTTCCACATTCTCAGCATCAACTGCGATTCTACTTCTAGGTGTCCGTTCTCATCCCTGCAGGCTTCCGTTCTGGCTTTTTAACCTTGGCATGTTCGCATTATCTGTTGATAAAACTTTCGAACGTCACGCCTGCAGTAACACCTCTCCAAATCCTCAATCGCGCGCCTCTCGTGCTCTTTCTTCTTTCTCCTGAGAAGCTTATGCTCTTCGCTTCTTTTTAACTCGTAGAGTTCACGAGCTGCTCTA
This sequence comes from Eumerus sabulonum, assembly GCA_951905685.1. Classification (NCBI taxonomy): domain Eukaryota; kingdom Metazoa; phylum Arthropoda; class Insecta; order Diptera; family Syrphidae; genus Eumerus; species Eumerus sabulonum. Next base: position 40,799,366 of record OX645063.1, read on the forward strand.
GTTCTTTTATGCAGCGAGTCCTTATATGCATCCTGCTTCGCTGTGTGAATCCTCCTGCACTCGTCATCGAACCAGGTGTTTCTTCGTGGTGGAGCCTTGAAACCCAAAACTTCGGATGCAGAGCTTTTCAGTACTTGTTTGCAAAGGCTCAACTGCTGTTATATTGATAGCTTGGAGGATTGAGGTGTATTGGAGAGCTTAAGGGAGACGCGATCGGTAAAAGCACGATCGGTTTCTGGCGATAGTAGCTTTCTGACGTCATAATTTTGTATTCTTACTCTACTCCGCTGCGTTCGTGATATCCGTAAGCGGATCTTGGCTACTACAAGATAGTGGTCCGAGTCGATGTTAGCGCCCTCGGAAAGTCCGAACATCAAGAATAGTGGAGGACTGTCTGACGTCGATCGCTATGTGATCAATCTAGGTTTTTTTTTTTTTTTTTTTTTTGTTGGAGGCTTCTGCTATCCGCTGGAGCACTCAGACGCAAACACTGGTCCATTGTACTCCAATAAATCTGGTTAGTAGTCGATTGATCAAAAGACCGCCAGGTGCCTTTGTGTATATCGAGGTGCGGGAAGCGCGTACTGGCTAAGAGGTTTCGCCCCATAGCAAGATCAATCAGCCTGTGTCCGTTATCGGATGTGGTGTCGTGTAGGCTATGTTTGCCGATGACTCGTTCAAAGATGCTTTCCTTACCCAGCTTAGCATTGAAGTCTCCTAGTACAATTTTGACGTCATAGCTGGGACATTCGGCATACGTTCTGTCTAGGAGATCGTAGAAATCATCTTTGGGGGAGTCATCCTTGTCTTCCGTGGGGGCGTGGACGCATATCAGGCTGATGTTAAAAAATGTAGCCTTGATACGGATTGTTATGAGGCGTTCGCTCACATACCGAAAGCTTAGGACTTTTTGCCTTAGTCCACCTCGAACAACAAATCAGCAGTCGCCGTAGTAAATATCGCAGTTTTTCATCCGCTTTATACCCGGTCCATTCTATCGCATTTTCTGGATGGCGGTTATGTCCGCTTTATAGCGGTCTAGGGCGTCCGCAAGTTATTCGGCTGCACGTGGCCTGTTTAGGAACCTAACATTTCACGTACAAAGCCGAAGATCATTGTCCTTTTTTCGTTTTTTGCAAGGGTCGTCAACATAAATCCGGTCCGTTATATCCGAGGCTTGTGGTTGTTTCGGAGTTTGTGTTTTTTTTTTTTTACGGTTACGGCTTACTAGGCCGTAGCCCAACCGACTAATCCTGTTTTTTGGCGCAGGAGGCTTGCCATTCGCCCTTCCCCGTCTGCAATTTGCATAGGAAATCTCCAGATTGCACCAGGAGGAGGTGGGGATGGGCTTACTAACAGTGCCGCAAGTTGTTCGACTGCGGTGGCTCTTCTAGCTTTTTAGCAGGCCTGCATCCGTCGGATAGATGCTACCCCTACGAGGCCTTTGTTGGTCCTTTGCCATGGAATACCAACACAAGTGATTAAATGAAAAAATAAAAAAACGTTAGACACATTGGCACTAACAACCTTCTCAAATCTTAATTTTGTCGTCTTCCTATCTTTACTCCATGTGCTGTGATTTTGCGAGCTTGAAACTCTGCACTACACTTTTATTACATAATTAAAAAAGATTTGATTGCGTATTGCTTTTCTTTTAACGCATACATATAGTTATCTACTTTCCTAACTCTTACATGTTAAGGCAATGTTTTGGTTAAGGGACATTTACCTCTCGTTGGACAAAGTCCATGCTTAAAAATAAGAAACGCAGCCGTGTACGATGATTTTCTATCGATGAGGTTATAAGACCTTAACCCCTTTTTGTAGTAGTGAAGTCGTAGGATTAGGAAGGAAAGCAATATTGACTAACTTTTGCTATTTTGTGATATTTACCTTTCAGCTTATTCTATCGTGGTTGGTGTTGTTTTTCGCATGACCGTCGTCCAACAACCTTAGGAATGGCTGTATGGCCATTTACGGGATTACATTTCTCTATTCTTACTATAGAAAAAGCTGCAATAACATGATTATAGAACATGACAACAAAATATATACATATGTATGTACACATATACACATACATAAATAGTAATAAGCAGCATTAGGCAGTTCGAAGCCCTCGTTTAAAATTGCATTTTTCCTGCTTGTTATAATAACACATTTATTTCATCGTTTTTAACTAGCATTAACGGTCACGAATTCTCATTGGGGGTTGCTCAATAACATATCTGAAGTTCGTATTTGAATTTTTAACCTTCAGACGTTTTTCATAGGGTCGTGCATTTTGAAACTAACACTACATACATATGTACATACGTATAAACAGTCAAATACACGTTATAAGATTCAGGGAACTTTCCAATATCTCCAGCCTTTACTATTTAAAATATGTAACTGGGGGGTGGCAGAGTTTTTTTTTTCGGATGCATGTGCAGGAAAGTTCAACATGAGTGACTGTAAAGGAAACGTACATACATAATTGCATGTGTATGCGTTAACGCCATTACGGAGGCCATTGCACATGCGACTTGGATGGTTCCTTTATAAAGATGCAATAACAGACCATCTAAAGGACGTTCCAGGTTAGCAGTCATGCGGTGATTTTACCACGAATAGAACGAGAAACTGGACAAGCATTGATAAGTCATCTTTAAAAAATAAACAACATTTTGTTTATCTTCCTAGGTAGCTTTGAGCGGACAGCGGCATTTTTAAGAATACTTTCTTATATTGGGGTCGTCGTTTTCGATACAATTTGAGCTTTTCATAAGAACAATGGTATTCAATGCATTGCATTGACCTAGTTTTACGTTGACGGCCGCAATCAATAGTTATATACATATGAAGAGCTGTATCGTACATAACATCTCACTATTTTTTTGTTTGTTCAGCTCAAAACTATTTACTAGTATTTATATTTAGGATATTGCTAACCGCACAATATTAAATAGATATTAGAGTAATGTGCGCAGTCCTTCACCGTAAATGGTACTTCTTAGATTGCTAATGAATATCATTACATTCGTGGTCTTGTAATGAAAACATCTATTTACAAGACATTGCGGGACTGAGAGAGAAAAAACGAATCTTTTTGTGCGTGGTCTGTTCAACTTTCGAATTTTGTTGTTATGTTGGTACACATGTCCCTAACAGGTGTTGGCATTATCATTGTTTTAGATACATATTTAGTTTGTTTTTGACATACGAGGTGTGGCAATTAAGGTCCGGGAATCTAGTCAAAACTTTGGAACTGGCAAAATTGTGTCGTTCGTCAACATCTGTCTGGAAAGCGGATCCCTTTCTTCAGTTTTCATTCAAGGATGAAGTCAATAGCACGTTTTGTTTGTGTGTTGTGCGTAAAAAGCTTTTCCAGTGGCGTCGTAAAAATCAGTGCCTAACATTACTATTTGTTAGCAGCAAGCTACGTGTTGTGATTAAATTTTTAGTGAAGGAGCTCCCGTTACTCCATGTACCGCGGCATCCTTCGCCATGAATATGTTATGAATACACCGGCCAGACAGTGACTGGACAGTTTTATGTCGACGACCTGATGAATTTGCGAGCACATGTTTCCTGTGCGCGAACCGAACTCGCGAAGAAGGGCTGGATCTTCTACCACGACCCGGTCCCATTCGTCGTTAATTGTGCAAGAGTATTTGGCGAAACAAAGCATTCCAACATTGCCACATCCACCCTATACGTCAAAGCAGCTGAAACCATGGTTCTGAACGAGTTAACTTAGAGGATTATCAATGGTGCTTCGAATCGTGGGAACAAAATTAAAAAATCCCATGAAAGGGCCGAGATTTAGCACGATTGAGGAGATGGAGATAATATCGTTGGAAGTGGTCAAGGCCATATCAAAAATTGCTTGTCAGATGTACTTCGAGGATAGGCAAAAGTGCTGGCGCAAATGTATTATATATCTAACTTAATGCTTACTTAGGTGACGCTACAGTTCGGGTTTAAGTTGGGCCTCAACCAGCAAGCTGTTTCCAGTGTTGCATGCTCAATTGGTTGAGGTCCCTTTCGACCTGTCTGCGCCACCTTAGATGCGACCGTCGTCCCTCGGGGTTGATGTCGAAGGCTCTTCTGGCCGGAGCCGTGTTGTCCATTCCTTCTACATGTTCCAGCCATCTTCCACGTTGGGTCCGTAGACGTCGTACTAGGTCGATGTCGCTGTACAGGCCGTACAGTTCGTTATTGAATCTTCTCCTCCACCCTCCGTCAACACAAACGGGACCGAAGATTGTACGCAGGATTTTTCTCTCGAAACGACCAAGGGCCTCTTTATCAATTTTTGATAAGTTCCAAGCCTTTGCGCCGTAGAGGAGGACCGGGATGGAAAAAGTTTTATAGAGACTCACCTTAGTATTCCGAGAGAGGGCCCTACATCTCAATTGTCCCCTGAGCCCGAAGAAACAGCGGTTGGTAAGAATTATTTTGCGTCTAATCTTAGTGCTGGTGTTTGCCCCTAGTTACCAGTGAGCTAAGGTAGACGAAATCATTGACTATATCAATGTTATAGCTGCCAATATTGACGTTCTGGCCAAGGCGTCGGTGCTGTGCATCTTTGGTTTTACCATCGTTTACCTTCAGACCTACTTTAGCCGCATCTGCATAAGTGCTCACAAAATCTTCATTGACGTCTCGCTGCGTTCTCTCATTCACATCAATGTCACCAGCGTATGCGAGCATTGACTCACGTTTGAAATAAATCGTGCCTCTTGTATTGGCCAGGGAATGATGATATTTTCATGAATGATATTGGAATAGTCACATGACAGTGCGTCACCCTTTCTAAATCCTTTTTTTGGCATCGAGGGTCTCGGTTAATTTCTTACCGACCCTAATGGAGCAGCGAGGATTTTCCATTGTCATCCTGCACAACCTAACGGGTTTAGCAGGGATGTCAAAACATAACATGGCTCTATATAGCTTGTCCCTATTTTTTTTTTTTTTTTTTTTTTTTTTTTTTTTTTTTTTTTTTTTTTTTTTTGGTTGCGCCAAACGGATGTGGAATCTTCAAAAGATACCAGTAGCCCGGACTACTGGCATGTACGATTCGCAAGCCTGAATATTCGATGCCAGGAATACGCCTACGTACTAAACCACACCCTGCACCCTTCAACCACTCTCCCCGCGGGACTGCCGTTAGGTATTACTTCGCGGGGCTGGTTTGCTTTTTATGCCCTTCTTTCTCTAATTGGAGTTTCCTGTTCCAAGGGAGCTGCCGTTTGATTTTGGTTGCTCTCCCTGTTTCTCTCCAGACGCCGGAGTTCCTTCATGATTCTCGCTGCGGTTTCTTTCACAGCGTCCCATATTTCTCTCGATGACAGCATATGCTTTATGATGTTCTCGGGAGTCGGCGTTTCTCCAATTTTATCTTCAAGATATTTATTTTCTGCCTCGAAATGTGAGCATTGAAAAAATACGTGCTCTGCATCTTCTCTAGCCTCTCCACAGTTTGCACAGATAGGAGATTCATCAAGGCCAAACCTGTAAAGATAGGCTCGGAAGCAGCCATGTCCGGTTAGGAACTGGGTGAGATAAAAATCTACTTCTCCGTGATGCCGGTTTATCCAACTTTGTATATCCGGTATAAGTCGATGGGTCCATCTTCCCTTTGTTGACTGATTCCATCTCTCCTGCCATATTTCAATGCTACGCCGTCTTTCTTCCAGTTTAATATCTCTGCCTGAGGCAAGGGGTTCCTGAATTTTGGCGTCGTAGGACCTTTGCAACTCGATGGCCAAGATATCGGCTGGTAGCATTCCAGCAATTACAGATATAGCATCATCCGATACCGTCCGAAAAGCGCTGCACACTCTTAGTGCGGATAGTCGGTTGGTGGAATTTACTCTTCTTGCGTGGGACTTAATTTTCATCGCCTTTGCCCATATTGGTGCTGCGTACATAATAATTGACTGCGCCACTCTTGACAATACTAGCCTTATTTGCTGCCTGGGTCCTCCGATATTTGTCATTATTCTGGCTAAGGCAGCACATACCTGAGCTGCTTTATTGCACTTTATTTCAAGGTGTTCCTTGTAGCTGAGCCTAGCGTCAATCATCACACCTAAGTATCTTATAAACGGTTTCGACGTTATATTTTGATCGCCTACCCTGATGGTGATTGTTTCCCTTTTCTTGCGGCTGCTTACTAGTACTGCTTCTGTTTTGTGATCGGCGAGCTCTAACCCGACTGTTGACATCCAGCGTCTCACTTTCCTGATACACTCGTTCCCTATGTCCTCTATTTCTTCCAGGTGTTTCGCTGCTACTACGATTGCAATATCATCAGCGAAGCCTATGATTTTTGCCTCATTGGGAATTTCTAGCCTCAGAACTCCGTCATACATAAGGTTCCACAGAATAGGACCTAGCACCGATCCTTGTGGTACTCCGCCAGATATGTGGTACTGCACTACCCCGTCGCCGGTATCGTAGAAAAGATACCGTTTCTCGAAATAGCTTCCAATTATTTTACTGAGAAATCCTGGCACCATCTTTTCTCTAAGTGAGCGTACAATTTGTCCCCAATTTGCAGAGTTGAACGCATTTTTGACGTCCAGTGTTATTACGGCACCGTATTTCTTTGCGCCTCCTGCCCATCTCTTGCCCTGAATAGCTTCTTCCAGAACTGTGGTTACCCTCCGTATAGCATCGATTGTAGAACGGGCTTGCCTGAATCCGTACTGTTCGTCTGAAAGACCCCCGGCTTCATTTATTGCCACCTCGAGTCTGTTGGCTATCATTTTCTCCAGTATCTTGCCCATTGTATCTAATAGGCAAATCGGCCGGTATGACGACGGCTCATCTGGTTGTTTATTCCCTTTAGGCAGCAGCACCAAGCGTTGTTTCTTCCATTGGTCTGGAAAGACCCCTTCGATTAGGCACCTATTGTACATTTCTAGGAATGGTCCCGTGTTTGCTTTAATGGCTAGTTTGAGGGCCTTATTTGGGATGCCATCCAGCCCAGGTGACTTATTGTCCTCGAAATGTTTGCACACCTTTAGAAGTTCGTTTTCCGTAATAGTTGTCACTTCCTGTTCATCATGGGGTGCTTCTATACGCTCTATCGTTCTTTGCGGTGGAAATAGTCCCGACACTATTTTTTTCATTAGGAGAGGGCATGAGGGCGAGGGGGCCCTGGTGGTGCCTTTGAGTTTTGCCATGACAGTCCTGTAAGCGGTACCCCAAGGATTTACATCTGCTTGCTCGCAGAGCTCCTTAAATTTGTTATTTTTGCTTCTCCTAATGGCCAGTTTCAGATCCCTACGTCTATCTCTGTATTGCGCCTGTAGGTTCTGATGAGAGGGCAAACCTCTGGATCGCTGGGACAGTCTTCTCGCCCTATGACACTTGCTGCGTAGCTCTGCTATCTCCTGGTTCCACCAGTATACTGGTGGCCGGCGATTCGATGACGTTTTCCGGACCATGGATGCATCGCAAGCCCTCATTACTTGCTTAGTAATATCAGTGGCCATAGCATTTGCTGTCCCTGACCTTATTGTAGACTCTCTAAAGGTGAGGATAAAAGAGTCTTCATCCAGTGTTTCTATTTTCCAACCCTTTTGTTGTGCCTTCTTTAGCGAGACACCCTGGTTGGCTCTCCTAGGCTGTATTTCAAAAAGGATAGCCAGGTGGTCACTGTGGGTGTACTGATTACTTACTCTCCAATTTGCGCCTCTCGTTAGAGAACTCGATACAAATGTGATGTCAACTATGGAACCTATGCCGTTTCTGCTAAAGGTGTGCTCGCATCCTGTATTGAGCTGTACTACGTCTAGTGATGACATAGCCTCTAGTAGAGCTTCGCCTCTTGGATTGGTTCGCGTACTGCCCCAATCAGTGGCCCATGCGTTGAAATCTCCAGCTATGATTTTTGGAGTACGGCCTCTAGCATCATCCACGAGCCTATCCAGCATACCCCGAAATTCCTCTAAAGTGCTGGATGGAGGTGCATAACAGCTGTAGACGTGTACACCTTTTATCTTTGCTCGAACGAAGCCGGATTGTCCTGTCGTCATTTTTTCTTCAAAGGCGTGTTTTCCGCAGGTCCAAATAGCCGCTCTTTTTGAGTTGTCAGCTATCCAAACTTTATCGTCGAGATTCTTGTACTGTTCGCATAGAATGGCAGTGTCTATTTTGAACTCTCGGATGGCTTGTGTTAGGAGATCCTGTGCCGCTTCGCAGTGATTTAAATTTAATTGTAGCACTTTCATATTCTTTTTGTGGCTTTTTTAGCTTCTTGATATACAGGACATATTGCGCTTCCTGCCACATGCATGATGTTATTCCTCCCCTTTTCCTCACAAAGGACGCATTTTGCTTCATTTGTACAGTTTTTGTACACGTGGCCTTTCTGTCCACACTTGGTGCAATCCTCGCTCCTATCAAGCAGACTTTGACACGCTTTTGCTAGGTGTCCGAAGTTAAGACACCTAAAGCATCGTAGCGGTACAACTTTTTCCCGTAACCTGCATACCGTCCAACCGATTTTTATCCTCGCAATCTCTAGGATTTTTTTGGCGGCGTCTATCGGGAGGCTAATGACTGCAGTTTGTGTTCCCGCATATGCTTTCCTCATGGATTTAATGGATGAGGGTTGTATACCTTGCACTTCCTCGAACTGCTCGGACAATGCTTTGCAGATCTCTTCCTTAGTAGTGACTTCGTCTAGGTCCTTACACTCAATGAGTACCTCGTGCTTTAAGGACCTCACTTCTGCCAATTCCTTTAGGACTAGTCCTACTTTGCTCTGGTACTCGAAGGTTTTTCCGTCCGCCGATTTCCTGAGTTCAAGCAGTAACTCACCTTTGGCCGTCTTCCTTATATGGGTAACATCGGACCCCAGACCATTTAGCTCAGGATTGGTCTTCACTTTCCGAAGTATATCGCAGTAGGATGTTTCTCCGGTTTTTTTAATCACCAATGCGTCCGGCTTGGCGTACAGCTTGCCTCGGCCTTTTTTCACCATTTTTTTCTCCTCGGCCTTGTTGTGGTCTTGATTTGCGCTTATTTTACTTGCATCTTTGTTTCGCGATTTTGGCGTTTTTGCAAGAACTTTCTGGAGGTCTTTGTCGTTTTTCTCCCCAGGGCGCTTCTGGTCACTTTGTTGCATCTCCGCAGGTTTTTTCTTCGTGACGGCCTCAGCGTATGTCAGTGTCGAGGGTTTTTCATTGCTTGGAGATCTAGTCCTTTTTCGCTTGGGCTCTTGCAATTGTTTCCACGGTGAAGGAGAAGGGGCTGGTACTCCCATTTCCGATGGCTGAATGATTTGGGTCGCTTTAGACGCTCTGTTCCTTACCATGATGTCCTTTTTCAAGCCTACAGTAGAGTTGTAGTGCCTGTGTATAGCACTAGTCAGCCTCCTAATTTCATGATGGACGTTGGTTTTCCCTTTGATGAATTCCATCAGTGCATTTATATTCCTTCCTAGCGATTGCATTGCTTCACGATTTTCTCTTTCTTCGCTGGTTTCTCTTGGCCTTCCATTCGTATTGATATCAGGCGTCAGACTAGCCGTTGGAGCTTCTGCGAGGTGGAGGTCAGATTGCATTTGTGGGGATGTCTGTTGTTGAGTTATTGGTACAGGCGACATCCCCACGTCCTTGATTTCTTTAACCATCGTACCCTCCACTTGTTTTAATGGAGGAGATCGCATCAGCATAGAGCTTCTCCTGAAAGGATTTTCCTCAGTACTACTTTCGGTTCCTGAGTTTTGTATCCTTTTTTGTTCTGTTTTATTTGTATTTATTTTTATTTTTGTTTGAATCATGTTTTAATCCCACGAGTATGGGGGAAAGGAAAGTCCGCCACATCAGAGACCCCTGTAATGTGGTAAGGCTACGTTACAACCAGAGGGCGCCAGGTATCTGGAGGGCTCCGTTAGCGATGCTGTATGGGTTTTTTGTCCCCAGCACCATTCAGGCCTCGGTACGGGTCGCATAACGCCTTGCCTTGGGGACAGGATGCTTATTAACGGGCGGCATCTACTCGCCCTGCCACAAAAAAATTCACCGGGCTTTTGTGTTTTTTCCATCACGCCCTCCGTTTTTTGTCGCTTTTGGTCGGGGACTGCTTATTGGTTATTCGCAGCTAACCTACATATCTATAGGTCGTTCAGCTATCCGCCACCGTGCTGACCCCCCTGGTAGCTTAAGCTCGGCCCCAGCTTGTCCCTATAGACACTGTTATATGTTTACTTCCCTACTTATCAGATCGGCGATCCATGGAGGATCTGAGCCTGAGCTATAGCTGCCTTTCATCCTTGGCGGTGCCGGGCACGCTGCTTCCAGTTATCAAGACCAAGTTGTCTTGCTTCCGCGAATACTTGGTCTTTATACCGGAGGTTCGGTCTCCCTCTTCTTCTCGAACCAGGAGGCTTGGAGTCGAAGACCCTTTTAGCTGGAGCGTTGGTGTTCATGCGCTCGATGTGGCCGAGCCAATGTAGTCGACGGATGCTTTTCGGACTATATCCATATCTTTGTACCATTCTCCTCCATTTACATTCCTCACAGACAGGACCAAATATCTTTTTCTTTCGAAAGAACCCAAAATCAGCTCCGCCGTCCTGCTTATCGTCCAGCTTTCGGCTCCGTATAGCAAGACTGGCAGTATAAGCGTTTTGTGAAGCATGACTTTGGTTCTTCGAGTGAGGAATTTTGACCCAATTTGTTTGGACAAACCCAAGTAGCAGCGGTTGCCAAGGGCGATTCCTTTGCCGGATCTCCATTGTGGTGCCGTTTGTGGAGTTTACGTTTGCCCCGAAGTAGACAAACTCCTTAACCACCTCGAAATTATAGCTGTCAATCGTTATTTTGTCCAATGTGGTGAGCGACGGATCGGTTTTTGCTTGACAGCATGTACTTCGTTTTGTCCTCATTGACCTTAAGACCAACTGGTTTCGCCTGTTCTTCAATCGCCGTGAATGCTTCCACAATACCACGGCGAAAAAACGCGATGATGTCGATATTATCCGCGTATCCTAGCAGCTGAACGGACTTGTAGAAGATAGTCCTTTCCCTGGTTGAGGCCTGCCCGTCGCACTATCTGCTCCAGCACCAGGTTGAAGAAGTCACATGACAGCGCATCTCCTTGCCGAAATCCGGTGCATGTTTTAAACGGTTCCGAAGTCCTATAACCGAGTTGCACGGTGCATCGCGTATTTTTTAGCGTGACGCGACACAACTGGATCAGTTTTCCCGGGATCCCGGATTCGGCCATCGCACCAAACAGTCCTTCACGATGAATGCTGTCGTATGCGGCTTTGAAATCGATGAAAAAATGGTGTGTACCGATTCGAAACTTGTTGGTCTTTTCCAGGATTTATCGAAGTGTGAAATGTTGGTCTATAGTCGATTTGCCGGGCCGGAAGCCGTACTGGTAGCTGCCGATTAGTACGGTGCAAAACGGCTTTAGACGTTCACACAATACGCTGGACAGGATCTTGTATGCGACATTGAGCAGGGATATACCTCTATGGTTCTTGCAAGAGGTAGGATCGCCTTTTTTGTGGATGGGGCAAATAGAGCTGGTATTCCAGTCGTCGGGCATGCTTTCGTCTTCCCAAATTCTGCAGGTGCATGCTCCATCTAAGCCTGCGGCCTTGTTATTCTTCAGCTTCTGAATAGCTGTGCCGACTTCTTAGATGCTGGGTGGAAGTACTACTTCAGCGGCTGGAGTTGGGATTTCCTCGGTCCCTACCGCTCTCTCTTGATCATGCTCGTTAAGTAGCTGCTGGAAATGCTGCTTAAATACATCCACTATTCCCTGCGGGTCGGTGACAAGATTACCCTCGCAGTTTCGAAGAGACTGGGTGCCCTTTTTGAAGCCTCCTGCAAGGCCTTTAGCTTTCTTGTAAAAGGCTCATGTTTTATGCTTATCCCTAGACTCCTCGAAAAGGTCATCACCCAAAATGTATAATGTTGCGGCCCGCGTGAATCAGCAAACAAATGAATGTGGCCCGAGGGAAAAAAAGGTTGAGTATGCCTGCTGTAGACTCTGGCGACCTCCGGTGTGCTCAGGCGCCCAATGTCGAATCTCCTCCTGATGGGCTGATGCAGCTTTTTGACGTTGGACAGTCGAGCTCTGAATCTTGCTGCTACAAGGAAGTGGTCAGAGTCGACATTTCCCCCTCTGAATGTTCGCACATTCAGGATGTTTGACGAGTGCCTTGCGTCAATGAGCACATGATCGATTTGGTTGGCGGCGCGACCGTCCGGAGATCGCCAGGTTGCTGTATGGATTCGCTTGCGAGGGAATCTTGTGCTACTTATCACCGCATTACGAGCTGTCGCATAGTCCGTGAGTCGGAAGCCGTTATCGGTTGTTGTATCGTGGAGGCTGTGCTTTCTGATCACTCCGCCAAGGGTGTTCTTCTTACCGATTTTGGCGTTCAAGTCCCCGAGCCCGATTTTAACATCGTACTTCGGACAAGCTCCGTAGGCGTTATCCAGGAGGTCATAGAAGTCCTCCTTGATAGGGTCTTCAACCTCGTGGGTAGGGGCGTGTGCACATATAAGGCTGACGTTATAAAATCTGCCTCTGATGCGGATCACAGCCAGGCGATGACTTATAGGTATAAAGTCGATGACCTTCGACCTTAACCGCTTTTCCACGACCAATCCGCGTCTCAGTAAGTACAATCTTTTGTGATAGCTGTAATGAATGTCGCAATTTTTCTTCTTCATTCTCCCGCTGTCCAGCGTATTTCCTGGACCGCAGTAATATTTGGGGTGGCCGTGGTGCAGTGGTTAACATCATCGACCGCCGAACGGAAGGTTTATGGTTCAAATCCGCTTCATAGCCAAGAAAAAGTAATTCCTATATGGACAAGAAGTATGCAACGCAGTTGTGAATGTAAAGTGACCAGACGTACTGCTGCAGGCATAACACTCACAGTATATGGTCAACCGAAATTCATCCTCTGCGTATGCAATACCAAAGTGCTTTAACGAATTACTACGGCCTATAACCAACGCGGAATTTGGTCGGCTCTCATCCTATCTAGGTCTAGGACAACCACCCCTGAGAGTAGTGAACGAACATCAACGACCCCAACCACTGCACTCCGTTCAGGTTGTTTGTGTCAACACATCATAAGAGAATATAAAAACTCTTGAACCTGCGCGAGTCTCTAAAAAAAAAAAGAAAAAATATCCGCCTTGTACTGCGTGAGGATTCTTTCTAGTTTATGAGCAGCCCCGGGAGTGTACAGGGTTCTGACACTCCAGGAGCATACTGGCAAATCGTGTTCCTTTTTCGTGCGTTGTCGTCGTCGAATATCCGTCCGTGTATCCGAGGTATCTTGCTCTTTATGTTTTTTTTTTACGTGGGCGGATGGTTAGCCCGCCGCACAACCGCCATTCTGGTCGGGGTTTTGTCGCTGCATACGTGTGTTCACCTGCCAACGGTTGTTAAAGAGGCTATCCAGAGGGCGGCGCGAGGAGGCCGTATGTTAACTTGACCCGGGCATTTAAACAGGGATCATTGCTGACATCTCGCCAGGTTGAGAGCGATCAACAACTTTACCCTGTATGTCCGAGCCCATGCCCTGGGGCTCGTACACGTATGTATATACGCGTGTCAATACGTACATATACATATGCACACTGTACTGCATCTGGTAAATCAAAATGTATACTGTTTAATTGTATCTACAATTGATTTACTTAACGACATCAAAACATGCCACTTACCTTATAACGACCCGATATTTGCGTAGATAGGCAGTGAACATACCTATATATAAATATAATTATCGATAAGCTAGTTCATTCGTGTATTTTACTATTTTCAGGGTTAACGAAGGCTTGCTTTAAAAATTCGAAAATAAATAAGTAGAAGTTTTTGGAAGGCCTTTCAAAACAATTAATTCATCTAAATGAATTTGTCATCCATGATGTACAGACTAAATGTCCAACATCAAACACAATCGCAGCAACAACACCAGCAACAAGCGCAAACAAATCAGCACCCACATTCGTCACAACAGATCTCACCCGCCAGTAGTCAACATCTTATCATTCAACAAGCCGGAGGACAGCATCTTTTAAGTGGCGACAGTGGGGGCGGTGGCGGTGGTAGTATATCAACGGGTAATGGTAGTTTAACTGAAAGTAGTCTAAGCACGAAAAGAGACGACTTAAAAATCTTAACTTCCATTAAATCCGAACCAATTCATGACGTAATTCTGCCGACCATACCCGTTGTACATCAAGGGGTTGGTGTGGTTAACATTAGTGGTGGATCAGTTAATGTTCCCACTCCGGGAAATGGCAATCTTGTTCTTAACGCAACCGGCTCTCTCTCCGGGCTTTCGGCTAGCAGTGCATCCACCTCAACAAATGCAAATTCATCCAATGGTCATTTAGTTTTCGTGCCAACGAAAAGAGTGCGACTCGATGGGTAATATTTACAAACATTTACACATTCAACCAACTAACCAACTTTTTAATTTTCAGGCCGGACGACTGGATATCTTCACCCAGCCCTACCAGTATGCCCAGTTCGGCGCCACCGTTGAGCCCATCACCTGGCTCCCAAAGTCATAATTTTAATACAAATATATCTAACGGATATGCATCGCCAATGTCGACCGGAAGTTACGATCCCTATAGTCCAAATGGAAAGTTGGGTAAGTTACGTACACTACAAAATAGCAATTCGCGTATTGCAATACAATCTCCTCACATTCTATGAAAAGATCGAATTAGTAAATATGTAGGCTCATTTTTAGGGTTTCGTACCCAAAGGTAAAACGGAACCCTATTGCTAAGATTTCGCCGTCCGTCCGTCTGTCACCAGGCTGTATCTCATGAACCGCGATAGTTAGACAGTTGAAATTTTCACAGATGATGTATTTCTGTTGTCGCATACAAGATCTTGTCCAGCGTATTGTGTGATCGTCTAAAACCATTTTGCACCGCACTAATCGGCAGCTATCAGTGCGGCTTCCGGCCCGGCAAATCAACTATAGACCAAATTTTCACACTTCGACATATCCTGGAAAAGACCAGTTTCGAATCGATACACACCCTCTTTTCATCGATTTCAAAGCCGCATACGACGGCATTCATCGTGAAGGACTGTTTGGTGCGATGGCCGAATTCGGGATCCCGGTAAAACTGATCCAGTTGTGTCGCGCTACGCTAAAAAACACGCGATGCACCGTGCAATTCGGTTCTAGGACCTCGGAACCATTCGAAACATGCACCGGATTTCGGCAAGGAGATGCGCTGTCATGTCTGTCATGTGACTTCTTCAACCTGGTGCTGGAGCAGATAGTGCGACGGGCAGGCGTCATCAGGGAAGGCACTATCTTTTACAAATCCATCCAGCTGCTAGGATACGCGGATGATATCGACATCATCGCGTGTTCTTGCCGTGGCATTGTGGAAGCATTCACGGCGATTGAAGAACAGGCGAAATGAGTTTTTTATTTTTTTTAGAGACTCGCGCAGGTTCAAGAGTTTTTATTTTCTCTTATGATGTGTTGACACACACAACCTGAACGGAGTGCAGTGGTTGGGGTCGTTGATGTTCGTTCACTACTCTCAGGGGTGGTTGTCCTAGACCTACATATGACGAGAGCCGACCAAATTCTGCGTTGGTTATAGTCCGTAGTAATTCGTTCAAGCACTTTAGTATTGCCTACGCAGAGGATGAATTTCGGTTGACCATATACTGTGAGTGTTATGCCTGCAGCAGTACGTCTGATCACTTTCCACTCACAACTGCAATGCATACTTTTTGTCCGTATAGGAATTACTTTTTTTTTGGCTATGAAGCGAATTTGAACCATAAACCTTCCGCTCGGCGGTCGATGATGTTAACCACTGCACCACGGCCACGGCCATGGTCTTAAGATCAATGAGGACAAAACGAAACACATGCTGTCAAGCAAAAACCAATCCGTCGCTCACCACTTGGGACAAAATATAACAATTGACAGCTACAATTTAGAGGTAGTTAACAAATGACACCACAGTGGAGATCCGGCATAGAATCGCCCTTGGCAACCGCTGCTACTTCGGCTTGTCCAAACAACAGGGGTCCTCCCTCGAAAGACCAAAGTCATGCTTTACAAAACGCTCATTCTGCCAGTCTTGCTGTACGGAGCCGAAAGCAGGACAGCGGAGCTGATTTTGGGTTCTTTCGAAAGAAAAATTCTGCGCCGGATATTTGGTCCTGTCTGTGAGGAAGGTGAATGGAGAAGAAGACACAACCGCGAACTCTACGAGCTGTACCAAGATGTGGATGTAGTCCGGAAGGCAAGGATCCGTCGACTACACTGGCTAGGCCACATCGAGCGCATGGACATCAACGCTCCAGCTAAGAGGGTCTTCGACTCCGAGCCTCCTGGTTCGAGAAGAAGAGGAAGACCGAACCTCCGGTATAAAGACCCAGTAATCGCGGATGTAAGACATCTTGGTCTTGACAACTGGAAGCAGCGTGCCCGGGACCGTCAAGGATGGAAGGCAGCTATAGCTCAGGCTCAGATCCTCCATGGATCGCTGGCCTGATAAGTAAGTAAGTATTATTATCTTTGGTACTGCAAAGGCGGCATCGTTTGTACGTTGACAGTGGGGAAGGCATATGGTCACCCATATTTGTGTAACGCAGCTCTTCAGCCACCACATGCATAGCTTTTTGACGAGTAGTGTCAGGCGCCGCTACTTTCTTCCTAACGACGTAATCGGCCATGGTGGAACGTCTTTTTCTACTACTAAAACAACTTACCAGTCCTCTGGCTAATGCCACGCGGAATTCCAGATGCGAGAACTTGATGCCGTTCTCATTGCTAAGAATATAAGCATTTGTTATGGCGCTGTCCATCAAAAAATAAAAAAATTCGGGGCCACCACCTCTTGCTCCTTCGCCCCACTGTATGTATATGTACTTTTCAAGTGGTCGAACCTATCGACCCCACCCATTCTCGCTGTATATTCCTTCGTGAGAATGGGGCATTTGACAAATGCTGTAGAGCCATCTTTCTGGGTCCTTGTAACGCTGGTTTGATTAACCTTAGGGTGGAATGCACTGGACATGAGGAGTACCTCTTTGTTGTCTTGCCATACAACAAACGCCACATTCCCCTTTATTCGCCACTTGAACTGTCCCTTCGATAGCCTTAGCTTCTTATTCTTGTCACCTTTTATAAGAGCTGGCATATCAGCTCTCTGCCTACGCACTGTCCCTGTGGCATTAGTTCTGTTTTGATATAGAAACTCTAGAATTTTATAGTCGCAAAAAAAATTGTCAAATGTTATGTGCACATTCTTTACATCCTTCTCTATTAGATTCTGGGTCAGTTTTTTTTACAACATTTGCTCCTAATCCTACCTCCACCGAATTTGTAGTTTTACCAGTGTAGATGTCAAACTCGTATAGGTATCCCGTCTGACTATCACACCGACACCATACTTTATATCCGCGCTTTATTGGTCTTAGCGGCATATACTGTTTCAGGGAGGACCGCCCTTTGAACAGAATCATAGATTCATCGATGCTTTGAGAGGAAGATTCCTCTGCGTTATCTTGACAGGCTTGATTTATTAAATTTAATAATGGGCGTATTTTGTACAGCTTGCCGTACAGCTTGACTGTTCTTTTCTGGTTGATTTTTAAAAAGGCCTTTAGCTCTTGAAGTTGAAGTGGCGACCAGTTTTCAATTTTCTCTTGGCCGGCATATAAATTTGTCTGATAAATAATCAGCTCGTACGCTTCATTCGTAAAAAAACCTTTCGAAAAACATACTGGCCTTGTTCTGTTGGTGACTCTTCGTTTCGGTGTCAATGGGGTTTCGTCGAATGTTTTAGGTTTTGGTCTATCTGCCCAATTAGTCTTATGAATTTTTTTTCCAAGATTCTTCGTCGTCGTCAGATTGGTCTGTATCAGATTCACTACTTGAACCATCGGGAACAGATGAGAAGGTTTGTGTGACAATATCACTAGGACCAAGCGAAGGCCGTGGTCGCATTACTCTTCCTGAAGATGGACCAGGACTAAAAATTTCTTGAATTGAAGGCATAGGTTGGCAGTCAGATTCCGCTTCAGATGGTTGGGGCTAGGATGGTTTTCTAAGAACGCTGTATCAAGGCTCTCCAAAATGCTCTGTAGTTTGGCTGTACTGTACTGAGCTTCTCCTTCATCATCCAACTCCAAATCATCCTCAGAATGTTCAGGACTATTAGGAAAATCAAAAAAGTCTTCAAGAGCACGCACTATATCTGCATCCCTTAATTTTGTCTGCCTCATCTGTGAAAACAAACAGTAATAAACCTAATTACTCGCAAACCAAACTAAGCTCACAACGGGCAAAGGGAATATTTTTCCCACCACAAAATAGCAATATTGTGAACAATTTTAATATCTAATAGACGAAATATTGGGCATATCTTTCAGAAAAAACATAAAGAAACAATAATAATCAATTCATACATCCCAGCACCTTCAGATCCTTGAGATTTACAATGATTCACAACGAAATACAAAAAAAAAACAAAAAACGCCGACTTTGAACAATCAACCGTCTACCACGCAAAAATTTTCAACTGACTAGTAACGATTTATAAACGTCATAACGATGGTTGGTGTCATGCGTGATTGCCAGCGTAAAAAAAAGATTTTTTCTTGCTTTCAAACTATTTTTTCATAGGTAATAAGGTGGCGATCATGTTCCCTCGGCCTGTTAAAGGGTTAAACTCTGTTTTTTGACAACTTATTTGTAAATAATCCCTTGAATTCGTAAGTAAAACATTGCAACCAATTTATTGTATAAGATGCCTCCACCTAGACTTGAATATATGACAAAATGCATTGAAGTTCTATTCTTTACAAAAGCTTTTGGTTACTACCATGATTCAGAAGCAGCTGGCGCTGATGTCCTACAAATGCTCAGAAGGAGTAGAGCTTTATTTTGTTTTTTGAAAGCTAACCTGTGAACTGAGTCACCTATTTTTCCAATACTCACCTCGAAATTAATGGCAGATTATGACTATTCCATTTCTGGCCTTTTGAATACCTGTTCGGTGCAGGTCAATAACTTTTTGGATTTAATTAGTAATACACTCAAGTAAACAAAGTTTCATATTCTTGGTATAAGAGATTACTGCTCTTAAGACTTGTTCTCTTCTGAATGTTGGTTTTGTTAGGTATGTTCCCGTTCAAATTGCGTAGAGGTCAAAGAAATTAGGACTTTTGACATATTGTTAACAGTTCATGGCCAATAGACGGTTAGAAGCCGGGCTTATTGTTGGTAACAGTGTGCTTGTTGCATCATTGCGAAAATACGCATTGAACAAGGAGTCAGTCAACTTTAAGTTCTGTTTTAAACTTGGAATATTTTTTTTTTTTTTTTTATATGGGTCTAGTGCTACCATTAGCAATACGGTACTGCGACCTTTGCAGATCTATTGTGCCTGCTTGCCGAGTAGC
This sequence comes from Eumerus sabulonum, assembly GCA_951905685.1. NCBI lineage: Eukaryota > Metazoa > Arthropoda > Insecta > Diptera > Syrphidae > Eumerus > Eumerus sabulonum. Next base: position 40,818,812 of record OX645063.1, read on the forward strand.
CGAGGAGCCTCTTACTTTCTTACTTACTTAGCGGGCGCTACAGTTCGGGATGAACCTGGGCCTCAACCAACATGCCTCTCCACCTAGCACGATCTTTCGCTAGTCTTTTCCAATGCCTCACGCCCAGTTGGTTGAGGTCCTTTTCCACCTGTGCGCGCCACCTTAGGTGCGGCCGTCCTCTATTTCTTCGTCCCTCGGGGTTGGATTCAAAGATTCTACGAGCTGGAGCTGTGGTGCCCATTCGCTCTACATGGCCTAGCCATCTTAGGCGTTGGATCCGTAGACGCCTGACGCCTGATTGTCGCTGTACAATCCGTACAGTTCGTGATTGAATCTTCTCCTCCAGCCCTCCTCTGTGTTTATGGGATCGAAAATCGCACGCAGAATCTTTCTCTCGAAACGACCAAGGATTTCCTCATCCGCTTTAGATAAAGTCCATGTTTCTGCGCCGTATAACAGGACCGGGATAATTAAGGTCTTATATAAGGTCAACTTGGTCGTACGAGAGAGGGCTCTACTTCTCAGTTGCCTCTTGAGTCCAAAGAAGCAGCGGTTGGCAAGAGTAACTCTGCGCTTGATTTCGAAACTGGTGTCGTTGTTCCAAGTCACTGCGGAGCCGAGGTATATGAAGTCCTTAACTACCTCGAACTTATATCTGCCAATATGCACGTTCTGTCCAAGACGTCGGTGGTAAATGTCCTTTTTCGATGACAGCAGATATTTAGTCTTGCCCTCATTAACTGCCAAACCAATTTTTGCCGCCTCCATCTCAATACTCGCAAACGCCTCATTGACATCTCGCCGCGATCTACCTATTATGTCAATGTCGTCGGCGTATGCAAGGAGTTGCGAGGATTTGAAATAGATTGTGCCTCTTGTATTGGCCTGTGATTTTTGCACAATAATTTCTAATATTATGTTAAAAAAATCACTAGACAACGCATCGCCCTGTCTAAATCCTTTCTTGACTTCGAAACTATCGGTCAGTTCTGCACCGATTCGGATGGAGCAGCGAGCATTCTCCAAAGTCATCCTGCATAGTCTGACGAGTAGCGTTGTATAGCTCGTCTCTAATTACGCTGTCGTATGCGGCCTTGAAGTCGACGAATAGATGGTGCGTATCGACTTGAAATTCATTGGTTTTCTTCAGGATCTGCCGTAGTGTAAAGATTTGGTCGATGGTGGACTTCCCTGACCTGAATCCGCACTGATAAGGACCTATCAGCTTATTTACAAAAGGCTTCAGGCGTTCACACAATACGGCAGAGAAGATTTTGTAGGCAATGTTAAGGAGACTCATTCCTCAGAGGGGTCTCCTTTCTTGTGGATCGGGCATACGATGCTGAGACTCCATTCCTCGGGCATGCTTTCCTCTAACCATATCTTACGGATGAACTGGTGCATGCTCCCAACCAGGTCATCCCCAGCCGCTTTGAAGAGCTCAGCAGAAATTCAATCTACGCCAGCAGCTTTATACGACTTGAGTTTCGACATGGCAATCTCAACTTCGTCGAGGTCAGGGAGACGAAATTCTCTAAGATCTTCGTCATTAAAAAATGGATCATTCTGCCTGACGGCGGTATGTTGGCTGTCATCGCCGTTATACAGTCTGCAGAAGTGGTTTTTCCATATTGTCAGCATCGACTGCGGTTCTACTACTAGATGTCCGTTCTCATCCCTGCACGCTTCCGTTCTGGCTTTATAACCTTGGCATGTTCGCTTTATCTGTTGATAAAACTTTCGAACGTCACGCCTGCTGTAACACCTCTCCAAATCCTCAATCGTGCGCTTCTCGTGCTCTTTTTTCTTTCTCCTAAGAAGCTTTCCTAAAACTACTTCGTTTAAAAACACGATGAAAGAAGAGGTTTGTGGCTTTAAAAAAAAGTATATCACGGCACGGGAGTTGGTATACCATACGATTTTTTTCTTGTCTTGACCAGACCTACACGCTCTAGCTTTTTGGCACACTGCTCGTGGGGCACCCTGTATACAAATGTCCATACATCTGAGAATTGCATATGAAAAGTCACATGCAGCTCTGTTGCGCTACTGCGAGCAGTATGGTGCGCTAAATTGCCATGACCCACTGTAAAGTACGTTTGTTTATACGATCCGCGCAGCCATGTGCTTGTGCATATTCTTGTAAACAACGTCAGAAAACAATGACGACCCATCCGACAGTAGTCCAATATGTGTAAGGTTTCCGGTGGAATAAAATGTATGTTCGTATGAGTAAATACATATGTGCATATGAAAATACTTAATCGGTGGCTTATTGTGATGGACTGTATGTACATATGTACATACATATTTTGTTTTAAATATCTATAATAGTTCTAATGTCTTTCGGTCGGTTAACTTTAGTAAATTGTTAGAGCGCGGTGACGCAATGGGAAGTGTTGGCCTCTGGCACCCTTTCACTAATCACCGAACTGTCATTATCAGTTTATTCAGTAAACTCAACATTTTCATCATGGTAAAGTACATGAACGAGCAACGTCTGCAAATTATAAAAATTTTATTTAAAAAAAAAAGGTCAAGTCCTTATTGGAAAACCCGATATAAGGTTGGCTATCTAGTGGTCTTTATTTAATACGTAGGCTATTTCGACACTGGCAGCTGTTTCCCGCTGCCAGAAAGTCGTATCATACCTCCGCGGAACGAAATTAACCGCGACTGCTGTACGCAAGTTTGTGCAAAAAGTTCGTGAGACTGGTATGCTAGTAGACAACACTCATGGTCTCCGTCGTCGTAAGGTGCGCACAGATGAGAATTTGGCTGCTGTGACCGAGAGTGTGAGACTCAATTCACGAATATCAACTCGCTATCGATCTCAACAGCTCAACATTTCACGCACCAGTCTGAGGAGAATCCTGCACAGAGATTGTTCGCTTACAAGGTCGAATTAATTCAGCAAATGAAGGCGCGCGACCATCCCCTTCGTTATCGATTCGCAGTTTAGGTCTTAGAGCAGCTTGAATAGGACAACGATTTTTGGGCGAAAAATCATCTTTTCTGACGAGGCGAATTTTCATCTCGGCGCTCGGAAAACCCACACGTTAATGTCGGGAAGCCAATGCATCCACAGAGAGTGACAATTTGGTTCGGATTATGGAGTGGTGGCACAATTTTTCTTCGAAAATGAGGCTGGGAACAACGTTTCGGTCAACGGTGGGCATTACAGAGCCATGTTAGCCGACTTTTTTTTTTACTGATATTGAAGACATCAATTTGGACGAGCTCTGGTTCAAGTATAATGGCGCGCCATACCACACAACCCATGCCACAATCGATCTTTTGCGCACTAAATTTCCAAATCATGTTATCAGCCATCTTGGCGATGTCAACTGGCCGCCTCGGAGCTGCGATTTTGACCCCTTTGGACTTTTTTTTGTTTTTTTTTTTGTGTGGGGAACCGTGACGGACCGATGTTATGCAAACAATCCGGAAACGATTCAAGCACTTAAGGCCAATATCATCCAAGTATGCCCGAAACCATCAATAAGGTCTTGAAAAATTTGGGGTGACAGTTGGCGCTACTACGCAGCCAAGGCAGCCACTTGAACGACGGTCGCCAGTGTTTTTTACTATCCCTAGAGGCACTAGACAAATGCGTTTTGAATAATATAGTCTCTGAGATTTGCTAGGTTAGAGGAGTCTTTACTCCTCTTAGGGATTGGTTGCACCACCGCCGTTTTCCAATGCACCAAATAATAGGCATTATTCAGTGCATTGTTAAACAGGGTGGTGTACCTCTCTATAGCCACTGGTGAAAGATGCCTAAGTATATCATTGGACATTCGGTCAATACCCTCGGATTGCTTCTTTTTTAGTGACTCAAAGATCAACTGGAGATCCTGGGCGAAATGATCAGGGTATTAGCACTTTCATTGGCGATAGCATTGCTTGCCTTAAAATGTTCGGTATCATTTGGAAGGTAGAAGTGCTGAAACAAGGCTCTATTCTCCAGGTCATGGTTCGGCCGAATGCTATTATTCACCTTGTACACTTCCTGAGGATCTTAGTCAAAGAAGTCGTGGTCTAGGATCCATACTGACTGTACCTAGTCGACGTTCGTTGTCTGACGTTCTCGAAAGCTTTAGATCCTGAATGCCATCCTGATTTTTTCTTCGAAATGTTCTTCTGTGCTTCTGGTTTAGCTTAGTTTTGCTAGCCAGAAGCACATCAGGTCTTTCTTCCTGCAACAGAAGAACATCAAGAAAAATGTTGGGACACCAAGTTCCATACTTTCAAGTTCACTTTTGAATCATCAGCGCCGGATTCTCTCTGGCTTGTTGTTGTAGATACTCCGGGGATCCATTGAAATTTGTCATGTTGGCGTAGATTAAGTCTTTGCTAATTGTGTCGTGGCGTTGCAAATCTCTTGTCATGGAAACTCATCAAATACCGAGCCCATTCCTGATATGTGGGTTGATTTTTTCTAGAACGTGTATTATCATTAAGGTCAGCAGCACCAGAAGGGAACAAATGAGGAAAAGCTTTGACGATGTATCCAACAGTCGTGAATTCGTTGACCGGATTTGTTGAAGCTGCGGGCCAATCGATTACATCACGAACAACCTCGGTTTGTCTCATACCACTTGACACGGGAAGCGCATTAATAACCACATCGTCAATGTCTTCAGCAACATCGGGCATTGAGTCGCTGGCAACACTTCCGTCGACATGTCTAAGTTGATCTTGAACGCTTCCGTCTTCTGGTAGTGCCGCCAAGGCGGACATACTGATTTGCAAGTCAGCGTAGAAGCGATTCTGTTGCTTTAGAAACACTAGAACATCGTGTTCCACCTGTCGTCTGACCCTGAAGTCCTTGTAACCCTGGGCTCCCTGCTTCCTAACCAACAAGATGTTGACTGTATTAGGAACTCTAGGGAACCTGTTTGCGATCGGTTAGAGATCTTGCTCGACGTTCAGCACGTTTCCTTTGTAACTGTAACGGAATTGACCATTGACACTTTGACTGCGGAGCTGATAGACGCTGAGAACGGGTTGAATCCGTGCTACCAACATCTGCTCGACGACTGACATGTCTTCATAACCTCTGGAACATCTCCTGGATCCATATTGTTTTGAGCAGTGTACTTGACAGGGTTTTCAGTGCAGTAATGGCAGATGATTTCATGGTGGCTGAGTTGTAGCCGTGAGCTGTTGTCGCAGTCTGAATACATGCTTGTCGAGATTCTAGGTGAATGTTCTGATAAATTCAGTGTTTCCAAAATGTTTGAGTTTCGAAGGGGGTCGTCGATAATGTTTTGGCGAACGTTCCTCATTCTGGCGGCGTCTCTGGACGATCGTGCTAAGTTCCGGGATCGTTTAGGAGGAAGTGGCATATTGTCTCAAACTGTTTTTTTTTTTTTTTTTAGGCTTCAGTTGATATATAAAATTCCGGCTTCGTCATGACCCGATTTACATGGTCAACTAATAGTGTAAAAAATTTCATCTCTCTAAAATGTCAGGAATTGGTCCAAAAACGCGAACAAAATTTTGAGTTCGAGTCAGCACAAAGAAAGCTCACCTTCGGTTCGCTTTGATTATGTCAATGTCGTCGGCAATCCTAAACAATCTACCTTAAAATTATGAAGACCAACTTACGGATATCTATGGTCGGTCTGAAAGCCAGGGTATGGGCTTAGATGGACGGCACCTTTTCCTTCTTTTTGTAGCGGCGCTTTAATTTCCGTTTCTGCTGTTGTTGTTGCTGCTGCTGTTGTAACTGCTGCGGCTGTTGCTGCTTCTGCTGCTGTTGCTGCTGCCACTTCGGTTATTTTTGTTGCGGCTGCTTTGGCTGCGGCTGCTTCTGTTCTTGCTGAATTGGTTGTACCAGCTTAGTTGTCTGCTGTTTCGGTTGCTGTTGCAACTTCTACTGCTTTTCTATTTTCACTTTTTGCCTTATTTCGGTGAGTTTTTCTTTTATAATGTTCTCCTCAATTTCAAGTCCAAGTCGTTCTTCCTCCGTCTCCGAACTTGAGAGGAAAGCGAAGCGATTGTTCTGCGTTTGTTGTTGTTGTTACTGGTCTGCTTTCGCTGTTGACGGCGCCCCTTCCTTCGTTTCGACTCGCCGCTTCTCCGCCGAAGTGGAAAGGGCGGGTTGCTCAACTAAGTTAGGAGTGGGGTTCAACCTCCTCCTGCGCATAATAACGGCGTTTGGCGTAACGAAATTGGATGATCATGGATCATCTTGGTGAAATCGTTCCCCTTGCTCTTCTGAATATGTCTCCACCAAGTTATCTTTGAATTGATCCAAATAAGAATGTAGCATGTGTACTTTAAGGGACATATTTTTGTAATTATCAGCTTTTATTTTCGAAGTCGTCGTATTTCGTTGACAGAGCTGTTTGACGACTAAGGTTAGAACGTGCTTTCCGAGGCCTGATTATAGAACTTACTTACTTTGATGGCGCTACAGTTCGCGGTGAACCAGGGCCTCAACCAACAAGCCTCTCCAGCCGGCCCGATCTTCGGCCAGCCGCTTCCAGTGCCGCACGCCCAGTTGGTTGAGGTCCCCTTCAACCTGTGCGCGCCACCTTAAATGCGGTCGTCCTCTGCTGCGTCGTCCCTCGGGGTTGGAGTCTTGTAGAGGGAAACCTTAGTTTTTCGAGAGAGGGCTCTACTACTCAATTGCCTCTTGAGCCCGAAGAAGCAGCGATTGGCAAGAGTTATTCTGCGTTTTATCTCAGCGCTGGTGTCGTTGCTGCTTGTCACTATCGAGCCAAGGTAGACGAAGTCCTTGACTACTTCAAAAATATAGCTGCCGGAGGTGACGTTCTGACCAAGACGTCGGTGTTGTGCGTCTTTCTCGGATGACAGCATATATTTGGTCTTGTCCCCATTTACCCTTAGGCCCACTTTCGCGGCTTCTGCTTCAATGCCTGTGAACGCCTCATTGACATCTCGCTTTGTTCGTCCAATAACGTCAATGTCATCTGCGTAGGCAAGCAGTTGTGTGGACTTGAAGTAGATCGTACCTCTTGTATTGGCCGCAGAGTCCCGCACGATCTTTTCAAGAAGTCACATGACAGTGCGTCACCCTGTCTAAAACCTATTTTAATATCACATGACATGGCTCTATATAGCTCGTCTCTATAAACACTGTCATACGCGGCTTTTAAGTCGACGAAAAGATGGTGCGTGTCGACCTGGAATTCATGGGTCTTCTCCAAGATCTGCCGCAGTGTAAATATTTGGTCTATCGTGAATTTTCCTGGCCTGAAACCACACTGGTAGGAACCTATCAGATTACCCACGAACGGTTTCAGGTACTTACACAGTACGGCAGAGAGGATCTTATACGCGATGTTCAGGAGGCATATCCCTCTGTAATTGGCGCAGTCATAGGGGTCTCCTTTCTTATGGACCGGGCAAACGATACTGAGATTCCATTCATCGGGCATGGACATGGACGGCTAGAACATGGTCTAGGTCGGGGGGACGGGATTCTCCTTCATCTTCGTCCATTGTGAATGGTACGCTCTGCCTGACGGCGGCATTTTGACTATCATCGCCGTTTATACAGTCTGCAGAAGTGGTCCTTCCATAATATCAGCATCGACTGTGACTCCACTACTAGTTGTCCGTGCTCATCCCTGCAGGCTTCTGCTCTGGCTTTATAGCCTTGGCATGTTCGTTTTACTTCCTGGTAAAATTTTCGAACGTCGTTCCTGTAGTAACATCTCTCCATCTCCTCGATCTCGCGCTTCTTGTGCTCCTTCTTTTTCCTTCTCAGAAGCGCATGCTCCTCCCTCCTTTTCTGTTCATAGAGCTCGCGGGCAGCCCTCGTCCGTCGATGCAATGTGGCCATTAATGCATTCTGTTTCTCTACATGGGCCTGTCTGCACTCATCATCAAACCAGGGGTTTCCGAGTACATCTGAGGCGGCCTCTATAATGGCGTTCTGACAACGACTCCATTGCTGTTCTATGGTTTCTGCAGATTGCATCGGGACCTGAGAGAGCTTGAGGGAGACTTGATCGGCGAAGGTCCTGGCGGTCTCCTGCGATTGCAGCTTTCCGACGTTAAATTTTGGTGTTCTTACTCGACTCCGTTGGTTCCGAGAAATTGGCATCCGTACCTTGGCTGCAACAAGGTAATGATCCGAGTCGATGTTGGCTCCTCGAAAGGTTCGGACATCTAGGATGCTGGAAGAGTGTCTGCCGTCGATCGCAATATGATCAATTTGGTTGGTTGTCGATTGGTCGAAAGACCGCTAGGTCCCCTTATGGATGTTGAGGTGTGGGAATCGTGTACTGCCAGGTTATGTCGCGCCATAAAGTCCACTAGCTTTAGTCTGTTTTCTGACGTGGTGTTGTGTAGGCTGTTCTTTCCAATGACCCGTTCAAAGATAGCTTCCTTACCCAGCTTCGCATTGAAATCTCCTAGAACGATTTTGGTGTCATAGCTGGAACATTGCGCATACGTTCTGCCTAGGAGATCATAGATGTCGTCTTTATGTCGGTCATCTTTCTCCTCTGTGGGGGCGTGGACACATAGTAAGCTTATATTGCCGACATTGGCCTTGATGCGGATAGTTATGAGGCGTTCGCTTACAAACTGGAAGCTTAAGACTTTTTTCCTGAGTCGGCCTCGAACAAATAATCCGCATCCGAATAAGCGTTGTTTATTTTCTCTGTAGCAGTTTCCGTAGTATATGTATATCACAGATTTTCATCCGCTTTTTACCTGGCCCATCCCATCGCACTTCTTGGAGCGCGGTAATGTCTGCCTTATAGTAGTCCAAAGAGTTGACCAGTTGTTCGGCTGCACCTGATCTGTTGAAGGACCTAACGTTTCGTCGTTTCGTTTTCGACGTTTGCGGGGGTATCCGAGGCTATTGGTTGTCTCTGAACAAATTTTTTGTTTTAAGCGATAGGGATGTTAGCCCTAAGCGCAACCCCCAACCTGGAGGGCCAGGTTCCTCTTTCCCCAGGAACAAGGGGTCGGGTCGCTGCGCACAATGGTTCACTACCTGGCGGGTGCAAGTATTGCTATCCAGGGGAGGCCACGCGCAGGCTGTGTGTCAACTTGGATTGAGCAGGGACAGAGATCGAAGCTGGCGTTTGCCAAGTTAAACGCGATCAACTTCTTTGCTCTGTTTGTTCGCTCCCTTCTCCCCCCATGATTATTGAAGTCTAAAGAAAAAAATATGTATTTTTATTTTCACAAATTTTTCTCTGAGTATTTACTATCACCATGTCAAATTTGGCTAAAATCGCTTAAAGCCTTCTGCGTTGTTTTATTATCAAGCAGTGGCCCAATTTATTATCTTCCGATCTCAAAAATATGTACTTATTTATTTCGTGAGTTAAATCGCTTTTTCTCCTTACCTTTTACATATTTTGAACATCAGTATATGTACATATATTGTAATTACGTACAAACATATGTACATGAGTATGTATGGTCTACATATCAACATAACATCGTCAGGTGTTTCGCAGTTGCCTTAATAAAGTTTTCATTTTACATGTTTTACGCAAAACAAAATATCCTTGCAAGCTGTCCACATGCTACATATACGTATGTATGAATATGTATGTATGTACATAAATACATATCCTGGATTCAAAAAATTCAAGGACAAGGTCGTGTTTTTTTTTTTTTTTTGTGTATGTACATATGTATTTGATGTGGTTTTACTTTGCATGTGTAGGTATATAATTGAGAATTTGGACGAAGAAAACAATCTGATAATGCGTTTGCATTCTCTGGGTTTTGTTTATTTCACACACTGTCTTTTAAAGATCGATGTATGTATGTGTGTTCGATTGGGCAAGGATATTCGTTGCTTGTGTAGGTCATGAATGCAGTTAATCTGTCGTACGTTACCTCAGCTGTTTTGTTTTATTCGTTTTCTTTGTCGATTTTAACCCTTCCTCATTCTAATTGCATGCGGAATAAAGGACAGGGACGCGTGTTTTTATTTTTTTTTTACACACATAGAGTTGGTTTCAAATGTGCATGTTCAAGGTTATGGGAGTCTTTTGCTTTACTCGTTCAGCCAAATATCCTTATTAACTCTTTCTTGTTCTCTCCGTTGGCTTCCGTGGTTATGTGCTACGGATAAACATACATATGTACATACATATGTGAAGCTATACTATGCCAGGCATCGCTTTATTAAGCATTTGCAGTTTAAGTTTCTTAGCCGAATTATGAGTAAATAAAAAAGGGTACAGCCATAGTAAATATACATATAAATTGGATTATTTATACACATATGTACTTATGTGTTTGTGTATTGAGAATATACTAAGCCTTGCTCCTATATACCTACATCCATACAAATCTTAAGTTGCTGCAGATGCATTTTATTTACAAGTACACAAGATGAGCGATCATGAATGCGTGAGAATCCCATCGTCTGTAGATACGCGTTCAATGCCATGCAGTGAGGGCTTTGAACACACACTTCTACAAATCAAATTCACATTGAAAATGTGTATGTTTTGTTAGTATAGAGTATCATCCGTGTCCTTGGCCATGAAGGCTCCAGACGGCAATTATGGAACAGGTTCAAGTTTCCTATTCATCGCATGCTCAAATGCTGACCGACTAACGATTCTTTCCGTTGATTTTGTCCGATATTTTGTCAATAGATGTATGCATGGAAGTATGTATATACGTATCTATGTATGCATTAATGAAGAAATGCACATATGTATGCATGTACATAATAAATGTGTGTTTATGGGTAAACTTTTTTGTTTTTTTATTTATGTATTTGCCTTTTTAGTGGGTTACGGATTTGCAATTTGAGACGAGGATAGAACAGGTTTTACAATACCTTAACCTTCCATTCGAATGCGATTCATACTACCCGTATACATACATACATACATATATATGGACTATATATGGACTGTATGTATGTACATACATATGTATGTACATATAGTATATGTACATTTTTTCAAACTTTTCGCGTGAAAAAAGGAGAGAAAGTACGATATCCTCACAGAGCCATATGTACATACATACATATGTAGGTATGTACATATGCAAGTTTGAAATGTTAACACTGAAAAAATATTCACCTGAGGTTTAAGACAGGTTGAATGTTTTTTTGTAAGATTAATATTTAGTGATTCGGACAGTTGGAGAGATACAGGTACGAGTATTAGTTGTCATCCATTTAAGTGCCTGTCAATTGAGTTTCACATATGTATGTATGGATGTAAGGGGGGAGGGAGCGAGCAAACAGAGCAAAGAAGTTGATCGCGTTTAACATGGCAAACGCTAGGTTCGATCTCTGTCCCTGCTCAATCCAAGTTAACACACAGCCTCCGCGTGGACCCCCCTGGATAGCTACCCTGGCACCCGCCAGGTAGTGAACCAATATGTGCAGCGACCCAAACCCTTGTTCCTGGGGAAAGAGGAACCTGGTTCTCCATATTGGGGTTGTGCTTAGGGGTAACATCCCTATCACGTAAAAACCTACTTGTTCCGAAACAACAACAAGCCTCGGTACGGACGGATACAATGCTGACGACCCCTGCAAACGACTAACGGACTTGAGAGTCTGCACCTGGAATGTTGGGTCCCTTAACAGACCGGGTGCAGGCGATCAATTGGAGCAAACCCTCAACTGCTATAAAGTAGATATAACCGCCTCCAAGAAGTGCGATGGGATGGGCCAGGCAAAAAACTGATGAAAAACTGCGACATCTACTACGGGAACTGCTACAAGGATAACAAACAGCGCCTATTCGGGTGAGGATTCGTTATTCGAGGAAGACTCCGACAAAAAGTCTTAAGCTTCCGAGACATAAGCGAACGCCTCATAACAATCCGCATCAAAGCTAAATTTGGAAACATTAGCTTAATATGCGCTCACGCCCCAACGGAAGAAAAGGACGATCGACTCATAGAAGAATTCTACGATCTCCTAGACAGAACATATGCCCAATGCCCCAGCTACGACACAAAAATCGTCCTAGGAGATTTTAATGCAAAACTGGGCAAAGAGGACATATTTGAGTCGATCATAGGGAAGCATAGTCTCCATAACACCACATCCGACAACGGACTTAGGCTAATCGATTTCCTAGCGGGGCGTAACCTCCTTGTAGCAAGCACGCGATTCCCCCATCTCAACATCCACAAGGGTACCTGGCGGTCTTTTGATCAATCGACCACCAACCAAATTGATCACATTGCGATCGACGCCAGACACTCCTCCTGTATTCTCGACGCACGAACCTTCCGAGGGGCCAACATCTGCTCGGACCACTACCTTATTGTAGCCAAGGTACGAATGAGGATATCAAGAATGCTTAGGAGTCGAGTAGCACAACGTAAGTTTGACGTCGGAAAGCTACAATCGCAGAAGACTGCCGATCTTTGCCGATCGTGTCTCCTCCCAGCTCTCTCAAAATTCGCCCACAGCAGCACAAACAATAAAGCAGGAATGGGCGCATTGCCAGAGCGCCGTCAGAGACGCTGCCTCAGAGGTGCTGGGTTTCAAACCGCCACCACCTAGAAACCCCTGGTTCGATGTACAATGCGAACAGGCTCATGCAGCAAAACAAGAGACATATAAAGCAATGCTGCAAGGACGGACGAGAGCTGCTCGCGAAATCTATGAGCAGAAGAGAAGAGAGGAACACACGCTTTTAGAAGAAAGAAGAGAGAGCACGGAAAGCGGGAGATCGAGGATATGGAGAGATGCTTTTGCAGGAATGACGCGCATAAGTTTTACAACAAGGTAAAACGAACTTGCCATGGCTACAAAGCCAGAGCGGCGGCCTGCAGGGATGAAAATGGAGAACTGGTAGTAGAGTCGCAGTCGATGCTGAGGATTTGGAAATACCACTTCTGCAGACTGTATAACGGCGATGATAGACAAGGTATCACTGTCAGGCAGAACGAGCCATTCGTAATAGACGACAATGAAACAGAATTCAGTCCACCCGACCTAGTGAAGTCAAAATAGCGATATCAAGACTTAAGTCTAATAAAGTCGCGGGCGCAGACGGCCTATCTGCTGAGCTTCTTAGGCTGCTGGAGATGAGCTGGTGAGGTGCATGCACCACCTCATTTGCAAGGTATGGTCGGAGGAAAGCATGCCCGATGGATGGAACCTCAGCATCGTTTGCCCGGTCCATAAGAAAGGAGACCCCTATAACTGCGCCAACTATAGGGGAATAAGTCTCCTTAACATCGCATAAAAGATCTTATCTGCCGTATTGTGTGAACGCCTGAAACCCTTTGTAGATAACCTGATCGGCTCTTATCAGTGTGGTTTCAGGCCAGGTAAATCCACAGTAGACCAAATATTTACGCTACGGCAGATCTTGGAGAAGACCCAGGAATACCAAATCAACACTCACCACCACTTCCTCGATTTCAAGGCTGCATATGACAGCGAGTGAGCACCGTGGCGCAGTGGGTAGTGTGTTGGCCTCTGACGCCGATGACACGGGATCGAATCCCGACACAGCCATGTCATCGAACTTGTTTTTCACGGTGTTTCTCCTCAGCGGGGTTCTGACAAAACCCCCTGTAGTAAAATTGTCATGAAAAGCTTCTCGAAATTCGCCGTTCGGTACCGGCAATAAACTGTAGGTCCCTTTCACCTATGGGAAAATGAAATCACACACAACATGGGTGATTGAGAGAAGCTCGGCTCAGGTTCTTCATGGACTTTAACGCCAACATAAATACATACATATGACAGCGTGTATAGAAATGAGCTATACAAAGCCATGTCTAGTTTTACATTCCTGCCACACTCGTCCGACTGTGCAGTATGACAATGGAGATTTCTCGCTGCTCCATTAAGGTCGGTAATGAGCAAACCGAGACCTTTGATGTTAAAAAAGGATTTAGGCAAGGTGACGCGCTGTCATGTTACTTTTTCAACATCGTGCTTGAAAAGATCGTGCAGGAGTCCCTGGCCAACACAAGAGGTACGATTTATTTCAAGTCTACGCAATTGCTTGCGTACGCCGACGACATTGACGTAATTGGACGGACACAGCGAGACGTCAATGAGGCCCTTGTAAGCATTGAGGTAGAAGCGGCTAAGATGGGTCTCAAGGTTAATGGGGGTAAAACCCAATATCTGCTTTCATCTAAAAGAGACGGACAACACCGACGTATTGGCCAGAACGTCACCATGGGCGTATATAACTTTGAAGTGGTCAAGGAATTCGTCTACCTTGGCTCACTGATGACCAGCGACAACAACACCAGCGCTGAGATAAAACGCAGAATCACTCTTGCCAACCGCTGTTTCTTTGGGCTCAAGAGACAATTGAGAAGTAGAGACCTCTCTCGGAAAACCAAGGTGACACTATATAAGACCTTAATCATCCCAGTCCTCCTTTACGGCGCAGCAGGTTATCAAAAGAGTTTGATATTCTTGCGATCGTGTGTGTGGCGCGGTTAACGATGTCTAGGAAACGTCCACCCGAAGTTGTTAGAGTGCATCTATGCAGTCTGTTTATATGTTTATGATTGTATTCATGATTCGTGCACAAATGTATGTTATAAAACTGTGAACATCGAATCATAAAATGAAACAAGCAATAAAGACTCACAGACAATAGAATTATGAGACCCTCATTCACATATTTGCGAATGCATTTATCTATATATGAATAAGTAATTATTAGGATCAGAAACCACTCCTGCATCCACAGTGAACGTTTCTTTTTCATTATCCTTTCTTTTCTTTTTTCACACAAATAAACACCACACAACAAAATTATTTTTTCTCCGCGATCCATCCTTACCCGACGGCGAACAGCGTGAAATGAAGAACGTATACCGATCCACAAGTGTGTGGCTAAATGACTTCAAACAGATCCATTCAATCCGTTGCGTGTGTCTGTGGGCCGCTTTAGGTTCGTATTGAATACAGGGGTACCGGAAATGTGACGGGTTTCATTGATTTTTATTTTTTTTTTTTTCAAAAAGTAGCTAAGTACATAGTAGCATTACTCGAACAGAGGGGAGAGTACGATAACTTTGGCGCCAAAAATTGATTACGGTTTTTTTTAGAGGGATCAAAAACAAGCATTTTTTACTATGGGAGGGGGTTTATCTCGTCCCGTTTAGGAGGTAGGGGTAATTTAAAAGAAATGACTCAAAATGGAAATATTAGAAAACAACGGCACCACCCACAATAAAGTACTGTACCAAATTTAAAAGCCAGGAACCTGTTCTTTAATACAAATCATCATCATCATTTTCAGTGGCCCGCACGTTCCACTAAAAGAGTCGCGGGGATAATGCGCGCACGCGGGATCTCCAGGCCACTCGATCCTCCGCCATCGACTCTAACTCATCAGGAGCTATGCCCAAGCGCACCCAGGCGAGTTTTTGGACTTGGTCCAACCACCACGTCCTGGGTCTGCCAAGCGGTCGCCTGCCTGATGGTATTGCATCCAAGGCACGCTTCGGAAGTCGTGATGATGGCGATCAGATCTTCCAAGCTGTTTCAAAATTGACCCAGCTTGGCCAATCCTGCAGGAAAGCTCAGTATTAATCCTCCCATCACTCGTGAAAAAGACCCCCAGATACTTACACTTCTCCACCTGCTTCAATGGGACTCCACTAACATGTAGAGTGCATTGGACAGGTCTTCTGGAAATAACCATAACCTCGGATTTGTCCACGTTAACCCTCATTCCAGCATCAGCACATACGGCCACAAACCTATCTAGCGCGCGCTGAAGTTCCATCTCGGACAATGTGAGGACAACTAAGTCATCTGCAAAAAGAAGATGACTTATCCTCAACTCTCCCAATGTGAAACACTCCTCGCCTCGACTGCGCTGCAACATCCAGTCCATGTATATAATGAAAAGGAGAGGTGACAAGACGCACTCTTGGCGAAGTCCAACGCCCACGGTGAAAGGGGCTGATTTACTACCGTTAACCCGAACGCAGCTGTTACAGTTTGTGTATAGAGACTGAATGGCCCTCAACAGAGGACCATCAATCCCATACTCCTGCAGAATACTCCAGAGTTTACCTCGAGGAACTCGGTCATACGCCTTTTCCAAATCTACAAAGCAGCTGTAGATTGGTTTGGCGTACTCCCAAGCCTTCTCGAGTACTATTCTAAGAGGGAAAAGCTGGTCGGTTGTACTTCTGCCGTGACGAAACCCGCACTGTTCATCCCCTATCCTGGATTCGACCACAGCTCTAGAATGCGCCTCCAACACCTTAGCGTAGACCTTACCGGGGACACTTAAAAGAGATATGCCCCTATAGATGGAGCACTCTTTTTTAATCCCCCTTTTTGAAAAGAGGAACAATCACCCCAGTTTGCGAATCGCTAGGTGTATCACCGCATTTCCAGGCCACCAGGACACGAGAGAGCCGTACTCCCTCTTTACCCATTGCCTTAAGCATTTCTGGCCGAATTTCATCCACACCGGCAGATTTGCCAACTCTTAGTGATTCAATCGCTAAAATGACTTCCTCCACCGTTGGACTATTCTCCGCAACACGCAAGACTATAGGTCTGTCCCCCTCAGTGCCCTGTTTGGGATTGACCAGCTCCGAAAAGTTCTCGCTCCATCTGCGTAAGATGTCCATCTCATTGGAATGGAACAAACCATCTTTGGATTTAACTCCTTCGATGATGTTGAATTTCCCTCCTCTGAGCCGGCGAATGGTTTGCTAAAACACATTTTTTCGCAGATCTATGGTCGGCTTCCAACTTCTTGCCGAACTCCTTCCAGGACTGCTCTTTCGCTGCTCGCACAGCAAATTTGCAAGTTCTTCGCGCCACAGTGCATCGGTCACTAGAAGCAGAGTCCCCCAAGAGAATCCAGTCTCTGTAGGCCTTCTTCTTTTCTCTGATGGCTTCTTGAACTCCGGGTGTTTTAAACCACGCAGTTCTTTTCTCACCATCAACCGCCACACCAAGCCGCTTCTCTCCACAAACATCACGTGCAGAGGCAATGACAGCTGTTGAAAATAGTCGCCATTCTTCCTCTATATGCGATGGAACAGTTATTGGTCGTGCGAAGTGTTGCCGCATCTCACTACTCTGTAGTTTCTCCCACCGTATGCGTTTAACCACTCTTGGTTTCCGCCTTGGCAGACGAGGTACTCTATCAGTAAGATACAGCTTACACAACACCAGGTGATGATCAGTTGACAGTTCAGCCCCTCTCAACACACGAACGTCACAAACCATCCGTTTCACACACGATGGTACCACAAAGAAATCTATCAACAATTTCTGTTGAAGACTCCGACGATACCATGTAAATTTATGAATTTCCTTGTGCGGAAAGAAGGTGTTCGTAATTGACATGCCATTTGCACAGCAAAAATCCAACAACCTCTCTCCGTTCGCGTTTTGATGAGGATCACCGTTCCTCCCAATCACACTCCCCCGTGTCGTTACATCCACACCCACGTGGGCGTTGAAGTCACCCATCAGAATATAGGAATCTATCTCAACCACCCTATCAAGGGCCGCATCAATTTCATCCAGGAAAGTCGCATACTCAGACTCTAGATTCGGTGCATACACCTGCACCAGAGCCAAAGTTGATCTTTCAAACTTGAGTTTTAAGATCGCGACTCTCCCTCCTAATGGTATCCACTCCAATACCCTGTCTGCCAGCCTGGGACTTATGAGTATCCCCACTCCCGCCTGTGCAGACATTTGAGGTGCAACTCCCGACAGGAAGAGTTTCTACCCATCCGAAAGGTCCACAGTTTTATATCCTCTTTGCTTTGTCGAAGAGATACCTACGATATCTATCCGATACCTGGCAGCTTCCTCAACCAGCTCGTGATACTTCCCTGTGAGCGATGAGACGTTCCACGTGCCTATCCTGCCGTTGTCTGTTGCCTTTTACTCCCCGCACGCACTGGTTAGTGCATGGCGTGATAACCCCCCACCTCCGTAATGGCTCACGAGGCCACTGCCGGGTTGCTCGTGACTTCTTCGGGCTAAGCCCGCCCCCACCACGAGGAGGTCAGCTGCCGGGGGGGGCTCTTTAATACAAAATGTAAGTTAAATTATTTATGTCAACGGTTTTTGGAAAATTCGCATCCAAACTCAAAATTTTGATAAAAAAAAAAGTTTAGACCAATTTGTCTCACGTTTTAACTGCTATTCTAAAAGCATTGTGAAAAGACACACACACAGCAATTGAGCACGTAATCGCTTCTAGAAGAGTCTTTACTTTTCTTCTTATTTTTGTTTGTTCACTAAGTAATGGGTTTATAATTTGCACGAGTATACTCTTGAAGATCTCCCATTTTAATCTTATTGTCCTTCGTTCGTTTTCAGGGTTCCGTACCCAAAGGTAAAACGGAACCCTATTACTAAGACTTCGCTTTCCGTCCGTCCGTCCGTCTGTCACCAGGCTGTATCTCATGAACCGTGATAGTTAGACAGTTGAAATTTTCACAGATGATGTATTTCTGTTGCCGCTACCAAATACTAAAAACAGAACAAAATGAATATTAAAGGGGGGCTCCTATATAACAGACATGATTTTCATCCAAAAAATCCCCTTGGTCACATACTGAACTAAGGTTAGTCGACAATATCCCACAACCAGTAGCAAACTTCCCAGTTTTGATCTCTTTTGTGTCTTTGATGAATTAATCCTAGCTGCAAACCTTTTTCCCATATTTCCCATTATTGTCATTCACCTTTTCACATCGTTGCTGTCAGGTAAGATAATTGATTTGAATTCAATGGACACTTTGATGATCAACTATATCTCATCATGAAGATAGTACATACATAGTCTCTTTCATATTTATATATACAGATGGTACGGAACCCTTCGTGCGCGAGTCCGACTCTCACTTGGCCGGTTTTTTTTCAAAATTCTCGCAGATTCAATAGTTTTTATACTCTTATAATGTTTACCACACAACCTGAACGGAGTATAGTGGTTTGGGCTGTAGATGTTCGTTCACTACTCTCCAGGGGTGGTTGTCCTAGATAGGATTCGAGAGGAATCGACCGAATTTTCACGTTGGTTGTAGTTCTCAGCAATTGTTCCATGCACTTATGGTGTTATATAAGAATTGCACACACAGAGTACGAATTTAAAGTGACGATATACTGTGAGTGTTATGCCTTCATCAGTACGTCTGATCACTTTGATCACTTCTCATTCACAACAGCTGTATAGGATAATTTTTTCCGTATAGGAATTTTTTTTTCTTGGCTATGGAACGACTTTGAACTACATGTCCTCCGCTCGACCAATATACTCGTATGTTTTGTTCTCCCAATTAGTGTTTTGTTCTACTCATATTTCGCTTTTGTTTACAGATTCCATTTTCTAAGATAACCATGCAATAACAGGCTTGTACATATTTAAAGAAATTACAATACTGCAGGGTTAAATTACGTGAAAACATCAGCAAATATTCACAAATATATGTGGTGCGTTATATAATAGACAAGACAAAATCACAACAGGTTAACAACAGCACGAGACAATAGTGTTCTTAGAAAATGTATGTGGGTGAGATGACAGTGTGTTGGCCGCTAAGACCGGGATTGAAACCTGGCAACAGCAATGTCAGTGAATATTTCAGGTTGTCGTTGTTTTTCAATGAGCTGCTGACAATAAAATTCTCAGTAAGAGCTTTCCTGAATACGCCGTTTGAAGCCAACAGTGAACATTATCTCCTTTCGCCTGTGGGAAAATAATCACACACACAACATACTTTTATATTATATACCAGTGGTTCCCAATCTTTTTCAGCCCGCGGCGCACTTACAAGTTTGGTATTTCGTCACGGCGCCCAACCTTAGCTATTTGAAAAAGATACTTACTTACAAACTTAACAGGCGCCACAGTTCGGGGTGGACTTGAGCCTCAACCAACATGCCCCTGCTGTTTATACCTCTTTGATCAACAAACGCTTTCTTAAGCACAGAAATTGAGATTTGAAAAAAACGCATTGTGCAGGTCGCAAGTTGGACATTTTTTTTATTTACCTCTTTCTCGCTGAACTGATGTGTCAAAAGAGAGGCAAGGTAGGTAGGTAGGTAGGACCGTAGCCTTCTCAAAAAGAAAATAAAAAGAACACACATAGGCCAGGGAGGCCCGTTGTGCAGCTGCCAATATGCACGTTCTGTCCAAGACGTCGGTGGTAAATGTCCTTTTTCGATGACAGCAGATATTTAGTTTTGCCCTCATTAACTGCCAAACCAATTTTTGCCGCCTCCATCTCAATACTCGCAAACGCCTCATTGACATCTCGCTGCGATCTACCTATTATGTCAATGTCGTCGGCGTATGCAAGGGGTGCCTCTTGTATTGGCCAGTGATTTTTGCACAATCATTTCTAATATGATGTTAAAAAAATCACACGACAACGCATCGCCCTGTCTAAATCCTTTCTTGACTTCGAAACTATCGGTCAGTTCTGCACCGATTCGGATGGAGCAGCGAGCATTTTTAAGGGTCATCCTGCATAGTCTGACGAGCCTAGCAGGGATGTCAAAAATAAACATGGCGTTATATAGTTTGTCTCTAATTACGCTGTCGTATGCGGCCTTGAAGTCGACGAATAGATGGTGCGTATCGACTTGAAATTCATTGGTTTTCTCCAGGATCTGCCGTAGTGTGAAGATTTGATCGATGGTGGACTTCCCTAGCCTGAAGCCACACTGATAAGGACCTATCAGCTTGTTTACGAATGGCTTCAGGCGTTCACACAAAACGGCAGCGAAGATCTTGTATGCGACATTAAGGAGAGTTATTCCTCTATAGTTGGCGCAGTCCAAGGGGTCTCATTTTTTGTGGATTGGGCAAACAATGCTGAGACTCCATCCCTCGGGCATGCTTTTCTCTGACCATATCTTACAGATGAGCCGGTGCATGCTCCTAACCAGCTCACTCCCTGCCGCTTTGAAGAGCTCAGCAGACAGTCCATCTGCGCCAGCAGCTTTATTCGACTTGAGTTTCGTAATGGCAATCTCAACTTCGTCGAGGTCAGGGAGACGGAATTCTCTGCGATCTTCGTCGTTAAAAAATGGATCATTCTGCCTGACGGCGGTATGTTGGCTGTCATCGCCGTTATACAGTCTGCAGAAGGGGTTTTTTCCAAATTCTCAGCATCGACTGCGATTCTACTACCAGGTGTCCGTTCTCATCCTTACAGGCCTCCGTTCGGGCTTTATAGCCTTGAGACATTCGTTTTATCCGTTGATAAAATCTTCGAACGTCGTGCCTGCAATAGCACCTCTCCAAGTTTTCAATCGCCCGCTTCTCGTGCTCTTTCTTTTTTCTCTTGAGAAGCTTATGTTCCTCCCTTCTTTTAAGCTCGTAGAGCTCACGAGACGCTCTTGTTTTTTTGTGTAGTGAGGCTTTGTATGCCTCCTGCTTTTCCGCATGAATCCTTCTACACTCGTCATCGAACCAGGTGTTTCGTCGTGGTGGAGCTTTAAGGCCCAGCACTTCCGTTGCTGTGCTCTTCAGGGCTTTGATTGCACAGGCTCCATTGTTGCTCTACTGACTGAGTGGAGGATTGAGGTGTATCGGAGAGCTTAGGGGAGACGCGGTTGGCAAAGGCACTGGCGATCTCCGGCAATAGTAGCTTTCCGACGTCATAGCTTGGTGTTCTACCTCTACTCCGCGGTGTTCGTGTTAAGCGTTGACGTATCTTGGCTACTACAAGATAGTGGTCTGAATCGATGTTCGCTCCTCGGAAAGTGCGAACATCAAGAATAGTGGAGGAGTGTCTGACGTCAATCGCGATGTGGTCAATCTGGTTAGTGACTGATTGATCTGGCGACCGCCTGGTGCCTTTGTGTATATCGAGGTGGGAAAATCGTGTGCTGGCTACAAGAAAATTTCGCCCCGTGGCAAGGTCGATCAGCCTGTGTCCGTTATCGGATGTGGTGTCATGTAGGCTGTGTTTGCCGATGACCCCCGCTCAAAGATGCTTTCTTTACCCAGCTTAGCGTTAAAATCTCCTAGTATGATTTGGGTATCATAGCTGGGGCATTTGGTATATGTTCTGTCTAGGAGATCAAAGAAATCATCTTTGATTGAGTCATTCTTGTCTTCCGTGGGGGCATGGACGCATATGAGGCTGATGTTACAGAAATTTGCCTTGATGCGGATCGTTATGAGGCGTTCACTCACATACTGGAAACTTAAGACTCTATGTCTTAGTCCACCTCTAACAACAAATCCGCATCCAAATAGTCTCTGTCCTCTCTCCCTATAGCAGTCACCGTAGTAAATGTCGCAGTTTTTCATCCGCTTTTTACCCGGTCCATTCCATCGCATTTCCTGGATGGCGGTTATATCCGCTTTATAGCGGTCTAGGGTGTCCGCAAGTTGTTCGGCCGCACGTGGTCTGTTTAGGGACCTAACATTCCACGTACAGAACCGAAGGTCCTTGTTTGTTTTTTGTTTTCTTATAGCGTCGTCAACATAGATCCGTTCCGTTTTATTATCCGATGCTGTTGTTTGTTTCTGAGCAATTAGTAGTTTGACGGTTATGATTCGCTAGACAATAGCCCAACCGACACTAATCCTGTTTGGTGGCGCAGGATACTCGCCATTCGGCCTCTTCCGTCAGTAATTTCCCTTTTAAGGAAATTTCCAGATGGCACCACGAGGAGGCGGAAGTAGGACCTGACTAGCAGAGCTGCAAGATGTTCGGCTGCAGAGGCTCTTACTCGCATTTGTCCTTCACCATCCAATGAATGAATGAATTCTATGTGACCCTAAGAAAATTAAGACTTATTTATACAAAGTAAAAAATATAATACAATTAACAAATATTTTCTTATTTTCTTTATAGGTAAGTTTTTCCTTATTGTGTAATGGTTTGCTTTCACTGTAAAGGGGTAAGTAAACTATCACATATGTTTGTTAATTCTTACTGATGTTTGAAGCATAGTGGAATTTCGTTATCATCTTCATTACCGTCCTTAAATGGTCATGGAATTAAATATAAAGCTTAATTTTAATGGAGATTACAGATAGACGCACGTACATAATGTTTCAGAATATAGACGTTATTTTAGTTGTGCGAGTTTTTAATTTCGTCACAAAAATGTCATATACAGTGTTGTGCAAAATATAAGCAACCTAGCAATAATAACTAGGTAAGCCGATTTTTAAAATGTTTTAAATCATAAAACAAAAAGAAAATACTTCAAAGCAGCAAATAAGAGCTTTCTTATTATTCAGGCTTACTATGAATTTCGCCTGAACAAAATTCCACTTCGAATCAGCTGTGACATTTCGAACAATGTTTGATTTTGACAAGTAGTGTGAAATACAAGTTGAAAAAGTAACTGCAAACATAAGCAGTTTTTATAAAATTGAATTTAATTTAAAATGCACAGCATAGCCATTAGGATTTTATCTGTCGATCTCCAGAACGGACCTCTAAACGCACACTTTCCGGGCAGTAGTGACTCGCCTGTGACACCTCCTCAGGTCAACCAGCCGACGACTTCCTCCCTCGAACGTGCTCCCAACCTGGTCACCAACAACAATGTCCTATGGGCCATAAAAAACTTTGAACCCTACAAGTCCCCAGGACCGGATGGTATCATACCAGCTGAGCTCCAGCAGGTAGCAGATATCATCCTCCCCTGGCTTGTAGTCATATACAAGAGTTGCCTCTCCCTATCATACAAGCCTAGCAAGTGGAAGGTAACCAAAGTCATTTTCATACCCAAGGCAGGCAAAAGCTCCCACACGTATGCAAATGACTTGAGGCCTATTGGTCTTACTTCTTTTCTATTAAAAACTCTAGAGAAGATTCTAGACGCACACATTCGTTACAGCTGCTTCTCAGGAAGGCTGTCGGATAATCAACATGCTTACAACAAAGGCAAATCGGTGGAAACAGCGTAAGGAATATACTCTAGTCGCCTTTCTCGACATTGAGGGTGCCTTTAACAATGTTGAACCCTGGGCCGTCACCAAAGCGCTGACTGATCTGCGTGTTACGGGAGCAGTGATAGAACTGGTACGACAACTGCTAACATAAAAAATGATTAGCAGAGGTACACCACAGGGTGGAGTACTCTCCCCTCTCCTGTGGAACGTGGTGGTCAACGAACTACTACTCTTGCTTGGAAGGAAGGGTACGCTGTGACCGCCTATGCAGATGACTCGATCTCCCTCTATACCGATGGCTCTAAGATGGAGTCGGGTGTAGGCAGTGTAATCTTCTCCAAGGAGCTCAACCTCAGCCTATCCTTTAGACTCCCAAATTACTGTTATGTGTATCAGGCAAAAATAACAGCGATAACGGGGGCCCTTGCATGGCTCAGGATCAATGTAATATCCGCCAAGGATATTATCATTTGCACGGACAGCCAATCTGCGATAAAGTCCCTGGCAGCGGTAACCCACAAATCAAAGATATCCCTTAACTGTCGCCTATTTCAAGATGAGATGGCTGAGCAGTTCAACATTAAGGTATTGTGGGTTCCCGGGCATAGGGATATCCCAGGGAACTACGCGGCCGACGAACTCGCAAAGTTAGGGTCTAGCACACTCAGCCTACCTACCCTCGGGTACCTAGAAACACCAATAAATACGGTAAAGCACATGATAAAACTCCAAACCATTGAGGTGACCAACCTCCAATGGAATGAGAGTAATATCAGCTTTATCACCAAACAACTCTGGCCTAACTTTCATTTTAATACATGTATCCTCATCCTGTTCGCCTCCAAAAAACAAGTGAGCATTTTAACTGTGTTTGACATTTAATTTCGCCCGGAATTAGTGTTCGTAATAAGGGGATTTTTTCGAACATGACATTTTTTTCACGCGAAATTCATAATAGGCGAAGAAAAAAAAAGGAAATATTACGGGTGGAACGTTGTTCGGGCGAAATTCATAATAAGCCTGATTAGCTTTTGAAAAAAAGAAAAAGTCTCAAAAGCTCTACAAACACAAACAGGCCAAACGATCGTAAAAATTCCTTGTGCAAAATATAAGCAACTTTTTTGTTAGTTGCCGTGTGGAACCGGACACGGCGCGCTTTTGACGAGGGCTGAAATGAGTGCAAAATAGAGGGTAAGTAAAACAGAAATACATTGGCACAATCACGCACGGATAGCTACTTCGTGCCTTTTTTTGACATTTCCTTATCTCCTTTTCTTTGTTTTGCGATGTCGCTTTACTCCTGTTTCTGACTTGGAAGTGTACGTTTGGATACCGTTCTTACTTTTCAAACATCACCGCAGGCTAACGAAAATGATATGTGAGGCGAAATGTCAAAAAACAGGCGCGTGAAGAAAAAGCTCCGTGCTCAAATTGGAACGAAGGTTCAAAAGAAACAGGCGCAAAAAAAAAACACGCACCGTGTGGAACCGGACTTACTCAAGAAAAAAAAAATTGTTAACGGGATTATTCCAACACTTCCAACATAAGCTGTTGCCAAAGAAAAGTTACTGATTCAATTTGTCTTCGGTTTGCTTCGGTTTGTCGTCACAATAAATCCGTCGCAACAATGTGTAGAAATTATAAGATATTAATGGTTTTGATAACCAAATTCATACATCGATAATTTCACGACTAAAAAAAAATACAGAGAAACTATAGCAGATAGTCGATATTTATGCGGACGACGCCGGAAATCATCGTCTCGAACTGATAGACAAATAACTTCTTTAATTAAAAATGAAGCGTTTATCAGCTCCACGGAGATTGTAAAGTCTTTAAATCTTAATATCGTTCCTAGGCGAGCATTAGAGCAAAGATTGAAAAGTTACGGACCAATCAAGAGACCAGTGCTTACAAAAACGCATATTCGAAAAAGGTTACATTCCCAACATGCTAAACCAATTGTTATTTTTACACAATTTTGAATGTATAGGTTAAATTTCGCAAAAAAATATTTAAGTTGGTCCGTTGAGAAGTGGAAAACTGTTCTTTTCGGTGATGAATCAAAATTCAACCTTTAAAATGCACATGGAGTGGCTGTGGTGCAGTGGTTAACATCGTCGACCACCGAGCGGAAGGTCTATAGTTCAAATTCGCTTCGTAGCCAAGAAAAAGTAATTCCTATAAGGAATGTGAATGGAAAGTGACCAGATGTACTGCTAACGGCATAACACTCACAGTATATGATCAACTGAAATTTATCCTCTGCGTATGCAATACTA
The DNA here is from genome assembly GCA_951905685.1 of Eumerus sabulonum. Classification (NCBI taxonomy): domain Eukaryota; kingdom Metazoa; phylum Arthropoda; class Insecta; order Diptera; family Syrphidae; genus Eumerus; species Eumerus sabulonum. The sequence goes on from OX645063.1 coordinate 40,844,928, forward strand.
AAGTGCTCGAACGAATTACTACGGACTATAACCAACCTGGAATTGGTCGGCTCTCGTCCTATCTAGGACAACCACCCCTGAGAGTAGTGAACGAACATCAACGACCCAAACCACTGCACTCCATTCAGGTTGTGTGTCTAAAAACACATCATAAGTGGAGATAGTTGAAGGGATGGAGAGTGACGTAGGCTACTTTTTTTATTTCTTTCTAGCCCCCGTTAAGTTTGTATGTAGCAGTAGGGGATGGAAATTTGTGTGAGACTCTCCGCAAAATTAGTATAGGTTCTATGATACAAACGAATAATGAAATAATTTAATTAAAACAACCATAAATCAATTAGCTTTTGAGAAAACAATCAACATTCGAAACATAAATAAGTGTTACTCTTGAATTACCATAGATGGCGCTGATATGTTTCTGAAACGAGCTAACGTTGTGTGCTCTCTACCTGTACTTAAGTGCGGGCAACGGGCCGCGCTTCACACTATAGTGCATACGGTACCTATTCTCTGTTATTTGACTACTAAGCGTCCCAGTCATGCTTATACGAAATTTAGATGCCCCGTTATTATGTAATGAGACGAGACACACAACTTGGCCGCAATATCATTAGCGCCACTATCTTAACCGGCGTAGGAAAGGGTGAAAATGTAATGATCCCACGAATCCCAATAATTCCCACAGATCTCTCGTTCCAGTTTAAAAGGCTACAATTTCCTCTAAAGCTTAGTTTCGCTATGACCATTAACAAAGCGCAAGGTCAAACATTAAAGGTGGCTGGGGTGAACTTAGAAAAGCCGTGCTTTTCCCATGGACAATTGTATGTAGCATGTTCGCGTGTGTCCAATGCCCAGCATCTTTACATTCTATCCCCAAATGGAAAGACATTTAATATCGTCTTCAGTAGCGTATTAAAATAACATTCTGTTCCGGCCACGTTGTATCGACGGACGAGAGCTGCCCGCGAGGTCGATGAACAGTAAAGGAGGGAGGAGTATGGAAAAAGAAGGAGCACGAGAAGCGCGAGATCGAGGATATGGAGAGATGTTACTGCAGGAACGACATTCGAAAATTTCACCAGAAAGTAAAACGAACATGCCAAGGCTATAAAGCCAGAGCAGAAGCCTGCAGGGATGAGCACGGACAACTAGTAGTGGAGTCACAGTCGATGCTGAGATTGTGGAAGGACCACTTCTGCAAACTGTATAACAGCGATGATAGTCAAAATGCCGCCGTCAGGCAGAACGAACCATTCACAATGGACGAAGACGAAGGAGAATCCCGTCCACCCGACCTAGATGATGTAAAGATAGCGATATCGAAGCTGGAGCAGACGAACTCCCCGCGGAACTGTTTAAAGCAGCTGGCGATGAGCTGGTCAGGAACATGCACCAACTCATCTGCAAGATATGGTCGGAAGAACGCATGCCCGATGAATGGAATCTCAGTATCGTTTGCCCGGTCCATAAGAAAGGAGACCCCTATGATTGCTCCAATTACAGAGGGATAAGCCTCCTGAACATCGTGTACAGGATCCTCTCTGCCGTACTGTGTAAGTGCCTGAAGCCGTTTGTGGACAATCTAATAGGTTCCTACCAGTGTGGTTTCAGGCCAGGAAAATCTACCAAATATTTACACTCGGGCAGATCTTGGAGAAGACCCATGAATTCCAGGTCGACATGCACCATCTTTTCGTCGACTTTAAAGCCGCGTATGACAGTGTTTATGAGAGCACCGTGGCGCAGTGGGTAGTGTGTTGGCCTCTGACGCCGATGACACGGGATCAAATCCCGACACAGCCATGTCATCGAACGTGTTTTCACGGTGTTTCTCCTCAGCGGGGTTCTGACAAAACCCCCTGTAGTAAAATTGTCACGAAAAGCTTCTCGAAATTCGCCTTTCGGAACCGGCAATAAACTGTAGGTCCCTTTCATCCATGGGAAAATTAAATTACACACAACATGGGTGATTGAGAGAAGCTCGGCTCAGGTCCTTCATGGACTGTAACGCCAACATACGTACATACATACATGACAGTGTTTATAGAGACGAGCTATACAGAGCCATGTCATGTTTTAAAATTCCTGCCAAACTCGTCAGACTGTGCAGGATGACTATGGAGAACTCTCGCTGCTCCATTAAGGTCGGAGGTGAACTAACCGACCCCTTTGATGTTAAAAAAGGTTTTAGACAGGGTGACGCACTGTCATGTGATTTCTTTATTTCTTTAACATTATTCTTGAAAAGATCGTGCGGGACTCTGCGGCCAATACAAAAGGTACGATCTACTTCAGGTCCACACAATTACTTGCCTATGCAGATGACATGGACGTAATTGGACGGACAAAGCGAGACGTCAGTGAGGCGTTCGCAAGCATTGAAGCCGAAGCGGCTGTCTAAGGGTAAATGGGGACAAGACCAAATATATGCTGTCATCCAAGAAAGACGCGCAACACCGACGACGTCTTGGTCAGAACGTCACCTTCGGCAGCAATATTTTTGAAGTAGTCAAGGACTTCGTCTACCTTGGCTCGATAGTGACAAGCAGCAACGACACCAGCACTGAGATAAAACGCAGAATAACTCTTGCCAACCGCTGCTTCTTCGGCCTCAAGAGGCAATTGAGTAGTAGAGCCCTCTCTCGAAAAACTAAGGTATCCCTCTACAAAATCTTAATCATCCCGGTCCTCCTCTACGGCGCTGGGGCTTGGACTTTATAAAAAGCGGATGAAACTTGGGCGTTTCGGGAGAAAAAATCTGCATGCAATCTTTGGTCCCGTTTGTGTAAACGGAGAGTGGAGGAGGAGATTCAACCAAGAACTGTACGGGCTGTACAGCGACATCGGCCTAGTTAGACGTCTTCGGATCCAACGTCTAAGATGGCTAGGCCATGTAAAGCGAATGGACATCAACGCTCCGGCCCGAAGAGTCTTCGACTCCAACCCCGAGGGACGACGCAGCAGGGGACGACCGTATTTAAGGTGGCGCGCACAGGTGGAAGGGGACCTCGACCAACTGGGCGTGCGGCACTGGAAGCGGCTGGCCGTAGATCGGGCCGGCTGGAGAGGCTTGTTAGTTGAGGCCATGGTTCACCTGGTTCAAGTATGTAGACTTTTGTGACATGGTGTACTTACTACCTATAATTGTTTTATTTATATTTTGCTTTGAGCGATACTTAAATTGCTTTATTGTGCCAAAACAAATCATACATATTTTAAAATATAACACATGTAAAATGGACCGACCCTAAAAATTGAATTGAATGAATTCCATATTCATATGAATTCAAAAGTAAATGATACGTAGGCGATGATACAAAGAATACAACTGAGAAATATAATTATCAAAATGGCGTCACCATTACAAAAATATCGCAAACAATTCCTCGTCTGGCCTTGAACAAATGCACTGACCTCTGTCAGTGTACTCGTACGTTTATCGTTCACCACTCTCTACGAAAATTCAAGGTGAAATGTCATACATCATATGTATGTATGGATACGTGTGCATACTTGGTTGGGCGCTTATTGTGTGAGTCATGTTTGGGTGAGCTTTATTTGCTCGGTTTATTTAATTTATTTATATTTCGCGTATTAAAGCTTAAATGCATCAAAAATGAATCCTTGTAGGCAGAACAATATAAAATAAATGAAAAAATTGAGTTTCCAAATATAAAGTACATTCATATGAATTATGTATGGTATAATGTGAATGGTGTATGTTTATATTTTTGTTTAGGTCTCTTCTAAAAATAATGAATTTCGCATGTATTAATTAATTATTTTGTAGATAACAGACGTATCTCTTAGATGTTCTGTTTCTTGGTTATTGACTATATTATAATACGAAGGTGGGTGATTCCATGGTAACTCGCATTACGTTCGGAACGATTCATAGCTAATAAATTGAAATTAGCATCTGAATGCCAACATTAAATTACACAAATTATATTATTTCTCACCCAATAACCATTTCCAGAGCCAGGTAGAAACAAATAATTTTTGATAACTAAATATTTAATAAAAAAAAAAAAAAATAAAATCATGTTGGTAACTCGCGTTACAGTTTTTGGACACTGGGTTTTGCAAATATAGTTTACTAAACATTTTCTGCGAAATTTACCAAATAAAGTGAATTTGTTACATAGAAGTGAAATGAAGATAACCAGATCTGTTCATCATTAATGAGAAAATTAATATTTAAGGCGAAACTTTAAAGAAAATTTAAAAAATGTACGGTAACTCACGTTACACAAAATAGGTAACTCGCGTTACTTCCCCTTCTTACTTCAAAAATGAAAGTTTCAGGAGCGAATTCGCTAAAATTTATCTTAAATGCATTAAAGGTGAAACGACTTGTTTTTATTATTTAATAATTTATAACATTGATAGTGGTATATTATCATCACTGCTGTCCCTATCTGATGTACATACATATATACCTGGCTGTAAAAACTTAATTTTCCCCTGACGCTCACGTTCAAGTCTGAAAGTGGCATTTTACCTATAAGCACCCGAACTAGAAAGAAATTCAAGGCGAATAAGATAAAACGCGATACAAATTGGTGACGCGAGTTACTGGTAACTCACGTTACAAAAAATAAACGAAAATTCTTATGGAAGTAATGTGCAACAGAGAAACTTTTGTTTGTTTATCGATATAGAATAACACGTTAAAACAGGAACAGAGTTTTTAATTAATTTGAATAATTAAAAATCAAAATATAGCAAAAAAGTGTCTGCAGTGGTAACTCGCGTTACAGAAAAATGTTGCACTTTCCATTTATTATTTTACACATTAAATCTTATGCTAAAGAACTATTTTGACATAGATAGATAGATAGGGCTTAGGGGGTGGGACAGAGTCGCCTGATCACTGCGGCCACGATTGGGCCTATTGTGATGTCCTCCACTTACAGTTCACTCAAAAAACCTGAGTCCGTGATAAAACTTAGTATGCTTTTGAGTGAGCTGGCAGCAATTTCTTCTGTTTCAAGATAATACTTGCCTAGGTGACGAAGACGTGTACTGACCAGGCAGTTACAGTGGCATAGTATGTGCTCTGCTGTTTCTTCGTCTTCATTACACATACGGCAAGTGTCATCTTGTATGATGCCCATTGTTTGGAGGTGTTTATTAACTGGGCAGTGTCCAGTAAGGAAACCTGTGATTAAACGAATCTGACTCCTCGAAAGCATGAGAAGTTGTTTCGTTCTTTTGAGGGATGTAGTTGGGAGGAACAGCTTGGCTTGTCTGCTACCTTTCGTTTGTGACCAGTAGTGATCCATCGTGTTCCTTAACCAATTGTTTATGCAACATTTGGTGGTGCTAGTGGGTATGCCGCAGAAAGGCCGTGGCATCATAAATGGTGATGCAGAGCCTTTCCTTGCTAGTAGGTCCACCTTTTCGTTGCCTGTGTGGCCGCTGTGTCCAGGTATCCAACTATTTTGACATAGTATCGATCGCTTGAAATAGTACAAAACTAGTCACCTTAACTCACTACCAGCTTTAATTTGTCGCATTTAGTTAATAAGTGGGAATAAGTAGTAAGTCGAAAAATTAAATTTTTTTTTCTAACTTCATGTCCGCTTTTCATGTAATTACCCAGGTTACATCCTTCTGTATTTTTGTGTTCCTAGAATTTGAGGGCGCCGTGGCGCAGTGGTTAGTGTGTTGGACTCTGACGCACGATGAGCGAGTTCGGATCTCGATAACACCAACGCTATCGAATGTTTATTTCGCGGCGTTCCTCCTCGGCGGGGTACTGGCAAAACCCCCCGTAGTATACTTTCGGATTCTAGGTATCTATACTTACTAATATTATAAATGTGAAAGTGTGTGTGTCTGTTTGTCCGTCTTTCACGGCAAAACGGAGCGACGAATTGACGTGATTTTTTTAAGTGGAGATAGTTGAAGGGACGGAGAGTGACGTAGGCTACTTTCTGTTTCTTTCTAGCCCTCGTTAAGTTTGTATGCAGCAAAAAAAAAAATCAGTAGGGGATGGAAATTTGTGTGAGACTCTCCGCAAAATTAGTATAGGTTCTATGATACAAACGAATAATAAAATAGTTTAATTAAAACAACCATAAATCAATCAGCTTTTGAGAAAACAATCAACATTCGAAACATAAATAAGTATTACTCTTGAATTACGATAGATGGCGCTGATATGTTTCTGAAACGCGCTAACATTGTATGCTCTCTATCTGTACTTAAGTGCGGGCATCGGGCCGCGCTTCACACTATAGTGCATACGGTACCTATACCCTTATTTGACTACTAAGCGTCCCAGTCATGCTTATACGAAATGTAGATGCCCCGAGATAATGTAATGGGACGAGACTTCGTGTCACACAACTTGGCCGCAATATTATTAGCGCCACTATCTTAACCGGCGTAGGAAGGGGTGGAAATGTAATGATCCCACGAATCCCAATAATTCCCACAGATCTCCCGTTCCAGTTTAAAAGGCTACAATTTCCTCTAAAGCTTAGTTTCGCTATGACCATTAACAAAGCGCAAGGTCAAACATTAAAGGTGGCTAGGGTGAACTTAGAAAAGCAGTGCTTTTCCCATGGACGTAGCATGTTCGCGTGTGTCCAATGCCCAGAATCTTTACATTCTATCCCCAAATGGAAAGACATATAATATCGTCTACAGTAGCGTATTAAAATAACATTCTGTTCCGAGTTCTCTTCGGTGTTCTACATCAGGAAAGGGGAACCGTGTTACCCTTATAGTTGTGAATAAATCTGTCACTGCCGAAGTGAAATGTATGAACCAACCTGTGTTTGTTTTCATATGCGTTTATGCATTTATTATAAAGATGTACTATTTGACTATTTGACTCTGATATTTTACTTTGTTTATTTTTCTGCATTATCCATAAGTAGCAGTTTTTTTGCTTTCGAGTAAAGCAAACAAAAAAAAGTTGGCGGTTCAATGGAACGTGATAAAATAGGCGAAATATTTTTGTGTTAGATTACGTATGTATGTATCTCTACGTACACTTGTTATCTACGCATGGTCATACAAGTACGAATGTACATATATATTATTTTTTTTTTTTGATAAAAATAGAGTATCTTTGCTCTGTTTTCGTTTTCGTTTTTTTCTTTTTTTTTTTTCGAAAAGAGAGCGAAAAACTGAACGAGGTCAGTGTGAACGATTACATTTGGTGCGCGATATCACGCTGTTATTGTGCTAATAGGTCTGTGACCTCAATTCGCATGAAATTTGGAACACGATTTCGTTTACGAGTCTTCTAATTGTGTGTATAGGGTGACTGATTTCATGATGTATTAGAGAGGAAAACAATGCACGTGTAGATAGGATACACTAGCCGACAAAATTATCCGCACAAGGCGTTAATTATTAAAATTAAACATGTAATATTCGAACAGTATGTATATGTTTAATACATGCTAAAAACAATTAAAAACAAACAAATAAATGTCGAACAAAAATACGAAAACGATTAAGGATAAAAAGTAATTATGTAAATTTAAGCTTATCAGAAATGGATTGATCCACTTTTTTGCCTTTCATACGGCTTTCAAGCGTTTTGGCAAGCTGAGCATCAGTATTTTTTTATTTGTATTGCTTTCGTCACTGAATAAATTGGATTTCCGAAATTCTGGCTCCTTATTTACATACACATGTATGTATTTCTTTAATAGGAGTTGAGACTGCCTTCCAAACTCACACTCGTACTCGTGTTGGACCAAGCTGGATCAAGGCCGAGAACTTTTAGCTTTACCTTCAACAATTATCTTCATTATGACACTTCGACAAATCCTGGAAAAGACCAACGAGTTTCGAATCGATACACACCATCTTTTCATCGATTTCAAAGCCGCATACGACAGCATTCATCGTGAAGCACTATTTGGGGCGATGGCCGAATTCGGGATCCCGGTAAAACTGATCCAGTTGTGTCGCGCCACGCTAAAAAACACGCGATGCACCGTGCAACTCGGTTCTAGGACCTCGGAACCATTCGAAACATGCACCGGATTTCGGCTAGGAGATGCGCTGTCATGTGACTTCTTCAACCTGGTGCTGGAGCAGATAGTGCGACGGGCAGGCGTCAACAGGGAAGGCACTATCTTTTACAAGTCCATCCAGCTGCTAGGATACGCGGATGATATCGACATCATCGCGTGTTCTCGCCGTGGCATTGTGGAAGCATTCACGGCGATTGAAGAACAGGCGAAACGAGTTGGTCTTAAGATCAATGAGGACAAAACGAAATACATGCTGTCAAGCAAAAACCAATCCGTCGCTCACCACCTGGGACAAAACATAACAATTGACAGCTACAATTTCGAGGTAGTTAAGGAGTTTGTCTACCTCGGGGCAAACGTAAATTCCACAAATGACACAACAGTGGAGATCCGGCATAGAATCGCCCTTGGCAACCGTTGCTACTTCGGCTTGTCCAAACAACTGGGGTCAAAACTCCTCACTCGAAAGACCAAAGTCATGCTTTACAAAACGCTCATTCTGCCAGTCTTGCTGTACGGAGCCGAAAGCTGGACGATAAGCAGGACAGCGGAGCTGATTTTGGGTACTTTCGAAAGAAAAATTCTGCGCCGGATATTTGGTCCTGTCTGTGAGGAAGGTGAATGGAGAAGAAGACACAACCGCGAACTCTACGAGCTGTACCAAGATGTGGATGTAGTCCGGAAGGCAAGGATCCGTCGACTACACTGGCTCGGCCACATCGAGCGCATGGACATCAACGCTCCAGCTAAGAGGGTCTTCGACTCCGAGCCTCCTGGTTCGAGAAGAAGAGGAAGACCGAACCTCCGGTATGGAGACCAAGTAATCGCGGATGTAAGACATCTTGGTCTTGACAACTGGAAGCAGCGTGCCCGGGACCGTCAAGGATGGAAGGCAGCTATAGCTCAGGCTCAGATCCTCCATGGATCGCTGGCCTGATAAGTAAGTAAGTAAGTAGGTAATTATCTTCATTATTTTTATCATAACACCCCGTCTCCACGAGACATCAGCGGTGTTAAGATTTCAATCATGACATAAATAACCTCGTGTAGACCGGTAGTTTTTGGACCAGACAGACGCGTGGACGTAGATGTCGGACAGTTTTTCCAAACATCTCCTCCGGACTTTTTTTTTTGACAGTGTGTGTCAGTATGAGTGAATATATGTATGTAAATTCTATATAACGATACTGAGCATTTTTCGGCGTTATAGAGAGTGGTCGTTAGAAATAAATAAATATTATTTTACTGTTCTATAATAACATGTAATATTGTATTTATTAATATAGTACACATTTTACAGACGAACATTAATATTCATACAAATAACAACACATACAGTCGAATCGGAGATTTTAAGAAAAAATGTCTTTTGTTTTTAAACACGTGCAAGTTCATCATACAAAAACAAAAGACAAATTTTCTTAAATGTCGTTATATAAAGCTTACACTGTAATATGAAGAGCAGCTTCTTGTCCAACGTAAATTCACGGAATGAAATGTCATGACATAATTTGCTCATGTACTTGCAAAAGATCAAATGTCAGATTAAATGTCTGACGGTTGGTCTAACATACTAATTTTTTTTTTTTTTTTAATAATTTACGCGCACTCAAGGTCTAATAACCTTATTTTGTCGGCGACGCAGTGTGGACAGAAGGTAGAAAGGAAGAGGGATAGAGGAGATGCCGATGGACATTGATCTTAAATGCTTGCATGTTGCATTGAGGGTGAAAAAAAGGGGGGGGGGGGATTCTCTATATATGACGGTACGTCCGAAAGCGGGCTTCAGGGTATATTGGTGAGCATTCCTAGAGAGACGTGTATTGCGAGAGAAATGCTGAAGGGGCGGAATGCAACTGGCTACTTTATCAGAGCATTTTTGGTGGTAGTAACGATAAAACAGGGAGAGGCAGGTAACATTCCTGCGGTGTTCCAGCGAGTCTAATGTTTTGGTAATGCTGGAGTCACCTATCAGTTTTATGGCGCGTTTTTGTATTTTGTCTAGTAGGTGCAAAGAAGTCTTGGAAGCACCGGACCAGACATGAGCGTTCAACTCTAATTTGAGGCGAATGAACGCCTTATAGATTGTAACCAGATCTAAGGGTGAGAAATATTTCTTGCATCTGTATAAGAAGCCTAGGCATTTCGTAGCATTCTTGGCAACACTGAATATATGGTCGTTCCAATTAATATTATGAGGAACACTCATACTCAGGATGGAAAGCTTTTCGGTTTCTGAGATGCTTTGTGTTTAAGATGCATTAAATTCCACTCTATTGTTTCTACCCCATTGGATGATGCTGTCGATATCGGAATTTAATGAGTTTAACATACGCTGCCGCCCATTATCTACAAACGAAGTGCAGGGTTGTAAACTAGTGAACGAATATGAGAAGCTGAGGGTACTGTCGTCAGGAGTGAATTGGATTAGAAGTAACAGACAAGAGGTCATTTATAAAAATAAGAAAGAGTGTCGGAGACAGAACGGAGCCCTGGGGAACACCAGCATTTACAAAGTGAGTATCAGACTTGAATCCGTCCAAAACAACTTGAATCGAACGATTCGAAAGGTAGCTTCTAATCCATTGAAGGAGAGACTCATCGATCCCAAAAGCACACATTTTCGACAAAAGGGCTTCATGCCAAACCCTGTCAAATGCTTTCGAAATATCCAGTGCAGCAATTCTGCTTTCACCTGCTTGCTGAAGCGAGTGATTCCACTTTTCGGCGAGATATGCCATCTAATCACCAGTGGATCTGTTGCTGCAGAAACCGTATTGACGGTCGTTGAGGAGTTTCCGTGTTTCAAGATATTTCATAAGCTGACGATTAATCAGCGTTTCCATGACCTTGGAAAGAAGGGACGTTAGTGCAATGGGTCGGTAGTTGGAGGGAGAAGATGATTCTAGAAGAACACCTCTTCAGAACTATTGGGGCAATACCATCTGGACCAGCGGATTTGTGTATGTCGAGGTCTTTAAGAACCCTTGCGTCTGTACGAGTGCGGAAGTGGATTAGTCCCATAGTGGACTAGTGGACTAGTACAGGCGGAGACAAAGTACAAGCTGGCAGCTGAGAACTGGTTGCGAAATGGGCAGCAAGTAGGTTAGCCTCAGGGGGTCTAAGGGGGTGACAGTTGCAATGTCATTGTGGATGAGCGTCGGTATAGACGACGTAGTTTTTTTTTTTGTTTTTAGAGACTCGCGCAGGTTCAAGAGTTTTTATATTCTTTTATGATGTGTTGTTACACACACAACCTGAACGGAGTGCAGTGGTTTGGGTCGTTGATGTTCGTTCATTACTCTCAGGGGTGGTTGTCCTAGATAGGACGAGAGCCGACCGAATTCCGCTTTGGTTATGGTCCGTTGAGTTGAGTTTTTTACGTTTTTTACAAACGGCCAGAAACCTTTGCTACCTTTGGGACTTTGAAGGATTTTACGCCTTAATTTTTGGTCGGATTGGAATTTTTGTAACCCGTCGAATGTGGGTGCTGCAGTCATTTCTGGCTCGTATGTACTTTTTTTCGGTTTTCCTCAGAACTGTTTGCGTTGTAGGCCCGAAAAGCTCCCTGAGCTTAATAGCCTCTTTGTAGCTCAAGTCTGGTGCTTTTAATCTTGCTGGGAATAAAATTTGCCATGCCGATTCTGATAATATTTGCAATAAAATCATTTGCGGTGTCCATGTCGAGGAAGCACAACGACCAGTTAAAAATACGAAAGAAGTTGTTAAGGCCGCACCAGTTGGCTTTCTCGTATAGCCATAGTGTTCTTTTAGGAGCTTTTTCTTTAACTGGATGGTGGGATGTCTCGTGGAGACGCGGCGTAAAGGGTAATTTTATAAATAAAGATGGAACATCTAAATAGCAGTGGACAGATTATTACGTAGAAATAATACAACTGTGGTAAAGGTCGCAGTGCTTCGTGTTATTTGTTATCACTAGCCCCTTAATTAAAAAAAAAAAAAAAAAAAAAAGGATATTATAGAAAAATTTGCTCGAGTTTTTAGGTGAACATGGGAAAAAGGAACCTGAGGGTATATTTTAAGTCAAAAAGTACGTACAAATTACAATAAATTATTGCAAAAGGATTACTTTTTCACAAAGAAATATAGCAGCGAACCGGAAGACCAGCTAACAGAAAAACTTGTTTCTCCTATTAGAGTGTGCAGCATGCTGAAAATAGCATACTTTTGCGATAGGTGTTTCAGCAAGTTAATGATGCTAAACATCAATTAAAATTTACAAAAAATGAGATCTCGCGATTTCAACGTTTTAGGCTGATTTTCCCACCAAACTTAATCTTATTGGGAACTACGGTAAGAGGTCAAAATGACGTTGAGAGGTGTTAAAGCATTAAATATCAATGGTTTGTGATGCACTTGTTTTAACGGGGGAATTTAAAAGAAAAAGGAACAAAAAAATTCCGAAGATTTGCGGTTGTACTTTGATAGTATACAAAAAAACGAGTTTATTCCATTTGGAGCTGTGCAAAACAAATGCAATTTTTATTAATCGTTAATATTTGGTCCAAAAAAACATCGTTTTTTATAACTTCCGCACACCTTTATGGCATGGAAGCGATAAGTGAGTTTGTTAACTCAGGGGAAATTCGAAGCCACTCGTCCTTCAAAGCTTCGTATTGAGCCTTATGCGAGGTAAACCGCTGCCCGCGTATGCGCCTTTTCAATATCCCCCATAGTTTTCCATGGGGTTTAAATCGGGGGATTGTGGAGGCCAATCCAAAACATTGACTCCCTGAGTTGTAAGAAATTCTTTCACAAACTTTAAAGTATGTTTTGGGTCGGCCACAACAACGGCATCTCTTCTTCAGCATATAGCAGCATGACGGTTTCTAAAAGGTCTTTATATACAAAGCGGTCCATTATTCCTGTTATTTGATGTAAGGGACCACATGCTTGAGCCAAAAAGCACCCCCAAACCATAACTGAACCGCCTCCATGCTTCAGAGTAGCTCGTATGTTTCCGCGGTTCAAGCGAGTACCCGGCTCTCGACGAACATAGCCGATTCCATCTGACGATATCATATTAAACTTGCTCTCATCACTAAATAAAACAGTTCTCCACTGTTTCAGAGACCAAGATGAGTACTTGTGAGCAAATGCAAGTCCAATTAATATGAAATTAGTAACAGTTTTGGTTAAAAACACAACGTTTACCTTTTTTAACGGTGTTTAAAAGTTAATAGAGGCTTCTTAACTGCCCTGTATGCCTTCAGATGATTTTCTATTGCTCGTCCCCGAACCGTACTAGAATCAATGGACAGATTGAGGTCTTTAACAATTGAAACTGAGGATTGGAAGGGCTCTCAGCGATCAAGTTGATGATCTTCCTATCAGTTTGTTTATACGTTTTTCGAGGTCGACCACCCGAATGAATGGTTACAAGGGATTGATTGCGGCGAAACTATGCCAATACACGCGAGACACTTGATTCGTGAATTTTGAATAGTTTGGCTATCTCCCTTTGCCTCGATCCATTTTTAAATGCCTCAATGACAAGCTCTTTTGTACGAGTGTCATATTTAGTGCGGGTCATTATTTATTAAATTTATGTAATTAAAAATAATTTTCTACTAACCTGATGTGAACATCTCCAAGACTAAAACAAGAATAAGGAAGAAATAAAAAATGTTTTGCACATATGCTTGCAATGTACATGAAAATATCAGAATAGAATAATATAACTTGCATTTTTCAGTTACACCTATTAATAATTGGTTAATAATCATTCACACTAGAACACACAAATCATCTAAGAAACTCGCCTTCTAGCATAGTTAGTACGTTTAATTGAGCATTAGTAGTCCAACAATGTATGTATAAAAAAGTTTCTTTGGATGTGCCTTAAAGCTAATCGTCCACAAAAAATACATTTATTTAAAAAAAAAAAACGGAAATTCCTGTAAAAAAGTGTACAAAACTACTCTAATTGTTCAGATGTTTTGAGGAAAGTACGAAGACCAAAAACAAGAGGAAGGAAATATACCTAATGTATTGCTGCTTTCAGGTCAAAATCTATATCTAAGCAATATATTTAAGGAGATTATGGATATGTCTTAATACAAACATTTCCATCATGATTATGACCCCAACCGCATATCTATATTCTCCAAATAGCAACCCCATTGAGATCCTCCAGGAGATTGTAAACAAGGATGCTCTATGTACGACAAAAAGAAGCAATTTCAAGCTGTGAAATTACCTTAGTCAGTTGTATCTAAACAAATAATAATTTGGTAAGCAATGTATTTGAATTAGTTTTTTTTTGTTGTTTTTTTTTTTTTTTTATAATAGAAAACGTGTTTCCAAATGCTGTATTAAAGTTTCATTGTTTTATTCGGGTTCGCTAATCTCAACCATCAACTACGATTTTAAAAATGCTTTTTGATATTTAGCGCCTTAGTTAACTTATTACCGATTTATATGACTGACAAGTTTTGACTTGATAAAATCTGATAAAATCTGGTAATTATTTTATATAACTTTTTGTAACTTTTACAGACACAATCGAATACGACCTTAAAAAGCACAAAAAGGTATTTGCGTCAACTTGAAAATCATGAGACTTTGCCCATATCACAATACTGCGTTAGCGCTAGCTTCGAGTGATGTTTAACATTCAACACAGGCAATTTAATGGGGCACTCTACAATACTGCGTTTGCGTTGGCGAGCTTACGTTTATTGAAAAATGAGAGGAAATAAGAAAAAAAGAAAGCGAGAGAAAACGTAAACTCACGTAACCAAAGGAGACAAAAGTCAAACACGTCGGAAATTTCTGTGCCGTCGAACAACTGTTGCTGTATGTTGATGTGTATGCTGTATCTGTGTATTTTGTGGTTTGTGTGTGTACGTTTACTTTGACATGGAGCAGCCGATAAAATTGAAGTGTCATTTTCAAAGCATGCGTCGAAGCATTTCCTCGTAACACGTAATAAAGCACGCACCAACGCAGTATTGTGATATGGGCATTATAGATAGATAGATAGGGCTTGGGGGGTGGGACAGAGTCGCCTGATCACTGCGGCCACGATTGGGCCTATTGTGATGTCCCCCACTTACAGTTCACTCAGAAAACCTGAGTTCGTAATAAAGCTTAGTATGCTTTTGAGTGAACTGGCAGCAATTTCATCTGCTTCAAGATAATGCTTGCCTAGGTGACGAAGACGTGTACTGACCAGGCAGTTACAGTGGCATAGTATGTGCTCTGCTGTTTCTTCGTCTTCATTACACATACGGCAAGTGTCATCTTGTATGATGCCCATTGTTTTGAGGTGTTTATTAACTGGGCAGTGTCCAGTAAGGAAACCTGTGATTAAACGAATCTGACTCCTCGAAAGCATGAGAAGTTGTTTCGTTCTTTTGAGGGATGTAGTTGGCAGGAACAGCTTGGCTTGTCTGCTACCTTTCGTTTGTGACCAGTAGTGAACCGTCGTGTTCCTTAACCAATTTTTATGCAGCATTTGGTGGTGCTAGTAGGTATGCCGCAGAAAGGCCGTGGCATCATAAATGGTGATGCAGAGCCTTTCCTTGCTAGTAGGTCCGCCTTTTCGTTGCCTGTATGGCCGCTGTGTCCAGGTATCCAAATGAGATGAACTCTGTTTGTACTGGCCAGCTGATGAAGTAGCTGTAGGCAGTCCCATACCAGCTTGGAGGTTATTTCAAAGCTCTTTAGGGCTTGAAGTGCAGCTTTGCTGTCAGAGAGAATATAAATGTTTTTGTTAAGTATATTTCTGTTTATATTTTCTCTGAGGCAGAGTTCTATAGCAAATATCTCTGCTTGAAAAACGGAGTTATAACTGTCCATGCTGACGTAAATGCATGTGCCTGTATTTGCTCCGTATACTCCAGCCCCAACGCCTTCGTCCGTTTTGGAGCCATCTGTGTACCACACGTAGGATCCACGGTTGAAGGAGGGTCTATCCTGTTCCCAGTTTTGTCGGTTAGGGAATGTGACCTTGTAGTTTTGGCTGAAGTTATATCTGGGGAGACAGTTGTCTGTAAGAGATATCTTTAGGATTTCATGCCTGTTTATTTCTGTAAGGATGTCAGGGTGAAAGAGCCTACGGTTAGAGTCATCCTCCATGATCATCCTGTGGGCGAAGACCATTGCTTCTTTCTTCAGTTGGAGATGAAGAGGTGGCAGGTCTGTGATGACTTCTAGTGCTGCTGTGGGGGTTGTTTTCATGGCCCCAGTGATACAGATGCAAGCTAGTCTTTGCAATTTGTTGAGCTTGGCTTGCACTGATACTTGTTTTGTTTTGTGCCACCAGACGGGCGCAGCATATGTAAGGATTGGTCTGGTGATTGCTGTATATAGCCAGCGGGACATTTTGGGGTTTGTGCCCCAGTATTTGCCAGTGAGACTTTTGCTGGTCCATAAGGAGATCCTGGCTTTCTCAATGGTCTTTGTAATGTGAGAGTTCCAAGTGAGCTTTTCGTCTAGAGTTATCCCTAGATATTTGACTTCTTTTGAGAACTCTATCTCTTCACCAAAGAGGGTAGGCTTAGTAAGTTTGTGCCTGTTCCCTCTTTTGGTGAAGGCGACTATGGTGCTTTTTCTAGGATTTACATTTAGTGCAACCTTTATGCACCAGTTAGCAACAAGGTTTAGTGCCCGTTGGAGGAGTTCCGAGACTGTGTCTTCGAATTTGCCTCTGATCAGGATCACTATGTCGTCAGCGTAGCCTTGGACATAGAAGCCATTGTTGCTGAGTATGCTTATCAGTTCGTTGACCACGATGGACCACAGGAGTGGTGAGAGAACCCCGCCTTGAGGGCATCCTTTCGCGGCGTTAACGCTGATTTTGTCATTGCCTAGCGAGGTGTTTATTTTCCTGTTGCTAAGCATATGTTGGATCCAATTGCATGTGGTGTTGTCCACCCCTGTGCTGAGGATGCAACGTTTTATTTGGGTGTATTCGGTGTTATCGAAGGCACCCTCAATATCGAGAAAGCAACCTATCGCAATTTCTTTGTCGCTCAGGGATTTATTAATCCGGGCCGTTAGTTCCTGAAGAGCATGCGTGGTCGATTTCCCAGGCTGGTAGGCATATTGGTTTTTGTGAAGTGGTGATCTTCTCAGTGCACCGTCCCTGATATGCCTATCCAAGATTTTTTCCATTGTTTTTAGGAAGAAAGAGGTAAGGCTTATCGGTCTGTAGGACTTAGGCAGGTCTGTGGGTCTACGGCCTACTTTGGGAATGAATTTTACCTTTACCTCTGTCCAGCTTGTTGGTATGTGTCCCCATGCATAGCTGGTTCTAAAGATGTTAATGAGCATGGGGCTAATTTGCGCACTCCCCTTCTGAAGAAGTGCTGGGAAGATGCCATCCTCCCCCGGGGATTTGTATGGGTCAAAAGAATTGATGGCCCATTTTATGCTTCCCTCGTGAAATATCGTTCGTGCTCTCTTCCAATCCTCCCTGTTTGGTCTAGCTGCCCTGATCTGCGGAGGTATGTTAGAGAGATCAGAGGGAATGATGTTAGAGTCCGGGAAGTGCGTACTGGTCAGAATTTTGAGTACTTCCGTACCATTTTCCGCGTAGGTGCCATCTGCTCTCCTCAACAAACCAATTTGGTTAGTGTGCTCTTTAGCGAGAACTCTGTGGATGCGAGCGCTGCTCTGAATGTCTGAAAGACTGCTGCAGAACTTTTTCCATGAGTCTCTTTTGGCTCTTCTAATCTCTTGGTTGTAGTTGGTGAGTGAGGCACGATACTGCGTCCAGTCACCAGTCCGTTTAGCCCTGTTGAACAGTTTTCTGGTCAGTGCTCTTAGCTTGGCCAGATTGTTGTTCCACCACGGAGTGGTACGGTTGCCTGGCTTAACTTTCTCCGGGCAAGCGTTGTGAAAAGCAGATAAGATGGTAGCATTGAGACTGTCGCAGCAGAGTTCGAGGCTGTCTATGTCTCTGATGCTGTTTGGACAGTTTCCGATCGTTTGTGCGATTTCTAGGCTATAAGTGTCCCAGTCTGTCGCTCTCAGTTGTCTATATGTTCTAGTAATTCTATCTCCCGCTTTTATGTCAAAACAGATCTGTCGATGGTCTGACATCGATGTTTCTGTTGAGACATGCCAGTTTTGAATCGAATTACCTATGAACGGGGTAGTTAGGGTGAGGTCTAATACCTCTTCTCTAATTCTATTCATAAAGGTGGGATTATTTCCACGGTTTATGATATTGAGGTTGTTCCTAAATATGAATTCAAATAGGTACTCACCTCTTTTGTTGATGTCCGAGCTTCCCCATGCTGTGTGGTGTGCGTTTGCGTCACAGCATATGATGGTGTGTGAGCCTCTTCTTCCAAAGTGGTCGAGAAGATCCTGCAGTGGTGTGAAGCCCAGGTCCGTGGAGTCGCCCGCAAGGTAGGCTGAGCAGATTACAGCTTCTGACGTTTGGGGTACTTTCGTTGTTTCTATGGTTGGTGCACCAACGCCAGATGCAATGGTTGTTGCTCTCTGGTTTGGCTTATGCGCGCCGAGTTCCTCACTCGCTTTCTTAGGCATGGCCGGTATACCTTGGGCATCGCACTTCGGATGGGCTAGTGCCCTGTCCTTAGTTTTGTTGTCCGCAGTTACCTTTGCCTGCTTGGGAACTCCCTTGATCCTAATAAGGATCTGGGAGAAGTTGAGGAATAGTTTAAACCTTTGCTTCACAATGGCGTCTTTAGAAGCCTCATCGATGGCAAAGGTTACTTGATCCCCACCGCTTTTTTCCTTAGCAATCCTGAGGACTCTCCATCCTTTTGTGATATGGGCATTATGCCTGATCCACAATACTGCGTTAGTGCTAGCTGAGACATCCAACACAAGCAATTCAAAGGGGTAGTCCAAAATACTGCGTTTGCGTTGGCGAGCTTACGTTCATTAAAAAATGAGAGCGAGAAAAAACGGTAACCAAAGGAGACAAAAGTCAAACACGTCGGAAATTTCTGTGCGTTTGAACGACTGTTGCTGTGTATGCTGTATCTATGTATTTTATGGTTTGTGTTGTGTAGGTTTACGTCAGTGCTTTGACATGGAACAGCTGATAAAATTGAAGTAAGCATGCGTCGAAGCATTTCTCGTAACACGTAAAGTGCCTCGCACCAACGCAGTATTGTGGATCAGGCATTAAGGCTACGTGCACAGTAATGCGAGAATGCGATGCGATGCGAGAAGCGGTTGCTTGCGATAAAACTGTTCACATGTATTCTTATGTACGTGCGCACAGTGAAGCGATTTTCGATGCGTATCTCGCGAGATTCTCGCAAGCTTGTCGCGAACCTCTCGCAAGCTTCCCGCACACAAACTCTTCTGATCACTTTTTCAAGCGATTTTGTGTGAAAAATTGGTCCAGTTTCCTAATATGAAAGGTTCAATTTTTTCAAATATGTTGAACGACATTCTTGTACATTCCAAGGATTTTCTTTCATCGTTCCTTAACTGTGGATATATAGGTAAAGGGTTTTCCAATAGGGAATGGGCAACTTTAAATTCAATTTGTGAACGCGCCCTTTCACTAATCGTCGAACTGTCATCGTTAGTTCATTCAGTAAAGTCAACATTTTCTTCGCTAAAGTACACAAACGAGCAACTTCTGCAAATTATAAAAGAACTCTACCGAAATTCAAAGTCGGTGACCGTTTAAGAGCGTTAACTCCAATTTTCGGTCGTAATTCTCGCCCTAGTAGACAGGCAATAATAAGTCTAGTGCAAAAATTAGAGTCTACATATTCGTTGTGTGATACTGCCGTGTCAGCGAGATAACGGGTTGGTCGAAGAGTAGAAAATATCGCTGCTGTTCGGGCGTCCGTAGCATACGATCCAAATCAATCAATTGCACGGCGTTCTCAAGAATTGGGCATCGCTCAGACCACATTTACGCGTATTTTGCGTAAGGATCTTGGTTTACACTCATACAGGATCAAGCTTACTTAAGAATTGAAGCCGATGAACCATTTGAAGCGGCGTACGTTCTCCGATTGGGCTCTGGAGAAGATGCGCCAAGATTATGAATTCATAGTAAAATCATCTTCAGTGACGAAGCTCATTTTTGGCTCGATGAGTTCGTCAATAAACAAATCAGGGGTGGCCATGGTGCAGTAGTTACCATCATCGGCCGCCGAGCGGAAGGTCTATAGTTCAATATCTATACCGACAAAACGTATGCACCGCAGTTGTGAATGGAAAGTGACCAGACGTTCTGCTGTGGGCATAACATTCACAGTATATGGTCAACTGAAATTAATCCTCTGCGTATGCAATATTAAAGTGCTCGAATGAATTATTACGGACTAAAACCAACGCGGAATTTGGTCGGCTCTCGTCTTATCTAGGACAACCACCCCTGAGAGTAGTGAATGATCATCAACGACCCAAACCACTGCACTCCGTTCAGGTTGTGTGTCTAAAACACATCATAAGAGAATATAAAAATAACCCTTGAACCTGCGCGAGAGTCCAAAAACAAAAAATATGCGTTATTGGTCGGGTGAAAATCCACATTTGCTTCATGAATCACCACTTCATCCACAAAAAATAACTGTTTAGTGCGGTTGGCATGCTGGCGGCGTTATTGGGCCATATTTTTCCGTCGACGATAACGATCGTCACTTACTGTGAATGGGCAGCGTTATCGCGCCATGATTGCTGATTATTTTTGGCCCGAATTGGAAGATATGGACTTGGACGACATGTGGTTTCAACAGGATGGAGCCACAAGCCAGACAGCACACGTTACAATTGATTTATTGAAGAGTAAGTTTGATGAGCGTGTTATCTCAAGAAATGGGCCAGTCGAATGGCCGCCTCGTTCGTGCGATTTAACGCCTCTAGAATATTTTCTTTGGATCTACGTTAAGTCATTGGTTTATGCCAACAAGCCGACGAAGATGAAAAAGTTCAAGGTCAATGTGTGGCCCAGTCATCGAAAATTGGGTCCAACGAATCGACCGCTGCAAACGTGCCCGCGGTGGCCATATGAACGCAGTCGAGTTCCATTCATAAATGTTTTGATTGTACTTCAAGCCGATAGTAAAGTTTTTGAAATATCTCAAAAAAAAAAGAAGTCAAGCTCTTATTGGAAAACCCGGTAAATATAAACTTTCATTTAACAATTCTTCGTCTGATGATGAATGCATCTTAACAGAACAGCTTAAACTGTACGCATCGCATCTCGCATCGCGTCTCGTATCGCTTCTCGAATCGCATCTCGCATCGCATCTCGAATCATTGTGCGCGCAGCCTTAGGCAAAGTCTACCGTGCTACGGCCCAGCAAACTATTTTTTCTCTTTAGGATGTGTTAACACGTAAAGTAAGTGAAACCATAAAAATATACATATGTATGTGAAACACAAAAGCTCATAATACAGTTGCTCATTTATGCTCAGAACTGATGAAACAATACGATCAACTTTCACTGCTCTTTTTGCATTATATAGTTTCGAGGGAAAATTTTAGAAAATCGCCCCTCCCGGCTAAACGGGGGAATAGACTCCCCCCCTCCTGTAAGATTTTTTCTAGTCTTGACCAGACCTACACGCTCTAGCTTTTTGGCACACTGCTCGTGGGGCACCCTGTATATCTAGGTTTTAGGTGTAAGCTATGAAGCGTATCAGTGTACGAGAAAAAAAAAATTTAATTTCGCATTCAATTTTCCTGATTGCTGTGTTTTTTTTCTTTTATATCCATAATACGCGCCGTGGCGCAGTGGGTAGTGTGTTGGCCTCTGACTCCGATGTCACGGGATCGAATCCCCGACAACAGCCAAGTCATCGAACGTTTTTTTCACGGTGTTTCTCCTCAGCGGGGTACTGACAAAACCCCCTGTAGTATAATTGTCAAGGAAAGCTTCTCGAATTTCGCCGTTCGGAACCGACAATAAAAACTGTAGGTCCCTTTCACCCATGTGAAAAATAAATCCCACACAACATGGGTGATTGAGAGAAGCTTGGCTCTGGTCCTTCATGGGCAGTATTCATAATACGCATATGTATGTACATATATGCATACATTACCTTATTTATATTTATATGCGAGTCGGACTCGCGCACGAAGGGTTCCGTACCATCTATATATACATATAAATATGAAAGAGACTATGTATGTATGTTACCTCATCAGTCATCAAATTAAATCACATTTTTTGTATGATGACAGATCTTGGTTGCAGGCAGGTTATCGGCATATTGCTTTGATAATCACCATTGAATTCAAATCAATTATCCTACTTGACAGCAGCGATGTGAAAAGGTGAATAACAGTAAATATGGGGAAAAGGCTTGCAGCTAAGATTAATTCATCAAAGACACAAATATATTGTCGACTAACCTTAGTTCAGTATGTGACCAAGGGGATTTTTTGGATGAAAATCATGTCTGTTGTATGGGAGCCCCCCTTAAATATTAATTTTGTTCTGTTTTTTAGTATTTGTCGTGGTAGCGGCAACATAAATACATCATCTGTGAAAATTTCTACAGTCTAACTATCACGGTTCATGAGATACAGCCTGTTGACAGACGGACGGACAGCGAAGTCTTAGTAATAGGGTTCCGTTTTACCTTTGAGTACGGAACCCTAAAAACCGGCTAAGTGCTAGTCGGACTCGCCCACAAAGGGTTCCTTACCATCTGTATATATAAATATGAAAGAGACTATGTTACCTCATCAGTCATCACATTAAATCACATTTTTTGTCGGATGACAGATCTTGTTTGCAGGCAGGCTATCGGCATATTACTTTGTTAATCAAAAATCTACATGATGCGATATAGTTGATCATCAAAGTGTCCATTGAATTCAAATCAATTATCTCACTTGACAGCAACGATGTGAAAAGGTGAATAACAATAATGGGAAATATGGGAAAAAGGTTTGCAGCTAGGATTAATTCATCAAAGTAACAAAAGAGATCCAAACTGGGAAGTTTGCTACTGGTTGTGGGATATTGTCGACTAACCTTAGTTCAGTATGTGACCAAGGGGATTTTTTTAATGAAAATCATGTCTGTTGTATGGGAGCCCCCCTTAAATATTCATTTTGTTCGGTTTTTAGTATTTGTCGTGGTAGCGGCAACAGAAATACATCATCTGTAAAAATTTCAACTGTCTAACTATCACGGTTTATGAGATACAGCCTGGTGACAGACGGACGGACGGACGGACAGCGAAGCCTTAGTAATAGGGTTCCGTTTTACCTTTGGGTACGGAACCCTAAAAATTAACATGATATCTGCGACCAATTCAAGGACCTTA
The DNA here is from genome assembly GCA_951905685.1 of Eumerus sabulonum. Taxonomy (NCBI): domain Eukaryota; kingdom Metazoa; phylum Arthropoda; class Insecta; order Diptera; family Syrphidae; genus Eumerus; species Eumerus sabulonum. The sequence goes on from OX645063.1 coordinate 40,868,186, forward strand.
TCATTACGTTGTTCAAAATTTTGTATTGAAATCATTGGATTGTACCTTTGTCAATTCTGTGAATACCGAAATCTAATCGCACATACACAAAAAGATCTGCGGTAATTTGTCTAAGAAGTAAAAAAATTAGGCGTTGGACACAAGAATTGATTTCCCGATAAATATTTAACGCTTCGAACGTATTTTATGTTGCGAACTAATACCACACACAGTTTTGGTGTATGTATTTACCAAATTAGTGTATTCGTTTTCTGTTACCTGTTCCGGATATATACGAATATACACCATAGGATTCACCAGTTTAATCTCTTAATTATCTAGTGAATGAAATCTAGGTCAATGGTTGCAAACGCACACAACGAAAAGCGCAAATGTATGTACAAACGTATGACAAATGTTTGATAACATACTCGAGGTTAAATGTTTTATGGAAGCCTATATGAGCTGGTGGGCGATATGCAGAGCAGGTTTAGTGATTCAAAATTAATATTTTGTTTGTATATACGAGTATGCATTTAGCAGGTATTTAATTACTTTGAAAAGTTGTTCCATGTTAATACAATAACAAGTAAAACGTCTTGTACTCGTTCATCGTCGTTTATATGAATGTATAGTTTACGGAAAGTATACATGCGTACCTATTTAGAAGACAGTGCTTCCATTTTTTAGTCGCTAAATCAAACAATATAGAAATGAATTAAATGTCTGTTTTTCCATTAAAATAAAAAACGCATTTTATTTCGTCAACCACAAGTTCAAATTAGCAACTTCTGAACACATTTCAACTTATTTCTATCTTACAACTACCTTAACGATGCGACCGTGATGCATTTGGTCGCAGGTCACCCGCCGGTGGATGTATTGTAGGCTTCTTCTATTACCCCGTTTACATGCGTAGTTGAAAGATGGAGTCGAAACTGAATTGAAGTTTCGACCCAGGTTTTTCCGCAACGTAGTCGAAAGATCGAACCTCCTTCGCCAAAAAACAGGATTAGTCGGTTGGGCTACGGCCTAGTAAGCCGTAACCGTAAAAAAACCACAAATTTCGAAACAACCACAAGCCTCGGATATAACGGGCCGGATTTATGTTGACGACCCTTGCAAAAAACGAAAAAAGAACAATGATCTTCGGCTTTGTAAGGCAAAAAGTCCTAAGCATGGACGCATGTGAGCGAACGCCTCATAACATTCCGTATCAAGGCTACATTTTTTAACATCAGCCTGATCTGCGTCCACGCCCCCACGGAAGACAAGGATGACTCCGCCAAAGATGAGTTCTACGATCTCCTAGACAGAACGTATGCCCAATGTCCCAGCTATGACATCAAAATTGGCTGGGTAAGGAAAGCATCTTTGAACGAGTCATCGGCAAACATATCCTACACGACACCACCTCCGATAACGGACACAGGCTGATTGATGCTGATGCTACAGGGCGAAATCTCCTTCAAGCCAGTACGCGCTTCCCACACCTCGATATACACAAAAGCACCTGGCGGCCTTTTGATCAATCGACTACCAACCAGATTGATCCCATCGCGATCGACGTCAGACACTCCTCCACTATTCTTGATGTTCGAACTTTCCGAGGGGCTAACATCGACTCGGACCACTATCTTGTAGTAGCCAAGATGCGCTTACGGATATCACGAACGCAACGGAGTAGAGTAAGAATACAAAGTTATGACGTCGGAAAGCTACTATCGCCAGAAACCGCTCGTGCTTTTACCGATCGCGCCTGCCTTAAGCTCTCCAATACACCTGAATCCTCCACGCTATCAATAGAACATCAGTGGAGCCTTTGCAAACAACCCCTGAAAAGCTCTGCATCCGAAGTTTTGGGTTTCAAGGCTCCACCACGAAGAAACACCTGGTTCGATGACGAGTGCAGGAGGATTCATACAGCGACGCAGGATGCATATAAGGCCTCGCTGCATAAAAGAAAAAGAGCAGCTCGTGAGCTCTACGAGTTAAAAAGAAGGGAGGATCATACGCTTCTTAGAATAAAGAAGAAAGAGCACGAGAAGCGCGCGATTGAGCATTTGGAGAGGTGTTACTGCAGGCGTGACGTTCGAAAGTTTTATCAACAGATAAAGCGAACATGCCAAGGTTATAAAGCCAGAACGGAAGCATGCAGGGATGAGGACGGACACCTAGTAGTAGAATCGCGGTCGATGCTGAGAATATGGAAAAACCAATTCTGCAGACTGTATAAAGGCGTTGTTAGTCAATATACCGCTCTCTGGCAGAATGATCCATTTCTAATCGACGAAGACCGTAGAGAATTCTGTCCCCCTGACCTCGATGAAGTTAAGATTGCCATATCGAAGTTCAAGTCGACTAAAGCTACTGGAGGAATAAGTCTCCTTAACATCGCCTACAAAATCTTCTCTGCCGTTTTGTGTGAACGCCTGAAGCCTTTTAGAAATAAGCTGATAGGTCCTTATCAGTGCGGATTCAGGCCAGGGAAGTCCACCATCGACCAAATCTTCACACTACGGCAGATCCTGGAAAAAACAATGAATTTCAAGTCAATACTCACCACCTATTTGTCGACTTCAAAGCCGCATACGACAGCGTAATTAGAGACGAGCTATACAACGCTATGTCTACCTTTGACATACCTGCTAAACTTGGCAGACTATGCAGGATGATTTTGGAGAGTGCTCGCTGCTCCATCCGAATCGGTGAACACCTTACCGATAGTTTTGATGTCAAAAAAGTATTTAGGCAGGGCGATGCGCTGTCGTGTGATTTCTTCAACATCATATTGGAAATGATTGTGCATAAATCACTGGCCAGTACAAGAGGCACAATCTATTTCAAATCCTCGCAACTCCTTGCATACGCCAACGATATTGACATAATAGGTAGATCACAGCGAGATGTCAATGAGGCGTTTGCGAGTATTGAGATGGAGGCGGCGAAAATTGGTTTGACGATAAACGAGGGCAAAACTAAATATATGCTGTCATCAAAAAAGGACGCTCACCACCGATGTCTTGGCCAGAACGTTTGTATTGGCAGATATAAGTTCGAGGTAGTTAAGGACTTCGTCTACCTTAGCTCCGCAGTGACCTGGAACAACGACATCAGTTCCGAAATCAAACGCAGAATCACTTTTACCAATCGCTGTTTCTTTGGGCTCAGGAGGCAACTGAGTAATAGAGCCCTCTCCCGAACGACAAAGTTGACTCTATATAAGACCCTTATCATCCCGGTCCTGTTGTACGGCGCAGAAGCATGGACACTATCAAAAGCGGATGAGGAGGCCCTTGGTCGGTTCGAGAGAAAGATTTTGCGCGTGATTTTTGGGCCTATAAACGCAGACGGAGGATGGAGGAGAAGGAGAGAAGGAGAGAGCCTAGTCAGGCATCTACGGATTCAACGCCTAAGATGGCTGGGCCATGTAAAGCGAATGGACACCACAGCTCCAGCCCGGAGAGTGTTTGAATCCAACTCCGAGGGACGAAGAAGCAGAGGACGGCCGCACTTAAGATGGCGCACACAGGTGGAAAGGGACCTCAACCAACTGGGCGTGCGGCATTGGAGAAGACTAGCAAAAGACTCCTCGACCCAGGTTTACATGCATTTTTTCAACTTGATCCAACTCTGCTAGCTCTATTTCAACTCGATCCGCGCTTATATGAATTTCGATCCTAGTTGAATCCGGATTCAACTACACCATGTAAACGGGGTATATCTTAGACGCAAATACTGGTCCGATGTACTGCCAGACAGATATCTACCTTCATTGTATCTTCCCCGTTTTCCGGAGAAAAATGAGAAGGAGCTTCAGTGATGTAGAATGTAGAGCTAAGAGACTCGGCACAGACCACATCGGCCCGGTGACCAATAAGTGCCCGCCTCCGACGGGCAGCTTATGGTTTTCTTCATCTTTTGGCTTATGATTTGGTCTTTGTGGATCGCCGCATCTGGCTTCAGACTCCGATTTACTGTTGCCACGTCGAGGAGGAGACATCACGGGCATTGCGGGCGTTTTTACCTTTTTCGGTTCGAACTCCTGATCCCTTCGAACACTGCACCGGTTTGAGAGTCGTTGGAACGGGGGACCAGCGTCAGCGCGGGTCATAGCAGGACCCTCAACGCTTCCAGCTCCGCCCGTTTGGAAGACTATCGCGCTCTTTTTGGGAAGTTGCTCCCCAGTAAGAGGAAGGCGCATGGCGAAGGTGCTGGCATGCTTGTGCCCTCTACAGCAGTCTTCATTAAGCGCCGGCGTTTACTGCACTGCGCATCGTCGACAGGGAGTGGGACCACAGATGAGAGGGTCGGATCGACTTTGGTAGGGGATACCTCCGTCGACCTAACCCTCTTACCTGATTTCACCAGAGGTTAAACCTCATCTGTCGTGCCTCTTTTTCGTTATTTTTTTGGGACTTAGCAGCACGCTCAGCATTGCGACCCAACTCGCGTGTCGCGTCTGCTGGATGCACTACTTAAGCTCAGTCTAAATAGGTGGTCGGACAGTGAGCCGCAGGAGTCGGTGGCGTTCTGAGCTGCCGATGAGTTGACAATGAATGGCGGGGCCTCCAGAATCCTTGCCAAAGAGATCGGTGGAGAGATGGGTAGATTTTCCTAATTGCGGGTACTACCTGGAGTACATTTAGGTCTACGAATCGTAGTTCAAGGTCCATGATCTCTTAAGCCTCCCGCCACGATAAGGTGCCCGAAGAGGGGTGCCAGTGGATGGCACTTGTCAGCGGAAGGTACGGCTTAGGCGTCTGCATGGGATGCGTTCCATACGATCGTTGGGGTGTGCGACCTCGGATGGATGGTGGTGCTCGCTTAGAAATTGATTCCGCAATTCGGCGAATTCCATCACTTACCTCTGGATTGCGATATTGCAAAGGATTTGCCGTTGACTGGAACGTGGGATACAATGTATTTGATGTTAACTTACATCATGGTTTTCCAACAATCTAATTCAATTACTATGTCCATTATTGCTCGTGAATATTGCGTGGATTGTTCCAACTAGTTTGAGTTATGAAATTTGATGTTCGTTATCTTTTTTAAAGTTTCTATATGTACGAATACATATGTATGTACATGTATGTAGCAACAAATTGTTCTCATTTTGGGCTATTCGTAGGGAAAAAGGAAACCATGGCGATTTTTTATGCTCAGTGCGTAACAGCATTCAGCAATAAGCTAGGCAGTGCTAGCACCAACCGGACAGTGGACAGTCTTAATTCTCTAACTGAGGAATTTGTCCTCATATTAAGAGAAAAAGATGTAGAGGCTCTAGCATGATTACAGGCCATTGTAATCTGTAACAATTTCTACGTTGCGCGTGCAGAAAAGAAGACATTAAATTTGACGTCCGAAGGCTACGTCAGCCTGCTCTTTTGGCCAGTGTATTCAAAGAACTATCTGTGGCGCTTAGTCCTTCATTTATAGTAGTTGTGTTGCGCCGCATAAGTGCAAGTTTACGTTTTTTCTTTTATCTTGGGTCTCCAACGCGCTCCAATTAATTTGCACATTAATGTTTGCCTAGTCACGTCATCATCGATGTCACACTTGTAATTAATATTTAAATGAATCAAGTGGTCACTGACTGACTAGGCTGCGAAGGGATGACGGAGTCCCTAATTGAAAAGCTTTTTTGTTCTTGGCTTTGAAAAAGCTCTTACATTTTCCAAATAGGTACTCGTGCCATTACATAGTACCTCCTTTGTACGAGACTGAAAATTTAGCCATCAGTGTTGGTTATCGTAATCGCGAATCCTTATTTTTTTTTACATTATATACTATATTGTAATAAAACGAGGTTCTTTGATGTTTTACTTGTTTTTCTTAAATCCTGCTGTTTTATTAGTACATCTACTAACGAACAATAACAAAATCTAATTCATTTTAAAAGCAATAAGAAAAATCAACAAGAAAAAAAATACACAGACATGAGTCTGTCCAGAAATTGATTTTACAAGGGATAGTGATCGGCTCCTTGAACACATTCACCGTTATACATTTTATGTTTTCCAAGCAAGCGTTCTTTTTGCCTCATTTAACCAAAATACCGTTTATTTATTTATTTATTCTGCACTCATAAAATACAACTGTTGTGATTAATTTGTTCTACGTACATGTAAGATGCCTGGCAACATAACATCGTTTGAAGTGGCTCAGCTTGTGAACTTTTTATAGTCACAGCATCAGGAAAAGTGTCCAAGAGTTGTCGAACATGTTTTCATTAACCAGACAAACTATCTATACATTTTAACCCGCCAATGGTGACGTATGTACTTGTCTGTGAGACCGGGTGCGCTAAAAAATGTTAATAACTTTTTCCCCTGTTATTGTTTTTTGTTGCAATTTCAAGTAGCTGCCGAATTCCACATTCATGTCGAAGTTACCGGAATTTGGTCTGAAACAGTGAACTGAGAGTTTCCGCTTTGACCGATTTTCTGAGTGCATCCAGATTTGTCGATTTTACCCATTTGAGGACCTTAACCAAACTTGTTAGTCGCGCTCAGTGATTTGATTTCTTCGCAGAAGGTCTGATAAGAATCATTCTTCGATTTACGAAAAAGGTTCTTATAATCCTTCTGCTTCTTATTCCAGCCATCTACCGAATTCGATTTGAGCGATATATTTAGGAGCTTGGCATTCCGTCTCCTGGAATGGGGGTTTGCTGACAGGATATGCGAGTTCAAAACAATTCGTGATGACGCTATTCAGGTTGTGAACAGCATACTCAACCAATTGTTTCGTTTCGGGTTTAGGTAGGGTTTGGGTGGATTTTTCAAATACCTTTATTGCGAGGGGTAGATCGCACAAATCAATTGGAATTCGACATATGTATGTATCTGTGATCTGACAGCATAACATCTGATAAAACTCTCCAGTTAGTGATGGCCATCACATATAAGTTGGAAAAGGTTAAGTCAATCATCTAATGTCGCCTCGCCGTGACAAACGTTGATTCAGAGCCAACATTGTTGATGATAAGGTCAGGCGAAAGAGTGAATTCCAAAAGACGGTCTCCTCTTAGATTGCATTTGCTGCTGCTCCACGCAGTGTTTTGAGCATTAACATCGCCGGAAATTAACATTTCCGACTTCACATTACTCTACGAGTTCAGAAACTGCCTTCGGTGGTGGAGGTAGTACCGGGTCGTAGGGGAAGTAAGCAGACGCAGCGAGGAAATGTTCAAATTCTCCGTGCGCTTCGTAGCTTTCTCTGGCAGCCACCATATCTTGTCCACAGAATTGTCCAACTTTGGTTGTCAGTAGTGTAGTCAGTAGTCAGTAGTAGCCTTTCGGACCGCTCATCATAAAGACTCAAAGTAACTCGTATATCACCAAAACTTTGGTTCCTCAACGAATACAACGTTTACAACAAAATTAAATGCTATACAAATTGAAAATTCAACATGGTGCTATTTCTTTGCACAGAACTGTATGTCAAACTTTGGAATTCGTAAAATCGGCCCCATTGCAACAAATTCCCGCTGGGAAGTTAAAAATCAAGGATTGCATCAATTTCAAAACCAAAACTATGTAACTTGCTTGGGCCAGACACTAAAAAAAAACAATGTGTTAGATACATACACTGATGGACGAAAGTATTCGTAATGTGGTGTTACTAACCATAAAAAGCGAAAAAAACACGTTTAAAAAGTTATAAAATTGTATAAAACTCAGAATAAATTCCATAACAAAAACAAACAGTAGCAATAAAAGTAATTAAACAATTGAGAATTTGGTTGGACAAAAGTATTCGTAATTTCTAAATAGCATTATTACTAAGGTGAACAAAAGGAGGAGACTGGATTTTGCAAAAGAATTCTCGGGTAAACCAAAATCGTTTTGGGAGAAAGTTTTTTTTTTTTTTTTTTTTTTGTAGAGACCCGCGCAGGTTCAAGAGTTTTTCATATTCTCTTATGATGTGTTGTCACACACAACCTGAACGGAGTGCAGTGGTTGTGGTCGTTGATGTTCGTTCACTACTCTCAGGGGTGGTTGTCCTAGGCCTAGATAGGACGAGAGCCGACCAAATTCCGCATTGGTTATAGTCCGTAGTAATTCGTTCAATCACTTTAGTATTGCATACGCAAAGGATGAATTTCGGATGACCATATACTGTGAGTGTTATGCCTGCAGGCAGTAGGTCTGGTCACTTTCCATTCACAACTGCGTTGCATACTTTTTATCATCCGTATGGGAATTACTTTTACTTGGCTATGAAGCGAATTTGAACTATAGACCTTCCGATCGGCGGTCGATGATGTTAACCACTGCACCACGGCCACCCCAGGGAGAAAGTTTTGTTCTCCGATGAGAGTAAATTTTGTGTTTACCGATCGGATGGACGAGTTTTGACTTGGAGGAAAGCAGACACCGAATTATATCAAAAAAATGTTCAATCAACTGTCAAACATGGTGGTGGTGGAGTCATGGTATGGGGATGTAGGGCAGTTTCTGGTATAGGGACGCTTGTATTCATCGACGAAATCATGAAAAAAGAAGTATACCTTAAGATCTTGAAGGAAAATTTAAAGATCAGTGATAATGATTTACATCTGAGCAACGATTTTTACTTTCAGCAAGATAACGACCCAAGGCACACTGCTGAAATGGTTCGATCGTGGATATTATATAACGCTCCTCATACCTTGAAAATACCACCCCAATCACCAGATCTCAATCCTATAGAGCATCTATGGGATATGTTGGATAAACGGGTGCAACAACACAACATAACGTCTAAACAGCACCTTATAGACTTGCTACAGGAAGAATGGACAAAAATAGGTACTGACTTCACCAAAAAATTGGTACATTCCTTGTCAAATAGACTGCAAGCAAATATACTGTTATTAAGCAATTAAAAGTGTGTTTTGAATTAACGTAAAATTACGAATACTTTTGTCCAACCAAATTCTCAATTGTTTAGTTACTTTTATTGCTACTGTTTGTTTTTGTAATGAATTTTATTTTGAGTTTTATTTAATTTGTTGTATATATCTTTCTCTATAAGATAAAAAAACGTTTTCCAAATAATAACTTTTTTAACTTGTCTTTTCCTCTTTTTATTGTTAGTAACATCACATTACGAATACTTTGGTCCATCAGAGTATGTATTCGGTGAAAACAGGTGCTTTCATTATCGTGGTGTTTTGTGCCCATTCACTGGATACAAGAAACTCTAACCATGGAAAATTACATTGACATCTTAGAAGCAGTAAAGTATCCTTTCGCTGGCAACTTGTCGTTGGCTTGACTGTTTCTAAAGGAGCAATGATCGTAACTATACGGCCAAAGTAACGGATAGGCTGTTTGTTTGTTTATTGTAATGTCACCGCTTTACATGTATCTATTTACGTGTATAAAGATATCTATATCCAATTATATTCGTTACCAAAATGCTGATACATAAGTATATATGTACATATATCCAAGCATGCCAGTGCACGTATCCAACGTATTGGATTTGTTTCCCTCTTGATCGTTCTATTTATCTCCCATGCATACAATGTGTATGTATGTACATATTTATATATACATACATACATTTATTCGGAGGAGTGTGAATATTGCATATACATATGTATGTACCTGCACATGTGCACACGCGCCATCATTTTTTTTTTCCGATGTTGACAATGCAATAGCAGTACGATAACCTTGACAGGCTTGTCTGATTAGAAAATTGGCCTGATAACTGCCAGTGACCTCTATTCCAGCAAATAATGCATCATCAGTTATCACATATCAAACAATTATTACCACTACATTGACATTATACCCCACAGCCATGGTTTATCATTACAGACACATGAGTGAGAAGTTGCACACTTCCATACACTACGCAAAGGCAAATATTGCACTCCTTTCCCGGCAGCCAGCCAAGCAATGAAGCACACAAAACACATTGAACCTACCACTCTTTAAACACAAATCCTACACTCAATTCACCAAAATTGTAAGCAAAAAACCAAAAAACAGGCATACAGCAGCAAAAAAAAAAACAAAAAACAATCAAAGAATATTTTTTTGCGCAGGGAAATATTTTGACAGTGATTATTAATGATATACTCGTATGTATGTATCTATGTATATATGTACAAACATATACATATGTATACTATTGTGGGACGACGAACAAAAATTTCTGTTTTATTAATCGGATTTTGTCATTCGCAGTTTGCTATATTTATTTATTTATTTACACAAATTGTAGAGTACGGCATATTAATTAATTTACTTACTTACTTATCAGGCCAGCGATCCATGGAGGATCTGAGCATGAGCTATAGCTGCCTTCCATCCTTGACGGTCCCGGGCACGCTGCTTCCAGTTGTAAAAAACCAAGATGTCTTACATCCGCGATTACTTGGTCTTTATACCGGAGGTTCGGTCTTCCTCTTCTTCTCGAACCAGGAGGCTCGGAGTCGAAGACCCTCTTAGCTGGAGCATTGATGTCCATGCGCTCTATGTGGCCGAGCCAGTGTAGTCGACGGATCCTTGCCTTCCGGACTACATCCACATCTTGGTACAGCTCGTAGAGTTCGCGGTTGTGTCTTCTTCTCCATCCACCTTCCTCACAGACAGGACCAAATATCCGGCGCAGAATTTTTTCTTTCGAAAGAACTCAAAATCAGTTCCGCTGTCCTGCTTATCGTCCAGCTTTCGGTCCGTACAGCAAGACTGGCAGTATGAGCGTTTTGTAAAGCATGACTTTGGTCTTTCGAATGAGGAGTTTTGACCCCAGTTGTTTGGACAAGCCGAAGTAGCAGCGGTTGCCAAGGGCGATTCTATGCCGGATCTCCACTGTGGTGTCATTTGTGGAATTTACGTTTGCCCCGAGGTAGACAAACTCCTTAACTACCTCGAAATTGTAGCCGTCAATTGTTATATTTTGTCCCAGGTGGTGAGCGACGGATTGGTTTTTGCTTGACAGCATGTATTTCGTTTTGTCCTCATTGATCTTAAGACCAACTCGTTTCGCCTGTTCTTCAATCGCCGTGAATGCTTCCACAATGCCACGGCGAGAACACGCGAGGATGTCGATATCATCCGCGTATCCTAGCAGCTGGATGGACTTGTAAAAGATAGTGCCTTCCCTGTTGACGCCTGCCCGTCACACTATCTGCTCCAGCACCAGGTTGAAGAAGTCACATGACAGCGCATCTCCTTGCCGAAATCCGGTGCATGTTTCAAATGGTTCCGAGGTCCTAGAACCGAGTTGCACGGTGCATCGCGTGTTTTTTAGTGCGGCGCGACACAACTGGATCAGTTTTCCCGGGAACCCGAATTTGGCCATTCACGATGAATGCTGTCGTATGCGGCTTTGAAATCGATGAAAAGATGGTGTGTATCGATTCGAAACTCGTTGGTCTTTTCCAGGATTTGTCGAAGTGTGAAACTTTGGTAGCTGCCGATTAGTGCGGTGCAAAATGGTTTTAGACGTTCACACAATACGCTGGACAGAATCTTGTATGCGACATTGAGCAGGGATATACCTCTATAGTTCTTGTAAGAGGTAGGATCGCCTTTTTTGTGGATGGGGCATATAGAGCTGGTATTCCAGTCGTCGGGCATGCCTTCATCTACCCAAATTCTGCAGATGACCTGGTGCATGCTCCCTATCAGAATATCGCCGCCTGCCTTGAAGAGCTCTGATGGCAAGCCATCTGAGCCTGCGGCCTTGTTATTCTTCAGCTTCTGAATAGCTGTGCTGACTTCTTCGATGCTGGGTGGGAAGACTACTCAGCGGCTGGAGTTGGGATTTCCTCGGTCCCTACCACTCTCTCTTGGTCATGCTCGTTAAGCAGCTGCTGGAAATGCTGCTTAAATACATATACTATTCCTTGCGGCTCGGTGACAAGATTACCCTCGCGGTTTCGAAGAGCCTGCGTGCCCTTTTTGAAGCCTGCTGCGATCAATTAATCAATTAAAATCAATTAATTTATGATTAGTTAATAATGAAGGTTTGCTACATTGCTTAACGAAAACCAGTGTCTAATTCATTCCAAATGCTCTCACGTCCACATCAAATCCCTCGCAAAAGTAAGTATGTATGGGTTTATACCTAATACCTAAGAAGCCACTAAAAAAATTGATTTGCAATAAATCCCTTCTCACTACGTGTTGTACTTATTATGCGCACAACTGTCGTGAAGCAAAATAACGGTCGATTTTGTGTTCCTTTGTTTAGCAATCGAATGTTTTGCAACCATGTGTGAAAACACGCCACAAAAGTAAGTACAGTACACTCTCGGTAAAGTGAACATCGGTTGAGTGAACAATCCAATAGAGGGAACGCACAACATTTTATACAGATTACTTACAGAGCGAATAAGTGAACCTCTTTAGAGTGAACCTATATTTTTTAACCCAGTTAAACACGAATGCACAGCCTATCGGGCAAATTTTTACGCTTGTTTTGCATATTTCGTGCTACGTTTTTCATTATCTTCTTATGTGGCGCTATAGTCTGGGGTGGACCTGGGCCTCAACCAACAAACCTCTCCAGCCAGCACGATTTTTTGTCAGCAGTCTCCAATCGTGCACACTAAGTTGGTTGAGGTCCCTTTTTACTTGTATGCGATATCTCAATCGAGGGCGTCCTCTGTTTCCCCTGTTTCTCTGTTTCTGATTCAAAGACTCTTCGGGCCAGAGCTGTGTTTTCCATACGCTCTACATGCTCAAGCCATCTTAAATGTTGTATTCGTGGATGATTGACTGGACATATGCCGCTCTATAATCCGTACAGTTCGTTGTTGAATCTTCATCTCCATATGCCATCAATGTAAATGTGATGAAAATTCGCACGCAGGATTTTTTCTCGAAAAGATCAAGAGCTTCCTCATCCGCTTTCATTAGCGTCCATGCTTCTGCGCCATAGAGCAGGACAGGCATGATTAAAGTGTTACATAAAGCTAACTTGGTCTCTCGAGAGGTGGATCTAATTCTCAATTGCCTCTTGAGCGCAAAGAAATAAGGACTGCGGAGCCGAGGTACTACCTCAAAGTTTTACGTGTCCATTGTGACGCTCTGTCCAATACGTTGATGTTGAATGTCCTTTCTTGGTGGCAGCATATACTTTGTTTTGCCGTCGTTTACAGTCAGACCCATTTTGGCCGCCTCCACTTCAATGTCTCACTCGCAACGTTCAACCAATCACGTCAATGTCATCAGCGTAAACTAGCAGCTGAACGGACTTTTGGAAAATCGTGCCTCTAGTGTTCACCTCTGTTTCGCACCATTTTCTCAAGTAAAATGTTGAGCGCGTCGCCTTGCCTCAAATCATTTTTGACATTAAAGGAGTCGGTGAGCTCGTTACCGTCCTTGATGGGGCAGCCAGAGTTCTCTCAGGAGCTTGGTAGAAATGTCAAAACCAGACATGGCACTGTATAGCTCATCTCTATGTACGCTGTCATATGCGGTCTTTAAATCGACAATAGGTGATGCGTGTCGATTTGAATTTCTTGTCCTTTCCACGGTCTTATCTGTAGATACGATAAGACCCTTTCCATGATCCATTCGAATTTTACAAAAAATGAAAACAAAATTCAAGGTGTTTCGGGCACAGTATTGGCAAAAAAAAAAAAACGAATAGCCAAATCAACTATATGTGCTATCTTTTGACAAAGAATGCCTTAAAATTTGAATGCCTTTCGAACGATTGAGAATTTTGTTCGCAGCGGCCGGCCACGTACATTTACTGAACAAGAAAGCCGCCTACATAATTATTCGCAAAGTGAAGCAAAATTCAAAAGTAAGCGCCCCAAAATTGCAAGCGGAGATAGACGAAGAGATGGGGGACAATGTATTCCTCAAACCATCCGTCATGTCTTGCACGAGGCCGGGTATAAAGCTAATCTCATTAGAAAGAACCATACGTTGCAAGGTCAATCATTAAAGGCGACCTGAATTCGCTAAAAGTCATACACGGAGGGAAATGGATTTCTGGAATAACGTTATATTCTCGGATGAAAGTAAGCTTAACATTCACGGTTCAGATGGATGCGACAAGGTTTAGAGAAAACCGAACACACGGTTGGAACTGAAGAACATTGCTTGGACCGTGAAGAAGCACGGTGGTGGCTCGGTTATGGTTTGGGGGTGCATGTAATGAATCGGTATGATTATTTGAATAATCTCAAACATAATTTCCAGCAGATTGCGCAAAAAATATGTTTGGAAGGGTCTTTCATTTTCCAACAGGATAATAACCCAAAGTATACGTCGCTTGTGTTGTAAGAGAATGGTATAATATGCCAAAACAGCTCAAACATCACCATAGTCCCGGATTTAAATGTTATCGAGTATTTATGGGACCATCTGGAGCGCCAAATCCGAAAACACGAGATTAATACCAAAGCCGAGCTTAAGGCCCTTCTCCCAGAAGAATGGGAGAAAATAAGCCCAGAAGTAACTAAAAAGCTTGCTGCTTCAATGGGATCAAGCGCGCGATTGGCAAACTGGGGTGATATTCACTCTTTTCAAAAAGGGTGATAAAAAAGAGTGCTCCAACTATTGGGGTACATCTCTTTTAAATGTCTCCGGTAAAGTCTACGCTTAGTCGTTGGAGGCGCATTCTAGAATTACGTTCGAATTGAGGATAGGGGATGAACAGTGCGGCTTTCGTCACGGCAGAAGTACAACCGTCCAGATTTTCACTCTAAGAATGGTACTTATGGTACGCCAAAGCAGCTGTAGATCGGCTGCTTTGTTGATTTGGAAAAGGCGTATGACCGAGTTCCTCGAGGTAAACTCTGGAGTGTCGTAGTATGGGAATATGGGATTGATCGCCCTCTGTTGAGGGCCATTTAGTCTCTATACACAAATTGTAGCAGTTGTGTTCGGGTTAACGGTAGTAAATCAACGTCTTTTACCATGGGCTTTTGTCACCTTTCCTTTTCATTATACATATATGTATGTATGTACGTATGTATATGGACTGGATTTTGCAGCGCAGTAGAGGCGTGGAATGTTTCACATTGGGAGAGTCGAGGGTAAGCTCTCTTCTTTTTGTAGATGACTTAGTTGTCCTCGCATCCTCCCAGACGGAACTCCAGCGCGCAGAATACCTGCCCAATGCACTCTACATGTTAGTGGAGTCCCATCCTGCAGGATCGGCCAAACTGGGTCAATTTTGAAATAGCTTGGAAGATCTTTAATCAGGAAGACCGAGCTTGGTGCGAAAGCCAAGTTAACGGTTATTAGCTCAGTATTTGTTCCAACTCTCACCTATGGTCATGCAATTTGGGTATTGACCGAAAGAATAAGATCGCGATTATAAGCTGCCGAAATGAGATTTCTTCGTGCTGTTGTGGGAGTTACTCGCCGGGATAGGGTGAGAAGAAACACGGCAGTGCGCGGGGAGCTCAATGTAAAGCTGCTGCTTCTCCGAACGGAAAGGGCTATGCTTTGATGGTTTGGTCACGTGAGACGAATGTCGCCAACATCACCAGTTTTAAAGCGTGCCTTGAATGTAATACCATCATGGAAGGCGACCGCTTGACAGAGCTAGGACGAGGTGGTTGGACCAAGTCCAAAAACTCGCCTGGGTGCGCTTGAGCATAGCTCCTGATGAGTTAGAGTCGATGGCGTAGGATCGAGTGGCCTGGAGATCCCGCGTGCGCGCATTATCCCCGCGACTCTTTTAGTGGAACATGCGGGCCACTGAAAATGATGATGATGATGACATTGTTAAAGCCTTCTTTCCCAATACAAAGTGCAACATTACACATTTTACAGCACCATTTCGATCTAGAACGACACTCGAGACATCTGAGTTGGTTTGTGAGTTTTTTGGGAAACTGGTATCCGATGCTCCCCGCGATGCTTCGTTGTACAGTCAGTCTAGGCTATCCTTGCTTCAGTGTATAGAATCTTAGATAATGGAGAGTTACTGCCCTTGTGAATTCAAGTAAATCTCCTCTGTAGTTTTTTTTTTATTAGCTTGTGGAGCTTCCAAGCATTGAAGCTCTGATTTGAATAGAGTACGTTTGAATGAACTGGTAATGTAGGCCCATGTTCATTCATGTTGTAATTTTACAAAAGTAGGGGATGAGGCGCCGTGGCGCAGTAGTTAATTTGTTGGACTCAGACGCACGATGAGCGAGTTCGGATCACGGTAACATTAACGCCATCGAATGTTTATTTCGTGGCGCCCCTCTTCGGCGGGGTACTGACAAAACCCTCCGTAGTATACTTGCCTTGAAAAGCTTCTCGACTCACGCCGTTCGGAATCGGCATTAAACTGTAGGTCCCCTTCACCTGTGTCAAAAATAAATCACACACAACATGGGTGATTGCGAGACCTTGGCTCTGGTCCTTCATGGGCTGTAACGCCACCAAAGAAGAAATATATGGCTGTATGAGAGCGCCGTGGCGCAGTGGTTAATGTGTTGGACTCTGACGCACGATGAGCGAGTTCGAATCCCGATAACACCAACGCCATCGAATGTTTATTACGCGGCGTCCCTCGGCGGAGTACTGGCAAAACCCCCCGTAGTATAGTTGCTATGAAAAAGCTTCTCAACTCACGGAATCGGCATTAAACTGTAGGTCCCTTTCACCTATGTGAAAAATAAATCACACATAATATGGGTGATTGAGAGAAGCTTGGATCTAGTCCTTGATGGGTTTTTCATCCTTTTTTTTTTTTTTTTTGAAATACATACATAGATATAAAAAGGCTGACGAAATTATCCGCGCAAGCAAAAGGGTTGCTTTGGAAATTAAAGTCATTCTGCTTTGCGATTTCATCTGAGTAACAGGTATTGACTGTAGAAAATGTACATCAAATATGTTAAGAAAAAGAAATGTAAACCAGACATTGGAAAAAAAAAGGAATCTTCGTCGGAAGAACGGAAACTGATTCTAAAACTAATTTACTGAGAGACAGGCAAACTTGTTGGCAGATTGTTCTCTCTAGTTACAAATATGTATATGTAGGTATGTACAGGTATGAAGGAAATTTGGAAAACCAGCCAAGTAGAAGACGAAGAAAAATATGTAGGCAGTCAATTAGTAAAAGAAATTAGTCCTTATTATCTAGGTGGCGCTACAACCGTGGTGAACCTGGGCCTCAACCAATAAGCGTCTCCAGCTGGCACGGTCTTTGGCCAGCTGTTTCCAGCGCCGCACGCTCAGTTGGTTAAGGTCCCCTTCCACCTACGTGCGCCACCGTTGATGTGGCCGTCCTCTGCCGCGCCTTCCTTCCGGGGTGGATTCGAAGACTCTTCGGGTCGGAGCTGTATTTTCCATTCGCTCTACATGGCCTAGCCACCTTAGACGCTGTATCCGTAGACGTCATACCAAGCCGATGTCGCTGTACAACCCGTACAGTTGTTCGTTATATCTTCTCTTCCATACACCGTTTGAACAAACGGGACCGTAGATAGGGCGCAGAATTTTCCTCTCGAAACGACTAAGGGCATCTTCATCCATTTTTGTTAAGTTCCAAGCCTCTACGCCGTAAAGGAGGAGTGGGATGATTAAGGTCTTATATAGTGTCACCTTGGTTTTCCGAGAGAGGGCTCTACTTCTCCATTGCCTCTTGAGCCCAAAGAAACAGCGGTTGGCAAGAGTGATTTTGCGTTTTATCTCAGCGCTGGTCTTGTTGTCGCTGGTTATCAGTGAGCCAAGGTAGACGAATTCCTAGACCACTTCAAAGTTATATTCGCCCATGATGACGTTCTGGCCAATACGTCGGTGTTATCCTTCTCTTTTAGATGAAAGCAGATATTTGGTTTAACCCTCATTAACGTTGAGACCCATCTTAGCCGCTTCTACCTCAATGCTTACAAAGGCCTCATTGACGTCTCGCTGTGTCCGTCCAATCACGTCAATGTCGACGCAAGCAATTGCGTAGACTTAACGGAACCACACGAATCTGGAACTCCCTGCCGGATTCGGTTTTCCCCCCTCAATGCAACATGCAAGCATTTAAGATCAATGTCCATCGGCATCTCCTCTATTCCTCTTCCTCTCTACCTTCTGCCTGCACTGTGTCGCCGACATAATAAGGTTATTAGACCTTGAGTGCGCGCAAATTATTAAAAAAAAAAAAAAAAAAAAAAAAACTTGAAATAAATCGTACCACTTGCCAGTGACTCTTGCACGATGCTGAAAAAGTTGCACGACAGCGCGTCACCTCGCTTAAATCCTTTTTTAGCATCAAAGGTCTCGGTTTGCTCATTACCGACCTCAATGGAGCAGCGAGAATTCTCCATTGTAATCCTGCACAGTCGGACGAGTTTGGCAGGGATGCTAAAACTAGACATGGCTCTGTATAGTTCATCTCTATACACGCTGTCATATGCAGCCTTGAAATCGACGAAGAGGTGGTGAGTGTCGATTTGGTATTCCTGGGTCTTCTCCAAGATCTGTCGTAACGTAAATATTTGGTCTATTGTGGATTTACCTGGCCTGAAACCACACTGATAAGAGCCAATTAGGTTTCAGGCGTTCACACAATACGGCATAGAAGATCTTATATGCGATTTTAAGGAGATTTATTCCCCTAATGTTGGCGCAGTTATAGGGGTCTCCTTTCTTATGGACCGGGCAAACGATGCTGAGATTCCATTCGTCGGGCATGCTTTCGTCCGACCATACCTTGCAAATGAGATGGTGCATGCACCTTACCAGCTTATCTCCAGCCGCCTTAAGAAGCTCAGCAGACGGACCGTCTGCGCCCGCGGCTTTATTAGACTTAGGTCTTGATATCGCTATTTTAACTTCGTCTAGGTCGGGTGGACTGAATTCTGTTACGTCGTCGTCCATTACGAATGGCTCGTTCTGCCTGACAGCGGTATCTTGTCTATCATCGCCGTTATACAATCTGCAAAAGTGGTCTTTCCAAATCCTCAGCATGGACTGCGACTCTACTACCAGTTCTCCATTTTCATCCCTGCAGGCCGCCGCTCTGGCTTTGTAACCATGGCATGTTCGTTTTACCTTATTGTAAAACTTACGGGCGTCATTCCTGAGGAAGCATCTTCTTTCTTCTGAAAAGCGTGTGTTCCTCTCTTCTGCTCATACATTTCGCGACCAGCTCTCGTCCGTCGTTGCAGCATGGCTTTATATGCCTCTTGTTTTGCTGCATGAGCTTGTTCGAATTGTTCATCGAACCAGGGGCTTCTAGGTGGTGGCGGTTTGAAACCCAGCACCTCTGAGGCAGCGTCTCTGACCGCGCCCTGGCAATGCGCCCATTCCTGCTCTATTGTTTGTGCTGCTGTGGGCGGATTTTGAGAGAGCTTGGAGGAGATACGATCGGTAAAGATTCTGGCAGTCTCTTGCGATTGTAGCTTTCCGACGTCAAACTTACGTATTCCTACTTGACTCATAAGCATTCTTGATATCCTTATTCGTACCTTGGCTAATACAGGGTAGTGGTCCGAGTCGATGTTGGCCCCTCGGAAGGTTCGTACGTCGAGAATACAGAAGGAGTGTCTGGCGTCGATAGCAATGTGATCAATCTGATTGGTGGTCGATTGATCAAAAGACCGCCAGGTACCCTTGTGGATGTTGAGATGGGGGAATCGCGTGCTTGCTACAAGGAGGTTACGCCGACGACGCACGCGGAGGCTGTGTGTCAACTTGGATTGAGCAGGGACAGAGATCGAAGCTGGCGTTTGCCATGTTAAACGTGATCAACTTCTTTGCTCTGTTTGCTCGCTCCCTTCCTCCATTTCCCTTTTTACTGGTTCATAACAATGATGTCAGATTTACTTTCTAATTACCTACATATGTATTACATTTTTAATTTTAGTGCAAGAAAATGATCTATTCCCCACCTATTTATTGCAGAAATTCTGAAATTCTTCTGCGGATAATTGTATGAGCAAGTGTATGTATATTTTATACTTAAGTACCTATATTCCTAGATTTGCGTTCGACTTATATTATTTTGATGTGACAATATTAGATTTTAAAGTGAAAGTGGAAAAAATGCATACATACATATGTACACATTATATTTCAATGATTGATACATATGTACATCATACATACAAAATGCGCATGAAATGATAAAAATACTTTTTTTTTTTATGAGTATACATACAGCTGTGTGCAAAATAATAGCTGCACCTTCAGTACAATTCAAAATATGTAAATATTTTTTTTTTCATACATTGTACTTAAATGACATCTACATGCCAAGATTCGTAACTTATTTTAGGACTGAATTCACTCATTTAAAATGATCTTTTGCAAGAGAAAAAAAAAAATAAGGATAACGGACTTCTGATAAGTCAGTTTTTATGTGTGCAAAATAATAGCTGCGATTTCATGGTTTTGATTTAAAAATGAAATAACATGGAAACAGTACTATTTTTTTCAGAAAAAATATTTTTTTTATTAATATTTTGTAGAATAGCCCCTACTTGCAATAACTGCGTCACATCGGCGCGGCATAGAGTCAACTAATATTTGACATCTTTCTATCGGGATTGCGTACCAGGCCGCCTTCACCACACGCCAGAGTTCATCTTCGTTGCTCGGTTTTTTTTTAAAAACAGCTTCCTTAATATCTCCCCATAAATTCTCAATGGGATTGAGATCGGGACTTTGGGCTGGCCAGTCCATAACGCTAACATTGTTGGTAGTGAACCAATTCTTAGCGCACTTGCTGGTGTGCTTCGGATCATTATCCTGCATAAAAACCCATCGCAGTGGCATATCCTCGTCAGCGTAAGGCATCATTGCCGT